>JAUIMM010000015.1:5337500-6537500 GCA_031769625.1 Taudactylus pleione | reverse complement strand
AAACCTAATGACATCTGGTTGGGTCTGAAACAACTGCCTACAATGAGTGACATGTCTACCGTAACTTTGTCTGATACGGTTACCATACAGAGAATGGTGGATGATTATTTTAGGGATAGCATCCAAATAGGCATGTCAGACAGTCCGTTTCACTACTGGTAGGAAAAGGAGGCAATTTGGAGTCCCTTACACAAACTGGCTTTGCTTTACTTAAGTTGCCCACACTCCAATGTGTACTCTGAAAGAGTTTTCAGCACAGCTGGGAACCTTGTCTGTGATCGGCATAGGAGATTACTTCCCCAAAATGTGGAAAAGATGATGTTCATCAAAATTAAACTTCCACGAGGAAGACCTTTACCAGCACTTAAGTAAAAAAAATACAGAAACGTATGTAATGGGGGGACAAATTAATATTGTGTGTAGAAGAGGATGTACACACTGATGGGAATGACGATGACGATGATCTGATCTTACCTATGTTGTAAAGCTAGTTTGTGTATGGGATCACTGCCACCAATGTCCACTGCGCATTGGCAGCTTGTTTTGTGGGGGGTCCAAACAAACCAATCATTTCAGCCACAAGTGGAAGTCTCTGTCGCTGAAGTGATTGGTTTGTTAAACTGTGAATGTCCTGTTTCATATATACAACATAAGGGTGGGTTGGAGGGACCAAGGACAATTCCATCTTGCACCTCTATTTTTTGCATTATGCACTGTTTGGGGCATTGCCGCCTGACATTTTTAATTTTATGGTTTATGAATGTCCAGAAATTGTAATGGCCACAGACAGCATCTCCTGCAGACCCCTTTCTGAACCACCAAATTGATGGGGTGGCCATCTGGCTGACATCACCTCTGCTGGAACAGGATTGGTGCATCCTCCTTTTTCTACCTTGCTGATGCGTTGCTCAGGTGCCGGTGATAGCGTTCACACGTCTTTCCGGTTCTGCTGAGTCTGAGTCTCCTGTTCAAGTTGAGTATCCAGTTCCCCAGTCTTCGTTGTTTTGCTCCTGCCATTTGTGTCATCCTGACGGCACGGTCCACACCTCAGTCTCCTGCCGTTTGTGTCATCCAGGCGGCACGGTCTGCACTTCTGTCACTTGCCATTTCTGTCATCCAGGCGGCAAAAGCCGCACCTTGACACCCAGTTTTTGCAATCCAGTGTGCTGCTGCTTGTGTCAATCCGGCGGCGCAAGCCACACTGCAGCGTCAAGTGTACACAAGCCAGCATACTGCCACTTGTGTCAACCAGGTGGCACAAGCCGTACATTAGCGTCAAGTGTACGCAAGCCAATGTACTGCTGCTTGTGTGAACCCGGCGGCACAAGTCGCACATCAGCGTCAAGTGTGCACAATCAATTGGACTGCTTCTTGTGTCAACCCGGCGGCACAAGTGACATTCAGCCAAGGGTTCTCAGCCCTCAAGGCTGCTACACGGCCCATACACTGCATCCTGCTGCACAGCCCAAAGGCCACATCCTGCCAAGAGTTCTCAGGCCTCAAGGCTGTCACATGGCCCAAAGGTCGCATCCTGCTTCATGGCCCAAAGGCCACCTGTCGTCACTTGCCAAGAGTTCCAGCCCTCAAGGCTGTTGCAGGACTGGTTCCTAATCATAGCTCTCTATTCCACTACTACTCAGCCCGGAGGCTGCATCAACAATGAACTATCAACTATCAATTCTTACTTCAGCCAGTGTCTGCGCCAACTATCAATTCTTACTTCAGACAGTGGCTGCACCAATCATAAACTATCAACTATTCTTATTGCAGCCAGTGGCTGAGCCAACTATCCACTATCAATTCTTACTTCAGCCCAGTGGCTGCACTAATTATCAACTATCAACTCCTCCTTCAGTCAGTGGGCACGATTTTATTCAGAGAGCTCCCGGAGCTATTCAATACACCGACTAATGATTTCTTCTCTCATCCCTCCGGGGATGAGAGAAGAAATCCGACAAAAGTCCCGGCGCGAGGCTGTTTTCTGCCCTTAGCGCCGGGAAAACAGCCTCGCGCCGGGAAGTTAGGTCGGGGAATGCCCGTTATCGCACCTAAAAACCCTGTTTAAGGCGCGATAATGAGCCTTCCCCGACCTAACATCGTGATGAATTGAATAGCTCTGGGAGCTATCTCCCGGCGCTATTTACATCGCGCTGAATTGAATCGTGCCCAGTGACTGTATCAATTATCAACTATCAATTCTTCAATCCTCAATGGGTACCCCATCCATCATCTTTGCACAGTCCTCAACTCTATTTATCACTCAGTTTTGAGCCAGCTAGCTGGATGCAACCTTTTGGCTCTTAACTAGATGAAAAAAAATCAATATTGTGAGCTGTGGGGTAGTCACAATTGACTGGAAACTAGTGGAAATAAATGTTATTGAGGTCAATAATACTTCAGGAACAAAAACATGCCCATTTTATATTATTTTAGCTGTTTTAAATGATTTTTTTAGAAAAAATTCCAGATCCAAAAACAAAAAACAAAACACGGAAAGGCGGTTTTTGCAAAACCAATCCAGATCCAAAACATGGGGTCGGCTCACATCTCTAATACAGATACTGCAGCTCCCCCCCCACGTCCGGCTCCCAGAGAGACCTGCTGAGAAACTTTGTTATGAAGGTATCTCTACTGTGTGACATAATGTGTAAGTAAGGGGAGGGGATTTGCACTATGTGGCATAATGTGTATGGAGCATTGCAACTGTGGGTATAATGTATGAGGGTCATTACTACTGTGTGGGCATACAGTGTAAGGAGCATTACTACTGTGGGCATAATGTATAAGGGGCATTATTACTGTGTGGTCAAAATGTATAAGGGGCATTGCTATGGTGCACTTAATCTGTAAGGGGCATTAATACTGAGGGCATAATGTGTAAGGGGCATTACTACTGTGGGCATAATGTGTAATTTCCATTTCTACTGTGTGGCATTATCTGTACGGGGCACTACTACTGTGTGGTCATAAATGTGTAAGGGACATTACTACTGTGTAGCATAACATGTATAAGGGTCACTACTATGTAGTGTAATGTGAAGAGGGGCACTACTGTGTCTCGTAATGTGAATTGGGGGTACTATAGTGTGGCAGTGCCCTTTCCCTAGGAAACCACGCCCTTTTTTGGCTGTGTGTCTGTGACATGCACTGTCCCTGTTTACAATATGGGAGGGGGGGGGCACCAATGCACTTTCTGGAACAGGGCACCAAAATGTCTAGTTACGGCTCTGGCCATTGCCAACCCAAATAGAAGAAACCCAGGTAAATTGTTACCCAAACCAAACAGTTCAAATGTTTTGGGTTCATACAAGGTCTGCAGACATTTACTGTACATGTCTATCTGTCAATGCTAGAAATGTCTCTTTTTTTGTGCTGCAATTTTTTCTTTCTGCTGTTTTCTTTTAACTGGGAGATTACAGTATTTTTGGTAAAATCCCAGAGCATAGTTTTTTGAGGTTAACCGACTATGTGAAATTATGCACATCATCTATTGTTTTAAGATGCAAACATTTCAGTATGTCTCGTGATGATAATCCTAGCAAGAATGTGAGGCAGATGTACCTGCAGTCACCAAGTGACTGCTCGTCGGGTGATGTATGTACTGGCAAACATTGATTCCTGGAGGGCTACCAAGTCAAGAACTGTACAGAACCTGGGTTTCAGAAATTATAAGCTATGGCTGCATAACAAAGATGAGTCAGTGCATGTGCGATGTGGTACAACGCTACAATACCAGGGTAGCCAAAAGGAAAAGCGCAAGATATTGACTCATTCAAATCTCTTGTGACCTTGTGGTTTTAATATCTTTGTAAATTATTACTAGTTAGTATGAAACATTATTCCATAATGCAAGACTGGGGAGATGTACTCATGTTTATAAACTTTGACATTTACGGCTACTGCGAGGCCTTATTTTAACCATTTACAAATTGAACATTGAGTATGTTGCAGCAGCAAAACATATATGCAATAATATCAAAGACACCTATTGCAGATCTATTTGTAGGGTAAATTACATATTTGTATGGCTCTTTTTGAAGATGAGAGAAATTTAAAAACTTATAAACAAACAAATAAAAAATCTTGTAATCTAGGGAAACCTTGCACATAATATTAACATTTTTGGAAATAGTACCATACGCATATTTACGTCAAACTGGAAATTGTTTTACACGACAATTTAGATAATATATACAGATTTATGGGTTGGGTATGGGATCCCGGCGGTCAGGATGCCGCTGGTCAAAATACCGACAGTGAGAATCCCGACAGCACTAGGTAAGGAACCTCACACCAACCCTAACCCTCCCCGGTGCCTAACCATAACCTCCCCCTCCCCTGCCCGCACCCTAAACCTAACCCTCCCCCCTTAGTGCCTAACCCTAACCCTCCCCCTAGTGCCTACACCCTAAACCTAATCCTTCCCCTAACCCCCGATACTTAACTTCAGGATGCCGGCAGTCGGGATTCCGGAGCAGGTATTGTGACTGTCGGCATCCCGCACAACGGGATGCCGACTACACCCCCTTTATTACTACTATATACTCTGATATTGCATTATTACACCAAATTTGCCAGCCTTTGTTACAGTGCCATAGCTACCATTCCTGGCGCCCGGTGCAAGCCATGCCCACTCCGTATGATGTCACATGAATGGGGCATGGCCTGCACCCAGCGCCGGGGGCGGGTGATTACAGCAATGTCGGAATCATCCTCAGGATGCTCTGGTCTGCTGTAAGGGCATCGTTGTGAGCGTCTGGAGCATCCTAGGGACGCTCCAGGCAGCACTGCTGCAGAGATTCTGGCAGCAGGGTGCCGTTACAGGCACCCTGCTAGCCAGTTACAGGAGCCGTGGGTGAGCGGCAGCCCACAGAGCGCTGCGCTCTGTGTGGTCGCACCGCTCATACACCCCTAGTTACGGCTCTGCTTTGGTATAGCAATGCAGATACATATATTGAAATGTGATATACTGGAATGCACAGGAACACAAATTTGGCACTCATTTTGACTCCATGGGATAGATTTACTAAACTGTGCGCCAATTCTTGGCGCTTTTGATTCTGAAATTTAAATACAGTGTTAAAGAAAAAAACAGCTGTGCTTTGCAATTAATGTTAATGCCATATAACATTTTGGTATCAAAAGCCTAGAGAATCTATGCCTTGCAAAACCAGCTGCTTAGCAAATTTAGCCCTGTAGCTCTTAAGGTGGGATGTACTAAACATCGCATCCGCAATGCCGGTATATTCCTCCACTTATCAGGTACATACCGGCGTTAATAATGCCGGTATGTACCTACAATTGCAACTCTGATAACAAAGAACAGCTCTACCAATAAGAGCTGTCCTTTGCGATACAGGGATCCCTCTCAGAGGAAATGCGCAAAGAAGCCCATAGGCTACTGTTGGGTAACGCATCACATGCCAGAGCTTAGTACATATGGAAATGTGGTCAAAAATTGCATTTTAGATCACACCTTTAATGTTTATATTTTATGTAATATGCTTATTTTGTATCTACTAATTAAGCAATTACAATGGATCAAGGGCCTGATTCTAGTTGCAAGTGGATTTACATTCAGATGGAAATCTCTGCTGTGTATGGACTGATTGTCTGTTGATGGACCACACTTTCTTTAAAATTGACCTTTCTGGGCTGTACTGTAAGTTGGCAGCAAACATGTGAATGCACAGAACTGTGCCATCTCGTGGGAGTGTCATGAGAGTAACGTGGGCATGTATGCCAGCTTTCATGCCCTTTCATAGCATTTAGACAAAAATTAGACAGCAGTTTCAGATGGATTTTTGCACCCAGCTTGGTGTTAGTGCAGGTGCAAATACTAATGAAGACGGCTGTGGCTGCGGGTGTAAAACAGTGGGTGAGAGAGGCTTCCGCATACAGACGCACAGATTTTTGGTATATAAGGGGCAGATTCTCCCATTAGCATAAATAAGTAAGTTGTCTGCTGCAGCCGTACAGAAAGGCGGCCAAGGATGTGTCCGGTTCTGAAACAGGCCATATGTAAGTTGAAGTGTTCCTGTAACTATTTTGTTCCTGGCAATCGCATCATTACAAAGCTTGTATATCCACTCTCTTCCCCATATATACGGATATCATGACAGGTATAGTGGGATTACAAAACAAATTTTTACACTGCCTGTTGGAATGTGACCTGGTGAGGAATTAAGCAAAGCGTCTCCGGTAGCACTGGATTCCATGTAAAAAGGCATGTAACACCATCCTGAGAAGGCATTAGTTTGTGGAGCAAAATGATTAGAAATCTGCCGCCAGTCTCATAGACATCCATAGTAGGGACTTTGTTAAATAGGTTTAGGCTGGAGAAAGCTCTAATTTCTCTGGCGTCAATCCTTTGATGAATTGAGTGAAGTGCTATGATAGCCATTTGTGGCTCATCGCTATTTCATAGATACACTTCTTTATAAATATATAAGGTGCTGCAGAATTCAAACATGAAACATTTCACTGTGTTAATTTGGTTGAGAAGTTAGAAGTAGGGTTCTACAAGAGCCATTCAGGGTCATTTACAAAAAAAATACAAGCTGGTCTATTTGTCCACCTTGCATATACCACATCTGATTGTTAGAATTACCCTAGTAAATCCAGTCTGCACTCACTGTTTTTCAGTACAATTGTGGGTCTGTGAGAGAAAACACATTGGGCCTGATTCAGACCCGCTTGCAAGTGCTATACGCTCACGAGCGGGTCATGTAAGGCCACTGCGCATGCGCACCCTGGAGCCGGCTCCGACATGCGCATGCGCGAGACCCGGCTAGCGGCGGGCGCTCCGTCGCTCGCACCAAAAGGGGGCGGCTGTTGATTTTGATTGACAGCTCGCATCATTTTGGAGGCATGGAGTGGGGGTGGCTTCACAAATGGTGGCGTTCCCATGCGAACGTCTGCCATTTGTGGGCGACCCCACTGACATCACCAGTGATGTCAGTGGGAGAGCTTCCGGTGCTATTAGAGTCAGAAGCTCTCTGGGGCTTGCGGCCACGAGACCCTACCACAAGGGTCTCGTCGCAAGCCCTATGGTGCGATGGTCTTGACCATCGCGACCATCATCCTGGCCGCTGACAATAGCTGTGGGTGGTCACCCGCAGCTATGCGAGCGGCCAGGAGGCCGCTCCAAAAAGAAAACGCCCTGATTCAGAGCGAGCGCTCTTTCAGAGCGTCCGGCTCTGAATCAGGGCCATTGTTCCATGTCCAGCCAAACACTACTTGAGAACCAACCACTAAATAAGTTCATCTGAATTGAAATATTCCCACTTACAGTATGTCTACAATTAATTGTGAGGAAATCTATATATCTATTTTTCACTGGTTAGTTTGGAATTTATATACAGATCTATATTGTTTAAATGTAGCATGTCTTTATATCTACATATGTTCCATTAAGTACTTATATTGCAAATAAAATAATAACAGTTATTCTTATTTTTCCATCTACTGTTCCATACTTGGACAATTTAAACATTTAAACATTAAGTTCTCAGCATAATCTCCATTTCTTTGTGTATTGATATTAGGAAGGATTACTGGAAAAATAGAGCAGAGTCTATAAATGCTTAAATAAAAAGTAGGATAATTTGCTCTTTGTTCATGGAAGAGGCGGTGAAAGGAAGCTTGTTCTATGTAGCCTAGGGACTGGGATTCTGGCTCCACTAGTCTAGCATTGTACGTAAGCTGGTGGTTTGCTGCTTCCACAGGTAACTTTGACATTGCAAGAAGCAGAGCCAGATTAAATGAGCTACCACCCTCCCATTCACCACCAATGTTTAGATGGAGTTTCCATTCCATGCCACAAGAGTGTGCATGATCCTAATGAAAGTGGTGTGGCAATCATTTTAGACAGTGCTTGATCCCCCATCTCAGTGACAGCTAATAAATATAGAGAACATCTCAGTGACTGCCATATAATGCAAAGTGCATTAATATAACATATCCTCATAACTGCCATACAATTCAGTATCCTAGGGACAAGTATGTAATATTAAAAGCATCCCAGTGATCACCATGTAATACAGAGTGCTTCCTAGTAACTGACATAAAATATAGCTGACAGCCTACTTACAACTACAGAATACAGATAGCATTCTAGTGTCTATACACAATAAATAGATCATGGTAGTAACCAGTGGCGACTCCAGAGGTGGGGCTGCAGGGCAGTCCAAAATTATGGTGTGGCTCCCCTATTTGAAATTTGGATTGCGCTGCAGCCCCACCTCAGGAGCCGCCACTGGAGTAACCACCCTACAATACAGAAAGCATTCTTGTGACTGTCATATAATGCAGAGAACACCATAGTGACTGCCTTGAAAACAATACAGAAAGTGTAGGGGAAGGTGGGGATAGTTGTTAGAGGCAAGATGTTACAATTAATCTAAAACCACGCCCACATCGTGCCGTGGCTCATGCGACTGGAAACAAGTTTGAACACGTTACCGTCAGTGCTCAGCAAAACTACGCTAACGCAGATGTGTTTATGTAATAGGTACCTAAATAAACTCGTTTTTCTTGTTCCAAAGTAATGTTTTTCACCTAGATTTGGAATGAAGGCAAAAATAAAAAGGCTAAGAAGATGACATCAAAATCTAAAAAAAAGAAAATAACCAAAACATCGTTGAGTTCTGAAGAGGAGTGTTTCAGTATAATGTGTGCTAAGAGTTACAATCAGTCATAACCTGGCCAGGAGTGTGTCCAGTGTATTGCATGTAAAGGGTGGGCTTACATTGCTTGTGTAAGAGGTGATGCAGGTGCATTTACTTGCACTAACTGCGAATCAGAAATCGGCAGTGAAGACGATGAGTGATGTCTTTCATTGTCATCAGACTATATACCAAATATATGCCACATGTGATTTTGTGATAAACGTACAAAGTTTTCTAATGAACGCTTTTTATATTAAGATTTTGTATAGATTATTTTATCCCTAACAATTTGCCCCAACCCCCAAACAACTTACCCCCATCGGCAGTGGCGGGCCGGGCCGGGGGGCAGGGTGCCATGTGCCCCCCGGGCCACTCTATTACTAAGTATCGTGGGCCGCCCACCTCCTCCTTGCAAAGGGCTGTGGAGGTGGACCAGTGTGCAGCTCTGCTGCCTCCGCCGCGGCTGCGTTCCGACTTTGACTGTCGGAGGCAGCTGCGGTCACATGCTGTTCTTGTTTGTACTACAGGGCTACGGAAGCCCTGTAGGTACTTAATCAACAAGGCACAACCACAGCCGTCCCGTCGGCGTCGCGCACAGGAGGCCGTACACAACGAGCGGCGGCGGCTGGGGGGGGGGGCAGTGGCTATGGGGTCACTGCTATGGGGTATCCTGCTGTGGGGTCACAGGGCATCAACAGCACTGGTTAATTATTCAGTATATGAGTGACACGGCCACCCTGCTGCTATTGGCCGTGTCACCCAGGACCCCTCCTCCCGCCCCCACAGATGTATTTGCAGCCCAAATAAAAGTGGTGTGTTGTAAAAATGGGAGCCTTATTCTTAATAAGAGGCTCCCATGATTAGTGATTTAAAAATATATTAATAAATAAGCGGTCCTTCAGCTTTAGGTCTACACATCCCAACATGCCTGCCACAGTTTTTCTACAAGAGCATCCTGACAAGGCATGCTGGGATGTGTAGTTTACCAGCAGCTAGAGGGCAGTTTATTATAGCCCACCCCTGGTAGGACATGTGACTGATAAATAGGCAGGGCCATGTAAAGTCCACCCTTGGCTGCACCCTGAGTATGACGGGAAGTGGAGGGAAAAATAAGCAGGAGAAGAGGAGCTGAAGGAAAGAAGGAGAAGAACCCAGTTAAAGAACAGAAAGTGGAGGAAGAGAAAAGCAGAGAAGAAATAAAGGTAAGTGTATGTTTAGTATGGATTTTATACTCTTATTTTTCTTTTGAAAAAAAAAATATGGTGGGAGGGAGTTCCTGTATGTAATATTACTCACTCTACACTGACCGTTGGGGAATATGTACACGGTGCTGCTAAGTGACAAATGTGCTTTAACCAGCGCTATTTTACACTTATGTAAATGTGTGTATGTGTGTGCATGTGGTAGGAAATATAGATTGTAAGCTCCACATAAGTGTACGTGTAAAATAGCGCTGGTGACATACATGTGTAAGTGTAAAATAGCCTATTTTACACTTACACATATGTATGTTGGCAGCGTTGTTTTACATGTACACTTATGTATGTTAGCAGCGCTATTTTACACCTACACTTATGTATGTTAGCAGCGCTATTTTACACGTACACCTCCATTTAAGGATGCTCCGTTATATATGGGCCAGTGCCTTGGACTTGCCCCCCAGGCTAAAAGTTGCCAGCCAGCCCCTGCCCATCGGGGGCAGATTGTTACAATTATTTTTGTTCTGAAAAACATGTTTTTCATTATTAATAATAATTATTGGATGTAACTTACACCCAACATAAACAGAAGAAAGAATACGGTTTTGTTTATAAATGTTTTTGTTTGGTTGTGATTAGAGATTTTTGAGATATTTGAATTTCTGTATTTTTGTAACAACTAGCCCCGTCTTCCCCTACAAAGAAAGTAAAGGGAAAAAATTGCTCTCTTCTGGTGCACTTAAATTGTAAAATATAACAGTTATTATAGAAATAAATAATATAAAAACACATTTGTTGGGTCATGTCAGCGAAATTATTAAAAGGGTTATTACTGTACTTCAGTAGTAATAATGTGTCAAAAGATAAGAGTACTGATATAAAAGTAATTCTGTGAACCAGTATACTGTATTTTATTTGTCTTTTTTATCACATATATTTCGCTAGTAAAAAAATATATAAAAGAAGGGGAGGAAGTCTTTCTGGAATCTTACAATATTCCCCTGAAATAATTATGTAATTACTGCTATTTTATCAGTTCCTAAGACAGTGTAACAAATTAGTTCTGTATTGTATCAAATCACTATTAGTTCTGGTGTACCAGAGATTTTCCAATGTAAGTGTTTCTTTCTTTTTTGATATTTGTTTGTTATCCTTTGTGACTGTTGTAGACCATCCTGCCTAGGATAGATTGATAACAGAGGCTGATTCTGAGTTGGGAGCAAAGCAAAAAAAGAGCAAGTAACTTTGCACCTGGGTAAAACCATGCTACACTGCAGCTGGGACAGACTTTAACACGCAGAGAGATTTAGATGTGGGAGCAGTGTATTCAAACTTCAATCTAAATTGTAGTGTAAACATAGAGCTGTCCAGCATTTATGTTCTAAGGGAAGAAAAAGCTATAAAAATATATAGTGTAAGGGCGCTGTCATGTGTTGGTTATCCAAGCAGCTGCTAAATGGGAGGGAGTCGGCCTCCTAAACAACAATAGATAAACAATATTCAGCGCTGATGGTAAGTATAAGATAACAATTTAATAAAGCATTAAAACCAATGAGACAGAAATTGCACTCTAAGAACCCCAGTAATGAGAGGGTATAGTACGTACAAATATAAATCTATAGGCATAAACCTAAAAACCCTGTTGGCACTGGATATCTCAGCATGGGAAAAAGATGTGCACTGTGCAGAAAGTAATTTTTGGGTGGCAAAAAAGTCCAGTTGTGTGTAAATATATTACCGACCTGTATTCAGAGTGGAGAGTATTCCTTTAATTAGCGATGGTCTCACAAACAGCAATGTGTCCAACGCAAGCAGATGGAGCCTCGTGATGATCAAGCTGGAAATATTGCACAAAGGGGGTCATTCAGACCCGCTCGCGAGCAGCAGTACGCTCACAAGCGGGTCGATGTTCCCCACTGCGCATGCGCACGACGGAGGGAGCTCCGTCGTGCGCATGCGCGAGACCCGGGGAGCGACGGGCTTTCCATCGCTCCGGGTCTCGCACCAAAGGGGGCGTGCTGTCGATGTTGATTGACAGCACGCCCCCTTTGGTGGGTGTGCCGGGGGAACGCCTACCGTCTGAAGCCGGCCCCACTGACATCACTAGTGATGTCAGTGGGAGTGATTTTGGCTCTGATAGAGCCAAAATCACTCCAGGGCTTGTGGCAGGGAGACCCTACCGCAGGGTCTCCGTCGCAAGTCCGATGGTCGCGATGGTCAGGACCATCGCGACCATCTTTTTGGCCGCTCGCATATGCTGTGGGTGGTCACCCACAGCTATACGAGCGGCCAGGAGGCCGCTCCATTTTCATGGAGGAGGGCCCTGATTCAGAGCGAGCCGCCCCCAAACGGAGACGCTCACATGGGAATGTCTCCGTTTGTCCAGCCACTCCCCCGGCCCGCCCACCAAAGGGGGCGTGTTGTCACTCAACATCGACAGCACGCCCCCTTTGGTACGAGACCCGGAGCTCTGAATACGCGAGCGGGTCTGAATCAGGCCCTATGTCAATAGATTTATATTTGTACATACTATACCCACTCATTACTGGGGTTCTTAGAGTGCAATTTCTGTATCATTGGTTTTAATGTTTTATTAGATTGTTATCTTATACTTACCATCAGCGCTGCATATTGTTTATCTATTTATGTTATAAAGTCCTGATTTAGCAAGGATCGCAGTTGCTAATACGCATGCAGTCGCCCATTGTTGCATTTTGCACATGCGTACACATCACACTGCACGTGCGCGCACCAGCCACTGTGGTCGGGACTGCGATCGCAGCGGATACACAGACCCATCGCACAGTTTCAGAGTATGTAGCAAATTATTCTCTATTAGCT
Organism: Taudactylus pleione; assembly: GCA_031769625.1. Classification (NCBI taxonomy): domain Eukaryota; kingdom Metazoa; phylum Chordata; class Amphibia; order Anura; family Myobatrachidae; genus Taudactylus; species Taudactylus pleione. The sequence goes on along the minus strand of JAUIMM010000015.1, from coordinate 6,524,791 downwards.
TCTGTGTGCTTTAAATTACACTGTATAGGTTAGCGGACTCTATGGCATTTATTTGTATGCTTAGCCACCAGCTCTCCTTTAGGTTTATATTTGCTTGAAATTATGGTTGGTGATACTTTGAAGCTGTATGATATTCTCTATAGCTAGGCTTGCCATATCATCTCTTTAATTCGGGACACATGAATTACACACTTTATGTGGCTGATTAAAAACAGGTGAAATGGAGCATATCTATAGCCTAAATCAGATATAATTCATAAGTCAGTGGTTGTCATGGCAACAGTTTTGTGTACCTTTAGCCACCCACTGACACTTATTTCTGTATTTTAATTGTTTAGTACTTATTGGAAACGCTACCTAGACATAGGACCTCATTCAGAGTCGGTCGCAAGCACCGATGCGCTCATAACCGACTCGATGGTTAGTCCTGCGCACGCGCAGCGGCCGCACTGCACGTGCGCAAGCCCCGGAGCGACAGAGAAACTCTGTTGCTCCGGAGCTCGCTACCAAAGGGGCGGCTGTCGATGTTGATTGACAGCTACCCCCGTTTGGTAGGCCGGCCGGGGGGGTGGTTTCCAAAATGGAGGCGTTCCTTTACGAACGCCTACCGTTTTGTGGGCGGCCACACTGACATAATCAGTGTTGTCAGTGGGGAGCTTCCTGCTCCATCAGAGCTGAAAGCTCCCTGGGTCTTACGTGTGCCTAGACCAACCTTAGGGTCTGGTCGTAAGCCCTGATGGTCGCGATGGTGATCACCATCGCGACCATCAACCTGGTCGGTCATTAAGCTGTGGGTGGTAATGATCAACAGGAGGTGGTCGTTCAGGATGCAAGCGGCCGCCCTGATTCAGGGCGACCGCTTGCAACTAACAACCGCCTCTGAATGAGGTCCATAGTTCTTGTGTAACCCCGGTTATATAGTTATTCTTTTCAATGGTTGTGATTTATTCACATTTGTTAATTTAGGAATGCTCTACTCTACTTACTGTAACTGGTTATTGTACCCACAAGCTGGTAAGCGTAGTTTATATAGTCCACAGAATATTTTCTAAGTTTGCACAGTTTCAGAATGATTACATATAGATACAATACACATTGCACTAGACCTATTTTAGTACTGGCATGGTAGACCATTTTTCTGAGTAGCGCTAGTCTCTATTTCATCATACACACATTATTTAATCATACACATATATCACATTTATATTAGTATAAAGCTGGGTTAGTGCTATTTCCTATGCCAGTATAGAGGTACACAGTGGAGAAACACTGCCACACATTTCACCGGAGTCGCTTTGTTCCAGAGACCAATAAACCATACAGAGAGCATCCTATTGAGTGTATCATAGTAAAGGGGACTATCCACTAGGCGACCTGAAAGACTGAACGACTAGCGTTCAGACCTTCAGGTCGCCGAGGTGCGGTGCCCGCAGTGAACGGTGTTCACTGAATGTCATTCAGTGCAGGAGTCTGACCTCCTATCTCTGAACATGCCAAACCTGACGAGCGCCGTCTGGTTGATAGGCATGTTCAGTAGATAGCCACTGTCGGCAAGGAACCTGCATACACGAGCATCGCTGGTCCTTGCCAGCTATCCATTACAAATGGATAAACAATATTCAGCGCTGATGGTAAGTATAAGATAACAATTTAATAAAGCATTAAAACCAATGAGACAGAAATTGCACTCTAAGAACCCCAGTAATGAGTGGGTATAGTACGTACAAATAAATCTATAGGCATAAACCTAAAAACCCTGTTGGCACTGGATATCTCAGCATGGGAAAAGGATGTGCACTGGGCAGAAAGTAATTTTTGGGTGGCAAAAAAGTCCAGTTGTGTGTAAATATATTACCGACCTGTATTCAGAGTGGAGAGTATTCCTTTAATTAGCGATGGTCTCACAAACAGCAATGTGTCCAACGCAAGCAGATGGAGCCTCGTGATGATCAAGCTGGAAATATTGCACAAAGGGGGTCATTCAGACCCGCTCGCGAGCAGCAGTACGCTCGCAAGTGGGTCGATGTTCCCCACTGCGCATGCGCACGATGGAGGGAGCTCTGTCGTGCGCATGCGCGAGACCCGGGGAGCGACGGGCTTTCCATCGCTCCGGGTCTCGCACCAAAGGGGGCGTGCTGTCGATGTTGATTGACAGCACGCCCCCTTTGGTGGGCGTGCCGGGGGCGTGCCTGCCAGACGGAGACGTTCCCATGGGAACGCCTACCATCTGAAGCCGGCCCCACTGACATCACTAGTGATGTCATTGGGAGTGATTTTGGCTCTGATAGAGCCAAAATCACTCCAGGGCTTGAGGCAGGGAGACCCTACCGCAGGGTCTCCGTCGCAAGTCTGATGGTCGCGATGGTCAAGACCATCGCGACCATCTTTTTGGCCGCTCGCATATGCTGTGGGTGGTCTCCCACAGCTATACGAGCGGCCTGGAGGCCGCTCCATTTTCATGGAGGAGGGCCCTGATTCAGAGCGAGTGCTCTGGTCAGAGCGTCCGGCTCTGAATCAGGCCCAAAGTCCCAAGTCCAAATGGTGCTCAAATAGATGATAAGGTGCTGATATCCAAAGTGACTGGTGCCAGGAGCCAGGGTAAATATCACCAATGCATTTCACCAAATAGGAGCAGCTTTTTCAAGGTGTCTGTTTGCCAGTTTAGCAGCCTCTATATACTGCCTTCCATTTATGCCAAATATCCCACAGGTGCAATCAATTCAGGTCATCATTCACATATGAACTTAAATATATAAAACATGCTTATGTATTTAAAAACAATAGTAATAATAGGAGGCAAACTCATTAATGAATACTGGTATATTTTCGAAATACAAAAAACTAAAATGACCACACTCACTGTGTAGGCTGTAGGTCTGATCATAGAAGCAGAATTCCACCTTTGCTTATTTTGACATCTCACTAGGGTTATAGATTTATGGCCCTGATTCAGAGCCGGACGCTCTGAAACAGCGCTCGCTCTGAATCAGGGCTGGCCTTCTTGTTTTTTAGAGCGGCCTCCTGGCCGCTCGCATAGCTGTGGGTTACCACCCACAGCTATAGCGAGCAGCCAGGAAGATGGTCGCGATGGTGAAGACCATCGCGACCATCGGGCTTGCGACGAGACCCTTGTAGTAGGGTCTCGTTGCTGCAAGCCCCAGAGAGATTTCCGCTCTCACAGAGCCGAAATCTCTCCCACTGATATCACTCGAGATGTCAGTGGGGCCGCCCCCAAACGGGCCGCCCCCAAACGGAGAAGTTCACATGGGAACGCCTCCGTTTGGGCAGCCACTCCCCCGGCCCGCCCACCAAAGGGGGCGTGTTATCACTCAACATCGACAGCACGCCCCCTTTGGTACAAGACCCGTAGCGACGGTTTGCCCGTCGCTATCCGGGTCTAGCGCATGCGCACTGGGCCACCATCGACCCGCTTGCAATCGCATAGCGCTCGCGAGCGGGTCTGAATCAGGCCCTATGTCAATAGATTTATATTTGTACGTGCTATACCCACTCGTTACTGGGGTTCTTATAGTGCAATTTCTGTATCATTGGTTTTAATGTTTTATTAGATTGTTACCTTATACTTACCATCAGCGCTGCATATTGTTTAACTATTTATGTTATAAGGGCCTGATTCAGCAAGGATCGCAGTTGCTAATACGCATGCAGTCGCCCATTGTTGCATTTTGCACATGCGTACGCATCACACTGCGCGTGCGCGCACCAGCCACTGTGGTCGGGACTGCGATCGCAGCGGATACACAGACCGATCGCACAGTTTCAGAGTATGTAGCAAAGAGTAATTATTCTCTATTAGCTTCTGTGTGCTTTAAATTACACTGTATAGGTTAGCGGACTCTATGGCATTTATTTGTATGCTTAGCCACCAGCTCTCCTTTAGGTTTATATTTGCTTGAAATTATGGTTGGTGATACTTTGAAGCTGTATGATATTCTCTATAGCTAGGCTTGCCATATCATCTCTTTAATTCGGGACACATGAATTACACACTTTCTGTGGCTGATTAAAAACAGGTGAAATGGAGCATATCTATAGCCTAACTCAGATATAATTCATAAGTCAGTGGTTGTCATGGCAACATTTTTGTGTACCTTTAGCCACCCACTGACACTTATTTCTGTATTTTAATTGTTTACTACTTATTGGAAAGGCTACCTAGACATAGGACCTCATTCAGAGTCGGTCGCAAGCGCCGATGCGCTCATAACCGACTCGATGGTTAGTCCTGCGCATGCGCAGCGGCCGCACTGCGCGTACGCAAACCACGGAGCGACAGAGAAACTCTGTCGCTCCGGAGCTCGCTACCAAAGGGGCGGCTGTCGATGTTGATCGACAGCTACCCCCGTTTGGCAGGCGGGCCGGGGGGGTGGTTTCCAAAATGGAGGCGTTCCTTTACGAATGCCTACCGTTTTGTGGGCGCCCACACTGACATAACCAGTGTTGTCAGTGGGTAGCTTCCTGCTCCATCAGAGCAGAAAGCTCCCTGGGTCTTACGTGTGCCCAGACCAACCTTAGGGTCTGGTCGTAAGCCCTGATGGTCGCGATGGTGATCACCATCGCGACCATCAACCTGGTCGGTCATTAAGCTGTGGGTGGTAATGATCAACAGGAGGTGGTCGTTCAGGATGCAAGCGGCCGCCCTGATTCAGGGCGACCGCTTGCAACTAACAACCGCCTCTGAATGAGGTCCATAGTTCTTGTGTAACCCCGGTTATATAGTTATTCTTTTCAATGGTTGTGATTTATTCACATTTGTTAATTTAGGAATGCTCTACTCTACTTACTGTAACTGGTTATTGTACCCGCAAGCTGGTAAGCGTAGTTTATATAGTCCACAGAATATTTTCTAAGTTTGCACAGTTTCAGAATGATTACATATAGATACAATACACATTGCACTAGACCTATTTTAGTACTGGCATGGTAGACCATTTTTCTGAGTAGGTGTTCACTGAATATAATTCAGTGCAGGAGTCTGACCTCCTATCTCTGAACATGCCGAACCTGACGAGCGCCATCTGGTTGATAGGCATGTTCAGTAGATAGTCACTGTCGGCAAGGAACCAGCATGCACGAGCATCGCTGGTCCTTGCCAGCTATCCATTACACGACTTTGTGAACAATGCGATCAAAACCTCCTGGTTTTGGTCGGATCGTTCTAAAAGTCGTGTAATGGATAGGCCCCTTTACTGAAATACAATATAGGGAACACTCCAGTGTCCAATATACAAAACAGAGAGTACCCTTAAGACTACTATACAATACTGAGAGCATCATACATACCTCCACACAATGAAGACGCATTTTAGTTACATATTCACACAGTAGTTTACCTGCCTGAGGTAAATCAAACCAGCATTTGTTTCTCACTGCTTCAACCACAAGTCATCTCCTCCTTCTTCCCTCCCATATAATGGATCATCCTCCAGGCTGGGCGCCATGGACAGTGCTTACTATCTGCAGTCATTCAATGGTATTGAAAGATTGGGGATGGAGTTATACTCTACCTTTCCCTCACCTAGGCGCAGAGCAAAGTGAGGCGGTGGCAGCGACTGGAAATAAGTAGGTGGCTAGTCCCTGTGGAGTTATCACAGCCATTGCTGGTAGAGTCTGTGAGGGAGATGTATCAAGCCTTGGAGAGAGATAAAGGGGAGTAGTTGCCCAAAGCAACAAATCAGCTTCTGTAATTTCAAAAACTGTGCTATATTGGTTGCTTTGGGCAATTTCTTTATCTCTCTCAAATGCTTTATACATATCCATCTATATACTGTAAGCAATGCTCCCTGGTGGTGCCCCCCAAGTCCCTGTCCCTAGCATATTATGTGCTACCTACCTATACTGTTCTCCATGTTTATACTTTCTCATTTTCCAATGGCCAATATCACACATACTAGTGTAATACAAGCCTTATATAATTCTTAATCAATCCTCTGCCCACTTACAGTATATACTCAAAATATAATGAATATAATGAGTCATAAACGGGAAGCAGTTGGGAAGCTTCCTGACTGTCTAATCCCGGCAAAGGGTTAAATGACAGGCGTTAATATCCCGACGCCTGTCATTTTACCTACGCCGGTAGCCCGACGCCCGGCATCCCGGTCAATGGTAGGCCGGGCGCTGCGGGGTGGGGGGGAGGGTTAGGTTAGGGGCTCCCGGGGGGGACTTAGGTTTAGGTATCCCCCCGGGAGGGTTAGGTTCAGGCTAGGGGAAGGGGGGTTAGGGTTAGGCACCCCCGGGGGGAGGTTAGGGTTAGGCAACCCCCGGGAGACTCAGGATTAGGCAGCGGGGAAGGGGGGGTTAGGTTTAGGCACTTAGAGGGGGGTTAGAGTTAAGCACTGGGGTGGAGGTTGGGATCTTCACCCCTGCCTGGCTGTAAATCATAAATCATCACACCTAGTGCAAAACTACAATTCATATTCATATTACTATAACACTAGGAAGATAAACTTTCAATAAAAGGAAATTAAATAAAGCACATTCACTGTCAGGCAAAATTACCTGTTATAAAAATCTAGATGATGCCCAGATGTCTTTAGCTTTGAAAATTAAAACATTTTTCACACTGTACTATTCAGTTCTGTAGGCAGAGCCGTAGCTAGACTTTTTGGTGCCCTGTGCCAGAAAAAGCATTGGCGCCCCCCTCATTTTTCAAAGGGACATAATGCACACAAAAAAGGGGAATGGCCTCATGGGGAAGGGCCAGGAAAGAAATAGGGGAGGCCAGGAGATGCTGGGGATGAAATAAGAGGAAGCTACAAGCAAGAATGATAATAAACAGAAATTTGACAGGCCCAAACAGCGCCCCCTGACCTGTGGTGCCCTGTGCGATGGCACCGGCCGCACTACCCTAGCTACAGGCCTGTCTGTAGGTATGCAAGAGCTTCACCCTGTATAAATCTATTGTGATTTGTTAGGTGATGTCCCAATCAAAACAACTCATATGGAAAAAGGAGTCCACACAATGGATAAAGATAACATTGACAAACCCAGGGGCGGATTGGGAAATTAAAGTGTCCCTGGAAAAAAACTGTGGAAGAGGCCCCATGTCGGCGCGGCCAAAAAAGTGGGTGGGGCCTAGTTGCAAGGGGTGTGTCCTAATGTAAAATGCCATGCCCGCAAGCCACTCCTCCCATTTTCTCATGCTGGGGGCATGCCCACTGCTCCAGGAGCTGATAGCCATGCCCCCAGTCCTAAGCACAGCGAGCATGTGAATGTGCATTTTCTTACCTATATGATTTCTCTGCAGCAGGGAACCTCTGGAGAAATTGATCCTTCCTGGACAGGCAGTGTCTTGAGTCGGTAGTCATTATTCATGCAGGGGATCACATGGTCCGGAAGCTGCCTATTTGTGTAGGAAGAAAAGCCAATGTCATCAACATGCAACAGAGGTTCAACAAGAGTACATAGTAACAGGAGTTTTGGGGCAGGACAAAATGGGATTTCTCATATCAAACAATTTTATCTTAATAAAATATATTTTCTCATTTGGCCCAATCTGCATCTCCCCAGCGCCATTATCCTGCGTCTCCTCAGTAACGTCCTCCTGCCCTAGCGCAGAATAGGCCCCCTTTCTCTCACATCATGTTCCCTTAGCACTGAAATCCCCACTCCCCAGACAGATCATCCCTTAGCAAACAATATCACCCTCCCCCACAGACAGATCATCTCCCCCTAGTGCAGCAGATCGCCCCCCCACACAGTCAGATCATCTCCCCCTAGTACAGCAGATGATCCCCCACAGACAGCTCATCTCCCCTTAGTACAGCAGATCCACCCCTCCCCCAGATCATCTCCCCTTAGCACAAAATAGGGAATCGTTATGAAATACTGATGGACGGGATGCTGGCTGTCAGTACACTGACCCTTGTTTTTTGTACCCTAATACAAACTCTCCCTACCCCGCATGCTATCCCTCCCGGTAAGTGCCTAAACCTAACCCTCCCCCTTAGTGCCTAACCCTAACCTCCCACTGGTGGTGCCTGAACCTAACCCCCCCTGCCTGGAGCCTGACCCTAACCTCCCCCCTCCCACAGCCTAACCCTAACCCCCCCCCCCGCAGATGATACTTACCTTGTACCAGTGTCCTTACGATTGGGATGCCGGCTGCCGGGATTCCAGTGTCGGCATCCCCAGTCATGTTGGGATTGCGGTGCCGGTCTTCTGTTGGTGATTGGGATTCCGGTGCCAGAATTTTGGCAGCCAGCATCCCGATCGTCGGGACATTAACTACATCCCTAAAATTTCCCCCTACCACTCAGACAGAACATGTCACCTTAGTACAGAATAACCCCCCCTCTCAGACACCAAGATCATCATTCTCCCACCCCCCCAGACTAGTACAGAATAGCCCCCTGCCCCACATGCAGAGGCAGATTTAGACCTCATCAGGCCCTAAGCAAGATATCACTTTGGGACCCCACTCCCTCAATTGCATGCAATTTTATACACATACACTCATTATAGCCTCCCACACACACTGCCATTATAGACACACACAGGGCCCACATAGCCGCAGACACACAGGACCCCATGGCCGCAAACACACACACACACTGCCCTCATAGCTGCACACACACAGGGCCACCATAACCACAGACACACAGGGCACCCATAGCCGCACACACACAGGACACCCATAGCTGCACACACAGGGCACCCATAACTGCACACACACAGAACACCCATAGCAGCACACACACACAGGACACCCATAGCCGCACACACACAGGACACCCATAGCCGCACACACAAGACACCCATTGCTGCACACACACAGGACACCCATTGCCGCACACACACGGCACACTCATAGCCGCAGACACACAGGGTCACCATAGCCACACACACACATACAGTGCCCTTACTGACAGATACCACTTTCTGACACAGACACAATTACTGACATCCACCCCTTACTGACACATATATAACTTACTGACACAGACGCTACTTACTGATATAGACAGTACTTACACCACTTACTGACACAGACACCACTTACTGACACAGGCACCACTTACACCACTTACTGACACAGACCGAACTTACACCACTTACTGACACCACTTACAGACACAGGCAGTACTTACACCACTTGCTGACATAGACACCACTTGCTGACACAGACAGTACTTACACCACTTACATACACAGGCACCACTTACTGACACAGACAGTACTTACACCACTTACTGACACAGATGTCACTTGCTGACACAGACAGTACTTACACCACTTACTAACACAGACACCATTTACTGACACAGACAGTACTTACACCACTTAAGGTGCCCACACATATAGCGACATTTTACACGATTTGGCCGATTTCGACGAATCGTGATGACGAATCAGGTAAAAAAAGTACAAATCGTGAGTTTATACTCATGAGCACGATGCCGATGCACGTCCCCGCTCGTCGTACATCGCATCTTCTGATCTACCGTGGTGCAGGGCAGATTAGCCAATCTGGTATACAATGCATTGGCTGCAAGATAGATCTTTAGTCAGATTGGACATTTTTAACTCCAAATCGTGATCACGACGGCAAGGGAGCTCCCGTTAAAAGTTCATGAGGAAATTGGCAATAAAATCGTATCGTGAGGACATCGGTATGTGTGTGGGCACCTTAACTCACAGACACCACTTACTGACACAGACAGTACTCACACCACTTACTCACAGATACCACATACATGCAAACACAGGGACAGCCTGTGACGTGATTCGGGGGGCAGGGCCACAGATCACAAGCGGCCCCACAGACCAATCGGCCCTCCGGGATTTATCCCGCTGAATATAACGGCCAATCCGCCCCTGGCCAAACCTCAGAGAATTCTCAAATGACTTGTTTTAGATTGTCCAATTCCTTTTCAAACCTAACATGAAAGAACACATCATTTCAGTTATGATTTCAAGAGTCTGGATTTGCTTCTGTTTACAATTCATACAGTAAATTATTTAAACCATTTATGTACTTGGTATTTGTATCTACTTTTGTGTGTATATCTAATCTGTTTCTGGATTACTGCTATTGTGTTGTTAGGCCTGAGCACTAGAGACCCAAGACTAAAGTCTTATGAACATTCAGTCCTGGATTATCAGGAACTGATGCATCCATCTAGTACCCAAACTTAGGCCCGTATTCAATTAGAAGCGAAAAGCCGAGATTCGCTAAAAAGTATCTGCTGGCGTCAGATTATTTCGTAAAGACTTTGCAGGGCAATAGAGTGGGACACAAATCATAGAGAGCAGTGGTTCTAAGACTCGGTCCTCAGAACCCCTAACAGTGCACATTTTTCAAAGCACCTAGCAGGTGCACTGGTGTGTTACCAACTGTGACATTTTAAAAATCCACCAGTGACCTAGAATACATGAACTGTTTGGGGTCCTGAGGACCAAGTTTAAGAACCAGTGATAGCATTCATTGAAGCTGTATGTACTGCCAACAACTCTCCATCACATAAAGTTTACATACATTACTCAAACCTCTGCCAGACAGAAGTAAAGTAACCATTACAGCACAATTTAGCCATACTTGCATTGCGTGAATTCTGAGTTCTGCAAGTGTTGATTGTTTGGGAATTAAGACATATGGTTGAAGATCTTTAAGTTATCTCCCTGTGCCAAACTGTGCTGAAAATCGTCAACAAAGCAGTGCAACTAACTGTATACCATATCCATGAACACTTAACAAAATTGTGAATCTATACATGCATGGTTCACTATAAACAAGCACTTATACCATGTGTTTCTCCCTTAGATTGTAAGCTCTATGTAGATGGGCCGTCTAGCCTTTTATTTCATTATGTGAACCTTTATTGTTACTATGGTATTCGCAAATTGTCTAATTTCTAAAAAATATGTTATACCGCTTTCACACAGATATACCGGCTTTTACCTGGCATTTGAGTGCCGGATGGGTTTGCCGGCTCTAGCCCAATACCCCTTTCACACAGAAAATCAAATTACTGGGTAAAGCACTTTTATTAATTTATTAATCAAATTACTGGGTAAAGCACCGGTAATTTGCAGAATAAAACAATTTTTTTTTACTGTGTGAAAGGAACAACCCGGGTCGAAATTGCCGGGTCTCCGGGTTGACCCTTTCACACAGGAAAAAACCCTGTGTTGATCTGCAAATTACCAGATAAAAGTGCTTTACCCGGTACTTTGATTTTCTGTGCAAAAGGGGTATTAGTGTAATATAGAGACGGGATAATAACCTTCTATATCTTCCAGTTCTTTAATAATACATTTATATGGCAGGCATCATGGATAGTCATTACAATGAAACTACAATTATTATACATATGTTCCATTACAATTATAAGTGCTTACAGGAGTGCTGGTAAGAGAAGCGTCTGTGAAAGGCCAGCACATGACTCAGAAGAGAAATATTCCAAAGCAGCTTTTTAAATGTTCTGTAAATATAAAAGAGAGAACATAAATGGGCAACTCTGGGCTAGTGGTTAGCGAGAGGTGGACAAGTTTTATGACCTTAATATCTGTAATAACGCTAAGCTTTCCATCCATTTAGTTCACATCTATTATTAGAATGTTTATTGTAATTAAATGTTGGTTAGCGTGGTTATGAATTACGGGATTTGCTCAGATATAGTTACCAATAATAATAATAAAAAAAAAAAATCAGAGGATACAGAGAAAGGATTTAGTATTATGGATCACTATATAGAAGAGTCCATTTAAACAAACTAAGATGTAACCCCTTATTAAAGAGAGTGAGCATAGTGTTTTGCCAGACTTTGGTTCAAAACATCTTCTTAAAGGGGATGTTCTATTCCCAAAAATACCTTAAAAGATGTATTTACTGTAGCCTATGCATGAGATGTAAATATAATTTTGTTCTTCCTGCAAGTCACTATTGGGCATCTGAGATACTTACTGGCTCCACTTGGCTACGCTTACAATGTCTTCTACTGAGACCTTACATAGCTTGTCAAGTTCCGTTTTCGCAAATCTAATGATAACAAGAGTGGCCAACATAGACTTGGATATTTCCCAAAGACCAGACTAGGATAGCAATGTTAAGAGATGGCTTGATCTACAAGAAACATATAATTGTGGCAAAAACAAATGCAGAAAGCTTGGCAGTGGCTTCCAATTTGAGAGTAATCTACAATTGTAACATCCAAGCATTGGCTTGAAGAAGACCATCATGAAATTTATATTAACATACTGTACCATTAAATACTTGGGAATGTGAGGTATATAGCTGCCCATTTACAGGACAACTTCAAATATAGAGGTGGCAGGCAGTATTTTAATAATGTAACCCCCATTTACTATTGGGTAAGGAGATGGGGGTTATGCTGTAAGGTTGAAGAGAGAGTAGCATATGTGTATAATATAAAGCAATGACGTGGGAGTATAATAGGGGAGGGAGTATGACAGGGGAGGCTCTACCTCCCCTGCCTACCCTAACTGCACATCCCTGATATAAAGGTACTGTGTTATTTTAATGTGTGTGTATTGTAGAGGTGCTGTTTTCACATAGGATGATATAAATTATAATAGATATATAATGGTTCCTTGGTACCTAGAAATGTACTGAACTACAGTGACATGAGCTCAGAAGCTACCAGAAGGGATTAGCAACCTAAAGCTGGTTAGGGCTAGTAGTTCTACAGACTGTGGGTCATTCAGACCCGCTCGCGAGCGCAGGACGCTCGCAAGCGGGTCGATGTTGCCCCACTGCGCATGCGCACGACGGAGGGAGCTCCTTCATGTGCATGCGCGAGACCTGGATAGCGACGGGCTCTCCGTCGCTATCCGGGTCTCGCACCAAAGGGGGCGTGCTGTCGATGTTGATTGACAGCACGCCCCCTTTGGTGGGCGTGCCGGGGGCATGACTGCCAGACGGAGGCGTTCCCATGGGAATGCCTACTGTCTGAAGCCGGCCCCACTGTGATGTCAGTGGGAGTGATTTTGGCTCTGATAGACACCAAGCAATTATAGCGCAGCTAAGTTGGGGCCTCCGCACACAACCACACACAGAATGTTTTTTTTTTCACACTGGGGGTGAAGAGCACCCCTGAAAGAGGCAGCAGCTCCTTGACAGACAGCAGCACAGCACCCTTGCGTACCTACTTTGATGACAGGTGTGGCTAACACGCACATATAATTTTTTATTTATTTTTATCACACTGGGGGTGAAGAGCACCCCTTATGGACAGAGCACCCCCTGGACAACACAACAGAACAGCCAGCCCCTTTGGACTACAGCCAACCAGCCCCTATGGACAGGACAACAGCCAGCTAGCCCCTATATATGAACAAAAGACAGCCAGCCCCTATGGATGGACAGGACAACCTCAGTCACAACAACAGCCAGCCAGCCCCTATATGTACAACAGCCAGCACCTATGGACATTAAGCAACACAACTGTAGCCAGCCCCTATGCACAGCAGCACAGAACAGCTCCCAGCTCCCTCCCTCTTCACTCTCCACAGCCAGAATGAAAAATGGCGGCAATCGTGGGACCTTTATAGAATCCAAAACCTGCGAGAATCCGACAGCGAGATGATGACGTTTTGCCTCGTTTTCCGATTCAAGTCAGACGGGAAAACCCTAGTCAACTCGGATCTGACTCGGATCCCCTAAGTTCAGGTGGGTTCGGTTCTCAGGGAACCGAACCCACTCATCTCTAGTTTTAAGCTCCATTGAGACAGGAACTGCTGTGAATGTCCAAATATTCTCTGTAAAGCGCTGCGGAATATGTGTGTGCTATATACTGTAAATAACTGTTAAGAAATAAATAAATAATTGAGTTATTAGATTGCCCCCATCATAGCAAAACAACAAACACTGCCAGGGTTAAATTAAAAGACAAGAAATGTTAGTTGCTATTGCGTATAGTCTAGCACAAATTAAATAGTTAAAAAAAGCAATTTTACCCCCACTTCCTTCATAATTGAGGTGTCATGGACCCTGGACTCTGCATTACTGCAGTCCTAACCAGTGGCAGATTTTGCCTAGGGGCTGCAGCCCCCCCAGTAAAATCCACCACTACACTATGACTGGCAGTGGCTTTGTATTGGAAGCGCCACCTGCCAGTCACATATACAACAGGCAGTCTCAGGCCAGTCCAGGCTGCTATTAGCAGAGATCGGCTTCCAGCAGGAAGCCGCTATTCTGCCTTTCCGCCTTCCCTACCTGGCTCCTAGGAGCTGCAGACAATGCAGCCCTTTAGAAGCTGGTGATATGCGCATGCGTGGCTTCCCGCCACTAGTGCGCATGTGCCGGTCCCGGTGCCTGTCAGATCATTTGTGCAGGAGTTGGGACCCGGCCAGGAGGAGCTAGTGAGTGTTTATTTTTATAGAATGTACCCTCTCGTAAACCCCCTTAGAGGGTAGGAGCCGCCGCTGGTCCTAACTCAGGGCCTGAATCAGATGTGGACACTGTATTGATTTTTGCGCAGTTGGCCTAGGTTTTTGTACTGCGCATTCATCTGAGTCACACAGCGCATGCATTGTGATGGTTTATAGATGGCGGCCATAGTGAGTATTTAAACATAGAGTAATTAACAGTCAGTGTGCGTTTATGAATGGTAATGGGGGAGACTAGTCAAATGTGGATATGTCGCAAGCGTTTTGTGGGAGTGTCGCAGCCAGTCCATATTTGTACACAGTTTCCCTGGCTCCAGTTCTGTGGGACATTCTGAGCAGCCAAAGGGTTGCTGTTGTTGCTCAATGGTGTGACGGATGTGCGACCGATGGTGCGTCTTCTTATGCAAGCGGTGGATCATTCGGTTGTCTCTGCACAAATGGCAGCAGCATTATTATGGATTTTCACTACCACTGTGACGGGATTAGTGTCTACTTGGGAATCAGGCCCTCAGTGTAGTGAAGCACAGGTTCAATTGATGACATGCAGCATTTTTTCTTTCCAGTTCCTCTTTCATACTTGGACTTGAGAGTTGCTTTAGACCAACTGCATGGGATTTAAAGGCAATATATCCCATAGCAAAACCACAGATAGGTAAATAAACCCTTTGGTGTTATTATTTTTGGTGTCTTTAAACCTACAGTACCCAGTGTGACACTTCTTTCAGTTCACTGGTAAAGAACTTTCTCCATAATCTCTACGAATGTACTTATTTGCTAACTTGGGAGACTGTTAAAGGTGAACCACACCATGCATTTGGGGGAGAAAGCCTTGAGGCCAAAAGGACATCTTTAGAGGATAAAATAAACAAATAGACTAGTTCACACATCGCTTTGGACGCAAATATCTTCATATTAACTCCAGGAAATGACACCCAAGAGGCAATAATTGCAGGTAACTATAAATAGAATCCTACATATAAGAAGAAGTCTATCTTACACTACCCTGACATTGCTCTTTTTAAACCTTGGCTACTTTGCTTATCCCAAGTATGTCTGAGACATATGAGAAGTTTGTCTGAACATTGCATTTTCTTGGTTCAAGCCAAACTGTCAGAAACCTGCAAAATAAACCTGAAGAACATAGTTTTCTAAATTTCTTATGAGCAAAGCTGTCCCTGGTGTACACCTTGCTCTGACATTGCTAAATTAAAACCGGGAAAACAGCTGTTTTGGTTTGATTTTCATCTTTGTTGCTAGTCTAAAACTTTAAGCCCTCTGGGTACTGAGAATCACAGACAAACACCCAGGGGTGACTCAATCTAGACAAGATTCTGTCCTCCAGTAATGGATAGTTTGCTGCCCTGCAAATGTTTAATAGATGTGGCAATGTTACTTTATCTCTTCCTCTATAGGGATGTTTAAAGAGCATTGCTGGTCTACAACCATTATTCTTCCAGATGCCAGACAATAGCAGCTATTAATTTCTTGGTAAATAGTTTTTCTATATATCACTATTTTGCACTTAATTTATCCAATTAGCTTATAGGAACTTTCCGGATATGAATAGTTGTGTTTTGAAGGAAAAGTAGAATAGAATGTGGCTTAAATTACTATTTTCCTCTAATAAGTTTATTGCCTAACTATGACAAACTGCAAATGAGAGATTACTCAGATGGAAGGAAGGGAAGCAACTCTCCATCAGGTTTTTCTTTCTCCTTTGTTTTTTTCAGATATCAGATTGTCACAGTGCGCCGGACACTGGCACGCACTTACCAGGTCCGGCAGCGTTGGTCAGCAGCAGTGCAGCGGGTAGGGAGTCCCCAGCGCCTGCTGCTGTGTCTTCAGGCTTCCTCTCCTGGTGTCAGATAGCAAAGTGCAGGTGGCCGCGGCTCTCTTGGTGGCGCGCGACGACCTGTGTAAATTTTAAAGGAATAGACCTCACATTTGACGCAGGTATGAACTCCTCCCTATAAGAGGGGGTCTCTGGGCCCTAGGCAGTGCTAGAGTATAGGCTCCCAAACCATACTCCAGTGGTCCTACTACTAGTGATCCCTACATTCCTGACCTTGGCTTTGCAACCTTATTCCGTCTTCTCCCTGGTACTGCACTTGATATCTGACCCAGCTAGTTGACTACAAGAGCACAACTACATACCCTACTATGCTCCAGTGTACAACAGCACCCGTACTAGGGAACCAAGACAAATGGCCGTGACCTGCGTGTCGAACGTAGCCCAACCTCTTTTCGGGGGGCCCTGGTGAATACCACCAACATGTTACACTCTGCGACTCTGTACTGGGTCTTAGTCAATTCCAAAGTACAGGCATGCATCCACTATCCATCCGAGAGTTTGTGATACAGATGAAGTTACCTGTTAAATTAGTAAATTCAGCTTTCTGTCTATTATAGGCATACTCTGGCTGCTGCATGCATTTTAGACTTTGAACAGTTAAAATATAATTTGTGAAGAAGATACTGGATGGAGAGAGGAGGGGGAGGGCTGTGCTCTTATTGTAGATCAGTCCAAACCTGGCCACTGCTCACTGTGAAGTCCCATGTGTTTCTGCTGCAGCAGACTTATGGGGAAATTTATCAATCAGCTTCCAACTCTCATTTTTCAAACACAGTCTGCTTGTACTTGTGGAGAGGTCTGGTATTATAAAATTGAATCTTGTACAACCATGGGCAAAAGTTTTGATACAAGTATTGGTTTGCAAGTATTGGTTTTCACAAAGTTTGCGGCTTCAGTGTTTTTAGATCTTTTTGTCAGATGTTACTATGGTATACTGAAGTAAAATCACAAGCATTTCATAAGTGTCAAAGGCTTTTATTGACAATTACATTTGTTTATGCAAAGTGTCAATATTTGCAGACGACCCTTCTTTTCAAGACCTCTGCAATTCATCCTGGCATGTTGTCAATCAACTTCTGGGCCACATACTGACTGTTGGTTGCCCATTCTTGTCTAATCAATGCTTGGAGTTTGTGAGAATTTGTGGGTTTTTGTTTGTCCGCCCGCCTCTTGAGGATTGACCACAAGTTCTCAATGGGATTAATATCTAGGGAGTTTCCTGGCCATGGACCCTAAATTTCAATGTTCTGTTCCCCAAGCCACTTAGTTATCACTTTTGCCTTATGGCAAGGTGCTCCATCATGCTGGAAAAGGCATTGTTCATCACAAAACTGTTCTTGGATGGTTTGGAGAAGTTGCTCTTGGAGGATGATTCTTTATTCATGGCTATGTTCTTAGGTAAAATTGTGAGTGAGACCACTCCCTTGGCTGAGAAGCAACCCAACACATGAATGGTCTCAGGATGCTCTACTGTTGGCATGACTTTTGGAGGATGGCCTGGTGTCAAGAAGGGCAGCAAAGAATCCACTTCTCAGAGCAAAGAAGCCACTTCAAGTGAATGCGAAAGCGTGTTTCAGTGAGTCAATAGAGTGGGGGTGGGCTGTTAGGTTCACTGCTACAGATTTTGAGTAATTGACCTTAAAGATAGATAGAGCACCAAATCTACTGAATTCTGCTACTAGGTGGGAACAGAGATAATCGGGTTGGAGAGTACTGCTAGTAGGTCATCAGCAAATAAATCTAATTTATAGTCAACCCCTTTAACACTGGTTTGGGGTTGGCCCTAATAGCTTGCGCGAATGCCTCCATATAAAGAACAAAGATTAGAGGGATAGAGGGCAAACCTGTCTAGTGCCATTTGTAATCCCCACCAGATCAGATAAAACCCTGTTAACCCTAATCACAGCCGAATTGAGGTGGTAAAGTGACATTATTCGATGTAGACATTCAGGACCCCAACCCAGATGTGTCAGGACCCCCTGCATAAACAACCACTCAACCCTAGCAAATGCTTTTTCGGCATCAGTAGAGAGGAGGATAACTAGGATCAAGCAACCTGTGGTTAAATGTATCAGATCTATAACTTTGGTAGTGTTTTCCCCAGCATCTCTCACTGGAACAAAACCCACTTGATCCGAATGTATAAGATTCGGGAGTAAAAGCTCAAGCCAGTTGGTAAGGAGTTTAGCAAATAGTTCAATGTCTACATTGAACAATGATATAGGGCGATAACTGGAACATTGGGCTGGATCCTTACCTACCTTAGGGATAACAGTGATGTGTGCCTTGAGAGCTTGGGGTGAGACAAAACTACTATCTGTAATTGCATTAAAGGCATTGGAGCATTTTAGAGAGCAATAGTTCCCGGAATGACTTGTAATATGTAACAGATAAACCGTCCGGGCCTGGGCTACATCTGGCAATCTTTTAATTCCTGGCTACTTGACAAAAATATTGCAAGAACCTTGTAACTTTACAGCAAGTAGCTTTCACTAGGTGAGACCTTAAAGATTATATGTACGTAAAGATTGTAAGCTTAAGAGCAGGGCCTTCCTACCTATATATCTGTGTGTTACTACCCAGTTTTGTTCTATTTATGTTTCCAATTGTAAAGCGCAACGGAATATGCTGCGCTATATAAGAAACTGTTAAAAAATAAATAAATACATTTTATAGATGCTATCATCTTGTTTTGAGATGCCATATGAAACTAGGAGAACAGCATATT
The DNA here is from genome assembly GCA_031769625.1 of Taudactylus pleione. Lineage (NCBI taxonomy): Eukaryota > Metazoa > Chordata > Amphibia > Anura > Myobatrachidae > Taudactylus > Taudactylus pleione. The sequence continues at coordinate 6,505,838 of JAUIMM010000015.1, read as the reverse complement.
GGTTGTGTTATCTAAATCTTTCAAAGACTATTTTCACATGACATTGATCTGCGGGATCTCAAGAATAGATTAGAATATCTTTGTGGTAGATGATGAGAAATGTATCAATAATGTCTCATAACACATCATTGACAAAGGTGACTGGTGCATTTGATAAGCTAAACAGCATTACAAGATATTCAAAAGGTTCCTAGCAGGGTCTGAAAGCTGTTTTCCACTCTTCTCTACGGCAAATGCAAATCAAATGGTACATCCCTATCAGGTCTAATTTTGTGAAGATACATGCTGACCATAACCTTTCAAAGGTTTCTGGTATAGCAGTTACAAATTGTTACTCTATAAAGGCACCTACAGTATAGTCTGTGCAATGGTGTAGGCTCCCATTCTTCTTTTATACAAAGAATATTGTAGCACCTTCAAGAGATGTGAATGGTCTAATAAAGCCTCCTGCCAAAGTATCTTCAATGTATTACTTCAAAACTTTTACTGTAACTCAGGTTTGATGAATAGATTTCCTTAAAATGTAGAGGTATTCCTTGTACTAAATCAATTATGCCTTGTTTGTCAAAGAGCAAGACTACTGCAATTAAAAGACAAGATGGCACATTTCTAGAGGACTAAAGTTTTTACCACCTAAAAGCTGGCAGTCTTCCAGACTCATTGCCAGGATCCTGTTCTTATAATTTGTTTTGTCTTGTAACTTACCCCTGCCATCTGATCTGTGGATCTTCATGTTCTTATTTGCCTGGGAGATCTGCTCAGGCATGCAGGCTGCAACACTTCCAGTGTGTGCATTTAGACTGTGCTATCACTTCCAAGTTGATTAGCCACCTGAGCCTCCTCCTGTCTGTAAACTCTGCAAAGTCCTGATTGGAATAGCAGGTGTAGCCCAAACAGTGGTGCTGGCTTTGAACTACAGAGATTTTAGATACAACTGCTCTCTGTGCATGCTGTTCCCTCTAAATGTCCACAGCATGCTGCACACCAGAATTCCCTCCTAAACTGTGTATGGGTGCAGCCATGTTGGATCCAGTCACCTCACTTCCCTCCACTCAGAGCACTGCTACCAGACCACCTGTCTGCATCAGCCAGTCCCTGCCTGACCCAGGGTATAAGTATCCTGCACTGAAAACATTCAGTGCCTGAAATTATTTACTACATGCAGTGTAACAGGTTATGCTGTTGCATTCTCCCAGTTGCTATTCTAGGCTCCAGCGGTCCCAGCCTGACTCTGCCAGTATTCCTGCCAGTCCCAGTCCGGTACTGCAAATTCTCCTACCGGTCCCAGTCCATCTCTGCAAGTTCACCTTCCGGTCCCAGTCCGTCTCTGCAAGTTATTCTTGCTGGTCCCAGTTTGACTCTGCAAGTTCTCCTGCTGGTCCCAATCTGGTTGTGCAAGTTCACCTGCTGGTCCCAGTCCAGCTCTAAAGGTCTCCTACCGGTCCAGTTCAGTCTGACCACTGATGCTACCATCACTTACAGAAGTTACATTACCCAGCTGCTCCTACCGGTTCCAGTCCGGTTTTGCAAGTTACTACAGTCAGATCAGCTGGGCTTCTCCAAACTGCATCACAGCTATCCATTGCTGTGATTGATCACTAAAGGCAGTTCTCACTGCTACTGAAATCTCTGAGAGCGAGCTACATATTACCTCAACGGTTCCTGCCGCAATCATCTGCTGCTGATCCTGCTTCAACGCCTGAAACAGGTAACTCTGACACCAGCCGTGATACTCATCCTCTTTGTATGGGATGGTGGACCATCCAGACACAGTTGTGCAAATCCAAGATGTTTTTCCATACTCACCAGCAGGGCTGCAATCAGGAGGAGCTGACGGCTGAAAACTGCTTCTCAATCACAGACAAACCTGTGAATGAGAGGCAGTTTTGTGTCCGGGATCACGGGCGCGGGAAGAAACAGATGCAGGTACTTTTTTACTGGATGCTGGGGAGGCAAGCCTGCCGGACAAGGGACCTCATTCAGAGGCACTCGCAAAATGCGAGCGCTCGCTCTGATTGAAGGTGGCCGCATCTATTTTTCGGTCCAGCCTCCTGGCCACTCGCTAGGCTGTGGGTGACCACCCACAGCTTTAGCGAGCGGCCAGGTTGATGGTCACGATGGTCAAGACCATCACGACCATCGGGGCTTGCGATGAGACCCTTGTGGTAGGGTCTCGTCTGCCGCAAGCCCCAGTGATGTCAGTGGGGCCGTCCCCAAATGGCAGGCGTTCTGTCGGGAACGCCTCCGTTTGGCAAAATGCCTACAAAACGGTGCGAGCTGTCGATCACCATCGACAGCCTCCCCTTTTGTAGTAAGCCCCGGAGCGAGAGAATTTCTCTCTCGCTCCGGGGCTTGTGCAGGGCCTCTACATCGACCCGCTTGCGAGTGCATCGGCATTTGCGAGCGGGACTGAATGAGACCCAAGGTGCAGCTCAATGTCTTTACAATTTGTCTTCACTTGGACAGCTGCTTATTGGAGAAGATTTCCCTGCATGGGAGCAATAGTAAATTCCTCCAATAGGTTAGGGAAACTCATAGCAATTAGTGGAAAGTTTGTTTGAGAAGTTACACAGCCTAATTGCATGCTTGAATAATAGACCCCCGGGTGTGTTTATGACCTTTGTAGTGTGTACATATCTGGTGAATGGAGCTGGTAAACCAATCAATATAGTAAGAAATAAGTTCTATCAGACTAAATTCAGGACTGAGGGAGAGAAGTGCAGTAAACTGTCCACATCTTTCTTATATAATATGAGAAAATACTGTAAACTATGGGGCATCCCATCAGGGGATCCAATTAAAACTGATTTTCATCAACCCTGGCTTAAGAGAAAACAAAAAACTTCCATGGGGTTCTTGCAGTTGAATTATGAGGAGAGTATTTTTGCTTTACTGCTGTTCATGTGGGAAATTGTTGGGCAGAACTCCCTGTGTCCAGTTTCAGTATATTTGCATAAATGGCTCTGCTTTTATTAACATAAAATATATGAGTTTGAGGGTGATAGTAAAAGGTGTTGAGTAAAGAGCTAAAGAATATTGGGGAATGTTTATTTTTATTGTACTGAATTACACCATTTAAATTCTATTAGTTTTGCATGTTTTAGGAAAGTAAACAAAAGAAGATGTATAAATCGAAAAAATTAATTTACTGGTTGTTGGTTAGCCTCTTCCACTTGCAGAAATGTGTATAACTAAACAAATGAGGCTTGTGGATGAAATATAACATGGTGAGGAAGAGGCAGATGATTTTCACTGTCATTCTAAATCAGGAACCATAAGCTGTCCCCTGTTTACAACCATGTCCCTTCACTGAGCTGCCCTGGCACCGGTCCACATTTCTGAGGTTTGGTATACGAGCCAGCGGCAGCAGGCACACTCATTCTTCCATCTGCAAAGCAGGATGGGAGGAAAACCACAAGCTCACACTGAGGCACCAGCATTTGCATAGACCAACAGCCTCCCATGGTGCACTGCAATTGGAGAATACTAGAAGAACAGAGTTTTCCTTCTCAAAGAGGAAACCAGCTGAAACGTCGATGGATGTTAATTTGAAACATAACAAGCTGGTGGCAGCCCAGATCCTGAAGCGGGTACACAAAGAAGGTCTTTTTTTGTATGCAAGGTGCTGACAGGGAGAGACAGAGTCCATCAAGAACAGCTGACATGAAGAATATCATAAATACAACCACACACCACAAATGATCGAGAAAGTCACTAACCACTACAACTTCATAAGCTTAAATATAATACAGTAGGAATAGTCAGGTCTACAATAAAACTAATTGCTATTCTAGCTGTACTCACCTTTTTACAACTTTATTGCCCACATTCCAGAAAGTCATATACACAAAAAAGAAATAGACGTATGACACCAATAATTGGATTGACCATTGCTATTTATACAACACACCCCATCCCCTTGCAGAAATATAAAATAAATAGGTAGAATGACCATTACGAACCACGGGGTTTACTTGAGAAAACATGAGAACAAATCTTGTAAGGTGATGAAACTAATGTAAGTACAGTATGCCATCGGACACTGAAACCAGCCTTATATGAAGACCTTGTGCAAAGAGTGAATTGCAGTGGTTGGCACTGTACAGTATCTTAACAAGAACTTTAAAGCAATACTGGAGTACATAGATATTTTTCCCAGACATCTAATGGCCATTTTAAAGCCGACAGCAACATTCTTATATCACTTCATGGAAGATAACAAAGCCAGCGCTTTTCTCCATTGCTCCAAGTAGTATTTATTCAAGACAGTAGAGATGGATGCAGCTGTTACAAATGAATAGTACTTTGTGTTCTACATCTTGTTGTGCATATTACATATAGGTAATAGTAATATTGTGGTTATTACATCCTATTATATTCTATTGGACTTTACAGGGTGGTACTGTGTTATATATTATCAGGGATAACTAGAGGTGCAAGGCTCTGGTAGTGGCACACTCACTGTCCCACGTTACCTGCATTTGGCTTGCAGGGTGCCTGGCACCCGGCAACCAATAGCTCTGCTGCAGAGCTGTGCAGAGCATCCTTTGGACACTCTGGGCATGCAACCTGCAGAGCCGAAGCGAAGGCGTGACGTCATGATATCATGTGTTTGAGGGCAGGGCCGGTACAGGGTGGCACAAAGTCTTGCTCTGGCATGGTGTATTATTTTCAAGGGACAGTTTTTCTGGTTAATAAATGGTATGAGGTCAGAATCATGATTGCATGCATTATATATTTATTTTTGACATACTAAATATTCCCTACTTTCGTCAAACTGCGTACATCATATAGCCTTATGCTGGGCATACACTGCCAGATAAAATGTCTGTCAGACCGACAGACATTTTATCTGGCCGTCTGCCAGCCGCAGATGTCCGCGGCATACACTGTGAGAGAAGTGTCAGTGTATAGCCCAACATCCGCGCTCCGCCCCCGGGGGAGGAGACATTTCCCTGTTCCTTCCGTAGGAACACTGCCCGATGCAGCCGACAGTTTACCGGGTAATATCGCATCGGACGGGCATGCTGGACAATCCAGCATGCCCGACCGAGCAATATTTAACCCTCGGTCGCCCCCCCCACGCTACAATTATTGTGGCGATCCGCCGATATCGGGCGGATCGTCCCGATAATTGTAGCGTGTATGGCCAGCATTAGTTAGAGGTGAATGTAGGGCTGTATATTAGAAATATATGTATTCATTCTGCATCTGCATACAAAAAATACATTTGTTTTAAATGTGAGTGTATCTTAGACTTAAGGTTCCTTACATCTAATGCTCGGGAATGGCGAAGGTTCTGTTAGAAAAACGATTGGCAAAGAGTGAAGCTCTCACTTACTTCTCTCAAACAAATGGCTACAGGAGAGAAATTCTGCTCAGCAAAAAAGTAAACTCAGAATATTCTCACAGCAATCCTGAGTTCGGTCCAAGCAGCTAACCAAGCTGAGCAGTTCCCTGCCTCACCACATCTTAAAAATAGTGATCTCCTGCAGAGAGCAGAAAGTAGCACAAGAGCGTTACTGTCACTGACTCTTTCCAGGGAATCCGCAGTGACTCATTATGAGGCAGTAAATATCTGGTTTGTGGATATTAGTGTACTCAGCAATGCCACCCAGTGATTTCACCAATGCCAATAAATAATTCTTGTTTAGTAAAGGAGGTTCTGCAGGCAAGGGAAGCAGTATACCTGAAGGTGTACCAATTTTGTGTTTTTGATGAAAACAAAACCATGTGATGTTGTTCACTGTTTAGTGCAGTTCACAATCTTCTTGAGACATAAGAAAAAAAATTATTAACAAAATAGTACAACTAGGTATAAATGACTTAAATAAACCTACCTGAGACTTTTTCTTTTTTTCAACTTTGTATAACAACTTAAGAGGCACCTTACCATGTACACTTTTATGCTAATACATTACATTAACTGGCCAAAAGCATTATTGATCGTTTTGGTACAGGCTATATATGTCACATAGCCTAATTATAGACATGCGTAAAAACACATCAATGAATTTGTTGATAATCATTTCAGATTTCTTGTTTTCATTTTTACTATTTGGACATTACCATCTACCAACTATACGCATAAAAAAACAACAACAGATGCGATACCTCGATGCAACAGCTTGCCGTTATGTTCTATAGATGATGTATTACCGGAGGTGTACCCATGGTGGCGCTGTGTAGTGCAAGAGAGACATTCAGACAGGCGAACAATGTTTTGTTGGTTCGGACATGCGTAGTACTGAGGAGAGGATACCCAGGAGTGGAGGTGGCGTGCAGGGTGAAGAGAGGATTGCACCGGTGGTCTGCACCTGGCTAATAGGAGACTGGAGGCAAGCGACAGCACTGAGCTGGAGACAGAGTGAAGGGACACTGAGTACCTGCCACTCTGGCTGCAGCTGAGTCCTGGCAGTTGAAGAGAGAGAGACAGTGTTCATTTCAGTGTGGCAGCGCTATGGTCGTGAAGTATCCATGGTGGCGGTTAGGCTACTACGTCTGCAGGCAGACATCTCACAGTAAGGGGCTGATGTAGAGGTGAATGCTAAAGTCACCGCTGCTGCATCTTTGTACACAGCAGCTATGTGAAATACTGAAAAAGCTGCAGGAGGAGTCTTCAATAAAAAATATGCCCACTGCAGGCTTCTGTGAGACGCAGCATAGGATCAACTGCGTGAACATCAGATATCTGAGTAACTCTCAGGTTCCTCAGGATGTCCGGTAAAATCACGCTGCCACTGGCTTCGTTATGCCCAGAAAACGAGACAGATGCCCCCATTTGCTGGAACGCTTCCTGTTGCTGCCAACAAACGCCAGCAGCATGTCAAGCATGATGCGGCTTTTGGGACACTGCTCACAGCATCCCAGAACCAGATCTGCACATATTATAAAAAAAATGGTAAGTGCTGTAGAGATTTGTGTACCCAGGACTGACATATAATTGCTACAGTGCTGAAGATATCTATGCCCTCAGGACTGATCTATAAATGCTACAGTGCTGAAGATATTTGTGCCCTCAGGACTGACATATAATTGTTACAGTGCTGAAGATATTTGTTCCCTCAGGACTGACATGTAATTGATACAGTGCTGAAGATATTTGTTCAGGACTGAGAAATAATTGCTTTTTGTGTGTGCAGGGCAATTGGCATTATATAGTAACTTTTGCCTTGATGTGGATTACAAGTACATGCATGCAGGGCTATTTTTCTAAAAAAAAAATAAGTACAGGAATGGTGAGTGCAGCTACTGGGGGTGGAGTTATACAAAGACAATAATATCAATAATATATATATATATATATATATATATTATATACAGTATAATATATATATATATATATATACATACATACTGTATATGTAGTATTTAGAAAAGAAGGCACTCAAAGGGCCATTAAAATAAAACATATCTTATGGAAAATACATTTTGGCCCGGGACATTATGTCATAGTTAATGAGAAGTTCGGGAACTGAGTGCCTGATTCAGAGCCGGACCCTCTGACCAAAGCGCTCGCTCTGAATCAGGGCCGGCCTAGCTTAAAATGGAGCGGCCTCCTGGCCGCTCGCATAGCTGTGGGTGACCACCCACAGCTTATGCGAGCGGCCAAAAAGATGGTCGCGATGGTCAAGACCATCGCGGCCATCGGGCTTGCGACGAGACCCTGCGGTAGGGTCTCGCTGCCGCAAGCCCAGGAGTGCTTTTGGCTCTATCAGAGCCAAAAACACTCCCACTGACATCACTAGTGATTTCAGTGGGGCCGGACCCAGACGGTAGGCGTTCCCATGGGAACGCCTCCGTCTGGGAAGCCATGCCCCCGGCACGCCCACCAAAGGGGGCGTGCTGTCACTCACCATCGACAGCACGCCCCCTTTGGTGCGAGACCCCAAGCGACGGCTTCCCCGTCGCTCGCCGGGTCTCGCGCAAGCGCACGTCGGAGGCGCCTCCATCGTGCGCATGCGCATTTGGGTAACATCAACCCGCTTGCGAGCATACAGCGCTCGCGAGCGGGTCTGAATGAGACCCTGAGTTCCTGCTTGTTCCTCCTGAAAAATAGCATTGCATGCATGTAATAGGACCGTGACCACCTAGCAAAAGAGTACTCCAACAAAAAAACTCTGTGATCACTTATATTAAGTGAACGACTGATTAGTTTTGGGTATATACAGTTTTGCATTCTAGTATAAAAAAGAGACTATCTTGTTATTCATTATATGTATACATGTAAGAGATGCTGTGTATATTTCCAAAACAGAACGATTAATATTTCCACCAGCCAATAGTAGTTACTAACCTAAAATCTCTCAAAACTGTTAATAACACGACAATCAACCTTACTCCACAAGCTCACTGCAAAAGGTGTCATCCTTGACGCTGAACTGTCCTTATTGCAATAGTCATCCCCAAAACAGACTTTCACCACTTCAATCCTGTTTGAATGCAGCTGCAAGGCTGATCTTCCCTGTTAAACATTCGTCTGCTGCTTTGCTCTGCAATTAGGGAATCCTGTTACCCTGTACCTGCTGTTAACCCTGTTGTGATTTGTTCCCGTTTTTACCTGTTTATTAACCTTCACCAGGTTAAACTGACCTGTTGAGTGGACTAACCTCCATTGCACAATGCTGCAACGTACCATCGTAGTGTTTGCCAATAGGTTATGGACCCAGGCCACTAGTGTGCTCAGACCACCAGTGTGCCCAGACACCAGCATGTGAAGATCAGTGACACCAAGAAAAAGCCTGCAACAGCACATGAACTTTATTAAATTGGCGGTTGCATAACATTTTGCCACATAAAAGTTTGTCATGAAGATGCAATTAAAGTGGGAGAAACTGTGGAAAGTTACCAATGACCTGAGTGATAATCCAACCCCAGATGATGTGAATAGTCATGGAGACAATAGGCTTAGCTGTATAACAGCATGTATCCATTATTTATGCGAAGACAACCATACGTGATATGTGGGATCATTACAGGCATCTTACAAAGACCAATGTCTAATTTATTAACTTGAGGTGTTCTTTATATGGAACAAGGGCCCTCATTCAGAGCCACTCGTAAGCGGCCGTACGCTCGTAGTCATCCGATGTTGTAAAACCACGCATGCGTCGGTGTAACAGTGCACATGTGCGTACGGCTGATTGCGATCATTTTTTCAGTCGTTCGTCGAATAGCGAACAGGAAGTGACATGTCAAATGTGATTGACAGAACTGTCCGTTTTGGGGCGGTGACGGGGGTGGAGATGGGAAAACGCATGCGTGTCGAGGCGTTTTTTGGGCGTACATAAATTATCTGATGCGAACGGCCAATGTGAACGGAACAAGTGTTACGTCACTGTCTGATCCACTTTCCATTCAATCTGCTCGCTCAGCTTGTGGTCTGGTATACTCTACCGCAATGACGATGGTCTCTTCGTCCTTCCCGAGGCACATCGATGGTATTCCGATTTATCAATTGAGGCCTCAAAAACAATCAGTTTTGAATTGCAAAAATGCTTGTAAGGTGTTTAGCAAATAGCCTTTTTTTAGTAGCAAAAAACCATACGCAGGTGAACTACTCAGCTGCTAATTTCTGGGTTAGACAATCAATTAGCTTACAAATTTATTTTAAATTTGCGTGTTTTTTCCAAATTTGTCTTTTTTCTTTTTTTAAGGCAACAATATTGTACGCATGTTTTTTTTTTTTCTTCATTTTTTAGGGGCCAAGAAAACAATCGTCCTTTTGTTTTTGGCTAAGTGTTAATTAAAACTCATAAATTGTTTTTAACCCTTGGTTTTTTTCTTCAAGAATAATGTTTAGATTTCCGTTGTATTGTTTGCAATTTTGTTTGCGGGATTACCTTTTAACCAGTTTTTGAATAAATTAACAATAGAATTGTGCAGATTTTCAACAGTATTTTATTTTTTGTTGTTGTTTTTTTTTTTCAATTTTTTTAAAATAATAAAAACTTGATAACGTAAAAACAAATAACAAATGATTTTAGAAACACACAAACAAAATAAGTGGCATTTGAAATACACAAACAAACAAAATGATCACAAAATTCACAAGAAAGGAGAGGGAGGTTTTGGGCATTAAGGAATATGGGGCAAACACAGAGAAGGATTGTGGGAAAATTAGCCAGTGCTGTCATCGCCTTTTAGCCCATTTGGCCGGGGTAGGGAGGGAGACTGAATGGGTCCGGGATGTCCTTCTGCTGGCCTGGCCAGAGGCAGATGTTGTGGCCTCTGGACTAGGCATAGGGCTAGGCACATTTGGAGGGATGGCTGTTGTTGTGCCAGAGGTGGAGGGTCCTGATGTTCCGGCAGGAAGGGAGGCCGGCTCCAACATGTGCTGGCGAACGAGCTGCTCCAGGGCATTTGCTATTCGCATGTTGGCCCCAGTATTTTCCACCAGGGCCTTAGCAATGGTCACGTTGGCCGCAGAACTTTGCTCCAGGGCGTCCGCCATTCGTAGCAGACTGGCGTCCCGCCTCTGCAGAATCTCGGTCTGCTGACCCGTTTTAATATTGAGATCAGTGAGGAGGTCCACTGCCTGTGAGGGGGAATGCCCTGGACTGTCTGCCACAGGGTCCACAGCCGGATCTACTGCTTCCTCCCCTGCAGAGCCAGCAGAAATTCTGCGGCCAAAGCTCCCCTCTGGAGCAGACTCATCCGCCTGTGTCTCTGTGAGAAAAAAGAGAAAAGAGTAACATTATAATCTAGATATTGTCCCAAACACATTTCTGTGTTGTTAACATTACAACATTTACCTGGGGCAACATGAGGAGCCGCAAAGTCTGGCATGTTGGTATCCATGTTCGACACGCCAAACACCTCCTCATCCTGCACACACCCCTGGGCCATCTCCTCCAAATCTGTGAGCTCCAGAGACACAGGGGTGGGACCCCCATCTGTCCCCCCTGCATGCCTAGCCCTATCAGCCAGTTTTTGCTTAAGACGATATTTGAAGTCGCTCCATCTGTGGGGTAAAAAGTTGGCATTATTCCTGCAGTATTTGGACCTGTAAACACTTTTTACTAAAATGTAGTTTTTACATACCGGCGTTTGACCTCCCGGGTTGAACGTTCAAAATCACCCACCCTATTGACACCACTGGCTATGTCATCCCACATTTTCCATTTCTGGCTTGCACCCATATTCCTTGCTGCCTGTGGCAGGTTGTCATTGCACATTTGCACCAAAACCTCCATCTCCTTTCTTGTGAATTGTGGCTGCCTTTTTTTCTTTTGTTTAGTTGGCCTACTAAGCCCAGCAGCCTCTTCCATGGCATCCTAAACACCTTTTTTTAAAATGGGATTAAAATTTATAATGTAAAATGTTCCCAAAATTATTGTTAAAAATAATCCTTTAGCCCACTTGGCCAGTTCTTTGCTGCTCTGTAGTCATTTTGGACTTTCAGGTCTCACTACAGCAGACCGATTTGGGTTTTCAGTGACATTTTTATACATGCGTCAGCATTATTCGGCCGCATCATTGACTGTGCGCTCCTATTGTCCGTCCTTAATTTGAGCGGGAAAATAAAGACTATTTATGGCTTGGTGTGACTCGAGTCGATGTGGCATGTTGATTGTTGGAGGTTTTGCGTTGGAGTGGATTGTTGGCTTATTGAGTAAAAGGAGGACTTTTTTTGTGCAATATTTTGTTTTTTTTCTAACTTCTTTCTTTTCCGTTCGCTTTTTTTTTATTGTTTGGCTATTTTTATTTGAATTTTTGAGTAAGTATTTTAAAAAACCACCGTAAAAAATAATAGTAAATAGTTTACAAATGTTTGTAATAATTTTTTTTTGTTTTACAGTTATTTTGGCATTGCCCCAGTGACGTTCTTGAACTTTGGGATATTTGTCTGTTTTTGGTAAGTGTTTTTGGTTTCATGGATTTACAAATTCGATGTGTTGGTCTTAGCATATGTTTCGCTAAGTAATGTTGTTTATTTTCTGGGAACAATCATGTCTTACCACTAAATGTAGCGTATTATTTTGCGAACTAATGTTTGAGTGGTTTTAAATGTAAAATTTACGTACTATTTTGCGAACTAATGTGTCCTTATTTAACTGTAAAAGTAGCGTACTATTTTGCGAACTAATGTGTCCTTATTTAACTGTAAAAGTAGTGTACTATTTTGCGAACTAATGTGTCTTGATTTAACTGTAAAAGTAGCGTACTATTTTGCGAACTAATGTTTTTAGAATTTTTCAGTGTAAAATCATGTCTTACCACTAAATGTAGCGTACTATTTTCTGAACTAATGTGTGCTCCCTTCTCTATTTTTTCACAAAAAAAATTTGTTTCCAATCATATTTTATTTAATTAATCTTAAACATATTTTCTACTTTTGAAATGTAGGTTGTTCTGCACATGACACGTCCCAGGCCTGTAAGCATCTTTGGATTTCTTAGAAAAGATAAGTATATTTTTCTTTACACATTTGTCTAAAACAATAACTACCGGGCTTACCATTTCAGGTTGATGTTGGTCGTATTATATTGGCCATGGTTCCAGAACCCGACCAACCTCAACTTCATCCCAGGCGTAGGCCTCGTAGGCGTGCAAGGCCCCAGATATATAGAACACGTGTCACCCTTTTTGGAATGCCAGATGATGAGGTGTTAAGGCGATACCGTCTGCCACCACAAATCATCATAGACACTCTCTTATTAATAGAGAGTGATCTTGAACGGCAAATTGACAGTCCTACAGCAATACCACCACTTACTCAATTAATGTTGGTGTTACATTTTTGTGCCTCAGGATCCTTTCAAACCACTGTGGGAATAGTTGCGGGAATATCCCAATCCTCCTTTTCAAGGATCCTGAGGGCAGTGATGGAGGCCCTTTTTAAACCTCCATCATTTTATTAAACTGCCATTGGATATGGGTACCCTTAATGTGGCGAAGGCGAATTTTTACCAAATAGCTGGCTTCCCACCCATCATAGGGGTTGTGGATGGCACTCACATACCACTTCAGCCTCCAGCAAGGCTGGAGGCTATTTTTTGGAACCAAAAGCACTTTCATTCACTGAATGTAATGGTGGTATGTGATGCATCCCTCCAGATCCTGTCCCTGAATGCCAAATTCCCCGGCAGTGCACATGATTCCTTCGTCATCCGACTATCAGGGATTTGGCACAAATTAAACAACCTACAAGCTGGTGATGCGTGGCTTCTGGGTAAGTTGAAACCTTCTGTTGAAACCAATGCAAAGCTTGTTACACAATGGTTCTGATGTTTGTTTTTATATTTTCACAGGAGACAGTGGTTACCCTTGCACGCCCTGGCTGCTCACTCCTTATTTGGTTCCCACACCAGGGCCACAAAGTGAGTATAACTCTGCACTTACAGCCACCAGGCAGGTGGTGGAGCACTGTATCGGCCTTTTAAAAGGCCGATTCAGATGCCTCCACCGCTCTGGTGGCGAGCTCATGTATTTGCCGGCTATGGTTTGGAAAATTGTGGTCCTGTGTGGTATATTTCAGAACATTGCCATAAGGAGTGGTGTCCCAATGCAGCCAGAGGATGCCTTGCCTGAGGATGGCCCCCCCGAGGTTGGTCGGTGGTCAGTATGTGGGGGGGCCATACGCGATGACATTGTGGCCAGATTTTTTAGGTAATTATTTTCCAAAATTAAGTTAATTGACACAATGTAGACATGTAAGATTTTAATGTACAATTTAAATTTTTTTTTTCTTTTTTTTTCTTTTATTCCATAAAATTACCATAAAAAACGATGCCTACTACCTGATCCCAAAAAATGACTTCATGTGGACACATTGGATATAACTTCGGGAACAATGATTTCTTCACCTCATTTGTGGAATCATGTTGGCATTCTACTTCTTCAAACAGTTCCTGATTGTTGTTTTACTTTTGTTGTTTTGGGTGTGTTTTGAATTTTTGTGTGTGTTTTCATTGTGTGAATTGATTGTGACAAATCACTTGGTGTTTATTATTTGTGTGCATTAAACTTTTTTTTACCGTTAAACAAACATTTCCTGGGTAAATTACAAGCAAGTGTAACCTGGTCCAAAAATGGCAAACTTGCTTAATGGCTAATCCTGTAATGTGTTAAATTGTAATCTTTTTGACACTGCTTTGTGGCTAAAAACAAACACCAAATGTATTATGGTGAATCAGGCTGTTTGCCAATGTAGGCCTAAGCAGGTTTGGTTTAATTTTTACGTTACCCCCCAAAAAGAAAAAACTATTGTTGACATTAATTCTACAAACCTATTGGTATTGTTAGGTGTTTAATGTGCCAGCTTACATACTTACTTGAGCTTTCTACAATCCATTTTACATTACTTAAAACCTCATGGTCAAATAGTAGACTTATGTAAGGTTCAACAATCTAAGATTTACAGACAAGGAATGAGACTTAAATAAATCAAAATATCTTTTATTTTTTTAAACATTTTTTGGGTGAAAAAACAAAAATTAGTGCCTCAGGAGCGCCAACAGATGATCCAAGACCACTAGCATGCCAACTACATGGCCCCTCAAGCTCTGCAAGCCTGCATACATTTGTTCGTTATGCCTCTGGTCCTCTGTGGGTTTAAAAAATGTGGAGATTACTAAAATGACACCTTAATTTATATGTTAACAAACAACTTAAAAATCAGACTATACAAAAAACGAGAAAAAAAACATCTACAAAACAAAAGTAATGCCAATCGCAAAGATGGTTGTAAAAAAACAAAAACAAATTTGACATCAAAATTCAACAAAAAATAGGGACAACTACGCAAAAATACTACATTTGTTGGTACCGTAAACAAGAAAGACACAAGTATGAGTGTTTGGACATGTGTCATATGTGTAAGGGGAAAACATCCTAGACATTGTTTCACAAACATATTTATCCAAAACATTAGAACTACTTTACAATTGTGAACTGCACAGGCAAAAGGACAACATCACCAAAAAAACAAAAAATGCAAAAGCAACAATAGTTTAAAAGGGAAACATACCGGGCATAATGCTGACTGGGCCAGGAGCCTCGAAATCGTCCTCCTCAGAGGTGGGCCAGTGCTGCAAGGATGGAGGAGGGGTGATTTGGAAGGAAGTTGAGGGTGAGGAAAAGAGAGGGGGGGTGGAGGGGAGGGTGAGGAAAAGAGAGGGGGGGTGGAGGGGAGGGTGAAGTAGGAGGGATGGGAATGTGAGGAGAGGGAGGGGCCTCACAGTCTGCCAGGTCTGACGTGGAGGGGGAATTTGGGGAAGAGTGGGGAGAGGATGTTTGGGTGGGATTGGGGGATAGGGGACGAGCCCGACATCAGTGACGTTGGAGACGTCATAGTCTGCGCTCAGCCCCTAAATGATGTCGAAAAATTAAAATGAATACATATTTAATATTTGGATTCCAAAATTTACACACCAAAAAACAAACAAAAAAAACAGGGCTGTACGGTAAACATGCACACGCAGGTATGTCCAAAATAAAGAAACAGGGCTTTATGGGAAACATGCACACGCAGGTATGTCCAAAATAAAGAAACAGGGCTATACGGGAAACATGCACACGCAGGTATGCTTACATTTTAAATTTTATAAAAAAAACACTTACTTTCCAGTATTTGCTGACGCAAATTGGCCAACAGGCGCGGGGATCGGCGTCGCAGATCGGACCACCTTCAATCCAGTTGTCCGATATTTCGGCGGTAGCCGATCGTACGCAGGCGGCGCCGCACCTCCGCGTAGGCAAGCCGCTTGCAGAGGTTAGTGATGGGGCCCGTGGAATTTGTTTTTCTCCGGTCCATCATATCAGTGAGGACCAGGAGTTCACGGCGACAAAAAGCTGCGGCTCTCATGATGGCAATGATTTTTTTTTCACAAAACAGTTTTAATAAAGGTCCTAGAAAAAATTTGATTGGCTAATGTACTTTGTAAATTAACAGAAAGCATTCTATTGGTTATTGTATGAGTCATGTGACCTACACCCTCACAAATATAATGTGAGTTATGATAGGCTTGATGCAGTGACATGCGTAAGCTAATTTAAATATTAATAAAAAAGATGAAAAATCTGCATATAAAAAATCGCAAAACAATAGTAGCATTCAAACAAACTTTTAATTTTGAACAACCATCCCCTTGGTCCAACCGTACGTATTCTGCGGAATCAATGACACACACTAACAATAATAAAGTTTATTGATATTGAAAAAAAAAAAGTATTGCAAACATGTGAATACCAATTAAGGTAATTAATATAGTGATTGCCATTAATCGATTCAAGTATTTTTGCTGAATGAAATAGCAGGCAATCGAAAACTGACAGGGCCACTTCCGGAATTGACATGTGCGAGCGTTCCCTGCAACCAAAGAGGAGACGGACGGTCGCTATTTAGAACGTTCGTTAGCTAGAGGAGTGGTTGGGAGACTATGGGGCGGAAGATTAGCTGTGAGCGAACATACGAGCGAGCACTTGAATTTACATTTTTTCGCTCGTACGCCGAACGAGCGAACGGCCACTTGCGTCCGGGTCTGAATCAGGCCCAAAGTTAAATGCATGCAAGTATATGAATAAATATATAAATCTGACAATAAGATAATAAGGAGGTTGCAATGGCAATACTGTAAAACCTTAAGCCAGAGTACATTTTATTAATAGTGGCGTTGGAGTCTTGTGCTATGAAGCGATTAACAGAAGCTGTAAGGGCCAAGTTACCAGTTATGTGCGGTCAGGTGAGGCAAAGCCTTTCCTGTCATACTTACCTATACTCCAAAGTTTTGACTATAAAAATGATAGGAAAAAATTAAAGAACATTTTATAAATATCTTCTTTGTTTTATTCTAATCATTTTTATAGTCAAAACTCTGGAGTAAAAAGTGTATGATAGGTGAGACACTATCTCCCCTGCCTAACTTTTCTGCATATCCCTGATCAACACACACTACATTTCCAGCACTATATACTGCTGCTTAATAGTCAATTAATCAACCAGGACTTAATTATAGTGAGAATTGAAGGCTTCCTATTTGGAGTGAGTAGCTTCTGAAACAACCCTAGTGGTGGCAGAAAATTTCTACTGAGCTTGAGAGATCCTGGGGGCTGTAATCATTTTTGTAAACAGAACAGGTGGCTGTTTTTTTTAATAACTCTGTGTCTGACCCATATCGAACAGGCAGTGGTTAGAGATTGGAGTATCTTGGAACCAGGAACCAATATGATTGTCATCAGTATACTGGAGAAAATGGGATACAAAGTCAAATTTGCAGAGAGTCAGTGTGTTGTCTACAACAATAGACTATAATTGGGGCAGCAACCCGGTGCTGGGTCACCTATGGGTCAACAATATACAATATACTGAGGCTTGTAAAGGACACGGTGAGTGAACAATCCTAAAAGACCAGAGTGTGAAAGTTGCATGAAAGGCAAGCAAATGTGTTACCCCTTTCTCAAGTCAGCATCCAGAGGTAAAACACCATTGGAATTAGTGCATACAGACATATGTGGTCCAATGGAAGTGGAGTCAATGAGTAGGAACAAATGATTATATTCATTAATGATACTACTGTACAAGGATGATGCACATTTACTGCCTGACAAACAAATGTAAAGTTACAAATATGATTGTAGAGTACAAGGGGTAGATTTACTAAAATGCAGGTTTTTAGAATTGGAGTTGTTGCCCATAGCAACCAGTCAGATTCTACTTATAATTTATCCAGCACCTTCTAAAAGACAATAGCTAGAATCTAATTGGTTGCTATGCGCAACACCTCCACTTTTATAATCCCGCACTTTATTAAATATACCTCCCGGAGCCTAGTAAAAAATCAGGCAGGCTTGAAGATTAAATTATAGAAATCTGAAAATAGCGGAGAAAATTAAAAAATAGCTCTAGCCATCTATCTCAAGAGAAATAGCATACAGCACCAACTAACTATTGCCTACATAACAGAAACTAAAGGCGTGAGTTAGAGCACAAACAGAAAAATTGTTGAAATAGCATGAACATTCTCATAAGAATGAATGGGGTAAGAGCTGATTAGCTAAGAGTGGAGCTACCAAACTCTCTCCGCCAATCAGTGCTTCCCCCATTCATTCTGTGAGAGTGACCAGGATAACCTCCATTTCATGCAAGTATATTTGTGCTCCGGTTTTGCTTTTTTTAATTTTAGGAAGATCAGTGGACTACATAGACCGAAGAGGACCCAATCTATGGGTTGGTGAGTATGTTTTTTTTAATTTAATGAATATACTGTAGGACTTCCCCATTCAGTGTCCGTGTGCTGTTGTTATTTTAACATTTTCTTTACAGTCAGACTACAGGTGCCAGCAGGCCCTTAATATCCGGATATGTTGGCACTTACTGTTCCACAAGTGCTAGCATGCCAGGGTAAGCTTTTCTGGGATATGTGGTCCCACTATAAAGAACAATATTACAATATATTTTTTGCACCATTTATCCCGCAACCATTGCACAGATCATACTGATCTGTGCAATGCCTTTAACCAATTGGTCTAAAGCAGGGATGGGTAATAACCGGTCCTCCAGCTGCTGTTGAACTTAACATCCAGGGCCGGCAACAGAAATCATGGGGCCTGGTACACACATTTTTTTTGGGTCCCTTATCCTCGTTTCTCTGCAACCAGCCCCATCAGTGCCCCTCCGATGGACAGCCCCCTGTAAGTGCCCCTCCAGTGGCCAGCCCCCTGTAAGTGCCCCTCCGGTGGCCAACTAGCTCCCACAGTGCAACCCCGGCCCCCAACACTTACCATACCCATGCCGAGGCTCCGCACCTCCGTCGGGGTACATTAGTACACAGACTACTCAGCCTGTGCATGCCTGATGATCATGCAACTGTGCTGCACAGTGCAGGTGCATGATCAAGTATTGTGAAGGTAAGTATTATTCCTCCGCGGCCCTCTACAACCTTGGGGTACATCGGCGACCATTGGATGTGCTCGCAGTGCTTGAGGTTGACTATACCCTACCGCAAGCACTGTGATCACTTCAGTGTCAAATTCAACCAGGTGACGTGTGCTATGACACTGTCTGTTAGTTATGCATGCCTCTGAAACGGCATTAAGATGCTCAGGCACGCTTGTGTTCGCACCTCCATTCCCCCATTTCTAGTGGCCTGCCCTTGTTACTACCCACAAATGGCTTGTCCTGTCACTCATTTAGCTGGGCTGTCTATAGCGTACGCTTCCCAATCACTCGGAGTAGTTTGCGCACGAGCATTGCGATGCATATGCATGCGCACAATGCGGACCATCAGCAACTACGAGCGAATACTTCTTAGCGACCGGGTCTGAATCAGGTCCTAAGTTCAAAGGCCCTGGGCCTATGCACCAATTGTTCAGTCTGAGGATCATACAAAACCTAAGGGCTGGTACTTTTACCATAGATCAACAAGGCTACATTGAAACAATGCTTAACACATTATCGTGCAGAAATACAAACTTCGTAAATAATCCCCTAGGTATTGTTAGTTTAGATGAGACCATTGACATTGCATGTGACAATAGAGGTGTTATAGACTTAACTTCCAATACCAAGCACCATGGTAGAACCAAACACACCAAACCTATCGGTAGGTATCCTAACCCTTCTCCTGCTCCTAATCCTCTTTCCCCACTGCCTAAACCTAACCATCCCCTCTTAGTGCCTAAACCTAACCCTCCTCCCTATAGGCCCACCCTAATCCTCCCCATAGTGCCTAACCCTGACCCCTAACGCTAACCTTAACCCTCCCCTAACCCACTACTTACTTTCGGGTTGCTGGCAGTCGGGATGCCGGCACCAGGATTCTGACAGGTTTTGGGATTCCAGCGTCGGGATTGTAAGCACTGGCATCCAACTTGCCGGGATTGTGATCGCATTCCCCATAAAACACAATTTAATTAGAGAGTTGGTAGATAGTGCCTCAGAGTGTTTCATGAGACCATTGAAGACAATGACACTGACATGTTAACAAAAGGTCTGATGTCACATGTTTTGAATATGTTCTTGCAGAAATGCAGACTGTATTTTGTTATGTCTTGTTCTGCATAACACCCTTATGTTTTGGTTGCAGGTGCAGGTGAGACATCCTAATGTGAGATACTCATGTTAAAATGTATGTAATCAGAGACAGCCTTGAGCGAGGGGGAGGTGATAAAGGAATGTTTGGCGTTGCCTTTTCTTACTACAATAGCCGGCGGGCACTAGGACAGAGGTGCCACCTCTGACCTGTGCCTTCTGCGCATGCGTGGCTACACTGTCTTCCTGTCCTGTCCACCTTAACAAAGGGGCATGACCTTGGGTTACTCCCAACCGTGGAGCAGTGAACACCCCATGGGACTTCACATTCCACTGTGCCAGCACCGTATGATATAATAACAATTCCTCCTGTCACCACTGACATAGCATGTACAGTACATGCATTCTAACATACACATAGTACATGCATTCTAACATACACATTCTAACATACACATAGTACATGCATTCTAACATACACATTCTAACATACACATAGTACATGCATTCTAACATACACATTCTAACATACACATAGTACATGCATTCTAACATACACATTCTAACATACACATCGACCAGAAACCCTACAAAAACTCCTGGCTGCAACTTGGGAATCTAAATACCCTGTACTTGCTGTTAACCCTGTGTTGACCTGTTCCTTTTTCTACCTAGTTACTAAACCTTCACTCGGTAAAGCTGACCTGTCACATCAGCTTTATTGCCTCTAAATCAAATATCTGGTATAATTCCAATTTGTTCTTATCATGTTGCTTATTTTTCTCCAGTAACAAAAAATCCTCTAAGTTGAAAATAATACATGTTTTGCCTATTTATCCAGAAATAAAAATGCACTCAGTGTTTCTCGTATAACACAAATATTTTCATTTATTTTTTTAATTTGTGTCATACCAAGAAAGCTAGCCATTTTTACTATTGTGAACTGATTTGACTGATTTTATTGCATGATGTCCACTGAAGTGGACATATGCATTTACAGTAAGGATCTTTGTATTGCAGAATGTCCGCTGAAGTGGACATATGCATTTACAGTAAGTGGACATATCATTTTACATCAACTGTGAAAAAAATCAATTGAGTATTTGATCAAAACATCTACCATTTTATGCCCTAAACATTACTTTCCTTGAATATATATTTTACCTGCTCAGCTATCTTTGAGTAAAAACATTTTACAGAAATCCCTAGTGCTTGGTGCTGGTGAACTTTTCTCTGCCATTCTAATTTGATTTTGTAGGTATTAATAGCTGCCACTACATAGCATACTTTCTACTTTTGATAGAAATCCAAAGAAGAGGACACCGGGCACTAGTGATGTCAAAAGAGAGTTTCTATAGGAGATAATGGGGGAGATGTATGAAGCCCAGAAGCGGTATCAGCGCACGTTATGTGCGCTGATACCGCTTATCCCCGATGTATGATCGGGGGTCTGTGCGGTAAATGACAGGGGCTACAAGATAGCAGCACAGAGTGGCAGTTCCATGTATGAACGGTCATACCGCATGACTGTTCGGCTGGCTGTAGCTGTCGTTATCGACAGCTACAACCTGGCACTAGTCTATCCCCACAGCAGGGACAGCGCTGTCCCTGCTGGGGCTGCTGCCGGCTCCAGGGCTGCACGCAGGGATCTTGCGATACTTGCGAGATCCCGCGCACGCTCAGTGGAGCCGGCCGGGACAGAGACACAGCGCATCAGCACTAGGCTGATGCGCTTCTGTCTCTAGCGGGTAGCGCTGGAGGGGGGAGTTAACGCTCCCCCTCTCCGGCCGATGAGATGTTCTCACATCTGAACGGTAGTGCTTCCTGCTGCGCCTCGGTAAAGAGACAAAGCAGGGAGCGGTATAACAGCACATTAAGTGCCGCTATCATACATCTACCCCAATGACTTAAAAACAGCTGTCCACTGTAGTGACCTCTATGCATGAAAGTGTTAACTCACCTGTACATGATTAAACTTCTAAAACTGGCAGCTTGGTTTAAGCAGGGATTCTTGCATGTTTAGCTGCACTTTTGAAAAAGGCACAATTTAGGTAAGTCCTATAAATTTATATAGTGCAGGCATGGGGTGATTTTTCGGGCGTGGGTCCCCTGGATTGCTTTGGTTGGGCTGCTTCATGGCATTGCATTATAACACATATTTCCTTTTTTCCACTTTTAGCACCTTTTATTGTATGTTTATTATAAGTAGGTCTTTACGCACCGTTGTGATATTTCTGATTACTCCAATTGCCCATTCCCCCTCTCTGACCATCACCTTCTCTCTTTTAACCTATCCCTCTCTCCTTGCCCTCCTCTAACTCCTAAGGCTACCATTACTAAGCGTAATATTGAGGCTATTGACACTGTTGCTTTTTCCTCCCTGCTGGACTCTCTTCTCTCCCCTATCATTTCTCTCTCCTGTCCTGAACAAGCTACTTCCCTGTACAATTCCTCCCTTGCTTCTGCTCTTGATTCTGTTGCTCCAGCAATAACCACTCACCCTCGCAGATCCACACCACAACCCTGGCATTCCAAATGCACCAGATACCTACAAAAGTGTTCAAGAATTGCGGAGCGTCAGTGGAGAAAGTCACGCTCTAAGGCTGACTTCCTCCATTTCAAATTTATTCTCTCCTCCTACAGTGCTTCCCTGTCTCTCTCCAAACAAACATATTTCAAGAACCTCATCTCCTCCCAGTCCTCAAACCCCCGGCGTCTCTTTGCCACTTTCAACTCCCTACTCTGCCCTTCCCCTCCTTGCCTTCCCTCCTCGCTCTCTGCCCTCGACTTTGCCACCTACTTTACATCTAAAATTGACTCCATACGTGAGGACATCATATCCCATCAGACCCTTAGCACTCCTCTCCCTCCTTGCCCTTACCACCCCTCCCCTTCTGTCTCACCAACTCTGACATCCTTCTCCCCTGCTTCTGGAGAGGAAGTCTTGGCCCTCATCCGGTCCTCCCCTCCTTCCACCTCCCCTCTTGACCCTATCCCTTCCCGTCTCCTCTCCCACTTGTCTCCTTCTGCCTGTTCCCATCTGGCTCACCTCCTTAATCTTTCCCTATCATCTGGCACTGTCCCTTCTGCATTCAAACATGCTCTTGTCTCCCCCATTCTTAAAAAACCTACCCTTGATCCTAACATACTTTCAAACTATCGACCCATCTCTCTTCTCCCTTTTGCTTCCAAACTCCTTGAGCGTATTGTCTACAACCGCCTTACCACCTTTCTTTCCTCCCACTCCCTCCTTGACTCATTTCAATCTGGCTTCCGATCTCTCCACTCCACGGAAACTGCCCTCACGAAAGTCAGCAACGACCTCCTTGCTGCCAAATCCAAGGGTCACTACTCTCTGCTCATTCTCCTTGACCTCTCTGCTGCATTTGACACTGTAGACCACCCTCTCCTCCTGCAAATCCTTTACTCTCTCGGTTTACGTGAAACTGCCCTCTCCTGGCTTTCCTCCTACCTCTCTGATCGTTCCTTCGCTGTGTCCTCTCATGACTCCTCTTCCCCTCCACTTCCACTAAAGGTAGGAGTTCCCCAAGGTTCTGTTCTTGGACCTCTCCTTTTCTCCCTATATACATCCTCTTTAGGTGAACTCATTAACTCCTTTGACCTCCAATATCATCTCTATGCAGATGATACTCAAATTTACCTTTCCACCCCTGAGCTCACCCCTGAGCTCCTTACCCGTATCTCCAACTGTCTCTCTGCTGTCTCTTCGTGGATGTCCCAGCGCTTTCTTAAACTTAACATGTCTAAGACTGAGCTGATCATCTTCCCACCCTCTTCCACTACATCACTTTCCACAATTTCGTTATCTATTGATGGCACAACTATCTCCTCTAGCCCCAAAGTGCGCTGTCTTGGAGTTATCCTAGACTCCTCCCTCTCCTTTAAACCGCACATTCAGCACATCTCGCAGTCCTGCCGTTTTCACCTAAAAAATATCTCCAGGATTAGACCCTTCCTCACCCAGGATGCCACTAAAACCCTCATCCACTCACTGGTCATATCCAGATTGGACTACTGTAACCTTCTCCTAGCTGGCCTCCCAGTCTCTCACCTCTCTCCACTACAATCTGTTCTCAATGCTGCTGCTCGGCTCATCTTCCTCTCCAGACGTTCTATATCTGCTTCCCCTCTCCTTCAAGCCCTACACTGGCTCCCCTTCCCCTTCAGATGCCAATTCAAGGTTCTTACATTCACCTACAAAGCCCTCACCAAATCCTCTCCCGCATACATTTCTGACCTTCTCTCCCTTCACACTCCCACCCGCCCACTTCGCTCAACTAATGCATGCCGCCTCTCTTGCCAACTGATTACTTCCTCCCACTCCCGCATCCGAGATTTTGCCCGTGCTGCTCCCTACCTTTGGAATGCTCTCCCTCTCCCTATCAGACTCTCCACCTCTCTACAAATCTTCAAACGGGCTCTCAAGACCCACTACTTCATCAAGGCCTTCCAGCACTCCTCCTAACCCACCTCATGCTCTTTCCTTCCTATCTTCCCCTTCTGTGTCACGCCTGTCTGTCTGCCCCTCCCCTTAGAATGTAAGCTCTCATGAGCAGGGACCTCTTCCCTCATGTGCTTCTCTTTACATTTTCTTCTACTCTCTACTCCCCATTAGGGCACCTAACACGGGACCGCCAACTCCCGGCAGCTTATTGTGAGTGCTTTAATCACTATTTCAGCAATGTATATAAGTTGTGTCCCTGTCCTGCACTGTAATGTACTGTAAGTTACTTGTTTCTTGTTCACTTATTAGTTCTATGTACTATGTAAGGCGCTGCGGAACACTTGTGGCGCCATATAAATAAAGGATAATAATAATAATAATAATAATAAGTAATATGTTCACACCACTATTTTTCACCTTACTTCTAATATATGCAGTAGCTGCTCCTATCTATTTAACACTCTTTTACACTTCACCTTTCTCATTAGAGTGATGCCCTGGGATGGCTCAGCTGGGCTGGTTTGGGGGTGTTCTGTGCTCTGAACTTTAACCCCAGTATGTTAGGGACCTACCCTAAGAGGTCATTGGCCATGATTATGCTAAAACCTCTATTTATTGCAAAATTGTATTGCAAAATGTATTGCATGATAGAAATATGCGAGTCAGCAAAATGAAAAAGGTCACTACAAAGCCCAACTAAATATCAAACATTTTATTACAACTTTACAATTTATTAGAACTTTTAAAAACTACTTTTAAAATGCTGCTAATGCCTAATTTATGTCATATTTGAGACATGAATGTACAGTCAGGTGCATAAATATTGGGACATTGACAGAATTTTCATATTTTGGCCTCTATTCACCACTAC
Source organism: Taudactylus pleione (assembly GCA_031769625.1). Taxonomy (NCBI): domain Eukaryota; kingdom Metazoa; phylum Chordata; class Amphibia; order Anura; family Myobatrachidae; genus Taudactylus; species Taudactylus pleione. The sequence goes on along the minus strand of JAUIMM010000015.1, from coordinate 6,480,530 downwards.
AATGGCTTTGAAATGAAACCAACAAGATGTGTTTTAACTGCAGACTTTCAGATTTAATTTGAGGGTAATTACATCCAAATCAGGTGAACGGTGTAGGAATTAGAACAGTTTCTATATGTGCCTCCCACTTTTTAAGGGGCCAAAAGTAATGGGACAAACTAAACAATCCTAAATCTAATTTTCACTTTTTAATACTTTGTTGCACATCCTTTTCAGGCAATTACAGCCTGAAGCCTGGAATGCATAGACATCACCAGATGCTGGGTATCATCCCTGGTGGTGCTCTGCCAGGCCTCTACTGCAAATGTCTTCAGTTCCTGCTTGTTCTTGGGGCATTTTCCCTTCAGTTTTGTCTTCATCAAGTGAAATGCATGCTCAATCGAATTCAGGTCAGGGGATTGACTTGGCCATTGCATAACATTCCACTTTTTAGCCTTAAAAAACTCTTTGGTTGCTTTTGCAGTATGCTTCAGGTCATTGTCCATCTGCACTGTGAAGCGCCGTCCAATGAGTTCTGAAGCATTTGACTGAATATGAGCATATAATATTGCCCGAAACACTTCAGAATTCATTCTGCTGCTTTTGTCAGCAGTCACATCATCAATAAATACAAGGGAACCAGTTCCATTGGCAGCCATACATGCCCACGCCATGACACTACCACCACCATGCTTCACTGATGAGGTGGTATGTTTTGGATCATGAGCAGTTCCTTTCCTTCTCCGTACACTTCTCTTCCCATCACTCTGGTACAAGTTGATCTTTGTCTCATCTGTCCATAGGATGTTGTTCCAGTACTGTAATGGCTTTTTTAGATGTTGTTTGGCAAACTCTAATCTAGTCTTCGAGTTTTTGTGGCTCACCAATGGTTTACATCTTGTGGTTAACCCTCTGTATTCACTCTTGTGAAGTCTTCTCTTGATTGTTGACTTTGACACATATACACCTACCTCCGGGAGAGTGTTCTTGATTTGGCCAACTGTTGTGAAGGGGTTTTTCTTCACCAGGGAAATAATTCTTCTGTCATCCACCACAGTTGTTTTCCATGGTCTTCCGGATCTTTTTGTGTTGTTGAGCTCTCCGGTGCGTTCTTTCTTTTTAAGAATGTTCCAAACAGTTGATTTGGCCACAACTAATGTTTTTGCTATCTCTCTGATGGGTTTGTTTTGATTTTGCAGCCTAATGCTGGCTTGCTTCACTGATAGTGACAGCACCTTTGATCTCATATTGAGAGTCAACAGCAACTGCAAATGCAAATGTCACACCTAGAATCCACTCCAGACCTTTTACCTGCTTAATTGATAATGAAATAACAAGGGAATAGCCAACACCTGTCCATGAAATAGCTTTTGAGTTGATAGTCCCATTACTTTTGGCCCCTTAAAAAGTCGGAGGCACATTTAGAAACCATTGTAATTCCTACACCGTTCACCTGATTTGGATGTAATTACCCTCAAATTAAATCTGTAAGTCTGCAGTTAAAGCACATCTTGTTTGTTTCATTTCAAAGCTATTATGGTGGTGAATAGAGGCCAACATATGAAAATTCTGTCAATGTCCCAATATTTATGCACCTGACTGTAAGTGCACCAAAAACTGTCTTTATTTAAGGTGTCATAACTTAACATTTTGATCTTTTATGAGCCTATCTAAGTATCTATGCCTTTTGACTATACCTAGATGAAAGTATTAAATCCCAGCAGTGATATTGCTCTCTGTATTAAAGGATTGGTTAACCTCGCTTTATACCTGCGTAGAATCAGACATGTAAATGGCTAATATGTCTCCACAAGAACCCCATGCTCGAGTGTCTACTACTGTATAATTCCACAAGGTATTGGTCACTGGGAGTACACAGTTATATTTTAATTTTAGGGTGGTTAAATCCTTCACATTCTTTTTTTGTCCACACTATGGTGCTATATTTATTAGTTCAGTGATTAATAATTATATTAATTGTATTAACTCATTTGGTACTTTTAAAACTATTTTAATTATCCATAGGGTATTTGGTTTTGTAAGTACTTAGCGTAAAATTTTCTGGACATACTGGTATATTATAGAAAAAATATGAGTGATTAAGCCTGGTTTTGTATAATAAGGTTTGTGTATGTAAAGCTAAAACATGTGGCTAGCAAAAGCTATCAATTACTTTTTAATAAATAATAAAATAAAATACAACTTTGTACAATGTAGATAAACTATTGATAATTACACATGATGTATCTAAATGCTGTCACTCAGCAATAACAGTGGGAACAACTTGGACTAGTGCAATAGTGTCACATATTGATATTTAGTCTGAATGTCTCTGTTTTAGCTAGGAAAAATCCTGAAGACAAAATACTAATAGAATGAGCTGGTCGGCACAGTCGGGGGTCAGACCCAAACACTGAGATTGATGAACACAATCCATTGATACTTCATTAAATATGACCCTTTCACAGAAGGTGGTTTTATAGTGTATATTACACCTACTTCTTGGTTCATGACAAATAACCTGTAAGCTACTGTAAACATGTGCAAGCTCAGAGGAACTAGTGTGCATTAAGCAAAACAACCCAGGAGTGAGACATTGCATAGTGTAGTATGCTTGTTGTTGTGAAGTCCCTGCTGACACATGTCAGTATATCTTTCTTGTTTTGCTGGGTTCTACTTAGGAAGATAACATTTTATTATAGACTGTAATTAATATGTAAATATATATATATATATATATATATATATGTATATACATACACACACAGTATATATAATCAACTGTACAAGATAACAATAATATTATTATGTCACATAGTATAACTTTTTTTTTTCAAATGCCAGCTCTTGTAAACTCACTACTTCAATCTACACAGCATGCCTCACTATCACGGCCTTTGTGTATTGCCTTACTGTTTAAATAAAGGTTTATAGTGATTTGAGACCCAGTTACTAAAGCACATCTTTGTGTGGCCCATCACCTTATTAGAAAAATGACTCGCAAATACAGATCAAACAGGGACACATTAAGATCATACTGGGATATAAAGAATAAGAGCCTGATTCAGCTTAGGATGGCATTGCAAAGCTACACGCAAGCAACATTGCAATTCCATCCTTGCAATTACGGTAATGCAGCAGGAGGCATCACGCCTCCCGCATGCATTACTTATCCGAGCTGCGTTGTACAACTTAGCATCGGATAATCTGCGAGAACATCGTCAGGCAAAGTGACCCACGGGGTCACGCAAGCCGGCCGCCTCAGATGACAGAAAAAGGCTAAGAAATATCCATCAGCCGACAGAGATCCTGGCCTCTTCCCTCCCCCCACATCACTGCCCCCTCGCGCCCAGAAATGGCAACAGACTGTCCATTACTGCTGCCGCTCTGCCGCACATGTGCAGTACGGATTAGGCGCCTATGCAGATTCCCAAACATAGGGCCCTGAATCAGGCCCTAGGTACACAAGCTCACACTGTGGTGTGAGTGCAGGAAGGGGAGTATTAGTGTGTAAGAGGGGACAATGTGTGTGTGTGGGGTGGAAGTGATGGAGAGATGTGTTGGTGGTGGTGTTGTGTAGAATCACTGTATAAATGATTATTGTGCCTGGGTCTGAGTGGGTGTGAAATAATGACAGGAGACCGTTACACAGCTTAGTAGTCAATCCCTCACTACACCACACCCAAGAATATTGACTATGGTTATACATTGTTAATAGTCTGTCAGACTTGTGTTTGTTTGTGAACCTGGTGTCTGATATTCATCTGTATGGGTGTCTGAAGATGTGTAAGGAAAGCTGGCAGGCCTAAGGAGACCTCCTGGCTTATATAGAACACTTCCCTGACCAGGAATCGAACCCGGGTCTCAGCGGAGAGATGCCGTATCGTACCCACTAGACCACCAGGGACGTCGGTGAGACAAGTTGATATGTGCAATCAGTGGATATTGTGGCAGTAGATTGACCAGGTTGATACTGGGTTAATACTGTAGAAAGATAAAACAACATAACACTCTTCTTACTGTAAATCGGAATACTTGGAGTGGTAGATCTTGGCAACGTATTCACCAGGCTGGAACTGGGTTGTTGCTGTAGTCCAGGATCCAGGAGCACTCAGATGGTAGCAGGACCAGATGCAGACCAAACACCTGAATGGATAGTAGGTGATGATACCAGGAATGGCATCAAATGGAGCAGGAACCAGGAACACTCACCGTGCAGTGAGAATGGTATACACAGGTAGGTTCAGAATACAGGAACAGATGAAGGTTCTCTGTGCAGCTAGTGGGATAGCTGTCCCAGGTGTAGATCACTTGCAGAAACTGTATAGCAGATGGAAGCAAAACTGCACAAACTAGATACAAGTAAGCAACAGGAGCTCAGTATAGTTCACTCAGTAGGAACTGAGGTTAGACATTGTACTGGCAATTAGGTAGTGTAAGCAGATGGGATATATACCCCTGGGTTACATGGGATAGGCTGAGCAGAGACAGGTGGCATGGAGAGGCTCAGGCTATCACTCAATTGGCCGCTACAGTCAGGTGATCGGGACTTGTCAATGCAATACTCTGTAGCAAGCTTAGATCTTGCTTGGGGTCTGGCAGGCTGGGGAACACTGAAGCCTGTGTGTCTGGAATGTGACGGAGAACACTGGCAGAATCAATGAGTGACCCGGCGACAGGGGAAACAGACCCGGGTTGTGACATAGTCTGAATAGAGTGATCAACTCACAGACCACCCACATGGGAGAAGGATGGATCAGAACAAGTAGTAATTTGCTCAAGGTATGATCGGAACACAGTCCACAGCAAGAATATAGTAACTATGGCACAAATGGTGATATAATTATCTATAACTCACAGATAAGCAGAGCTTATATTTGATGTTACAAATGAGATGATGTAAGTACAAAGCGCTGTAAAGCGCTGCAGAATATGTGTGCGCTATATAAATAACTGGTAATAAATAATAATAAGTACAGGTTGAGTCTCCCATATCCAATTTTCCGAAATACGGAATATTCCGAAATATGTAATAATTTAGGCATGACTGAGATAATGAAACCTTTGATCACCAGGTGATCGAGACTTGTCAATGCAGTACTCTGTAGCAGGCTTTGATCTTGCTTGGGGCCTAGCAGGCTGGGGAACACTGAAGCCTGTGTGTCTGGAATGTGATAGAGAACGCTGGCAGAATCGGTGAGTGACCCGGCGACAGGGAAAACAGATCCGGGTTTTGACTGTACCCCTTCCTTGAGGAGTGGCCTCAGGACATCTCTTTGGCTTCCCAGGAAACTTGGCGTGAAAGCTAGAAACAAGATGAGGAGCATTAACATCTTCAGAACTCACCCAGGATCTCTCCTCAGGACCATATCCTTTCCAATGGACCAGATATTGGAGCATCAACAATGTTCTCAATCTCAAATTCAACCCCACGCTGGGTTTTGATTGGAGGAGGTTTTGGTGGAGAAGATTGAAACCTGTTGAGAATAAGAGGTTTGAGGAGTGACACATGAAAGGAATTAGGCATCTTGATTGATGGAGGAAGATGTAAACGGTACGCCACTGGATTGATGTCCTTGATAATAGGGAATGGACCGATAAAAGGAGGAGCGAACTTCAAAGATGGAACTCAAAGTCTGAGGTTACATGTGGATAGCCAAACACGATCGCCCACTTTGAGTTATGAAATGGCCCTCCTCTTTCTGTCAGCAAAGATATTGTAACAAGCTGAAGATTTTTTCAAAGTGGCATGAACTTCCTTCAAGATGCTTGAAAAATATTGCAGAGATGCTTTGGCCGCTGGTACATCAAATGTCGGAAGAGACTGAAACTCAGGAATACGAGGATATTGTCCATAGACTGTTAGGAAGGGAGTGGTTCCAGATGAAGTGTGGTATGAATTGTTATGGGTGAATTCAGCCCATGGCAGAAAATCAATCCAATCATCCTGAGAGGAAGTAATATACATACAGAGGAAGGTCTTGAGATCCTGGTTCACCCTCTCTTTTTACCCATTGGACAGCGGTGATACCCTGTGGAAAACTATAATTGAATCTGTAAGGAAGAACAGAGAGCTCACCAGAAATGAGCAAAGAACTGTGATCCTCTGTCCGAAACTATTTCTTTGGGTAGACCATGGAGATTAAATATTTTGGCAATGAAGAACTGAGAGAGATGTGTAGCAGATGGTAATCCTGATAGAATTATGAAGTGTGCCATCTTCAAAAACCTGTCGACTACAACCCATATGGTGGTAAATCCCTTGGATACCGGAAGGTCGGTAATAAAATCCATGGCTATATGGGTCCACAGTTGTAGAGGAATGGACAGAGGCTGTAATGAAGAATTAGGTGAGGCTGTAATGGTCCAACAGGCAATTTGGGCACACTGAGAGCATGCAGATACAAACTCTTCTACATTAGAATGCATCGAAGGCCACCAATAGGATCTTTTGATAAGTTCCAAAGTCTTTTTAACGCCTGTGTGGCCAGAGAACTTCTAGGCATGAGCCCATAATAGTAGTTGTTTGCGGAGTTCAGGAGAGACAAAAGTTTTCCCTAGAGGAGGTGTAACCACATCAGTAGCAGCAAACACAATAGGATTTAACATTGGATACGGTTCAGGAACTAATTCGTCCTCGTGGTTCATGGTCCAAGATAGGGCATCTGACTTACAATTGCGAGAACCAGGGCGGAAGGAAATTTTGAACTCGAATAGGGAGAAAAATAACACCCACCAGGCTTGTCTGGGCGTAAGACATTGGGCATACTTTAGGAAGAGAAGATCATTGTGGTCGGTAAACACGGATCTTCAGATCTCTGTGATAGCACCACCCCTACTCCTTCAGAGGATGCGTCCACCTCAAGGATAAAAGGTAGAGTGATGTCACGTTGGCAGGGACAGGAGCTGAAATGATTGTTTTAGTAGCTGGAAGGCTGACTTTGCTTCTGGGGACCACTGTGTTGGGTTGGTACCATTATGGGTTAATGCAGAGATAAGAGCTGCCAGTGTAGAAAATCCTTCAATAAATTTCCTATAGTAGTTAGCGAATCCCAGGAATCTTTGAATGGCTTTTAAGGAATTGGGTTCAGACCAAGAAAGCACTGCTTGAACTTTTTCAGGGTCCATCCTGAGGCCGGTACCTGAAATAATGTACCCTAAAAAAGAAATTTTCAGTACTTCAAATACACATTTTTCAATTTTGCAATAAAGCTGGTTAGTATGAAGTCTTTGGAGGACTTCTTTCACTCAGTCACGATGAGTGACAATCATTAGAGAATATAAGGATATCATTCAAGTATACAACCACCGAGTGGTACAGAAGGTCACAAAATATTTTGTTTCTGAAATGCTGAAATACAGCTAGGGCATTGCTCAGACCAAAGGGCATGACGAGGTATTCATAGTGCCCATCTCTAGTATTAAATGCCGTCTTCTATTCATCACCCAGGTGATCACGGATCAAATTGTATGCACCCCTTAAGTCTAATTTCGTGAAGACAATGGACCCCTTCACTTTATCAAAAAGCTCTCTGATTAGTGGTAAAGGATAACGATTTTTTACAGTGATTTCATTGAACCCCCTATAATCAATATGGTGGCGAAGTCCGCCGTATTTTTTTTAACGAAAAAAACCCTTGTGCCGGCAGGAGAGGATGATGGGCGAATAAAACCTTTGTCTAGATTTTCTTGGATGTACTCAGACATAGATCTGGCCTCTGGCATGGATAATGGATAGATACGACCCCAGGGAGGTGTTTTTTCAGAAATCAGTTCTGTCGGACAATCCCACTCCTTGTGAGGAGGCAAAGTGTCAGCCCCTTGTTTGCTGAAAATGTCCAGATAAGGTTGGTATTGGGATGGTAGTTTCTCAGCCAGAGCGGTATCAGAAACCCGGATGGAAACCACTTTCTCCAGACATGCTTTAGCACAGTTCTTACCCCAAGACAGGATATGCATAGTAGACTACTCAATCTGAGAGTTGTGTTTCTGTAGCCAAGGAAGTCAGAGTACAATAGCATGGGTAGCTTTAGCAATAACAAAAAATGAAATCTCTTCAGAATGTAATGCTCCTACCTGGAGTTTAACAGTTGAAATGCAGTAAGTGATGGAACCATGAGGAAACAGACTGCTATCCACAGCTGACAGTGATATTGGATGGGACAAAGGCACAGTGGGTATATGATGCTGGATGACATAACTTTATGTTAGAAAGTTCTCAGCAGAACCAGAATCCAGGAGAGCAGAAATAGAATAATGTTTATTGGCAGGAATAAGAATCACAGAGTCAAGTGGTTGAGAAGAGGGATGAATTCCTCCTAATCTTTTTCCTCTCTGAGAGATTAGGAGTGACCGTTTCCCAGTCGTTTGATACAAGAAGAAATTATATGTCCAAGTTCACCACAATATAAACATAAATTTAACTGATCTCATCCCTGACGTTCTTCAGACGAGAGACGGGACCTACCAATTTGCATGGGTTCTGTATCAGGAATAGGATTTCTAACAGGAGTAGATGAAAAAACATTGTTTTATTTCTTATACAAGAACGTTCTTGGAGGCATAAATCAATTTTGATGCACAAGGAAATAATGTCCTCCAATTTAGATGGAAGATCGCGGATTGCCAATTCGTACTTTATTTGTCAGAAACTCCATTCCAGAATGTGGCTATGAGAGCTTCCTCATTCCATTGCAATTCTGATGCTAGTCTGAAATTGGATCACATATTGTCCCATGGTTTTATTGCCTTGGTGTAGCCGAAATATGTCTCTAGCTGCTGATGTAGATCCAGGTTCATCAAATATCCTCGGAAAGGTGGTAATAAAGTCAGTATATAATGGTGATACCCAATACAGAGCTGGACCCAAAAGCAGGGATACAATATATGCAATCTTAGTTTTATCCAATGGGAAATTGGCAGGTTGCAGGGTAAAGTGCACCTCACATTGGTTTAGAAACCCGGGACATAACTTGGGGTTCCCGTCAAATTTGTTAGGAGTTGGTAGGTGAAGTCTGGATGCAGGAGTAATAGTAGATGCAGATGCAGGAGGGGTAGAAACTCCAGGTCCTGCTGTAGAATTTAGGATCATATCCTGACGAGTGAAGATTTCCTGAAAACATTGCGCCAGCTGGCGACTTGTCACTTCCAGACCCTCCAGACATCCCGCAATATTGCTAAGGAGGTCCAGTGTTAGACTAATTCCTTCGGCCGGATCCATGTGGCCAGTACAAACTGTCAGACTCGTGTTTGTTTGTGAACCCGGTGTCTGATATTCATCTGTATGGGTGTCTGGAGATGTGTAACGAAAGCTGGCAGGCCTAAGGAGATCTCCTGGCATGAAATATAGAACACTTCCCTGACCGGGAATCGAACCCGGGTCTCGGCAGAGAGATGCCGTATCGTACCCACTAGACCACCAGGGATGCTGGTGTTGGAGACAAGTTGGTATGTGCAATTCAGAGAAGAGTGTGGCATTAGATTAATTGGGTTAATAGAAAGTTAAAATAACACTCTACTTACTGTAAACTGGAATGCTTGGAGTGGTAGAAGGTTCGGATATCAAGAACAGGTTTAGATTCTCGGTGCAGCCAGTGGGATAGCTTGCAGGAATCAGTATATAGCAGATGGAAGCAAAACTGCACAAACTGGATACAAGTGAGCAACAGGAGCTCAGTATAGTTCACTCAGTAGGAACTGAGGTTAGACATTGTACTGGCAATTAGGTAGAGTCAGCAGCTGGGATATATATCCCTGGGTTACATTGGATAGGCTGAGCAGAGACAGGTGGCACTGAGAGGCTCAGGCTATCACTCGATTGGCCGCTACAGTCAGGTGATCGGGACTTGTCAATGCAGTAATCTGTAGCAGGCTTAGATCTTGCTTGGGGCCTGGCAGGCTGGGGCTGCGGAACACTGAAGCCTGTGTGTCTGGAATGTGACAGAGAACGCTGTCAGAATCAATGAGTGACCCGGCGACAAGGGAAACAGACCCGGGTTGTGACATAGTCTGAATAGAGTGATCAACTCAAGACCACCCACATGGGAGATGGATGGATCAGAACAAGCAGTAATTTGCTCAAGGTAGGATCGGAACACAGTCCACAGCAAGAATATAGTAACTATGGCACAGATCGGTGAAATAATTATCTATAACTCACAAATGAGCAGAGCTTATATTTGATGTTACAAATGAGATGATGTATGTACAAAACGCTGTAAAGCGCTACGGAATTGGTGTGCGCTATATAAATAACTGGTAATAAATAATAATAAGTACAGGTTGAGTCTCCCATATCCAAATATTCCGAAATACGGAATAATCCGAAATACGGAATCATTTTGGCATGACTGAGATAATGAAACCTTTGATTTTTGATGGTTCAATGTACACAAACTTTGTCTAAGGCACAAATTATTAAAAGTATTGTATAAAATTACCTTCAGGCTGTGTGTATAAGGTGTATATGAAACATAAATTAATTTCATGTATGTACACAAACTTTGCTTGAGCCACAAAATTATTGAATATATTGTATAAAATTACCTGCAGGCTGTGTGTATAAGGTGTACTGTATATAACACATAAATGCATTCTGTGGGTGTATTTGAGTCTCATTCCCAAGATATTTCATTATAATATGCATTTATTCAAAAATACAGAATATTCCCTTATCCAAAATACCCCTGGACCCAAGCATTTTGGATATGGGAGACTCAACCTGTACAACAAGTGAAATATCAATCCTGTCTGGCAGACTATTAAGCAGGGTACACACCATACTACAGTGCTACCCAGCAGTGCGGCGAGCGATGTAACGATACATTGCGCAGGCCATACACAATACCCGATCCGCTGTACGACAGTACAATGTTTCGTTACATGCAGCATCGTTCATTGAATCGTCCCATCTGATGTGCAGCACAGCAGATGGGATGATTCAATGCACGGTGGCTAAGAACGACGGATCAGGCGTACACACTATACGATGTCCCTATTTAAAAAATGGGGCGGGGGGGCACAGGGCACCAAAAAGTCTAGTTACGGCTCTGATGGAGGATTAAGAACGATGCACAAAATTGTGTGAAAATTGACATGACATAGCTTTTTCTCTTAATCATTAGAAATGTATGTCTCACTACTTGTCTATTGGGATTTAACAATATTCCCTAAACTATTTGAAATAAATCTAATAAAAATAATGTGTTATAGAGAATGTGTGCACCATTATATTTACTCTTTCTTTTGTTTTGTTTTGTTTGACCTATGGCAAAAACAATGTAAGTAAATGTAAGCATGGAGAGTATGTAATTGTGGGCTACATTCTATAAATCATGTGTTTCAAAAGTCACCTGGAAAGTCATCTGGGAAGAAAGATGGTAAAAAAAGAAACCTAGGAAACATGGTGAAATAAGCAGGCTATGCTTTGGCTTTGAGAATAACTAGACCAAAAAAAGGAGACTGCTTTAAGACCCCAAATGAAAAACTGTCTGTGCCATGAATAAATCCCACCCAATGCCTTGGAAATTATGCTAGGTTAACACATTGAGCTGGAAGGAAGCCAGGGCAGAACACTGAACATACTCTAGAAGGAAACCCCATAAACAGAGCAAACAATGACTCAAAAAGGTGAATTTTATGTCCCCCTACTGCAAACGTAGCTTATTTATACAGGGATTCAAAGCAACAAAGTGGAATCTTTCAAAAGCTTGAAAAGCAGTGGTGGAACAAGAATCAATATACAGTGGGCAATGGAAACATCCCATTCTTACCAGGGATTAGAGATGGAAGACTACCAGCTCTTAGGTTTGTGTTGGCTTTAGCTTGGAAAAATAACACAGGAAACCCTCATCAGTTATATTACTGGAACTGCAAGCCAGGGCTGTTACAGTAATTCTGGGATGACTGTTGTTCAGATTTTAAGAAAAATGGGTCGATACAAATAGACAACTAATATTATTAAAGGAGATGCTGCAATGAGGAGCTCAAGAAAAAGTAATGCGGAGAGTCGTCACATAAACTCAGTCTTTAATGTATTATATAGGAGGTTCCTCCAAGCTGATGAATCTTGAGGCACAATGTTCAGCAAAACAAAAATCAATACCATGAAGCAAAGGACTGGACAGCAGACATTCACTTTAGTTGGTGTGGTTACATTAGGACTGGGAAGGCAATTTTAAGATGAAACTCAGCTAACATAATGTTGTAAAAATGAAATTAAACTAGAGATGTGCACTGACCCCCTTGTTTTGGTTATGGATCTGGATTCATCTTCGTGTTTTGGTTTTGGTTTTGAGAACCACCCTCAAGGGTTTCGGAACTGGGTTTTAAAAAAAAAAAAATAATAATAATAATAATAATTGATACGTTTGTAAAAACAGCTAAAATCATGTAATTTTTGCAATCCAAAACCCGAAATTCTAATTTTAAATCCGAATTCTGAACCATAGGAAAATCAGAACTGCACCTCACATTTATCCAGATCTCAGGAGATCAGAACCGCAACTCGGATCTGTCCTGATTCACAAAATTCTGGTGGACTCGGATTTTTGGAAAACCAAACCGCACATCTCTAAATGAAACCAATGTTTTTCAGTTTTGTATCTAGCACAATCTCTCCACATTGCATTCAGTTTGATTCCAATTAACAAATCTTAATAATTTACTGAAGGCAGCAGGTTTGTGCACTAATTGCATTAATGGTCTAGGCCTGCATATATTACAATGGAGTTATTGCTTAGGGGAAGAGATGTAATATTTGGCAAAATCAACATTAATGAGAATGCAGACTATGTAAATTGTAGAAACTAGTGATACTTCTTAGGGATATTTCTATTACGTGAAGGCAGCGGGTACATTTTACATTTACATGTAAGTTATGTAACAGTGTTAGGGGAACGGACTGGGGCATGAAGGGCCCACCGGGAAAATGCAGTGGTAGTGGGCCCATGCTTAAGGGATGTGGTCATCCACCAGAGAGGGTGTGGCCACCCACCACATAAATTTGACTAACCATTAAGCAAATATAGTAGTTTCTATAGAAGGGAACCAAGCCCCCATGTTGATCAGTGGTTCTTCTCCTACAGGTAATTGACCATGTAATAGAGTAACAATCTAAAATTTGAGTTCTGGAACCTGACACCTAGAAGAGAAGGGTGGGCTCAAAGGCAGTGGGGCCCACCGAGGATTACCCCTGTACTCCTGTGGGCCAGTCCAACCCTGGGAACAGATACCATCTCCTGGGGTAGATGGTAGTGCACAGCAGCCTAGAGATTACACAAGTCCAAGGTTTATGGTGCAACTGACCTCAGCCAGTTTTATTAAGCAGGAAATAAAATAAAACATCAAAATAAATACCTTGCCTGTCCGGCACTAAATAAACATAAGCTGTTCCTGACTAACACTATAAAAACATAAGGAGTTTGAACAAGTCAAGCTCACTTGTATCCAGTAGCAGGTTTTCTCTCACAGAGACTCTGCAGTCCCTTTCCCCAGGCAGTGAGAGACATAATGACCAGGTTGACAGCCTTTTAACACACTCATGCAAGTGAAATCACTAATTAGCTTTCTCAAAGTCTAAAGGCCCTAAAACCTGAACTGGGCCTAATGGATGGAGTTCGCTCTCACTCTCCATCCATAACCCCAGGAACCAGGGACAAACAGCACTTGCGAAGGGGACGTGCTCCGCATAATGGGGGCCTGGCATTTGGCAGATGTGCCCGATGGCCTGTCCAGCCCTGCCAGGAACCCTTAACCAGCTTTTACCAAAGCCCAAAAGCTCTCAGCAGAACAAACACAAATAATTTCCTGGGGTTTTAAAACATGTAGGTCTGAAACCTACGATAAATATATCTGCCCGCAAACACTATTCTGAGTTTTTGTCACAGTTACAAATACAGCAGAAGTTTATTTCTATGAGACTGATATATTTCTTTGAATATAACCTAAAGAGAAGGGAATATGCCTCAGATAGTCTTTTTTCCTGGTTACAGTTAGTATTGCTGCTGTTCCTGTATCAGGATCTATTTATCATTGAAAAACACATTTTGGTGATAGTTCAGATTTTTTTTTACTCAATGTTTATTGCAGAAACAACAGTATTGCTCAGTTGCAAATTTGTCCCAGAGCAATAAGCGATATTTTCAGCATGTGCAGTGGAATGGGATGCCCAGATTTGGGCTTTAGTTGAAATGGTAAACAAAAGAACAAGAAAATCTAAAAATAGATTACATTTTTAATAAAAAAGTTTATTTTTTTTTAAATATTATTGAATAATGCTTTTTACCTCTCTGAGATGACAAAACAGAGAAAATACTGCACATGTACAAGTGCTGTTGCAAAATGTATAAATAAGCTTCTCAATGCAGAGGGAACCCTTGGCAGCAAATATTATTGCACCCATTAATATCACTGTTCTTTCATATAGTGGACAACATGATAAAGAAACCTATCCCTGTCAAAACCATCTATTTTTGCTCATTGAATAAATATTCCCCAAAATGTACAGATTAGGCAGTAATAGTAATTTCCTGTACAAGCACATGTGAATCACTTACATATTTCTGGTACAGTATGTTATCCATCTTCTACAGAAAGATTTCATGGGTATCTCATTATGTACATTTCCACAGTCACATGATGAGATAGGTAAGATAGCTGGGGCCTCATATAAGGTGGACAGAGTTTATCTGGACACAATTTATTTATTAACTAGCAATAAGTATGGTCAGATGGGCAGTTCAGAGGTATGACCCCACTCACATTGATTGATACTTACCTATTCTCCCGGAACCTGCAGGAGACTCATGATTTTTCAGGTAGTCCCCCGAACTCCCAGAAGAGTGGGTACTTCTCGCGCATCATGCCCATTTCCTAGTGAAGTGGGCAGGATGGGGCGAATAATAACTGTAATTGCGGTCCGTGAAGAGGGGGCGGTGACATTATTCTATGCTAATCATGTTATTTTGGCCCTGCCCCTAGTCGTACACGCATGATTTGTGGAATTTTGGGGCTTAATGATGCTAATAGTCCAGCCTCGCTCCCATCACCGACCACCTGTATCACCACTCCCAACATCCTCAGTTTTGAAATCAGGATTCTGTGTGTGTCAAGGGGGCCATGGCCTCATGGGGAGGGGGTTATCCTGCTGCACGCCCTAGTTTTCATCACTCTGGTGGAAACACGAGTTATGGAAGGCATGATCAGTCCAACTGTGACATGGGCATGCCCCTAATGTGACGTGGTCATAACCCCTTCTTCAGAGGAGACATGTGTGTGTCCTGACTTAGGAATTCTAAATGTCAGGCAGTATGCTATTTTGATAGACTAATTTTAAATAAGCCTTAGGGACCTGTTTATGAATTATCGGGTTTTTGATCAATAATTATAATTTCTTACTGGAAATAAGAAATTCTCTACACTGGGATGTATTATTGAAGACATCCAGGGACAGGGCTCCAATAAGAGCATGTCCCAGCGATGTGCAAAAGTAAAGTCACTGCACATATTCAGCAAGAAAGCAGCCCCTATAGGCTTCTATGGAGGTTGATATTGTGGTCGAAAATGGTGGATTGCAGCTGATACTGTATCTCTGTTATTCTGGGGATACATATTATTTGCGGGTTCCCCCAAAAATGGGTGTTTTGGAGGCGATATCCTAAAAATAATCATTGAAAAATTGTCCACTAGTCAAGTTTTTCTGTCATGCATGACCTAAGAAAATAGCCACTTTGTTGAGAACGGTCTATAAATGGTTACTCAGGAACTATTGGACTAATCCAGTCAGTTTGCTAATAACAATCCTGCATGCATTTTATTTATGGAAATGAAAACATTAAAGACAAGATGTATCAATGTCATTTCCACATCATTGTATGATGCCCCACATTTATCTTTAGATATCGGAAATATCGGCTACAGTCGACAGCAATGCTCATAGGTTTCTCTGGGGCTGCAATTTGGCTGGGTAGCTTGGTCCCGAAAGCTAGTGCCATTTTAGGTGGCATTAGCCAATGTAGCCACTAGCGCATGTGCAGACTGATGCTGCGCATGTACTGTTCATTACATCAGTCAGGTCAGAAACCTGGAAGTGAAGACTTTGCTAGAGCAGCTGAATATCATGGTTCAGTCCCGGCATGATTAAATGGTGGATTTCGGTGGTTACAAATGCCGGTAAGTACGCGATCATAGTCATAAATGATTGCATCATTGATACAGCTCCTATTTTCACAAACAGTAAAGACTAGCCATCAGTTAATACAATATTCCACCTGTAGCATGCAATCACAGGGGTATATTTACTAAAGTGAGAGTTTTTAGAAGTGGAGATGTTGCCCATAGTAACCAAACAGATTCTAGCTATTATCTTCTAGAAGGTGCAAATTAAATGTTAAGTAGAATCTGATTGGTTGTAATGGGCAACATCTCCACTTCTAAAAACTCTCACTTTAGTAAATAGACCCCACAGAGGGCCTGATTCAGAGCCGATCGCAAAAAGCGTGCGCTCGCTCTGAATCAGGGCGTGTGTTTTTTTTTTGTTGCGGCCTCTTGGCCGCTCGCATAGCTGTGGGTTACGAGCGGCCATGATGATGGTCGCCATGGTCAAGACCATCGCGACCATAGGGCTTGCGACGAGACCCTTGCGGTAGGGTCTCGTTGCCGCAAGCCCGAGTGAACTTCCTGCACTATTAGAGCAGGAAGTCCACCTACTGACATCACTAGTGATGTCAGTAGGGCCGCCCACAAATGGCAGGCGTTCCTGCAGGAACGCCTCTGTTTGCTCAGCCACCTCCCCGCCACGCCTACAAAAGGGGTCGAGCTGTCGATCAACATCGACAGCCGCCCCTTTTGTAGTGAGTCCCGGAGTGAGTGCTTTTTGTGCTCACTCCTGGGCTCGCGCACGTGCAGCGGCGTGCGCACTGGCCCACCATCGACCCGGTTGCGAGTGCACAGCGCTTGCGACCGGGTCTGAATCAGGGCCCGAGTCTATAATTTTTTTGTGTTTTAGTGTCACCCATGTTACTGTGCTGTACAGTATATTGTAAATGCATACCTCTTACTGTATATGGTTCTTCTTTCTATACGTTTAACTCTGAGTAAACTCCCGAAGCAAAGGAATCTGAGTTTTCAGAAACACTTTTCTCTGCTTTTCTTTTGACTGGTGATTTCATTTCAAAGTAGCAAGGTAAGATTAACATGTTTACTTTAGCAGTGGACACATATCTCCACCCTGTGGCTTATGCTGGCCACTATACACAGATTATATTACGTTATAGTAGTCAGTGCTGCCTTTTATTGTTTCTACAGCTAAACTGACATTTTAGTGAGTGTAATATGATACATGATGTCAATCTAAACATGTGTCACGTGTTCTATAAACATTAACAGATACACAGTTAATTTACAATCCCTTTTGGATGGACAGGAGAAGTCTATTCTACTTATACCTGTGTATTTTACTTGACGTTCTCTGTAATTATCTTTTTGTTTTATTATTTTGTAATGTTTTTTTATTATGTAATGTTTACAAAGTGCCAACAGTTTATTTAGCACCAAGCAATGTGTGTTACACGGACATAACATTCTAAATTGAACCTATAGAAAAGCTTGTCGATGGCCTTGCTCATTAGACTTTACAAGGAAGTAAGATCACATACAGTACAGGCATGAACGTGTGAAACGTCTGTAAGCACATATGCTACTGATGATGAATGTGGATAGTTTGCTACAGGAGGATTCAGTGATGTCCCTATAAGCACAGTTAGTGCAGTATCTGTCTCAGGCATCAACATTATAGGCAGCTATATTACATAGAAGTGATGTTCTTGTACTATAGTTACAGCTTTTTATGTTGTAGATTTAACAATGATCAAATATTAATATTTTAAGTGTATTACAGCACTACAAATGTCTATGTCAGTTTGTTTAAGGGATGAGGATGGCTCCATTCCAATCACCATCTCAGCCAGCAGAATAGTACGGCAACACCTGTGGCCATCACATTCTCTCCTACACTAAAGATATTTGGGAAAGTTTATTGCTATTATAGCACTTTCCTGTAATCATGATGTTGGCTGTACCCATTGAGCTATTGAAAGTCTGAATAAACTATATTTACAACCAGGCTTTGTTATTGTGAGCAGGCATGTCTGATTATAATTAGCAGCCAAAAGACAGATGGGGCATTGCTGGTCAATTAATTACCATCTTTAGAAATCCTCAATGCCAAACGGGAAACTGAATGATCTTAGCAAATGTACATCCTTTACTGAGTAGAAACTAGCAGCAAACAGAGCTGAGCTGAAGGGACAAGCTGAAAACCGCTGTGGTGCATAGCTGAAGAAGGGGCGTTCAATGCAACATGTGGTATTGCAGATGTAAGTGCCATAGAAGATATCTCTATGTTAGGGTCTACTTGAGTAAAGTGTGAGCTGATCCACATTATGTTAACATACTGTACATATTTGATAATTTTTATAAAGCCCCATGCGGGACGATCCCTGGGGGGATATTATGTCGGAGGTGTGTGTGGGAGGGGGGGGAGGGGTCACTCCCTTGGAACTCCAAAATTCAAAGGCCATATATAGCTTTTAAGCTATTTTGCCGACATAGTGATTCTGTTCCACTCTATAATTTCTTTTTTCTTTATTCTAAACTGGGAGATAAAATAGTTGTTGAAAACTTCACTCGGTCCCGGGCTCGCTACAAAACGGGGCGGCTGTCGATGTTGAATGACAGCTCGCCCCGTTTTGTAGGCGGTGAGGGGGGGTGGCTGGACAAATGGAGGCGTTCCTGAAGGAACGCTTGCCATTTGTGGGCGACCCTACTGACATCATTCGTGATGTCAGTAGAGAACTTCCTGCTCTACTAGAGCAGGAAGTTCACTCGGGCTTGCGTGAATTGAGACCCTACCAAAAGGGTCTTGTTGCAAGCCCGATGGTCGTGATAATTGCGACCATTGCCAGACCGGACACAGCTATGTGAGTGGCCTGGAGGCAGATTTTTAAAATAAAAAAAAATCCGCCCTGATTCAGAGCGAGCGCTCCCAAATAGCAAGCACCTCTGAATCAGGCCTCAAGTTAGCAGTTATTCTTCCCTCACACTTTGAAGCTATCTCCACACTTATTGTGGTCTCTAGAGGCTAAAATACCTCTGGAAGAGAACCTCTTTGTTTACTTAGATAGAAGCTCCATTTATAATTTTTAAGGTCATAATTAAAGGTATAGACCAAAGGTTCCCAAATGTGGTCCTCAAGGCTCCCCAACAGTTCAGGTTTTAGAGATATCCATGATTGACCACAGGTGACTTAATTAGTAGTAGTCAATTTGATTGAAAAACCAGAATGGTTCCTTGCTTGCATGGCAGTTCCCTAAATTACGAACAATCTAGAAGCTAATTCACCCAAGTCTGGAGCAAAATAATAGTCTCCCCTCAATGGCCCTCAAGACAGAAATCTCTTCCACTAAAAGCAAGCTTCAAAATTCCCCTCAATAAACTTTGTTAGAAATGTTATTCTTCTGGTAATAGTGATGTCAATATTATGCTGAATTGTACATCTTGAAAGATGATGATTCTATTGTCCAACCCTCAGTGGCCCATATTCAATCATTTTTAACTGGGTTGAAACTGCCTATATACAGTATTTACACCAAACCTTAGATGTATTAAACATCCCATGGACCTAGTGGAACAAGTGATAAAACAACTTCCCGCTGAAATATCCCCTGGACCCAACTAGTTTATTAACAAGTTTTATGTTACATTTGATATAGGCTAGTACCCTTACTGTCCTTTTAAATAAAGTCTGTGAAACAGGTGTGTTTCCAATAGAAATGCCCAACATTATAACTATGCCTAAACCTGTGAAAGGGTCTGCAAAATGTAAGAATTATTGTACTTTTTAATGGAGATATCAAGATTTATGCCAAATTGAAAGCTTATCATATCAGCCCTCGTATCCCTCAAATGATGCGCCCTGACCAAGTAGGATTTGTTTTAAGAATAACAATATTCCTTAATATTATTGAAATTTTGTAGGTATTGAAAGCTAGTTTTGTATTTCTCTCTTTAGAGGCAGACAGTACACATGATAGGCTACATTGGCTATGCCACAGGTTCTCAATCTCAGTCCTCAGGACCCCAAACAGTGCATGTGTGGCACCCCACCAACACCTGTGTTCCTACCCACACTGATGTGCCTCTATGAAAATGTAAAATATTAATGTGACACCTGCCATTGTCTAATATAAGCCTTGATTTAACTGGTTTCATTAAGGTTCAAGGACTATTTGCACTGCCCCCTCAGTGGTGGTGGACGTCAGGGGACCAGTGAGTACTGTAGCAGGCTCAAGGATTTGAACTAGAGAAAAACGGCAGTTGGTGTGTGCAGTTGGTGAGGTAGCTGGACAGGAGAAGGGGCTGCGCTGCCTTGATGCTTACCTGAGGGCAGCGGCCGTACTCCGGGACGAGCAGCAGAGGTCTCTGAGGCGGGGAACATCCGATGGGACTAAGCTGTGTCATCCGGGGAGGTTCTGAGAACAATCAGTATAAGAGGGGTGTGTCGGATGCCCCGTAAGGGAGTGCCTCAGGCGGAGCTGCGGAAATATAGAGAGACTGAGCTTGTAAAGGAGCCGGAGGTTGAAAGCTGATACTGGAGGGGTAAGAAAAGCTGCTGCAACCTCCCAAATAGACATTCAGTGACATTAGGGCCTATTAACCGGAGGTCTACAGTTGTCCACCATTACATATGTACAGCAGTCCCTTCAGAGATCAGCGTGGGGTTTATAGACTGCATCATAATAGTAAAATATCCCCCTGATACTGCATATTGGAGGTTAGGTACAACAGTTACCAGCAGTGTTAGGGTGACACTTCAGTGCCAGCACTTGTAACTATGAACTAAGGTTGCTAAGCAGAGAAGGAACTGACTGTAATACCAACACCATCGCAGCAGGATCATTTACAGAGGATTACAGTATTGCATTAAATACAGACAAGTACTGTAGCTGGTGCAGTTTAAGAACTGTTCTTCATATCCCGGGCAACGAAGGGTGCACCCTATTAACTATTTCAGCGCTGAACTAGCATTGTATGAGACATGTCAAGTGCAGTAGTGTGAGGAAAACATTTTCCTAAAAAGGTGTATAGAAAACTTTGCAATTGTATTCTTGATGTAACCTTGTCCGTTTATCATACTCACGTGAGGTTTTTGTATATATTTTAGAGATGTTAGGGGAATTGCAAAATTAGTCATTTGTTAATTGCCACTAGAGCATACTTACCCATTTATAGTTTGCAGGTTCGAAGTCCAGAGTTGGCTAGTGATCTGCAGGTTCCTGAAAAATAAAATAAACATAAGAAAGGATTCACTATTGCCATCTTTATTGTTATACTATGTTGTCTGATTGCATTGTGAATAAACTCATAGTTTAGGGTATCACACATGTTTTCCAGGTCTACTCACAGAATCACAAGTGAGATATTAGCTCCACCTGTGGATCTTTTAAAATGTGTCAGTGAGTAATGAATACACCTGTGCACCTGCTGGGTGACCTGCAAAACGTGACCTGGGCTATGCAGATGTGTCCACATACACCTATCCTCAAATTGTGTGACACATTATAAAACATGTGACAAAGTAGCACCATGGCAGTCTAAGATGCAAGATGGTTCACGCCAAGCTGTACTCAACTGAACCGCTGGGTGGCCAGTCTGCTGCCTATGAAAACTACAGTATTGTATAGCAGTGCATGGAGGCGGCACTATAGCAAGCCCTGGATGGAGAGCACTGAAATCTGATGTAGATAGAAGTGTATGCTATTTGCTTTAAAGGACCAAAACCTAACAAGTATTTTAGCTTTTTACGGTGACCCATCTGCCAGGTTGTTTAGCAATGGTTTTCTGTCTGACGCATTCCATATCACCAATAGTATTAGGCAGGGTTGCCGTCACTTCCCGTTAATCTTTGTTTTGGCCTTAGAGTCTTTAGCTGTGAAAATTCACTCTACTGAAGACTTCCCATGTCCTGTGGTTAAAGGGACATGCCATTAGCTCTACTTGTGGTTGTTAGTCTGATGTTTGTCTCGGACCCAGAGGCTTCATTGCCATGCCCATTACCATAATCTGTTATCTATCCATCTATAGATATAAATCTAGTTTGGAGTAAAAATTAGGTGAGCGCAGAGCTTAGTACTAATTACCCAGGCCTGGGCTTGATGAAAGGGCCTGCCCTCCTCTCCTCCATAATCTGTCAGTGACACTGTCTCTTTCTCCTCAGCCGCAGTACACAACTGTGGTGGGGCCATGGAAGCCGCTGCCGTTGATCAGCAGTAGCAGGGTCCTCTGGCTGTGCAAGGGGAAAAGTGAGAGCAATCACACTGATCGCCCCCACCCCACCCCCCCACAGATTTCAGGTTAACCATTCAAGTTTGGATTGTAGTGAATACCATCAAAACCTTCAGTGTTTTTGGATATTTTTTTAAAAAAAAGCTCTCAAAACAAACAGGAGGACATCCCAATAGTGTAATAGGGGCCTGATTCAGAGCCGCTCGCTGTTTGCGAGCGCTCGCTCTGAATCAGGGCGGGGATTTAAATTTTTATTTGGCCTCCAGGCCGCTCGCTAAGCTGTACCTTCTAACTGTACCTTCTAACTGTCCCCATTTCAGCGGGGCATTGTGACGGGGGCTGCTCCACAGCTCCCGGAGCATGATGAGAACAGAGACATGGGGCCTGATTCAGCAAGGATGCGCCTGCACAGATTCCCAAACACTGATGAATCAGGCCCATGATGTGCAGTCCCACCCCCAAAATGTGCTCACGAGGGGGCGGGGCTGCCCATCAGAGACACAGGTGGGGGGCACTAAATTACTGCCTTCCACCGGGTGACAAAGCTTCTAGTTTCGGCCCTACATTAGCAATCACTGCACTTCTAACACATCGCAGGGACAGGCTCCCTTCAGAACCCCCTTCCCTGCATGTGTTTTTTAATACATGTGGGAAAAACCTAAATCCTTATTGCTACGAACAGGGGCGGTAATACATTATAATTATCAGGTCCATAAATATGCCTCTATGAGTACTGTCTTCCAAGGGTCCTTTCTGCGATCCCCCTATATGTTTCTGTTGCTAATACTGGGCCTGATTCAAAGATGTACACTAATGCCACTGCAGCTGTGAATTTGTATGCAGCGACTGTGTAAAAGGGATGCAGTGAGATTAACTGCAGTCGGGATGCCGGTCGTCAGAATCCCGACAGTGGAAGTCCAACTCGGGACTAAAGATAGGCGTTGAAATCCTGATGCCAATCTTTAGCCCCACGCCGATATCCCGACAGCCGGCATCCCAAATGAAGGTAAGCGGGGATTCGTGGGTCTTAGCCCGGGGGGGAAGGGTTAGGTTTAGGCACCCCCCCTGGGCAGAGTTAGGGTTAGGCTATGGGGAGGGGGGGTTAATGTTAGGCACCACCAAGGGTGAGGGGGGATTAGGGTTAGGCACCCACCCCGGGAGGGTTAGGGTTAGGATGCGGGAAGGAGGGGTTAGGGTTAGGCGCCACCGGGTGGGAGGTTAGGGTATAGCCACTAGGGGGGAGGTTAGGGTTAGGCACCACTGAGGGAGGTTTAGGGGGGGGAGAGGGGTAGGGTTAGCATACTCACCACCCCTGTCGGGATCTTGAAGTATCGGGATGCTGCTGTCAGGATTTGATACTGTTGATATTTCATACCGATCCCGTGTGAAAATATGCAAATTTGTATTGAGACGCCCACTCAATATTATTATCAATATTATTATTATTATGGGGTTAGAAACTTGAGGGTGTGCTAATCCTTGTAGCATCATAGTAGGAGATCCTGGGGTGCCTCCAGGTGATTTATCAATCAAATTATATAAATGTATGACCCAAAGTGATGCTATTATCATGTAGCGTAGGATCACCAGACCAGAAACACCTTGTGGTGGATGATGGCTTACCATGTGTTTGCAAATGTATGTAACAGATTTCTGCATTGCTCAGGAAATAGGGGATGGATCCTGCAGTGGATTGATTAGTACCTCTAAAAAAATGTGTCAATTACAATTATATATGTGGTATCACATTACATGTGTCCAATCACTTTTCAAGGTTGGTGGCGTTCCCAGGAATTGAATGTACTCAGGAAAAGAGAATTAGTCTAGGTTAATAAAAAGAGTGATACATTTTTGGGGCACTCTTGCTTAGGTATTTGTAGAATTGGCTAATTAAAACATATATTATTTCACTTTTTTAAAACATATTAGAGGTATCCAGGCTATTGAAATAATTAGTCTGCCCAAGAAAAATAATATAACATATGCTCAAAAATTAGAGTATCAAAATGCAAATAATTTCAGACAAAACATTGTCTACTCTATTAAAATACCCCTACATTACAATATGTAGCAAATCATTTATTTGCATGTACACAATAGGCAATTTTTGATTGCTTCTTATGAGGGTCCTCAGGTATTTAAAAGTCACAGAAAATTAGTACAAACTCTACACATATATGTTAAACAGCATAGATGTGTGGTTCTCAAGTATTTACAGTCATAGGAAGTATATACACACTCTATATACAAATTTGTAATACAGCATAGATACAGCAGTAGTGCCCAAATTTGACAAGAAATACCCCATATGTACCTAAGCTGCCTACCCTCCAGTGTACTCACAGTGTTATGCACAGCCGGGAACCTTGTGAGCAATTGGGTAGGAGGCTTCTTCAAACAAGGTGGAAAAACTGATGTTAATTAAAATGAACTTCAAATTATATGAGGAATACCTTTACTTCCAATTACAAACAGAGACTAAAATGGTAGATTCCAGTAGAGATGTGCTAATATTATGTGATTACGTCTGAGGGTTGGTTTGGGCTGGAACTGGCATATGAGACTAAAGAGGAGACTTGGAAGGTGTGAATAAATCTGGGTGACTTGAGCCAGGACTTCATCATGTATTGCTGTGAGGAGGTAGAGGAGCTGCAGAGGATGATGGGCCAGGAAGGCGAGAACAAGAATGAAATGTCTTTATTAAACAGCATGAGTACTGGAGATGATAATACTGAATGAATGAGCAGAATCGGATTGGGGCTGATGATGCTCGATTGAGAGCTGGATCAGTTTGAGACCAATGTTGATGATTTGAAGAACTTGATGGATTTGAATTCGTTGTTGAAGAATTGATGAACTTGATCGGTTTGAGACCAATGTTGAAGAACTAGATAAGAGTCCTAGGTTGATGAGCTGATTAACTTGATTGGATGGGACCAATGTTGATGAATTGAGGAACTTAATTTATATCAGTCCCATGTTGATAAAACTTGATCGGTTGGACCGATGTTGATAAATTGAGGAACTTAATTGTAAGTAGTCCGATGTCGATGAATTTATGTACTTGATCAGTTGGAGCAATGTTGATGATTGCTTAATTAATATGAGCCCAATGTTGGAAGCATTGGATAAGATGGATGGTTGGATGTATTGGTTGGAACCAATGGTGGCTGTAAGAACAAGTCTCAGTGGTAAAAACCTGACTGGTGTACAAGATGGTATAGGAGACTTGTTTACTAGATAGAGAAACAGGATATAATGGACTGGGGTCATTCAGATACAGAGTACCTGGGAGCCCAGCACTGAGCTGTAACTTCAGCAAGAAGTGACGTTGTACTGGCAACAGAGGCCAGTCAGGAAATGTAATTTATAGGGGAGGATTCCCAGGGATCAGCTGGCCTGGGAGAAATCTTTGAATGGAGGAAGAGCATCAGGTGACAGAGTCCATCATGGCTGCATCCATACTGTTGTTTAGGAGGGAACTCTGGCATGTAGCCTGTGTGCCATCATGCTATGAAGACATGCTGTAAGCAAGAGGCTGCGGAGAGCCATCTCCATGCTCAGTAATGGGACACTGAGCAGACGGGGCAGGAGTTCCATAGACAGACCTCAGCACGAGCTTATAGCAATGTGCAGTATGAGCAGACTTCTGTGCTATCCAGGACAGGTACCAGAGCAATTAGAAAGTGATTTTAATTATCTAGAGCGTGACATCACCCCCCTTTGCCGGGTGGTTCAGGACTCCTCTTAGGATTTTGTGGAAACTTGGTATGAAATGCTTGGATCAACTGAGAAGCGTGGACGTGAGAGGCAAAAGTCCAGGAATGATCTTCTGGACCATAGCCCTTCCAGTCAATTAGGTATTGGAGACATCCATACTAGATTCAAGAGTCCAGAATCTTTGCCACTTTGTACTCAATGAGTCTGGATTTTGGGTGCCTTTGGAAGTGCAGAATGAAACCGGTAGAGTATGAGTGGTTTCAATAAAGAAATATGGAAGGAATTTGGTATCTTCAGAAAGGAAGCTATTTTGAGTTTGAATGATACTGGGTTGATACATGCTCAATGGCGAATGGCCCAATGTATCGGGTGCAAATTTCATGGATGGCACTCTTAACTGCAGAATTCGTAAAGCGAGCCAAACTCAATCACCTTCCTTGAGATTGGGAACTGCTTTACTCTTTTTACTCTTCCTGTCAGCAAACTTCTTGTACCACTCAGAAGCCTTCACAAGGGAGAAGAAGTTCTGCAGGTGCGGTCAGCAGCTGGAACCTGTGAGGCAGGAAGCGCTGAAACTCAGGAACTCGAGGGTGGAGGCCATAAGTGGCATAAAAGGGCATGGAACCAGATGAAGAATGGTACTGATTGTTGTGACAAAATTCTGCTCAAGGAAGCAGTGCAGCTCAATTGTCCTGAGAGGTGGGTAAGTATAAACGAAGAAATTTACTCCAGATCTTGGTTGACTCTTTCTGTCTGGCCATAAAACTGGGGGTGGTAGGCACTGGAGAAATTGATCTTGAATTGACGTGAAGAACACAAGGAATGCCAAAACATGGCAACAAACTGCACTCCATGGTCAGAATTGATTTCCAGAGGTAGTCCATTGAGTCTAAAGATTTCTTATATGAATAATTGAGCCAACTTGAGAGCTATTGGAAGACTGGTGAGGAGTATGAAGTGAACCATCTTGGTGAACCGGTCAACTAGCACCCAGATGGTGTTGAGCTTGTTTGAAACCGGGAAGTCGGTAATGAAGTCCATCGACAGATGTGACCACGGTTGATGTGGAACAGAGAGAGGAAGTAACTGCCCAGATTAAGACTGTCAAGGCACTTTATGATGGGTGCACTTGTTACAAGAGGGAAAAAAGTATTTGACGTCTGAGAGAGGGCCACCAGTAAGACCTGGAAATTAACTCAAAGGTCTTTTGTATGCCTGCATGACTTGCAAAGAGGGAACCATGAGCCCAATGTAGCAGTTGCTTGTGTAATGCAGGCTTGACAAGATTTTTCCAAACAGGTGGTGAGGATTCTACTCTGACTGGAGATAAAGCTATTGGATCAATGATGAGATGCTTCTTAGCAGATGTAGTCTCATTTTCTTTCTCCATGTGGTGAGAAAGGGCATCATCCTTTCAGTTCTGGACCCCTGGACAAAAAGACAATTTTAAATTAAATTGTGAGAAGAAGAGAGCCCATCTGGCTTGCCTCAGATTCCGAAAATGGGCTGTCTTAAGATATAAGAGGTTTTTGTGGTCTGTGAGAATGGAAATGGGATGCACAGCTCCTTCCCAAAGATAGCGCAACTCCTCCAAGGCCAAATTAATAGCTAGAAGTTCTTGATCTCCAATAGAGTAGTTGCACTCAGCCAGAGTGAATTTTCTGGGGAAAAATCTACAGGGAGCATGTTAAGAGAGCACAGCTCCGAATCCTATGGAATAAGCATCAACTTTCAAGATGTATAGCTTTATGACATCAGGTTGACAGGAGCTGAAATTAACATCTGCTTGATTTTTTGGAAGGCTTCCAATGCTTCCTCTGACCATCGGGATGGATTGGCAACTTTCAGGGTGAGAGTGGTAATAGCTGCAATGATGGTGGAAAAGTTCTTTATGAATATGCGATAGTAGTTCACAAACCCTAGGAAGCGCTGAACAGTCCTGAGAGTATTAGGAAGCGGCTATTCCTGAATTGCTTGGAGCTTTTCTGGGTCCATTTTGAGACCAGAACCTGAAATAATATGGCCCACAAAGGGAATAGACTTGACCTTGAAGACACACTTCTCCAATTTGCAGTAGAGATGAATGGAGACAAGTTAGAACCTCCTTTACTTGCTGGCGCTGTTCTTCCAGATCATTGGCAAATATGAGAATATTGTCAAGATAAACAACAACATGTTTGTACAACAGATCACGGAAAACCTCATTGATATAGTGCTGGAATACTGCAAGAGCATTGCTGACACCAAAGGGAACAACGAGGTACTCATAGTGACCATTGCGGGTGTTAAATGCAGTCTTCCACTTGTCTCTGAGGAAACTGGAACCGGAGAAATCAGAATGGGTGAAGTGGCAGCTCCTGAGAGCCTCTGAGTGAATCAGATGTTATATAGCCAGTTAGCCAGTTCTTGGAGGAATTGTACCACCTGACCCTGCACTGCCTCTTGGTATTCTAGGTGAGCAACAAGATCAGGTGTAAACCAAGCAGCTTGTGTCTTATTCTCTGCTGGATCCATAGTGCCAGTACAAATTGTCACGATAGAGGGTTGGTTTGGGCTGGAACAGGCGTGGGATGCTGAAGACGAGACTTGGAAGGTGTGAATAAACCTGGGTGACTTGAGCAAGGACTTCCTCATGTATTACTGTGAGGAGGTAGAGGAGCTGCAGAGGATGATTGGCCCCATGGCGAGAACAAGAATGGAATGTCTTTATTAAACAGCAGGTTGGAATGAGAACTTGAGATGATAATACTGAATGAATGAGCAGAATCGGATTGGGACCGATGATGCCTGATTGAGAGGTGGATCGGTTTGAGACAGATGTTGATGATTTGAAGAACTTGATGGAGTTGAATATGATGTTGAAGAATTGATGAACTTGATCGGTTTGAGCAGGAGCTGGAAACCAAAAACAACAAGCATAGGAGGTGCATAAAAAAAACAAGGAAATCCTATATATATATCCCACCATAAGACTTACCACACCCGCAATAATAATAAAAATAATAACTAAACAAATACAAAATACACCCAAAGCAAACCTATAACCCCCACCCTGTATATCCTATCCCCATGTAAGCTTGTTTTTTAATCATTTGTTTCATGCTTTAGATTTACTTTTCCTTATAGTAATACAAGATTTACCTTCCACTAAATACTCCTCCTCCAGTAAGTTTGCTGGTGACCTAGTTTTCTTCTAGATTTTACTCTAGCAGCAATCATCTGTACTACACTGAAGCCTGTGATGATGTTTGGATTCAGGGGGTCATTCAGACCCGCTTGCGAGCGCAGGACGCTCGCAAGCGGGTCGATGGTGCCGAATTGCGCATGCGCATGATGGAGGGAGCTCCGTCGTGCGCATGTGTGAGACCCGAATAACACCGAGACCCTACCGCAGGGTCTCGTCGCAAGCCCGATGGTCGCGATGGTCTTGACCTTCGCGACCATCTTTTTGGCCGCTCGCATAAGCTGTGGGTGGTCACCCACAGCTATGCGAGCGGCCAGGAGGCCGCTTCATTTTAAGCTAGGCCGGCCCTGATTCAGAGCAAGCGCTTTGGTCAGAGCGTCGGCTCTGAATCAGGCCCTCAGTTTACATTTGACAACTCACATTTGGAAGCTTGCTTTTTAATTATTTGTTTCATGTTTCAGATTTACTTTTCCTTATAGTAATAAATGCTTTACCTTCCACTAAATACTTTGAATCTCATCACCTGTGGTGGCCTGTGATTTGCAGTTTTGAGTAAGTTTGATGGTAATTTAGTTTCTTCTTTGAAAAAGCCCCTATAGTGGAAGGAGCATACAATCTTCTGGAGACCCACTCCTAGCTTTGCTCGCTGACGAGGGAGGACTGCGGCTAAACAGTTACCTGAGACAAACGATGTGGCTGCTCCGTTACACTCTCTGAGAGAGAGATTGCTACACATCAGTTGTACCGCTGGTACCCCGAGCAGCACACGGAACTATTGTAATTGTGGCCACATAGCAAACCTAATTATGCTCTTCATATTTTAAGCAGGATAATTATTCCTCCAAGTTAAGGAGTGATTGATAAATTTCTGTGCTCTAAATACTTGACATTGTTTAGTACCCACAGTGTGGATTTGGGTTCCTAGTCTGGCATTCCCGTTTATTCATGGTGGCATATTACCATCTGTTGTGGAAAAGGATTAAACTACCCTTATCTGACTCTTTATCTATTTGTCTAGACACAAAAAACTGTTCTAATACAGGATTTAACCCTAGGAGAATCTCCATACGGGTGATCAACGATTATACATACCTTTTTAAAGTGGTTATTATAGCCAATTTATATGTGTGGTGCTCTTTATGCTATTGAAGTTTTTTTATGTACCAATAAGGGTTTTTTATTGTGAGATGCTAATTTTATTTATAAAGGATAATTACCGTATATACTCGAGTATAAGCCAAGTTTTTCAGCACATTTTTTGTGCTAAAAAAGCCCCCCCTCGGCTTATACTCGAGTCATGCCCGCTATCATGCTCCGGGCTCTCTTGCTATCAGGCTTGCGGCACTTACCTCTTCGGGGCGCTCTGATGCGATCCCTCCGGCAGTGGTGCGGGTCCTTGGAGAGCGGCGCTGGGCACAGGGGGTCTCCACAGCTTATGGGGGCCCATCTGGAGAGTCTTGCGTGCTGGTGGAGACTGACAGCGCTTCCGCGCTGGAGACTGCTGGGGACGGCCATTTTGGATCCTGGTCACATGTCATGTTGGAGCCAATCAGCTCACAGCTGTCCAGGGAATGCTGGCAGCCTATCATGCACTACCTGAGGGTACTAAAGGACTGTCAAGAGGTCCTTTGGTTGCCAGTGCAACGTTTATCACAGCGTAGCTGTGAGATAGTTCCTGAGCTACCTTATTCCCTAGTACCGCAGTTCCAGTGGTTACCAGTGGTTTCCCACCTCATACCGCAGTACCTCTCTGCACTGCGTCTCCGTTTGCCGCCTGTACCTACCACCCGCTGTGAACCGGCCGACCCCGGTCGCTGTGCTCTGTCTGCGCCCCGATAGCTGAGTTTGCTCTCTGTGCACCCGTCACCTCATGAGTCACACTCCATTAAGACCGGCTGCCTTTCAGTTCCAGCAAGCAAGCCTCCATTCCGCATCCGGCTCCACTCAGGGTCCAGAACCACTCCAAGTCATGACAGTTTGCACTGGCCCAATGGATTCGGCTAGTGGACAGGATTTAAGGGCTGACCTGTTCCAAAGCATCACCAGCCGTTTGGAGGGTCTAAAAGCTTTGCAGCAGCAGATGGCTCAATTTTTACAGGAGATGTCGGTTCATCAAGACACTATACAGGCCTCCCTGGTCACCGTCAATATGCCTGTCGCCACCAATCAGCCGGCGGCTCCTGCCAGTCCCGCACCACCTGCACCATCCTATCTCGCCACACGGGACCTTACAGACACCCTAAACGATCTCAGTTCTCTCTGCAATAAGGTGGATCTACGCTATCAGGAGCGTCAGAGCGAAAAGAACAGAGGAGATCGTTTCCGAAATTCCGGCCTACCACTCCAGTCACTCTCCAGCCTGAGCAAACAGCTGATGAACCGATACAGATCAACCGGGCTCGTCTCTCGGTTGAGGAACGGCAGTGCCATCGACGAGAAAATCTGTGCATGTACTGCGGGGAGACCGGTCATCTGGTCGCTGCCTGTCCTACCTGTCTGGGAAACTCCCGCTCCAAACCGGTTTCAGAGACATCAGGTTGGGAGTTATGTACTCGTCTCCATCTAAAGCTGAGTCCACCTTGTCCATTACACTGGAATTAACGCGCGGTCCTAAAAGTGTTCTCTCTCTCCTTGATTCAGGGGCTGCCAAGAATTTTATCACCGCGGAGCTCGTCCAGAGACATCAGATTCCGGTTCTTCCCCTTGAACATACACTCACCCTGTCTGCCGAGGATGGTACCCAAATTGCCAATGGGTCCATATCCCTCCATACTCAACCCGTGCAAGTCCGTGTGGGCGCTCTTCAAACAGAGAC
The DNA here is from genome assembly GCA_031769625.1 of Taudactylus pleione. Lineage (NCBI taxonomy): Eukaryota > Metazoa > Chordata > Amphibia > Anura > Myobatrachidae > Taudactylus > Taudactylus pleione. Next base: position 6,448,491 of record JAUIMM010000015.1, on the reverse strand, counting down.
TATCCTGTTCCTAGTTATACCTAAAGCCTCTCACGGAGTCATTCTCGGCTGTGCAAGCACACTCCCAACATATGTTAGAAAAAAATTGTGTGCTCTTATCAAATGTATAAGCAGCTATCTATTAAGTAAAATCAGTAAAACTGATAACCTATGTTGCAAGACCTCAATATAGATGCGCTTGTATTGAGAAAAATGTATCTATTAAGTGTGTTGTGAGCAATCCTTAGCCGATACACTAAGATACAATATAACCACTATGTAACTGCAATGATAAATTGTATCAGTGGAATGAAAATAACATAAATGATACAATTTGAAAACTGAATGAAAAAATATATAAATAAAATGAATGAAATACAACAGAAAAATATTTCTTTGTGTAAATATAAAGAAAGACCGGCAATGTCTGACAACCTGTGCGCTAAATATAAAACATAAACGGTAAGATGTTTATAGCTCTTATGGTGAATAGTTTGTCAGTGGGGAGTCCCGTATTACAAATTATTAGAAAGGCATCCGGAGCACCGGTGAACTCACCCTATCTTTCCCTGACGGTGGCAAGATCGGCAGTTGACCAGCAGGTAACAGAATGAGTGTGATCCGCTGCACGCTGTGAACCTCCTGCTTGTACTTGACTGGGATATGCTTTCTCCCTGGCTTCTTGTGTCACGCCGAAAATGGGAATCTTCTTCCTCGTGCGCTCGAGCTTCCTCTGTCAAATGACGTCAATATGGGGTCCCGCTTACACCAACGCGTTTCGTCACCCAGTGACTTTTTCAAGGTGTCTGTGGTGCTATGTTCACCTGATTATATCCCCAAGGAAATATTCTGATTGGTTCCTTGCTCACTTCCACAATTGGAGGCTTAAATCCATTTATACGGTTGTTAAAAGATTTACACGGTTGTTAAAAGCGATAATCTTTATTAATATGTAAATGTATAAAATTAAAACATTTAAAATATAACCACAAATGTTTTAAATAAAATTAAAAAAGCTAAAAATCTTTTCTTCCATTCCTTGTTTTTCAATTAAATGCAACAGTATGTGCAAATTAATGCCTGGTCTTAAATATATAATAATAAAATTAAATAGATATATATATAAAAAAAAAAATATATAGTAATATAAAAATATATACATGTATATACATATATATATATATATATATAAACAAGTACAAATTTAAATATGATATAGAAATGTAGCTGAATAAGATAAGGAAAAATTATTAAGGAAAATTCACAAATAGTAATTAGGAGAGTAAATTGGTGAATGAAAGGTAAAAAGAATGCCTAGTAACCTATAATACATTTGATATATAATATGATGTGGCAAATTAACATTAGTATTTCTGGACCTAATTCAGATTGTTAGAAAAGCTCCCAAATCGAAATCTATGTTCAGACCTCTAGGATGGAGGGTGCCCATATTGTAAATCCATTCTGTTTCTTGTTTAGAGATTTTTTCTATATAGTTTCCTCCCCTCCAATCCTTCTCTATTTTTCTGATTGCTAGGAATTTGAGCCCTCTTGGGTTCTTCTGATGGTGTAGTAAAAAGTGGTTGGACACACTATGTGCTGTGTATCCTTTTTTGATATTATTAATATGTTCTCCTATTCTTATTTTGAGTTTCCTGATGGTACGACCAATATACTGGAGACGACAGGGACATTCCAGTAAGTAGACTACACCTTCTGTATTGCAGCAAAGGTACTGTTTGATCTGAAATTCTGTGTTCCGGGAGTTAGACCGAAATTTTGTAATCATTTTGATGCTGTTGATTCCAGTATATTTGCATGTTTTACAATGCAAGCAAAAATGGAATCTCTTCTGACATACAGTGGAAGATGATTTTTCTGGAGGTATGCAGCTAGCTTTTAACATATTTTGAAGTGTTTGTGCTCTTTTATAAACTATTTTTGGCCTGATTGGGATTAAGTTCTTTGTTTCAGAATCTAGGTGTAGGACAGTGTTGGCTAACCTTGACACTCCAGCTGTTATGGAACTACATAACCCAGCATGCACTGCTACAGTTTTGCTATTAGGGCATGCTAAAACTGTGGCAGGGCTTGCTGGGATATATAGTTCCACAACAGCTGGAGTGTCAAGGTTAGCCAATACTGGTGTAGGAGATGCCAGTGTTTTTTTATGCTCTGTTCCAATGCTTTAGTGTAACTGTTATAACTTGTAATAAATAAGACACTGTCCAGATTTTCCTTTTTCTTGTTATTGTATCGTAATAAGTCTTCTCTTTTAAATTTTTTGATTTTCTTCAGACTGATGTCAATCTGGTTTTCTGAGTATTCCCTTTCTAAAAACCTTTGTTTTAAAGTTTCACTTTGTGCTTTAAATTCTTCATTCTTTGTACAGTTCCTTTTGATCCTCTGGAACTGTCCTCCTGGAATGTTTCCTATCCATTTGGGATGATGGCTACTTGATGAGAGTAGATAATTATTACAGTCAACTTTTTTGAAAAAGGTTCGTGTGTGTATGGTATTTTCTTCTATATATACTTCTAGATCTAGAAATTGTATTGACTCCTTGCTGAAATTGTGTGTGAACTCCAGGTTTAGATAGTTGTGATTAAGGTATCCCAAGAATTTTGTCAGGGTGTCTTCATCTCCTTCCCAAATAAATATGATGTCATCTATGAATCTCTTCCAATGTTTCAAATGTTCTTGGTATGGATTATTCTGGCAAATTTTATCGTCCTCCCATTTAGCAACAAAGAGATTCGTGTAACTCGGTGCGAATCTACTGCCCATCGCTGTACCGGCTATTTGTTTAAAAAACTGATTCTGATACCAAAAATAGTTGTGGTTGAGAATAAACTCTATACTACTCATAATAAAATTTATTTGTGAATTCATGAGGTCTGATCTATGGTTCAGATAATAATACGTATGGGCACAACCGTCAGCATGGCGTATGCAGGTATATAGTGATTTGACATCACAAGTTACTAAATAAAAGGAGTCTTTCCAGGTAATACTTTTGAGATCTTGTAGTACTGCCGTGGTGTCCTTAATATAGCTCCTTTGTTGGGTCACTAGTGGCTGTAAGCATATGTCCACATAGCCCGAAAGGTTTGAAGTCAGGGATTGTATTCCGGACACTATTGGTCGGCCTGGAGGGTTTAGTGGATCTTTATGTAATTTGGGCAACTGATAAACAACAATACTCCAAGAATACCAGTGTTTTAAGTATTCAAATTCTTTTCTACTTAAGATGCCCAAACTGAGTCCTTCTTCCAAATGTTCATTTAATTCTCTTTTAAACATTTCCATGGGATCATTTTCTAATTTTTCATATGTTGTGTCATCTGATAGAAGTCGCTCCGTTTCTGTTAAATATTTTGATCTGTCCATAATCACAATTCCTCCACCCTTGTCAGCTCCTTTTATGATGATTTCTCTGTTTTTCTTCAATGTCTCCAAAGCTTTCTTTTCCCCTTTGTTCAAATTCATCTTGATCCTTGGTCTGAATGGTATTTTCTCTATGTCTTTTTCAACAAGTCGTTGGAACGTTTCAAGTACTGGTCCTTTTATATGACTAGGAAGAAAATTGCTTTGTGGTTTCAGATTTGTATGTTGTATTTCATGTTCTCCTTCTGTCATTTCTGTGAGGTTTCTGATGATTGGCTTCCTTTGGAAATACTTCTTCAAACAGAGTTTTCTCATGAATTTATGCAGATCAATGTACATCTCAAACTTATTAGGTATTGATTGAGGCGCAAATTTAAGTCCTTTTTTTAAAAGATTCAATTGGTCTTTGTTGAGTTCAAATGAACTTAGGTTAAAAATTCCACTTGTTTCAGGGTCTCCTGTTGATTTTTTATTTGACTCTGCTTTCCATGATTTCCTATTTGACAAACTTCTTCCTCCTCTCTTTCCTCTTCTATTATATTTCTTCGTGATTTTTTCCACTGAGGAATAATTCCCGGGTCGTCGAATGTCTCCAGAAATTCTAAAAAATCTTCTGTTGAAGATAATCTTGTTCTTTTTTTCATGCTTGTACTTCCAGGAGGACTATTCCTTAGCTCATGTTTTGCGATTTTCTGTCTTAGCTGATACGCTTCTTCTACATTATGTCTGATGGCTTCTTTTTTCCCTTTTTCAAAAGCTGTCCTAGATCGATTGTTCTGTAAATTTTCTCTCCCACGGGGAGTTCTGTTATAACTGAAATTGTTATGGTTGATTGGTAAATAGGTTCTATTTCTCTGTGGTTGGACTGGGGTCTTGAGTAAATATTTATTTTTCAATCTTCGCGGTTGATTTTCCTTTTTCATTATTGGTAGTTGCTTAAGCTCTGTATCCTTCCTTGTTGTTTTTCTGCATACTGCAGGATCATACGATTTCTTATCCTCTAGATCTCTCCAGAATTTCCTCCTTTTTCTTTCTTTGATCTCTCCTTCCATTTCACCAATTTTATTGTTAGTGAATTGTATCAATTTTCTGTAATCCTCCATGGTTTTAACTGGTGTGAATTCAAGTTCATATTTCTTTATTTGGTCCTGGATATCTTGTAGAGATTCACTTCTATCTTTAATAATGAGTTTTATAAGTTCTATTGATGCTGTATCCAATATATTATTCCAGCTCGTGAAGAACTGGCTTTTGATGGGTGTAAACATGGGATTTTTTTGTAATTGTAAACCTCTTGGTATTAAGTTGCATTCTATATATCTTTTTAAGGTGGTAATTTCCCACCACTGTTTGGTTTCTGCTATACATCATTTTTCAAACTCTAGAAACCGGGCACAGAATCCCTTCTCTTTGTTAGGTAAGTCTTTAGCTTTTAATTCTATGCTAAAGAAATTTTCACTAATAAAGTTCCTGTGTATGTGTGTAATGTCTGACATTTTAAATATTTAAGTGCAGCACAGATATGATACAATGAAGTATCTGATATACAGTCAGGTCCATAAATATTGGGACATTGACAGAATTTTCAGATTTTGGCCTCTATTCACCACCACAATGGCTTTGAAATGAAACAAACAAGATGTGCTGTAACTGCAGACTTTCAGATTTAATTTGAGGGTAATTACATCCAAATCAGGTGAACGGTGTAGGAATTACAACGGTTTCTATATGTGCCTCCCACTTTTTAAGGGGCCAAAAGTAATGGGACAAACTAAACAATCCTAAATCTAACTTTCACTTTTTAATACTTTGTTGCAAATCCTTTGCAGGCAATTACAGCCTGAAGTCTGGAAAGCATAGACATCACCAGACGCTGGGTTTCACCCCTGGTGATGCTCTGCCAGGCCTCTACTGCAAATGTCTTCAGTTCCTGCTTGTTATTGGGGCATTTTCCCTTCAGTTTTGTCTTCATCAAGTGAAATGCATGCTCAATCGGATTCAGGTCAGGGGATTGACTTGGCCATTGCATAACATTCCACTTTTTAGCCTTAAAAAACTCTTTGGTTGCTATTGCAGTAAGCTTCGGGTCATTGTCCATCTGCACTGTGAAGCGCCGTCCAATGAGTTCTGAAGCATTTGACTGAATATGAGCATATAAGATTGCCCGAAACACTTCAGAATTCATTCTACTGCTTTTGTCTGGAGTCACATCATCTATAAATACAAGGGAACCAGTTCCATTGGCAGCCATACATGCCCACGCCATGACACTACCACCACCATGCTTCACTGATGAGGTGGTATGTTTTGGATCATGAGCAGTTCCTTTCCTTCTCTTCTCTTCCCATTACTCTGGTACAAGTTGATCTTTGTCTCATCTGTCCAAAGGATGTTGTTCCAGAACTGTAATGGCTTTTTTAGATGTTTTTTGGCAAACTCTAATCTGGTCTTCCTGTATTTGTGGCTCACCAATGGTTTGCATCTTATGGTGAACCCTCTATATTCACTCTTGTGAAGTCTTCTCTTGATTGTTGACTTTGACACATATACACCTACCTCCTGGAGAGTGTTCTTGATTTGGCCAACTGTTGTGAAGGGGTTTTACTTCACCAGGGAAATAATTATTTTGTCATCCACCAAAGTTGTTTTCCGTGGTCTCCCGGGTCTTTTGGTGTTGCTGAGCTCTCCGGTGCGTTCTTTCTTTTTAAGAATGTTCCAAACAGTTGATTTGGCCACACCTAATGTTTTTGCTATCTCTCTGATGGGTTTGTTTTGATTTTTCAGCCTAATGATGGCTTGCTTCACTGATAGTGACAGCTCTTTGGATCTCATATTGAGAGTTGACAGCAACTGATTCCAAATGCAAATGTCACACCTAGAATCAACTCCAGACCTTTTTCCTGCTTAATTGATAATGAAATAATGAGGGAATAGCCCACATCTGTCCATGAAATAGCTTTTGAGTTGATGGTCCCATTAATTTTGGCCCCTTAAAAAGTGGGAGGCACATATTGAAACTGTTGTAATTTCTACACCGTTCACCCGATTTGGATGTAATTACCCTCAAATTAAATCTGACAGTCTGCAGTTAAAGCATATCTTGTTTGTTTCATTTCAAAACCACTGTGGTGGTGAATAGAGGTTAAAATCTGAAAATTCTGTCTATGTCTCAATATTTATGGACTTGACTGTATGTTAGAAAAAAATTGTGCGCTCTTATTAAATGTATAAGCAGCTATCTATTAAGTAAAATCAGAAAAACTGATAACCTATGTTGCAAGACCTCAATATAGATGCGCTTGTATTGAGAAAAATTTATCTATTAAGTGTGTTGTGAGCAATCCTTAGCTGATACACTAAGATACAATATAACCACTATGTAACTGCAATGATAAATTGTATCAGTGGAATGAAAATAATATAAATGATAAAATTTGAAAACTGAATGAAAAAATATATAAATAAAATGAATGAAATACAACAGAAAAATATTTCTTTGTGTAAATATAAAGAAAGACCGGCAATGTCTGACAACCTGTACGCTAAATATAAAACATAAACGGTAAGATGTTTATAGCTCTTATGGTGAATAGTTTGTCAGTTGGGAGTCCCGTATTACAAATTATTAGAAAGGCATCCGGAGCACCGGTGAACTCACCCTATTTTTCCCTGACGGCGGCAAGATCGGCAATTGACCAGCAGGTAACAGAATGAGTGTGATCCGCTGCACGCTGTGAACCTCCTGCTTGTACTTGACCGGGATATGCTTTCTCCCTGGCTTCTTGTGTCACGCCAAAAATGGGAATCTTCTTCCTCGTGCGCTCGAGCTTCCTCTGTCAAATGATGTCAATACGGGGTCCCACTTACACCAACGCGTTTTGTCATCCAGTGACTTTTTCAAGGTGTCTGTGGTGCTATGTTCGCCTGATTATATCCCCAAGAAATATTCTGATTGGTTCCTTGCTCACTTCCACAATTGGAGGCTTAAATCCATTTATACGGTTGTTAAAAGATTTATACAGTTGTTAAAAGCGATAAACTTTATTAATATGTAAATGTATAAAATTTAAAAATTTTAAATATAACCACAAATGTTTTAAATAAAATTAAAAAAGCTAAAAATCTTTTCTTCCATTCCTTGTTTTTCAATTTAACGCAACAGTATGTGCAAATTAATGCCTGGTCTTAAATATATAATAATAATAAAATGAAATCGATATATATAAAAAAATAAAAATAGTAATATAAAAATATATACATGTATATACATATATATAAACAAGTACAAATTTAAATATGATATAGAAATGTAGCTGAATAAGATAAGGAAAAATTATTAAGGAAAATTCACAAATAGTAATTAGGAGAGTAAATTGATGAATTAAAGGTAAAAAGAATGCCTAGTAACCTCTAATACATGTGATATATAATATGATGTGGCAAATTAACATTAGTATTTCTGGATCTAATTCAGATTGTTAGAAAAGCTCCCAAATCGAAATCTATGTTCAGACCTCTAGGATGGAGGGTGCCCATATTGTAAATCCATTCTGTTTCTTGTTTAGAGATTTTTTCTATATAGTTTCCTCCCCTCCAATCCTTCTCTATTTTTCTGATTGCTAGGAATTTGAGCCCTCTTGGGTTCTTCTGATGGTGTAGTAAAAAGTGGTTGGACACACTATGTGCTGTGTATCCTTTTTTGATATTATTAATATGTTCTCCTATTCTTATTTTGAGTTTCCTGATGGTACGACCAATATACTGGAGACCACAGGGACATTCCAGTTAGTAGACTACACCTTCTGTATTACAGCAAAGGTACTGTTTGAACTGAAATTCTGTGTTCCGGGAGTTAGACCGAAATTTTGTAATCATTTTGATGCTGTTGATTCCAGTATATTTGCATGTTTTACAATGCAAGCAAAAATGGAATCTCTTCTGACATACAGTTGAAGATGATTTTTCTGGAGGTATGCAGCTAGCTGTTAACATATTTTGAAGTGTTTGTGCTCTTTTATAAACTATTTTTGGCCTGATATTTTTCTGTTGTATTTCATTCATTTTATTTATATATTTTTTCATTCAGTTTTCAAATTTTATCATTTATGTTATTTTCATTCCACTGATACAATTTATCATTGCAGTTACATAGTGGTTATATTGTATCTCAGTGTATCAGCTAAGGATTGCTCACAACACACTTAATAGATAAATTTTTCTCAATACAAGCGCGTCTAAATTGAGGTCTTACACTCCCAACATAGACTGGGTTTCCTTCCAAATTCTATCCTGGGGAGAGGCTTGTCATGTATCCTGTCTTCCTCGAATTTCCCCAATCAATAAAATTATTACTGCATCGATTCCCTCCCAGTACGCCTCATTCAGTGACGTCTTTTGTAAAACAGGTGCCGATATACTACCTCCACATCGAGAGTGGGACTGTCCCATCGACCTGGTGCCATGCAAAGATCCTCCACGTGGTTGTGTATACCCGCTGTCATCACCCGAGACTGAGGCTATGTCGGCATACATTCAGGAGAACCTGGAAAAGGGCTTCATCCGGCCGTCCTCTTCGCCAGCCGGTGCAGGATTCTTCTTCGTATCTAAGAAAGATGGAGGATTGCATCCCTGTATCGATTACCAGGGCTTAAATGATACCACTATCAAAAATCGTTATCCGATACCCCTTATATCAGAGCTATTCGATCGTGTAAAAGGTGCCACAATATTCACCAAATTAGATCTAAGAGGGGCCTATAATCTCATCAGAATTCGGGCTGGAGACAAATGGAAAACCGCATTCAATACCAGAGATGGTCATTTTGAATATTTGGTAATGCCCTTCGGCCTCTGCAATGCCCCTGCCGTGTTCCAGAATTTTGTGAACTATATTTTCTGGGACTTGCTATATGTCTCTGTGGTAGTGTATTTGGACGACATCCTGATATTCTCCTCCGACATCAAAAAACATCGGGCTCAAGTCAAGGAGGTTCTGTCTCGCTTACATATGAATCACCTGTACTGTAAAGCAGAGAAATGCTTGTTTAAGGTACAGACCATTCCTTTCCTTAGCTACATTCTCTCGTCATCTGGCCTTGAGATGGATCCTAAGAAGGTACAGGCTATTCTGGACTGGTCTCGACCCAATTCACTGAAGGCTGTACAAAGGTTCCTGGGGCTCGCGAACTATTACAGGAAATTCATCAAGGGATTTTCCAACCTCACAGCACCCATTTCTTTATTAACCCGCAGAGGGGCGAACCCAGCTCAATGGCCTCCTGAGGCTGAGACTGCCTTCCAGATTTTAAAACAAGCATTTATTTCCGCTCCAGTAGTGAGGCAACCTGACGTTACCAAACCATTTTTCCTAGAGGTAGACGCTTCCGCCGAGGATGCGGGTGCAGTACTCTCACAGAGATTTGAGGACAATAAGCTCCATCCCTGTGGATTCTTCTCAAAGAAATTTTCTCTGGCTGAAAAGAATTACCCCATTGGAGAGCAAGAGCTATTGGCAGTTAAATTAGCTCTTGAGGAGTGGCGCTACCTCCTTGAAGGGGCTACATTTCCCATCACCATCTACACAGATCTTCGAAATCTCCTCTATTTAAAGAATATCCAGTGCCTCAGCCCTCGTCTGGCTTGTTGGGCAATTTTCTATTTCCGCTTCAACTTCACCTTGACCTATCGTCCAGGTTCACTTAAACAAAAGGCTGATGCTCTCTCCCGTTCCTTCTCCTCAAGTCTATCGAACACCTTAAGGAGACACCAGTTTTAGAGTCCAAGGTACTTGCCACTACCCGCATTCAACCCCCTCCTGGGAAAGCTTTTGTGTCCTCAGACCTATGCAAACAACTTTTGTTCCAGCTGGTAGCAGTCACGTTCTACTGCCTATCCATCAGCGGGAGTCAGGAGTCTGCCGGAGCAGACGGACCCCCTTCCAGCCGGTATCACCTAACATCATCCAGCGCTTCTCACTAGCGGGAGTCGGGAGCCTGCCGGAGCAGACGAACCCCCTTCAGCCGCTATCAGCTGGTCACCAGTCATCACCCATTGCATCTCACCAGTGGGAGTCAGACACCTGTCGGAGCAGACGGCTCCCCTGTGAGTATTGCGCTTACAGCCAGACATCACTGTGGTCAGCACACATTCCACAGTTTAACATCCAGTGTGTCTGTAGCATTGGAAATTAGTGTTCTGCCGGAGCAGACGGACTCTTTTAGGCTGGATCAGCTGAGGGTGAGCGGCTTGAATAATCATCATATTTAACATATGTACCTTACTGTGTCCTTCAAACTTTACGGACACCGCAGATCCAATAACATTGGAACTTTTATCATTGGGCTATTTGTCTCCAATCTCCAATAGGAGTTCAATTAGGAATCCCTTTAGTATTTCTTGGGATCAATAGTACTAATATATTAAATCAATTGCTGTTTGTCTTTTCCCATCAATTGGTGGGTTATTAATACAACATTTGTTTGTTTAAATGTTTTTACCAGTCAATTTCATATGTAATCATTTCATTACTGCCATATTGGTAATTGTACAGATATGATCTGAGTATATGTAAAACAATTGTTGAATCCAATGCTTTTAGGAACTGCAGTTCTAATTATATGTGAAATAAATTGATATTCAATAATATTTCTAATAGGTTTTTTCTGTGAACATCAGCGCAGACATATCCTCTTTGTAACTTTTGAATTGGGCTCATGCTTCTCGCTTTTCCGGACATACTGGCATCCGTAAGACCCTGGAGTTCCTACAACGGTCATATTGGTGGCCCGCCATGAAATCTGAGATAACGGAATACATTTCCTCATGCACACAGTGTGCTCAGCATAAGATTTCCAGGCAGGCTCCAGCCGGTACTCTACTACCTCTCTCAGTACCGCTCCGCCCCTGGACACACTTATTAATGGACTTTGTAACTGACTTACCTATCTCTAACGGGTTCACCACCATCTGGGTAGTTGTGGATCGGTTTTCGAAGATGGTACACTATATCCCTCTGAAGAAGTTGCCTTCTGCTCCTGAGTTGGCTCAATTATTTGTCATCAATATCTTCCACCTACATGGACTTCCAACTGAGATTGTTTCCGATCGCGGGGTACAGTTTGTAGCCAAATTCTGGAGAGCTCTCTGCTCCATCTTTCAAGTTAAATTAAAATTTTCCACAGCGTATCACCCTCAATCCAATGGTTTCACAGACAGGGGGAAACCAGGACCTGGAGACTTTCCTACAGATCCATATGTCCTCATCCCAGGACAACTGGGCTGATACTCTACCCTGGGCTGAGTTTGCTCACAATAGTTCCTACCATTCATCTACGGGTCATACTCCATTCTTCACAGTTTTTGGCCTGCACCCTAGAGTACCAGTGTTCAAAGACTTGCCAGTTTTTGACATACCAGCAGTAACCTCTACACTACAGAATTTTTCACAAATATGGTCCCAAGTTCATTCTACTCTTCAGAGAACTTCTAACCGTTATAAATTTGGAGCTGATAAGAAGAGAAGAGCAATATCCACTCTTAAAGAGGGTGATCTTGTCTGGCTCTCCACTCGTAACCTCCGCCTTAAGGTTCCATCCATGAAGTTTGCCCCGCGCTTCATCGGCCCATTTCCTATCGTGCAAGTGATTAACCCAGTGGCCTACAAACTGAAACTTCCACCTTACCTCAAGGTTCCGAACTCTTTCCATACATCTCTGCTAAAACCTCTTATCTTAAACCGCTTCCGGAGAGTTCTACCCCGTTCCCCTAGAGTCGTTACGGAGAAAGGCGTGGAGTTTGAGATTAAACAGATCTTGGACTCTCATTTTCGTTATGGTCAACTCCAGTATCTGTTAGATTGGAGAGGTTATGGGCCAGAAGAACGTTGCTGGGTGAAGGCAGAGGATGTCCAGGCCCCTCGACTGGTGGCTCAGTTTCATATGAAGAATCCTCAGAAACCCAAGAAGTGTCCAGAGGCCATTCATAAAGGGGGGGTACTGTCACGCTCCGGGTTCTCTTGCTATCAGGCTTGTGGCACTTACCTCGTAGGGCGCTCTGGCACTGTCCCTCCGGCGGTGGTGCGGATCCTTGGAGAGCGGCGCTGGACACAGGGGGTCTCCACAGCTTATGGGGGTCCATCTGGAGAGTCTTGCGTGCTGGTGGAGACTGACAGCGCTTCCGCGCTAGTGACTGCTGGGTGCAGCCATTTTGGATCCTGGTCACATGTCAGGTTGGAGCCAATCAGCTCACAGCTGTCCAGGGAATGCTGGCAGCCTATCATGCACTACCTGAGGGTACTAAAGGACTGTCAAGAGGTCCTTTGGTTGCCAGTGCAACGTCTATCACAGCGTAGCTGTGAGATAGTTCCTGAGCTCCCTTATTCCCTAGTACCACAGTTCCAGTGTGTCCCTGGGTTTCCCACCTCATACCGCAGTACCTCTCTGCCCTGCGTCTCCATTTGCCGTCTGTACCTACCATCCGCTGTGGACCGGCCGACCCCGGTCGCTGTGCTCTGTCTGCGCCCCGATAGCTGAGTTTGCTCTCTGTGCACCCGTCACCTCATGAGTCACACTCCATTAAGACCGGCTGCCTTTCAGTTCCAGCAAGCAAGCCTCCATTCCACATCCGGCTCCACTCTGGGTCCAGAACCACACCAAGCCATGACACCCGCATGGTACGCAGCTGAGTAGCGTACCATGTGGGCCACGGTGCAGACTGTGTCTCTGTGACACAGCTGCACCGTGTGTGTAGCGCTGACCGGACAGAGTTCGGTCAGCACTACACACTGCCAAACACACAGCCGCCGGCAATGGCAGCTGTGTGTTTGTTGTAATCAGCAGCCGATGAGAGTCTGTCAGACTCTCATCGGCTGCTGCTGCTCCCACTGCAGGAGCCATTTTCCGGCTCCCACAGTGGGTAATGGGAGAGACGTCTTCATGACAACATCTCTCCCATAATGCAAAGCGGCCGGAGTAGCCAGTAGCAGCGTCGGGACCAGGAGGGGGGTTTCAGGTAAGTGTTTTTTTTATTATTACATCTCTCTCTACTGGGGGGGCTACTACTGGGGGCAGTACCAGGGGGGGATTACTACTGGGGCAGTACCAGGGGGGATTAATACTGGGGGCACTACCAGGGTGGGATATTGCTACTGGGGGCACTACCAGGGGGAGTATTACTACTGGGGGCACTACCAGGGGGGGTATTACTACTGGGGGCACTACCAGAGGGGGAATATTACTACTGGGGGCAGTACCAGGGGAGGGATTACTACTAGTAGCTGCTGCATTTCCCACCCTAGGCTTATACTCGAGTCAATAAGTTTTCCCAGTTTTTTGTGGTAAAATGAGGTACCTCGGCTTATATTCGGGTCGACTTATACTCGAGTATATACGGTAGTACTATTTTAGTATTACAAGTAGTAGATACCTTAAGTGTTTTATGAATAAAACTTTACATTTATACATACAAGATTGAGTTGTGTCAAATTGATTCTGCCATTTCAGATTTTTTTAGGCATCTAGCGCAGAGTCCATTCTTGTCTTTTTTAATTTAGTTTCCTACTAGACTTTACACTGGCTTGACGTCAATAATTTGCTGTTTGGAGAAGCATGTTGGTAACTTGGTATTATATTATATTTTCTACTAGGCTTTTACTTTTAGGCTAGTAGTTCTTGCTTAATGAAAATAATCTATAAGGTCAAATACGGTAGTTTATTAAACTGCCATTATGTCTGCCACTTCTGTGCCACTATGTTTCATGGATTTGCTATTGCTTCACCTTATTTTCTAATACCAGACCAGGCTGAGAGATCCATGGCTGGTTACTGATTTATTTTTATTCTTTATTTTTTTTTTGGGGGGGGGGGTAAATTAACCATTTATTGTATTTTTTTGCATACATAGCTAAGCCTGCACAGATCTTACTGGCACTTTTCAGCCCACTTTCAGCTTTCAGCCCACCTTTCAGCCTCCCTGAAGCAGTGCTTGAAGCTGCTTCAGGGAGGAATAGGAATTAGGAATTAGACAGGGAGGGATTCATATGCATTCCAAAACATGAGAGATCTGATATTTCCAGGATTATGATGTTTTGCCTTGATTTCAGACCTGGCTTTGGCTGGAGGTACCGAGGCATGATTCATTTCAACTCAGAACCCCAAGTTCGGTGTGTTCAGCTTTCAGCAAATCCGAACGGCTCATCTCTAGTTTTAGGACTTTAAGTCACCATCATTGCAAATCCATTAATGGTCAGATAAAGCCATTGACCTCTGCCTTATTCACAGAAAGAAACAGCATATAGGAAATTACATCCATTTGTTTTTACCTTTAGAAAGAACCTTTTACGTCAGAGAGGCCCGGCAGTATGCAAGTGGTGACAGAAAGCAATGAAGCAAGGTAGTTGTGGCTGACTACACAGCATCTTGAATAGACCAGGTAAATCAAATGAAACAGCTCAATGATTTCATGTAATCTCCAACATGTGGCTGTAATTTTCCTCTGGTAAATTTTGGGTGAGACAAATTCAGAAATTAGTTATATTTAAAAAAGTGTGAAAAACCACAAACTGCACTATAGAAATAAGAATGATTTTTAAAGACCCTGTTGAAAAAAATTTAGCCATATGTACAGAACTTGGAACAATAAAATAATAATAATAATAATCCTGGGTTATGTTACCAGAAATGTAGCATAGTGTTTCCATGATGCAAACAGAAATGTGTGAGAAACACACAGAGATATCCATATGGGTAAGGGTAGAAAACAAATAAACACAATTGCATGAAAAATACACATTCTGATACTGTTGTTTTCTGTGATGCATTAAGTTATTTATTTATTTTTTTAATTTTTACTCTGTGAAAAACAGCAATGAAAGTGCATTTAGTGTAAAGGTGCCCATACACTAGACCAGGGGTCTTCAAACTTGGCCCTCCAGATACTGTGGAACTACACATCCCAGCATGCACTGCACATAGTTTTAGCGTGCTGTTCAAAAAGGTGGCAGTGTATGCTGGGATGTGTAGTTCCACAGCAGCTGGAGGGCCAAGTTTGAAGACCCCTGCACTAGACGATTAAGTTGAGCGATTGAACGATAACGTTTGTATATCGTTTGCAAAAATATCTAAAACGACCAGCGATGAGTGCTCCCGCTGGTCGTTTAGACATCTGTCATCGTGCAAACATGCTGGTCAACCTGAGGATAACGTCAGGTTGAGTATGTTTGCAGATGATTGATGAGCCTGCACTGAATGACTGCTCGTTCAATGCAGGCTCATCACAGACTGACAAACGACTGCACGATTACAATGTCGTAATCGTGCAGTCATTTTCATGTCTGCTAATGGATGGGCACCTTAATTCTGGTGGACTATGCAATTTACAGAATACTTCCACTTTTAAATAATTCTGTGATAACACAAAATAATTAAATAAAAAATGTTTGCCAAATATATCTCTAGGTTTGTTTTATTTCAGTTTCAGTGATCCCCATAAACACCTATTACTATGAGCTACTGTATGTGTGTTTTGAAAATGACTTACAAATGGAGGAAGAGCAGCATTATGTACAATGGTTGTGGTAGTAGATTACATATTATGTTGTCCGTTTGCAAACACAATAGCAGCACTAAGCACTAGCAGTCTCTGGTGACATCATCACTAAACTGCCTGCACCCTGATTGCATCTGCTGATGAATCATTCACTAAACAAATCTCTGCAGAGAAGGTAACACAAATAGGAGTTTGCAGTGGGAACACAATTTTCTGATACCCAAAGCAAAAAAACTAAATCGTATTACTTATGCTGGGCATACATGGCAAGATAAAATGTCTGTCAGACCGACAGACATTTTATCTGGCGGGCTGCCAGCCGCAGATGTCCACGGCATACACTGTGAGAGAAATCTCACAGTGTATAGCCCGACATCTGCGCTCCGCCCCCGGGGGAGGAGACATTTCCCTGTTCCTTCCGTAGGAAGGAACACAGGAAATGTCTGTCTGTCGGCCGTGCTGAACATACACTGCCCGATGCGGCCGACAGTTACCAGGTAAATATCGCATCGGACGGGCATGCTGGACAATCCAGCATGCCCGACCAAGCAATATTTAACCCTTGGTCGCCCCCCCCACGCTACAATTATCGCGGCGATCCGCCGATATCGGGCGGATCGTCCCGATAATTGCAGCGTGTATGGCCAGCATTAGCAGTTGGATTTTTAAAGAATAATAATAATAATAATAATAATAATAATAATATTTTATTGCCAAATATGTATGTTTGGGGACAAAATATTTCATGAAAAACACCTTGTGAAAGTGAAATTATCCACTAAACTTAATGAGACATCTTGTTGCTGTTCCTGGAGGTTGCAAATAACTGATAGGAGCATGAGTAAATTAGGTGATATACAAATGTCATGTTATCCACCCGATATTCTGTTAAAAATTAATGAGAACTTGAGGCATGCTGGGAAATTCAAATCACATCCACCTAGTACAGATGTGAATTTATTGTGTGTCCATATGCCATATGGTGCGACATGCATGACTAAGATGCTCTGGGAGGAGTAGTGTACTGTATATTTCTTTACATTTTGGGCTCTATTTACTACAATCCGCATATTGAATGCGGATTGTAGTGTGATATTACCGAGTGAATTCGCATTGCGAATTCAGGCAATATCACAGGGATTTACTATAAATCCCTTGCAGGGACAGAGCTTGCGATAAAGCTCTGTCCCTGCGGATCCCATCCGCACTCTAGTCGCGGTATTTTTGGAAAAAATACCGCAACTAAGAGCCTGCGAAAAGCGCCGACCGACCACCGCTACTAACCACCCACCGATGCTAAGCCCAACTCCCGGCGCTAAGCCCCACCCCCCGCGATCGCGGACCCCCGCGACCCCCCCTCCCTTCATTACACTTACCTGCATTCCCCTGGCCTCCAGTGATCTTCTCCGGGCTTCCCGATTAGGTGATCTTCCATACTGCACTGGGGCCCGATCACCTGATGACCGGGCCCCAGTGTACTATGGGAGACCAGCTGACCGGAGAGGAGCCATCACCGGAGGCCCGATCACTGGTCCCTGGATTCAGGTAAGTAAAAAAAAAAAATGTTTAATTTTTTTTTCCTTTTTTTTACAGTAATCAGCTTGCGGTCTGCTTAGACCACATAGCTGATTACTGGTACCGGCTCCCAGCTCTGCTCTCCACGTTAGAGCAGAGTGGGAGCCCGGTAACCGGGGGAGACCCTGGATAACGCCACCTCCAGGTGGCGTTATTATCACAGGGCTTCCCCCGGTATTTTTTTACAGTTTATTTTTAGTAACTGTGGTCGGATCACATTTCCCATTACAATTATGGGAAATGCGATCTGCTTTACTAAAAATAAGTGATACTGGGGGTTGGAGTAGAATTTTACTAATTCTACTTCAATTGCCCTGTAATAACTACAGGTGAAACTAAAATAATGTGAAAAGGGTGTGAAAACACCCTTTTTCACTTTATTTTAGTAAAAATAATGTTAATAAATAGAGCCCTTTGTGTTGTAGTCGCATCACACATGCAGTGAAAAGCCAGTCACAGTGTACCAGTGTTGTTAGGCTGTGACTTTAATGGCAAAGGAATTGGTTGTACACACATACAAAGTTGTACTGTAGATGAAGCACAATGGAGGAAAAGCCACTCGCATCAGAGCTTTTTACACTGATTCAGACACAGTTGCACACAGATGTACAAATGTCACAAATCAAATGGATCAGTATAAAGGCCCCCATACATCAGCAATTGATTGCAGCGATTGTGCAATTTTCAATCGATTGTGTATAAAAATCTTTCCCTTTTACAATCGATTGTGGCAATTCTGCAATCGATTGAATAAGGGAAAGATTTTTATAAACAATCGATTGCAAATTGCACAGTTGCTGCAATCAATTGTTGATGTATGGGGGCCTTAAGCTGGCAATGTAGTTTTGTCACTCCCAGTTGTTGTATTTATGCAAACTAAAGCACATTTTGAGTAAGAAAACACTTGGGGCCTGATTCAGACCCGCTCGCAAGCGCTATGCGCTCGCAAGCGGGTCGATGGTGGTCCAGGGCACACACGTGGCATGCGCGGAGCGCAAAAAACACTCACTCCGGCGCTCACATAAAAAAGGGGCAGCTGTCGATGTTGATTGACAGCTGCCCCGTTTGGTAGGCGGGGAAGGGGGGTGGCTGAGCAAACGGAGGCGTTCCTGCAGGAAGATAGAAGAACTGCCTCTGTTCCTGTTCGCATTTGGAAACTGCATCAGCAATTACCTATCAGCCGCTATCATCTGTTAGCAGCCATCATCCATTGCAATCTATTGGCGGGAGTCAGGAGCCTGCCAGTGCAGACGGATCCACCCCGCCTTTCAGTTCCTATCAGCTGGTGTAACAGCCACCACCTACCCACCAGCGGGAGTCAGGAGTCTGCCGGAGCAGACGGACCCTCCGGGACGATCACGCCTTATGGCTAGCTGTCACTGTGTCAGCACGCACTCCACAGTGCAGCATTCAGCGTGTCTGCACCATCGGGAGCCAGTGACCTGCCGGAGCACACGGACCCCCTCGGGCTGCATGAGCTGTTGGTGAGCGGCCTGTTGTATTATCATTTACATCCACATGTGCTACATTGTGTCCTTCAATTCAACGGACACCGTGGATGTCAATGACATTGGATTATCCAAAACTTTGCTACTTGTTTCCATTCAATAGGAGTTCATTTGGGAATCCCATTCATTTAACCCTGGGGACATTGTGAACACCACTCGATTTAGACAATTGCTGTTTGTCTTTTCCCCATATTATGTCTTCCACCACATGGTTGGACATTAATTCAACATTCGTTTGTTTAATGTGTTTTACAGCTAGTAATATTCTTGTGCCAATATTTTACCATTGTTATATGGTTAATTATACAGATACTGTCTGGGTATCCTATGTAATCAAGTTGTTCAATTGAAATGCTTACAGGAACTTCAGTTCTAGATACATGTGCAATAAATTGATATTTTATGATTAATTTTTATTATTGTATTTGTGAACAATAGCGCAGACATAATCTTTTTGTATTCTTCCAATTGTTGAGAGGAATTTGGCAGTCTCCTCTATATGTCAGCTGCTGTGTAAACAATTAGATCACCAAGTGGAATAAGCGCTCCACTGATTTTTCTATTGTTGTTCCTGCAGGAACGCCTGCCGTTTGTGGGCGGCCATACTGACATCACTAGTGATGTCAGTAGGTGGACTTCCTGCTCTAATAGTGCAGCAAGTCCACTAGGGCTTGCGGCAATGAGACCCTACCGCAAGGGTCTCGTCGCAAGCCCGATGTTCGCGATTGTCTTGACCATCGCGACCATCATCATGGCCGCTCGCATAAGCTGTGGGTGGTAACCCACAGCTATGCGAGCGGCCAAGAGGCCGCAACAAAAAAAAAATACACGCCCTGATTCAGAGTGAGCGCACGCTTTTTGCGAGCGGCTCTGAATCAGGCCCTTGGTGCGGCCGAGTCACACTGGACCTGGTGCACTGAGAGGGGCTATTAAGCACGACTGAAAATAAGAAAGTACACATCTGTATAACACGCTCAGCTCCCAATCTTCCATCTTAAATTACTATTGCAGTAAATACAAATAATAATAATAATTGATTAGAAGGATGGGCACTTTAATTATTTCAGTATAATAAACTGTAATAGTAAATTAAGCAGAAAGGCATTTTGTATTTGGTTGAAGGGGATAGTTTGGAGTTTGCACATGTGTATGTTAATCTTATATCCCTTTTCCACCTAAATTCCGGATCTGACCCGGAGTTGGAACAAAGGGCCTGATTCAGCTATGCGCTCGCAAGCGGGTCGATAGTGGCCCAGTGCGCATGCACACGACGGAGCCGGCTCTGTCGTGCGCATGCGCGAGACCCGGATAGCGATGGTCAAACTGTCTCTCTGGTTCTCGTACCAAAGGGGGCGTGCTGTCGATGTTGAGTGACAGTACGCCCCCTTTGGTGGGCGGGCTGGGGGCGTGGCTGCCCAGACGGAGGCGTTCCCATGGGAACGCCTACCGTCTGGGGCCGGCCCCACTGACATCACAAGTGATGTCAGTGGGAGTGCTTTCGGCTCTGTTAGAGCCGAAAGGACTCTTGGGCTTGCGGCAACGAGACCCTACCACAACCCTATCGCAACCATCAGCATTGCCGCTCGCTACAGCTATGCGAGCGGCCAGGAGGCCGCTCAAAAAAACCAGAGGGCCGGCCCTGATTCAGAGCGAGCGCTCTGTCAGAGCGTCCGGCTCTGAATCAGGCCCAAAGTTCCTATCCGGATCAGACCCGGAATTTTGCCAGCGCCGACTCAGGATATTCCCGAGTCAGCACCGTTCACACCGCAGTCGGGTCTGCATAGACCCGGCTTTTGCGGAGTGAAAGTGGTCGCTTGCAGATGACGTCATCTCCAAGCACCACTGAAGCCGGACCATTCGGGCATCTAGAAGCTCACTCCAGGTCATCGTGACCCGGAGTGCGCTGTTCTCACAGCAGGGTTTCACGGGCTGTGCCCGTGTTAAACCCTGCTAGTTACCTGGGACAGATTGCCGGGTCACTCGACCCGGCGATCCAACATTCTCCCCTTTTACACCAGGGAGCTGCCCGGGTTAACCCTTCAAAACCGTTTTAGCTCCGGTGTAAATGGGGTATACCAGTACTGGAAGTGATACAGTTGCTTAATCAGTGGGGCCAAACTCCAGCATCTTATTCAGTTTGGTCAATTATGTGTGTGGTCAAATTAGACACTGATCATATTGTAAGAAAGTAACAGGCCATGTGTGGCCTATTTATAAGCAACTAATGTATCTGTAACCCAAATGACAAAAAGTTGAATAGAGCATTGCTCGACAAATCCAGGTCATCATGGCGACTAAGATTTCCGACCTGGTGACCAGGATTTATTGAGCGGCTGTAGGAAGCAGATCCTCAGCAGCTCCAGCAGAGATTCACAGATGTGGTATTGCTGCAAAAGCTACAGTTCAACTTAGCGTGATGAAGCAGTAGTTTTGTGCCAAGCCGCCTACTGTACTCTGGGGAGAGACAGAGGATTGGACTTTGATGCCTCTGCCCTCTTCCTGCGTTGATCTGTGTTCCACATATATTATATTTGTATCAGTGCACGGTCAGCTGCAGGGCTCAGCATTACTCCGCAACTCCTGTCTGCCTGGACTGAGGTACACACAAGGCTCAGAGTGTGAGGGGAAATGAGGGTAATAATGGTTTGAGGGAGGACTGAGCAGACTTAAAATTAACTTGTGGTATTAATGCAGTGGATCTGTGTAGGAAAGTATACTTGTACATACATTGCCATAGGAGTGTGGTGAAGACTATAAACTGCACCCTTTAAAAGAACTTAGGACACCTCTATATAACATGACATGAACTGGGGAGCCCTGCTGTGTGGGTTGTTACGATTTGGGGGCCCAACTGCATGGTCTACTATATATTGTGTACCAGTGATGGGCATGTTACTATTGGCAGAACCTATGTTGATAGGTGTCAGCGATGTGTGGGAGGTCAGTCCACATGATGAATAGATTAACCAAGGATTGGTTTATTAACCAGGTATAACAGCATAATGTGAGACAACACAGGGCTAATGCAGCATAATGCAGGAACATGCAATGGGAGACCGATCCAGCCAGGAGCAAGTTTATGCAGGTGGTGTGTGCTGTTTGTAGTGTGAATCTGCAGGTACATGCAGTGGTGGCAGGAAGACTTGCAGTGCGGCCAGTGGTGGTGTATAGTGGCACCGCCGCTGTTATATGTGGCACAGTTAGCTAAGAGACACTCGGGGGCACGTTCTATCTGTACAAAGCAAGGAGGAAGAGGAACATGGGTAAGTCGTGCAGAATGCCCATTGTGTTGGAGGTTGTGCATGTACAGCAGCACACCTCCGTTACTATGGGGACCCTTTCACACTAGTGAGACACCACTGAGCACACTCCTCAACAGTAACTGGGTGTAATTGGTATTGAAGGGGCATGTGTGGTGGTCAAATGGCATGAGGGGAAATATGAGGAAAGTAGTATGTGTCTATACACCTTCATAAATTTTGCCATTGGAAGATAACCTGGATCCTGAACTTCCAAACTGGCTCCTAGATCTAAAAAAAGTTGCCGAACCCTGGAATAGAGACCCGTCAGACTTTTCTAACCCATCAGGGAATTTTCACATTGATCCATTGCCAGCAGCATTAGGTTGCTAGCAAACCAGAAAAGAACATTGTCTGGGGGAAGAAGACACCACTGCACGTCACTGGACAGGTTAGAATTGATTAATGCCGATGTTATCTTAGCATGTATCAATGTTACTGCTAAATATACCACCTCTATGGTTTTCTTAGAGCCTGATTCTTAGTTGGACGCATCTGAGAAAACCGGCACACTACGGTTTTCCAGCCAACTGTGCATGCATCTAAATCACAGTGTGTTCATGAACCGCAGGATGTGCCCGAAATGTAGGTGCTTTCTTGCTACATATTGTGCAAACGGAAACCACATGAAGTGGGTGTTTCTGCGTGGAAACTGGGCAGAAAGTATCAAGATTAATGGACTGGCTATTCAAATAGTAGTGTAATGGGAGTGTTGTGGGCATGTACTGTATGTGCGATTCTGATTTAGCGATGCCTGTGTCTAATGGATCTCTTGTACCTGGCATGGGGCTGGTGTAAGTGCCTATACTAATGATGACGGTTGTGATCGCTAGAACAGTGGGTGGGATAAGCTTGCATTTCAGGTACACAGATTTGTCACTTAGTTCAGCCAATTGTCATGTTAGCATGCTGCAGCTGCAGAAGCGTGCATTTCAGCATCAGGCCCTAAGGGGTAGATGTATTAAGCCTTGGAGAGAGATAAAGTACCAATCAAACAGCTCCAAACTGTCATTTTTCAAACACAACCTGTAAAATGAGAGTTAGAATCTGATTGGTTAGTATGTTATCTCTCTTTAAACTTTGATAAATCTCCCCCTTAGTTTTTTCTTACTGATGCCGATGCCGCTGCCTGCCAGCCTGTATCACTAGGATGCTGACCAGTGAGCCATTCAAAGAGGTGCAGCAATGCCCAATAAATGTGTGTGGCCACAGACCCCTTCTTAACAGCACAGTATCTACAGAGGGGGCCGGATATTTTACAATGTGGCATGGCCACTCCCCCATATGCTTCGTTGTCACCCCCCACTCAGTACTGGGACTCACAAATTTTCCCAACCTGTGACTGATACGTCAGAGAACCATTCATAGCTTCTCTTGTTCTGGATTACAGTAGAAACTCTGTCATGGAACTTTCACTTTTTCATCTAAAACAGGACAGTTAAGTGGTTTATAATATGTTATTAATACATTTTTCTAATATAATTATATTTCTTTAACATCTACTGATATTTTTAATTAGCTAACAATATGAAATGTACAGTATTTTAAAACATAGGAGGCACTCGATATAGAAACCATACAGAATTGTGTCTTTTCCAGCAGTGGATCCTCCCCTCTCACCTGAGGGCTGCTGCTGCTGCTAGTGGCAGTGTCCTGTGCGTGACTGGCAGGTAGGGCTTCCAATGGGAAGCCACCTCCAGTCACAGTGTAGCCAGTGCAGTCACGGACTGCACTGGCTCACTGAAGTGGCTGATTTTACTGGGTGGGGGGGCTGCAGCCTCGCAGCCTCTATGTAAAATCCGCCACTGGTCTTTTGGCTTTCAACATGTTTAAATAGTCATATAAGAAAGCCTCTGTAGTGTGTTACTCCACCGTAACCTGTAATTTACCATCTTCATCCTGCGACCCCTCAGCTGGGTGGTACTCTTTCTTGGGATCACTCCCATCAGCCCCTTGCATAGATTCCTATCACATATTCCACTCATCTCCAGCAGCTCTGTGGTTATTATTTTATTCAGGCAGGTAAATGTCAGACCTTCAGCAACAAATGTTTCTCATCTGTCATAGTAATTTTACTTTTCTGGACTTTATTTACACACTATATATATTAACCCTTTTTCCTTCCAAACTCAAAACTCATGTATCATTGCTTCCCCTCAGGCAATGCTTATATAGTCAGTTGGTTATATTACACAAACACTGTTGGTCCAAGCACCTTCAGTAGAGTGGTCTGGTTTATGTAACTTTTACCTACTCTGCGAGGTGAGTAAAAACCACCCCATGCACTGTATTCCTTCACACTCCTCCAGCAAGTAGAGGAAATACATGACTCTGCTGTTGGCTGAAGCTTGATGATGTGATAGAATGGGATTTTCCTAAAAAATCTGCCAGCTTGAACCAGGTAAGCAGAGTGTGAATACTTTGCCACACACGCATGTTTGGCTCGCTGACTTAGTTGTTCACTGTGTGTCAAGGAGAAAAAAAAGCATCTTAGGAAGATTACAATCTTATTATTATAAGTGGCTGCAAATGTGAAAGTGACTGCTCATCTGTCTGTCCACGTGATACATAAGGCTGGAGGCTATGCACGACTCCAGCTGGTGCAGTACTACAATTACAATGATGTGACTAGTTCAGCAGTAGAGGTCTGATGCAAGCAACCTCTACTTTTCCAGATAGAGTTGGCATACATAACATAACACTTCATTAATGTAACTTCATTAATGTAACTCCTTAACTGTTTATTTTATTTATTTTTTGCTAACTCATTGTCTTGTGCAATATTAAACCTTTTTTTCTTTAGTTGTAATTGTATTAATTGTACACCTAAAATAATAGGTTAAATATTGATTGTTTTTCTTTAAGGTTTACCATTCAGATAATTAGAGTAATTGAAACATCAATAGAAGAATCAACCAGCATTTATGAAAACAAATAGCACCAACTCATTTTAGATCATATGTAAGGCCCCAACTGTTCTAAAAAAAGAAATAAAAAAAGGTGCATAAATGGGGTCACAAAGGATAAGATGTTAAAGGTAAAAGGGGATCAGTATGATCAAGGGATTGTATAAGGGGCTATGGTGTAATGAAAGAGGTGAAGGGAAAGATTTGGGGCTTGACTGATGTTCAGGTTGATATAGATATGCTCAGCCTCAGCTATATTGTTGCGAATCACGCCTCCATAGGAATGCATGGTACGATCGCAGTGCGTGCCATAGCGTAGCGTGGCGTATGCAGTGATGCGCACGTTTGTGGCAAGATCAGCCACAATGTAACTGAGTGCGTGTGTATGCTAACACAGGCAGTCCTTGTGGTGGGTATTTGGTGCTTTTGCGGTGTAGTAGGAAGCACGAATGCCCTGAAGAAACCCACACACATGAGAGAAGGTACAAAATCCACACAGATCAGATCTTGGCCAGGAATTTATCTCAGACCTCTGGACTCTGAGACATTAATGCTAATTACTACACCAAACGTGCTGAATTACTACTGTGCCTATACTGAGCGTTGGACGCCACATATGGATTTTAATTAAGCACAGTCCTCTGCCTTTTTGGCTGTCAATCAGTAAGAGAAGGGTTTGGCGTATTTTCTGCTGTCATTTGTCACCTAGTACAGCAGAACAACACTGTTGGTCCTCCATGTAAGTGATAGCCTGGGAGCATGGTGCTATACTGTGACATACTGTAACAACATACTGCCACACTGTCACGTGAAGGAGCCAAGCTAGGTAAGAAGTGGGGGAGGGGCACGGCAAATGAGTGGGATGACCCTGAAATCACTGGTACCAGTAAATGCAACTTTAAGTAGTTTGAATTTGATAGTCACATTGCAATAGAGCACATTAACCTGGAACACATTGAACATTCTGAATTAGCAGTGTCCAATTTGATAGAATAGTTAAATATAACAAAGACTGCTATTATAGCACAGTGATTAATTCATAAGATATGCAAACATCAAGCAGGTTTATAAAGTAGTTGTACACAAAGGCTCTACTCATACTGTACGTCTGTGTTACTGTAATGGTACAAAGAAGTAGAAGAACAACTGACTGAGAGCAAAGAGACTCTTAGAGAGGTGCCACTTGGCAGAAGTGCGCTATGTGACTCATTTCTGGGATCTGCAAGTAGGAGGAGGTTGGCTGTGACAATGGAACCTGGTCCAGTACTGTATGATCTTCATCTGTTTGCAGATTCAAGTTGAGCCAATCAGTATATGACATTATAAATACTGACACGCCTGCAATCCCATCACACCTGACAATGCATGGGCCAATCAATAGCAGCTGTGGCAAGCCAATAACGGCTTGCTGTGTCATGGTTTTACCACATCATGGTGGTTTGCATTAAATGCTGTGAGCAAGGAAGTGCCAGAATGAGTCCGGTGGAGAATGAGCTTGTACTGTAAGTGTTCCCAAAAACAAAAAGACAGAAGACACTCCAGAAAGAGAAGAATAAATGATGAACAGAACAAAAGAAGCCATACATTACATTTAAACAGAGAAGATCCCCAGCAAAGAAGAAAAGGTGGCGCTGGTAAGGACACAGGACATGTCAGTGGCAGAAGATCAGAGAAGAAGAAAAGGAAGTTGTCAAGCTCTGGACCAGTCTACACCAGTCAAGGTGATAAGGTCAAGATGATGAATGACGCTGGCCTCTGCAGGGATGGGCCGAAGCAGAGGGTAACCCTCTGTGCAGCCAAGGTGAGCAAGAGCATACAAAACCCCAGTGGGGCCTCTGTTTATATTAGCTCTAGATCATAGGATATTGGTTGTTGTCATAAGTCCTGGCATTAGGACAGTGGCCAAAGTTATCCAGATTCCAGGCCCATTACGCATTTGATTGGGTACTGGGCCTATAGTACATACATTCCTGCATAAGGTCTGTGGCACCTAAATCGAAATTAGGGTGTGGGCTCAGGTAGTTGTTTTAGGAACTATGGGCATAAGGGGGCAAAAGGTCTTGGTATAAATAGGACACCCAGTTTTCCACAAAACTAGATAAGCACCACAACTCAGTGTAGCAGTCGCATAACACCACGGATAGAATAGGCAATGTCGTAATCTGTTCCCCCACTAGGAGTGAATGTGGTGTGAGTGTTAAATGTATAATGCCCCCTGAGAGTTATGGAAAGCCTGTGCCCAAGTGAAATGCCAAAGCCATCGCTGCTTTGGGATGCTCAGTTACTGACTTCCTTGTATACAACATTTTAAGTAAGTACTCGGACGCCTTGCTCCAGCATACCCTGTTCATCATAGATAAAACTTATTAACTTGCTGAAATTATTGGCTTCACAGCCAATCTAGTGCAATTACACAAGTCTTGGCTAGGATCAAGGTTTCGTAGTAGAATAACTACTGCTCCAATTTATGAGGTTGCATTCTCCAAAGAGTAGGGGCAGATGTACTAAGCTCTGGAAAGTGATAAATTAGAGAGTGATAAACTACCAGCCACTCAGCTACTAACTGTCATGTCACAGGCTGAGTTTGCAAAATGACAGTTAGGAGCTGATTGGTTGGCAGTTTATCACTTTCCAATGTATCACTTTCCAGAGCTTAGTACATCTCCCCCTTATGAAACTCAACTAGCTAATTGTTATTTTCCTCAGCATTTGCACTATCCACTGTTACTGTACATTTCTGTCTGTTATGGTGAAAGTTATTTTTCCTTTAGTGTCTCACTGTCTTTTAATTATTTCTTTTAGAGTCTCTCTTTGTATTTCCTTTACTGTCTTTTTCTTTTGTTCATGCTGTCTGAATTATTTTTTTATGTTTATTTTTGTTTCACCCCTCCTGCTGTGTAGTCTATGAGGTGGCCATAAGGTTTTATAACGCATTTCTGATACAGCTCCTGGATGTTCCCCTTCTTAACACCTTCTCTTTAGATCCTAATGAGGTAACAAAAAAACCCACTAACATCTACATTACTCTTACTGACAGTCAGAGTCAGAATTCATCTGACCCCTCTCACCTGTGTTAGAAAGTCCTTACATAACAGTTTTGACATCTACTAAGCATGTCAGAGACAGGCATTGTACATAAGGATTCTGGATTCTAACCTCTATACACTCCTGCCTATACCTTCTAATATCCTTCCTATAAACCTCTAAGGTTGACGCTATTTTGCGTACGCAGTCATACAGTAAATAAAGACTCCAGACCTTGAACCTGTGGTTCCAAAGCACAAAGTATTATTCAAGTAAAAGTACAGTCAGTTACACGCTATGATATAAGTACAATTTAGCGCAAAGAAATTATACAGACCCAAGTACAGTTATACATATGCAAGCGCTCTGGACCAGATCCTGGCATCAGCAAGATAACCTCTGTCAATCAGCAATCAGCAAGAAGACTAGAAACCCAGGGTCAGAGCACACATATTTATACCCCCCCAGAAATAGACAACACAATAGAGGAGTTTGTTGCTGATCCCATTGGTTCCCAGTGCGGGTGCATTTGTTACAGGGCATTTAACAGGTTGGTTCAAATGGACACAGAACAGCCTATAACAGCTTGTTGCCTCCTCTATTTCCCCTGCATGCACAAAAATACATTTTGGTTCTTTATGTCTTTACGGTCCATAAGTTGCGAACGCATGTTCCGATCTTCACACCGTTGATACCGGAAAGCTGTGGATAAAGTGCGGGTCAGTATAATATCAAACACGGCTTACTTATCATGTATTAAACCTTAGATACCAAAATAGTCTTTATTTCACAGCATTTGTAATAAATGAATAAAACTTAGATCTTTTACTTTATAGCTATGCAACCTTTTGTGTAAGTGTGCATTATGTAAGTATTAGGTATATGGGAAAAGACGCTAGTTAGGTGTATCTGATTTGGGGCATATGTGCACGCATGCAGCTAATAAACAGCGTTCACATGCAGGATATTATGCATTCGCTACTGAGCGTCATGTTAGCAGCTCAACTGTACGTAATGTGCGGTGTTTATGCATGAGATTCTATCTATGAGGGACTTAACATATACATATATATATACATGCACATACACATATATATTTATACATACATATATATATATATATATATATATATATACATACATACACATATCTCATTCCTTACTTAGAGTTTCAAACTGCAATGCAAATGTGTTACCCCCAGCTGTGAAGCCGAGGCCATTCTGTCTGGGTGTGGGACTAAAACCTGTTTAGGATTCAGAGAAATTCAATTGTGTAGATCAATGTCTGGGTTATATTACAATTGCCACAACTATACTTGTCTATATACAGGGATTCCCAATTTGTATGTAAAACACTCACAGTATTCTGGTGTATTGTCTATTCTATTTACTTTTCTCAGGGGCTGTTTTTCTAGTGGTTTTTGGTAGATTATCAAAAACATTGCCATCTGTACTTAGCTCGTGAGTTGTAACTTAAAATGGCGCTAGTCGCAAAATGGCGTCTTGCAGATTCTTGTTTCTAAAATGGAGTCTAGCTGCCATTCGCAAGATGGCATTGTGCACGCTAATTTTCACGCTGATTCTGTCTCAGCCACTAATCCAGCTTTGACATACAAGACTATATAGAAGACTAACCATTATTCCCCCCTCTTTCCATCTCTTTATCTCCTTCTCCCAAATCTCTCTCCCTCCCCCTCTTTCCCTGTCAGTTTCTCTCCCCCTTTCCCCCATCTGTCTCTGTCTTTCTATCCCCTTTCCATTCTCCTTGTCACTCTTGTAACATTCTTTCCCCTAGCTGTCTGTCTGTTCCCCTTTTATGTCTGTATTCTCTTTTTTTTAGTCTGTGTTTACTGCTGTCTGTTTTTTTCTTCTCTCCCACCATATAATTTATTCTATGATATAAACATTTGGTGAGGGATTGCGGAAGAGAGTGGGGAGAGAAGATTCTGAGGACAGGAAGTAGGGAAGACTGATTTGGGAGAACAGGCACCAGGTAGTGGTGTTTACAGCTGGTAAGGAGCTGTGGTACTGCTGCAGTATTGAAGATTCAAACTGCCTTGGCCACATGCCTAATATGTCATCGCAGATGTGTAGATGTGTGCTGGGTCCAATGAGGATTTGTATTATTTGCTCCTCTCATGTCATATTTCCATCTCCCTTCACCACAGAGCTCCATGACCTCCAGTATCTACTACTGTAGGTCTCATTGAAATATGCATGTGACAAGTAACCCACCCAATATACCTTCAACACACACCGTAGAAGTGTATAAGTATAAATATACATAGGAAATAATGCAGAAACTGTAAATCATATTATATATTACAAAATACCATCTACAAGAAAACAGTTTTACAAATCCAAACAAGGGACAACTTGTCACGCATGAAAACAACATGCCGTCTACAATTGCAGACCCAGATATCCATTCTTTGCACCATGGACTGGTTTTTCTGTCCTGCCCCATGCCTCCCAAGCTAACCTATCCCATGACCTGTGCCATGCTTCTTTCCCAGCGTAAGCAGGGAATGCTCTAGGACTTGCTGGGCCTATGTGGCCTTCCCAGAATTTTGGGTCTCATTATAGACAGAGCAATCCCACAAGATTTGCCCATACCATCTACCTGCTCTGCTGAATAACGTTGATATGTGTATTTTAACAAGTGAGGCAAAGTTGTGTGCAGAGCAGTATGTTGTCCCCTAAAACATTTGGTAGGATTAGTAAGTAACATAGAGTCAATGAGAGCTGTGCTACATGCAGGTATTCCTGCTATGCCCAATACTGCAAGATAATACCCCATTTTCAGTGTTCCACATCACCTTCTAGGAAAATTCCACTTGGTTCATATCAGTTCCAGGTATAGAAATATCAACAATTTAATAAATACAAACTGTACTGTAAATATCTGTTTGCCCTAGAATATCTGCCCTTCATATCTTCTTCTTAAATATTTTGTTTCAACCATTCATTTGTAAATCAATTCACTGAAAGCCAAACCACTTGGTCAAATAGCAAGTTGTCCCTTGAAACAATTTGCTACAACTTGGTTCACCTCTGATATGATGATAGAAAGGCCTGGTTATAAATGGCAGGGCCGTAGCTAGGGTAGTGCGGCTGGTGCCATCGCACAGGGCACCACAGGTCAGGGGGTGCTGTTTGGGCCTGTCAAAAATCTGTTTATTATCATTCTTGCTTGTAGCTTCCTCTTATTTCATCCCCAGCATCTCCTGGCCTCTCCTATCTCTTCCCTGGCCCTTCCCCATGAAGCCATGGCCCTTTTTTGGGTGCATTATGTCCCTTTGAAAAATGAGGGGGGTGCCAATGCTTTTTCTGGCACAGGACAACAAAAAGTCTAGTTACGGCTCTGATAAATGGTAATTGTAGTCTAGACAATATAATAATCTATTTAAGGTTCTTAAAAGACGAAAAAACAAACTGACTTGCTGAGTTTCCACAGTGTTTGCCAGGCATTATCAGGGAATGGTAACATATACCAAAGGTCCCTTGCTTTGAGCAGAATATAAATTGTTTACCAAGTGCTTGAACATGTATGGAATATTAGTTTATTAACAATGTTTAATACAGAAAGAGTTTTCCTAATGTACAGAATTCCTTGATGCTGTCATTAATATGCACCTACAACAATCCAAAGTGATGTTTTGCCATTCTAGCACATAATCCTAAACTGGAGAGCCTACAATACAGAAGTCTTATTTCTTAAGGTCAGCCCCTATAGTTTCCACAGTGTGTCTCCATGGCCATGCCAAAGGGCATATGAATGTTGGCTTTGGCTTATTGCACCTTGTGAAATAAATGATTCTGCAGTGAATAGGCTGGAGCTGGGCAGCGGGCATAGAGACCTGGAATACGTCCAGTGGCTGCTTGCCTAAAATTTGTTCTGAATGCAGAAGACTGTGTGAGATTTGTAAAAGACAGATGTGTGTAGCGTACACTCAGTTCCTATTTCAGTTTATCTCTTGCTTTAGGTTGCAAAGAAAATACACCATGTTGCCTTTTCAGGAATCCCACAAGAGACAGAAAGCAACACTAACACGTCTTGCTCATGGAGACGCCAACATGGACTAGCGCCGTCAGTTTGCATGACAAGCCTAGGACACGCTTCACCCTGATGATGCCAGCCATTTAGCATTGTTGGCAATTCAAAGTTAACGAAAAAAGTGTCCTCACATCTGAACCCATGAAACACTATGCCTGTGTGAGCCATCACTTGCATATGGTCATAAAGATGTGCCACAATCTTTACCTCTGCAATGAACGCAGCCTGGAGAAAGCATCATTTATTCTGATGAACTCTTTTACCTACTTATCTAAATGTACTCAGAAGGAGAATTAAGTGCTGTATATAGTGAAGGCAAAAGACTTTCACCACAATTAAGTTTAACTTTTAATGATTACAAATTAAATGATTGTACTTTCATTCATTGGTATTTACAGCAGACCTTGGATATTTAAGTGGTTGTCCTACAGTTACACAAGTGGACCTGGGTTTACCAGTCCAAATGCTCCTCATCTACAAAATCCTTCCCCTTCAAGAGATGATCTGAAACACCACTGTATGTGTACTGTACCACACATAGGGCCCGTCTGACTGAGAGGTGCACCCTAATGCAGCCGTAACTGTGTATTTCTGCAGCGCGACTGATTCATTATGCTAATGCAGAGACCAATGGGATTCATACAGAGACGCCCATTAAGTCATTAAGATGCACCATTATTCACACATTGGTTGCGCCATGGAATACTGCACCAGCCCTATGAAGGTGCAGAGTGTCCGTCTGAACATGGCTGCCAATATTAGTGCAACCGCGACAAAAGTCGCAGTCGCTGACTGCGGCTCGACGGCCTCTGGCTAGGCAACCCTTTGTTAAAACCGAGGGATGCCCTGTGAAATTTCCACTCTCTCCGTCCACATATGCTCTGCGGATTTTGGAGGTAAACATTAGAACGCATGAGCTTACGTCCAACATCGAAACTGCATCCATCTCTGAATCAAGCCCATAATGCCTAGGCTGCATTGGACACATATACCTGTACCCCTAAAAAAGCTAAATAAAAACAGACATATGTAAAAATAGCATAGTTTCATCAGTATGCTGTTTGGGAGAACCTCATACAGTACACCAATAGTATGATAGCATCAGTGGCAGGCTGGCAACCTTCAGCCTAGGTGTAGACACAAGCAAATGGTTCTGGTGTGACAAAAACTCTATAGGTGTGGTTTATCTAATGTGGGTGTTGTTTAAATAACTAATAAATATATGAAACATTGTTATAACAAAAAGCTATAAACACCTACCATTACTACCTGACAAAGCAGGCACCATTCTAGTGACCAATTTACAATGCAGGGACCATTTTTGTGACCAAAATAAATCATATAAAATATGATTAATAAAAATAGTTAATAAAGTACCATTACTATGTGAATAAAAAAAATATTACCATACTAACTTGGAATACAAACAAACATTTATTTACAAAAGATAGATAGTCCAAGCGCCAGTAATGGTGTCCTGTTGACCCCTCTCCTTGTGTAGATTGCAGCACGTCCACAGGAAGTTTCTGCCACACTTCCAACAACAATAAAGAAATACACAAAAAGTAGGCGGCGTCTAAGAACACATATCAGAGAGTGTATTTATAAACCACCTTTATTTAAGGCTCAAATATCAGTATATATAAACTTTCAAAAATATCAATAAAACTCCCGGGAGTATAAGAATAATTCTATACACACAGTATGTATTTAAATAAATAACATGTCTTCAAATGAAGCACAAAATTACAATTAAAAAATAAACAATCACAGTAAAATATCTCTATTACAGTAAAACAGCTCAATCCATCAATTTAAGAATAATAGAGATATTTTACTGTGATTATTTATTTTTTAATTGTAACTTTGTCCTCTACCCCCCTCCATGCCTTGTATTGAGTCCCCATGCCATGTATTGTTGTTTCCCACCCCCACCCCCCTCTGTCTTATATTGTCCTTCCCCATGTCTCATATTGCCCTCTGTCCCCTTCATACCTTGTATGGTCTTTCCTTCCTAATGTCTTTTCCACTCTCCCTCACTCCAGCTCATTTGCCCCTGCCTTCAGTCCTCTCCGTGCTGCTCTGTCTCTCCCGTCGTTCTTCAAGGTACACTGCAGAGTCGCAGCAGCATCAAACCTAATCACTTGGTGCTGCTGTCTGGGTAGTGTCCAAGGGCACATATCTGCGCTCTGTGGGAGGACCTGGAAGGAGGGGAATCAGTCCCAGCCACGGCCCGCCGCCAAGCGCTGTGACAGCGCAGCTCCATGCAGCACATACTTGCCCTCAGGGCGCCAATCGGTACAAGTGAGTAACTCACTGTCCGTGACTGTCGCGGGCCCTCCTCAGGCTGGCGCTCTACACGGTTGCGTACCTGGCGTATAGGTCGGCAAGCCCTGCCTTCCCCACTCCCACATGTCACTTACCTGGTTTCTAGAGTTGATGCAATCACCCATGAGTACAGAGGGGTTGGTTGGTGCAGAAATGAGAAGACAGCAGTAACTAGGAAGGATGCAAAGAGGAGTGGAAAGGTTTAAAGAAGAGAGGATGTTGGGAGACAAGGAGTAGAAAGGGCACGTCAGTAAGGAACTCAGCTCAATATTAATGGCTGGTCTCAGGGGAGGGAAAAGTCTATGTAAAGCACAGCACTGACTCAAGGGGACTGTCCCCATTAATCCCAGACTGCACAGAGCAGCGAGTAAGCAGCAGGAGAATAGATGCCATGCGCATGTGCATGGCATCTACTCACTGTAGCACACTCCCACAGTGACATGAACGGGGTGCTGCGAGGCAGTCCATGTCCTTGATTCAACATCTAAGTCTTCATCATGTATGGGCTTAATCTATATCTGTAAAAGGCAATTATTCTTAGCGCATGCCTTAAAGTATAATTATATAATTTATAATAAATAAATATATCAATAAATTAGAAATTAACCGAAGTCTCAATTCCAGAACACACAGCAATCGTCTGCATATCCTGGATTATATTAGGGGTGAGCGGGTTCGGGTTTCTGAAATCCGACGCCCCCCGAGCCCCCCCAAATCCGAGGCCGATCCGAGTCAGGCTCGACTTTTCCTGCCTGACTCGGATCTGAAATCGAGGCAAAACATCATCATCCCGCCTTCCGGGTCTCACGGATTTTGGATCCTATATAAGGTACCCGCGTCGGCGCCATTTTCTCACTCGGCTGTGGACAGTGAAGAGGGAGAGTGGAAGTTAGGGCTGGCTGGGCTGTGTAGTGTAGTGTAGTGTTGTGCTGTGCTGTGCTGCTGTTGTCCATAGGGGCTGTGTCCACTCCTTCAAAGTCCATAGGGGCTGGCTGGACTGTGTTGTGCAGTCAGTTGTCCATAGGGGCTGTGTCCACTCCAAAGTCCTGTGCAGTGTCCCAGTACTAAAGGAGTGCTGTAGTGTTGTCCAGGGGGTGCTCTGTCCATCAGGGGTGCTCCCCCCAAGTGCAAAAAAAAAATATATTTTTTCTGTGTTTGTGAATTGTGTGCACTGTGGCTGCACGTGCATCAACAAAGGAGCAACGCCAAGCGTGCACCTGTGTCCCATAAGTAAAGGGCCGGCTGGCTTGTCCATTAAAGGGTGCTGTAACCCCCAAAGTACACTCCAAACAAAATAAAAAAATATTTTCTGTGTTTGTGAATTGTGTGCGCAGTAGCCGCACGTGCATCAACAAAGTAGTGCCAAGCGTGCGCCTGTGTCATAAGTAAAGGGCCTGCTAGCTTGACCGTTAAAGGGTGCTGTAACCCCCAAAGTACACTCCAAACAAAATAAAAAAATATTTTCTGTGTTTGTGAATTGTGTGCACTGTGGCTGCACGTGCATCAACAAAGGAGCAGCGCCAAGCGTGCGCCTGTGTCCCATAAGTAAAGGGCCGTCTGGCTTGTCCATTAAAGGGTGCTGTAACCCCCAAAGTACACTCCAAACAAAATAAAAAAATATTTTCTGTGTTTGTGAATTGTGTGCGCAGTAGCCGCACGTGCATCAACAAAGTAGTGCCAAGCGTGCGCCTGTGTCATAAGTAAAGGGCCGGCTGGCTTGACCGTTAAAGGGTGCTGTAACCTCCAAAGTACACTCCAAACAAAATAAAAAAATATTTTCTGTGTTTGTGAATTGTGTGCACTGTGGCTGCACGTGCATCAACAAAGGAGCAGCGCCAAGCGTGCGCCTGTGTCCCATAAGTAAAGAGCCGGCTGGCTCATTTCTTAAAGGGTGGTGTAACCCACAAAGTGCACTACTCTCCAGCAAAAATAAAAAAATATTTTCTGTTTGTGTGCGCCTTAGCCGCATGTATATATCAAAT
Source organism: Taudactylus pleione (assembly GCA_031769625.1). NCBI lineage: Eukaryota > Metazoa > Chordata > Amphibia > Anura > Myobatrachidae > Taudactylus > Taudactylus pleione. Next base: position 6,411,903 of record JAUIMM010000015.1, on the reverse strand, counting down.
CAATATAACATAAATGGAGGACCAAACTTTCTCCGATAAAAATAAAATAGGGAAAGATCAAGAACCACTTTCTCCTAGTGCTGAAGCTGCTGCCACTAGTTATGACATAGACGATAACATGCCATCAACGTCGTCTGCCAAGGCCGATGCCCAATGTCATAGTAGAGGGCACATACAATCCCAAATGACAAAGTTCAGGAAAATTACCTTAAAAAAAACATTTAAATCATCTGAAGAGAAACGTAAACTTGCCAATATGCCATTTATGACACGGAGTGGCAAGGAACAGCTAAGGTCTTTCCCTATGTTCATGACTAGTGGTTCAGCTTCACATGACGATGGAAGTCCTCCTCCCGCTAAAAAAATCAAACGAGTTAAGCTGGCAAAAGCACAGCGAAGAACTGTCCGTTCTAAGAAGATATCACAAATCCCCAAGGAGAGTCCAAGTGTGGTGGCGGTTGCGATGCCTGACCTTCCCAGCACTGGACGGGAAGAGGTGGCTCTTTCCACCATTTGCATGCCCCCTGCAAGTGCTGAAAGGAGCACCCACAGTCCACTTGCTGATATGCAAATTGAAGATGTCACTGTTGAAGTACAACAGGATGAGGATACTGGTGTAGCTGGCGCTGAGGAGGAAGTTGGCGAGGAGGATTCTGATGGTGATGTGGTTTGTTTAAATCAGGCTCCGGGGGAGACAGTTGTTGTCCGTGGGATGAAAAAGCCCATCACGGTCATGCCTGGGCAGAAGACCAAACATTCCACCTCTTTGGTATGGCAATATTTCTATCCAAATCCGGACAACAACTGTCTTGCCATATGTACCATATGTAAAGGTGAAATAAGTAGGGGTAGGGACGTTAACCACCTAGGAACATCCTCCCTTATACGGCACCTGCAGCGCGTTCATAAAAAGTTACTGTCAAGTTCAGGAACTTTGGCTAAGACTGTAAGCAGTCCAGGGACACCTAAATCCCTTTTTCCTGTTTTATCCAAGGAATCGGTGGATGAGGAGGATGAGGACGACATCTGGCCTCCGTAGAGCCAGTTTGTGCAGGGACACATTAATTGCCAGCTTGTTTTGTGGGAGCCCAAACGAACCAATCATTTCAGCCACAGTCATGTGGCAGACCCTGGCGCTGAAATGATTGGTTTGTTAAAGTGTGCATGTCCTATTTATACAACATAAGGGTGGGTGGGAGGGCCCAAGGACAATTCCATCTTGCACCTCTTTTTTTTCTTTGCAGTATGTACTGTTTGGGGCCTAGTTTTTCAAACTGCCATCCTGTCTGCCACTGCAGTGTCACTCCTAGATGGGCCACGTGTTTGTGCCGCCCACTCGTGTCACTTAGCATAGTCATCCAGCTACATCGGTGCAACCTTTTGGCCATAAAAACAATATTGTGAGGTGTGAGGTGTTCAGAATAGACTGGAAATGAGTGGAAATGAAGGTTATTGAGGTTAATAATTGAATAGGAGCATAAAACCCCACAAATTCTGTAATTTTAGCTGTATTTATGCTTTTTTTCAAAAAAATACAGATCCAAAACACAAAACCCAGAACCCAAAACACGGAAGGGTGGTTTTGGCAAAACCAATCCAGATCCAAAACACGAAGAAAGATCCAGATCCAAAACCAAAACACGAAAAGTGGCCGGTGCACACCCCTAGATTATATATATGTTATATGTTTTGCCTATGTGGCATTTTTATGTTGATGTGATGTTTGTTGTCATGTGATCATTCTATATGTTCTGTATACCGGTATTAGGTGGTTGAACTTCACATATATATTTTGATTCATTTTGATATGAATCAACAAATAAATGCACTTATCTTATAAACCTATTTAATACATATATTTATTTTTTATTAAGAGTTATTTAATTACATATCTTACCCTATTGTACCACTAATAAATTACATTTTATTTGGAATATTGAGACTTCGAGTCATTTTTCATTTATTGATATATTTATTTATTATAAATGATATAATTATACTATAAGGTATGCGCTAGGAATAATTCCCTTTTACATACGTTCATTTTGGGGGTTTCATAGTGCCCCCCCCCATATTCCTATAGCAGCAACCAAGAATACAGCATGTCTATTTATGTGCAATAGAACTAGTGCAGCTTCATTATTCCCTTTTTCAGTTTTATATTTAATCTATATCTCTCTGCACTTGCTGCAGTTGGATTTACACCTACAAGATATTTGGATCCAAGTAAAAAAAAATCTGTCCAAGTTTCTGATCATTATAAATCACCAGTAGACAGAAGAAGGAGGGTAATCCCCAAATTAATCCCAGGAGATTGGGTGTAGTTATGTACCTGGTAATCTACCCGGAACTTTCAGATGCATGTTCCAACTATGAAGTACGCACCATGGTACACTGGGCATTTAAGAGTCTTCAGAAGTTTAACCCTGTGACTTTCAGATTGGAATTAACAGATACTCGGGCAGATGTACTAAACTCTGGAAAGTGATAAATTGGAGAGCAATAAACTACTGTACCAACCAATCAGCTCCTGTCATTTTTCAAACACTGTAACATGACAGTTAGGAGGCGATAGGCTGGTGGTTAATCACTTTCCAATTTATCACTTTTCAAAGCTTAGTACACCCCCCCCCCTGTACTTTATGTGCGCCTAATGTGTTCCATATTTTTTTGTTAAATCCATTGGTTAGAATAATCCGAGTCTCCTACTTTTTACAACACGAAGAAGGCAGGGTCAAACAAATCTGTGAGTTTTAAAATAACTCAGAACAGTTCTGTGAAAGTGAGTTATGCTCACAACTTTTACCCCAGCAGACTTTTACCTACATACAATATATGCAAATATTGTACAATATATCATACACATCATGTAATGTGTACAATTGATCGTTTGTTCCCAACTGTCATTTATTGCATCGTTTCTGCACATCAGATGGGTTGATGCAATGAACGACGCTGTGCTGTTACATGCACAGTGGCGTAACTAGGGCAGGTCATGGTGAGTGGGGCATGTGCCCTGGGTGCCTTAGGACAGGTGGCGTGGGGGGGCGCCGCTGGCTATGGTCCGTTCTGTCCCGTCCTAGTTAGGCAGTGTAGCGCTGACCGCAGTGTGTGCGTGGAGATAGGGACACTGAGGGGGAGTTACAGGGAGGGTGAGGATTGGCACACAGAGAAAGTTACGAGGAGGTTGAGGGTAGGGACACTGGGGGAGTTACAGGGAGTGTGAGGGCAGGGACACCGAGGGGGAGCTACAGGGAGAGTGAGGGTCAGGGACATGGAGGGGGCATCACAGGGAGGGTGAGGCTAGGGACACTGATGGGGAGTCACAGGGAGGGTGAGGATATGGACACTGAGGGGGAGTTACAGGGAGGGTGAGGATAGGGACACTGTGGGGGAGTTACAGGGAGGGTGAGGATAGGGACACTGAGGGGGAGTTACAGGGAGGGTGAGGGTAGGGACACTGAGGGGGGTTACAGGAAGGGTGATGGCGGAGACACTGAGTACCCCCAATTCAAATTATGTCACACAGTAGTGCCCCTTCGTCACATTATACCACACAGTAGTGTCATGTCACTTATTCACGTTATGTCACACAGTAGTAATGCTTATACACATTATACCACGCGGTAGTAGTGCCCCTTAAATAATTGCACTAAACTTTTATTTTGAATTGCTCAATCGTGCGAACATTAGTTAAGGTGACCAATACATTCATTTAAATGCCCCCAGATAGCCAGCCCCACTTGCTATATGGACTGATAACCTGCCCAGACACTGCTCCAGTTTCTGGCTTAGCAAAAGGCCCTGTAATAAACAACACACTGGCTGGACACAGATGGAAGCTTTGGCCAAATACTGGACCGCTAGCACAGTAAACTGAAGTACTCCCATTAACAAACACATTATAAAGGCAGCCCATTCTCATCACTGTTTTCCACCAGCAACTCTTACTGCTGGCAACGACACCATTCCTTTTATACTGGAGGAATGATCTGCTCTGCCCTCCAGTCTGACGCCAATCAGCACTTTGATGTGGCCAATAACTTGCACTACTTGCAAAAACATTTAGATATTTTTAGGCACTAAGGGGGGAGATTAGGTTTATGCATCGGGGAGGGAGGGTTACAGTTAGGAGTAGGGAGAGGGGAAGGCAGGGCTGGCGCTCCCATAAGGCAGCTGCCTAGAGTGCCTGCCCCTGGAGGGCGCCCCAGAGTCCCGCTGTCCAGACTACGCTAACCCTACTGCCAGCAGCAATAGTACATGCACCAGGGCTCTGTCAGGGCCGCATCTGAGGGAAACAAGTGAGGGGACGCTGCTCTGAACTTTATTGAGAGATGTTATTTGGTGCCAGCATCTCCTGCATCCCCACTGACAGCACCCGGATTCCTCAGTCTCCCCTCTAGCTCATGAAGTACATAGAAACCCCCCACTGACGGAACATTTTCCACTGACATCAGCAGAAGGGGCAGAACCTATACGACAAGCCCCAACCCATATCACCAGCTTATAGCTGCATCACATCGCGAGGGGGCCTAATGATGAAGGTGCCCCATTAGCAAGCTGCAGCATCTGCTGCATCAGTAAAATATGTTTGTGTACTGTGTAAATATGTGTAAGTGTGTATGTATGTGTCACTGTGTGTATACAGTGCATGATTTAGCGTGTATGTATGTGTTATTGTGTGTATATGTTACTGTGTGTATAAAGTGTATGAGTTAGTGTACTGTGTGTATCTATGTGTTAGTGTGTGGATAGATAATATATATTATATATAGGAAAGTCCTACATTTGGCCCTGGCCTTCCCGGTGTCAGCAACACAGTCCTCTCACAGTCCATTTCTACTACTGCCTGCATGCACCTTGCTCCCCAGCAGCGCTTGAGCCTCAACCTATCTCCATGGAAGACCATGGACATCCCCACTTCCAAGTAAGATTATGGGCGGGATGTGCTAAAGGTGAAAATGCAGTAACCCCCTGAAAATACAGTTTTCGGGGGTTTTACCGCATTCCCCAAATGTAAGATGCATTCCGGTGCTTCGTTCCGATGGATAACGCATATGGGCTTCTTATCTGGACACTTCCGCATGGGAAGGATCCCTCCAATCACAGCCCATGTCCTTCTGCGCATGCGCAGAAGGACGCCAGAGGGACTAATGGATGTTAAAGCCAAAAGTCCCTCTGTCCGGAGCCATCGCAAAGGACAGCTCTTATCGGGAGAGCTGTCCTTTGTGATATTCTTGATACATACTGCGTAATGAAACAGTATGTACCTAAGACAGGCGGGATGTACCGCATCGCTAATGTGATGCTTAGCGCATCCCGCACTTTGTCTGTGACCCTCTTTCACAAGTGCCATATGCATGGGACACACGTAACCTGCTTATGTGTTTAACCTCTTTTGGGGGAGATCAGGGGAGGTAGGGTGAAGTTTTGCCTAGTGCGCCTAGAAACCTTGCACCGACCCTGGGGAAAGGGTTAGGATACCTACCGACAGGCGTCGGTATCCTAACCCTGTCAGGTTGCCAGCGTAGGGATCCAGCATCGGTATCTCGTACCCAACACATATATCCACATAACTATATATACAAGGTCGGTTCTAGACTTTGCTGAGCTCAGGACAAAAGTTTCCTTTGGCGGCGCCCCCCTCCAAAAAAAGGCCACAGAAAAAATAAAGGAGGGTGTACTTCTGCACACACCTACGCTGTGCGCGCTCTGGAAAAGGTTGTATGGCTTCATGACACGCCCTTATTCATCTCTTAAAGGGGCATATCCAGCAGAAAGTGGATGTGCTGCTGCAGTGTTCCGCTGCTCCATCCTCTCCCGCAGCCACACTCAGAGTGCCATGCACAACGCCGTCATGACCGACACCACTGGCATTCTGGGAGACTGGAAGGATTTGGTAACAGCAGCACAATTTGTGAATATGGCGCTGCCAGAGTTTGTACGTTATGCCACAGAGTGCTCCTTATACATATTATGTCACACTGTAGCAGTGCCCCTTATAACACATTATGCCAGGCAGTAATGCCCTTTACACATTATGCCAGGCAGTAATTATCTTTACACATTATGCGCCACACTGTAATGCCCTTTACACATTATGCGCCACACTGTAATGCCCTTTACACATTATGCGCCACACTGTAATGCCCTTCTCCTCCCTCCCCACCTCCAGTGAATCTTCTCCTCCCTCCCCCCTCCAGTGAATATTCTCCTCCCTCCCCCCCTCCAGTGAATCTTCTCCTCTCTTCCCCCCTCCAGTGAATCTTCTCCTCCCTCCCCCCCTCCAGTGACTCACCTGCTGCTGTACTTCCAGGTTCAGGCTACTCCTCCATGTCCCGGGTCTTCTTCCCCCTTCAGTTCCAAGAATGCCTTGCGTGTCCGCGACGAACCGCACTGGCATTCTGAGACACGGAAGGCAGTGGGTGGGAGCGTGAGTGGCCATCATGACGCCGGCGCCGTTGCGGTGGTCTCAGATGGCGGGCAAGTGTGGGCGGCGCCGTGTGCCATCTATTTAGACGGCACGCTGGCGGGGAATCTGCTCCGCTCCTCACTGTACATGATCATGCGTGGCCCGACGTCATGACGTCACCGCCGCGCTCTGATCCGATTGGTACCATAGCAGGGGAGGCGGATCTGGGGAACAAGAAGCAGACCATCCCAGTCAGGCGCGGACATGGGCAATGTAGTAGAAGTAACTTGTTCCTGACCGGGCGGAATTGATTACATTAAAAAACATGGTGGATCGGCGGTGGAAGCTAATGGGTGGTCCGGTGCACCCCCAGACAACCCCTCAGTTTCGCTAATGGTGTTAACCAGCAGCCAATGAGAGTCAAACAGACTCTCATTGACTGATGCAGCTCCCGCTGCAAGAGCCGGGCTGGAGCTCACTCATGAGCTCCGCCTTCCGGCTCCTGCAGTGGGTAATGGAAGAGATGTCCATAATGCAGAGCTCACCAGCCCAGGAGAACTGACGTGCAGTGGTGGGAGCAGTGGCCGGAGCCAGAGCATGGATTCAGGTAAGTGTATTTTTTTTTTTTTACTTCTCTGTCTGCACTACGTGGGGGGGGGGGCTACTACTGGGGGCACCATTCTGGGGGGGGACCTCCACTGGGGGGCACTACTGGGGAATACAACTGGGAGGGCACTACTACTGGGGGCACTGCATCGGGAGGGGAAACCTCTACTGGGGACTACTGCTGGGGGGGGGCAACTACTACTGGGGGCACTATATAAAGGGCTTACTACTAAGGGCACAACGGAAACTACTACTGGGGACACTATATAAGGGGCTTACTACTAGGCGACCACTACTGGGGGCACTAAATAGGGAGGACCACTAGAGGGGGCACTGTATAAGGGCACTGGATAGGGGGATCACTACTGGGGGCCTGCATAAGGGGGATCACTACTGGGGCACTGCATGGGAGGAACTACTGCTGGGGGCACTATATAAGGGGCTTACTACTAGGGGCACTGCACTGGGGGCACCACTACTGGGGGGACTAAATAGGGAGGACCACTACAGAGGGCACTGTATAAGGGGAACTGGACAGGGGGGACCACTACTGGGGGTACTTCATGGGGGGGACTACTGCTGGGGGCACTATATAAAGGGCACTGCATAGAGGGTACCACTACTGGGGGCACTGTATAGGGGGGCTACTACTGGGGGCACTATATAAAGGGCACTGCATAAGGGGGTACCACTACTGGGGGCACTGCAGTGGGGGGACTGCTACTGGGGGCATTATATAAGAGGCACTGCATAAGGAGCACCACTACTGGGGGCACTTAATAAGGGGCTGCATAAGGAGGACCACAACTGGGGACATTGCATACTGGGGGTACTGTATAAAGGGCACTACTGGGGTTAAGGTGCATATGTAAAGGAGTGTTCAGAGTGACGATAAAGGGGTGTGTGTCATGTTGACATGCCCTATTTTTAAGTGACCACACCCATTCTTCGGCACACCCACATAGGGGGTGGGGGGCTATATTTTTAAATTTTTCCTGGGCTCCCTACCCTAGTTACGCCACTGTACATGCAGCATGTAATGATACATTGCACTGTCATATACCGGATCGTGTAGTATGTACGGCGTAATGTATTGTTAAATCGCATCGCTGAGTCGCAACATCGTATGATTTGTACATAGCTTTAGGGCCTGATTTAGAAGTGCATGCAAATCCAGCAGCAACTGCGATTCCGTACATAGCAGTTCTGCAGAGATATGCTAATGATTTAGCTGATGTTTTGTGGACAAAGACACCCACGTCTGGTGTCTAACATCTGCTGCTTCCTTACAAACGATGAAACATCGAGAATATAAGTAGCACATCGAACATCTGAGCAACCCTATGCACTTAATATGTAGGGAAAAATTCCTGGACTGCACACCCTGAATATATGTAATGGTAGGTGCTACTTGATGAGACTAATTGTAGGCACAGAAACAGACAAATCTCAGGTGCACAACTCCAAATGACTGATTATATATAAATTAGGGGTGAGCGGGTTCGGATTTCTGAAATCCGAACCCCCCCGAGCCCCCCCGATCCGAGTCCGATCCGAGTCAGGCTCGACTTTTCCCGCCTGACTCGGATCTGAAATCGAGGCAAAAAGTCATCTGCCCGCCTTCCGAGTCTCGCGGGTTTTGGATCCTATATAAGGTACACACGTCGGCGCCATTTTCTCACTCGGCTGTGGACAGTGAAGAGGGAGGGTGGGAGTTAGGGCTGTGTAGTGTAGTGTAGTGTAGTGCTGCTGTTGTCCACTACTTCAAAGTCCATAGGGGCTGGCTGTGTTGTGCTGTGCTGCTGTTGTTAATAGGGGCTGTGTCCACTACTTCAAAGTCTATAGGGGCTGGCTGGACTGTGTTGTGCAGTCAGTTCTCCATAGGGGCTGTGTCCACTCCAAAGTCCTGTGCAGTGTCCCAGTCCTAAAGGGGTGCTGAAGTGTTGTCCAGGGGGTGCTCTGTCCATCAGGGGTGCTCCCCCCAAGTGCTAAAAAAATAATATATTTTCTGTGTTTGTGAATTGTGTGCGCAGTAGCCGCACGTGCATCAACAAAGTAGTGCCAAGCGTGCGCCTGTGTCATAAGTAAAGGGCCGGCTGGCTTGACCGTTAAGGGTGCTGTAACCCCCGAAAGTACACTCCAGTCCAAACCAAAAAAAAAATTATTTTCTGTGTTTGTGAATTGTGTGCGCAGTAGCCGCACGTGCATCAACAAAGTAGTGCCAAGCGTGCGCCTGTGTCATAAGTAAAGGGCCGGCTGGCTTGACCGTTAAGGGTGCTGTAACCCCCGAAAGTACACTCCAGTCCAAACCAAAAAAAAATTATTTTCTGTGTTTGTGAATTGTGTGCGCAGTAGCCGCACGTGCATCAACAAAGTAGTGCCAAGCGTGCGCCTGTGTCATAAGTAAAGGGCCGGCTGGCTTGACCGTTAAGGGTGCTGTAACCCCCGAAAGTACACTCCAGTCCAAACCAAAAAAAAAATTATTTTCTGTGTTTGTGAATTGTGTGCGCAGTAGCCGCATATGCATCAACAAAGTAGTGCCAAGCGTGCGCCTGTGTCATAAGTAAAGGGCCGGCTGGCTTGACCATTAAAGGGTGCTGTAACCCCCAAAGTACACTCCAGTCCAAACCAAAAAAAAAATTATTTTCTGTGTTTGTGAATTGTGTGCGCAGTAGCCGCACGTTCATCAACAAAGTAGTGCCAAGCGTGCGCCTGTGTCATAAGTAAAGGGCCGGCTGGCTTGACCGTTAAGGGTGCTGTAACCCCCGAAAGTACACTCCAGTCCAAACCAAAAAAAAAATTATTTTCTGTGTTTGTGAATTGTGTGCGCAGTAGCCGCATGTGCATCAACAAAGTAGTGCCAAGCGTGCGCCTGTGTCATAAGTAAAGGGCTGGCTGGCTTGACCGTTAAGGATGCTGTAACCCCCGAAAGTACACTCCAGTCCAAACCAAAAAAAAAATTATTTTCTGTGTTTGTGAATTGTGTGCGCAGTAGCCGCACGTGCATCAACAAAGTAGTGCCAAGCGTGCGCCTGTGTCATAAGTAAAGGGCCGGCTGGCTTGACCGTTAAGGGTGCTGTAACCCCCGAAAGTACACTCCAGTCCAAACCAAAAAAAAAATTATTTTCTGTGTTTGTGAATTGTGTGCGCAGTAGCCGCACGTGCATCAACAAAGTAGTACCAAGCGTGCGCCTGTGTCATAAGTAAAGGGCCGGCTGGCTTGACCGTTAAGGGTGCTGTAACCCCCGAAAGTACACTCCAGTCCAAACCAAAAAAAAAATTATTTTCTGTGTTTGTGAATTGTGTGCGCAGTAGCCGCACGTGCATCAACAAAGTAGTGCCAAGCGTGCGCCTGTGTCATAAGTAAAGGGCCGGCTGGCTAGACCGTTAAAGGGTGCTGTATCCCCCGAAAGTACACTCCAGTCCAAACCAAAAAAAAAATTATTTTCTGTGTTTGTGAATTGTGTGCGCAGTAGCCGCACGTGCATCAACAAAGTAGTGCCAAGCGTGCGCCTGTGTCATAAGTAAAGGGCCGGCTGGCTTGACCGTTAAGGGTGCTGTAACCCCCGAAAGTACACTCCAGTCCAAACCAAAAAAAAAATTATTTTCTGTGTTTGTGAATTGTGTGCGCAGTAGCCGCACGTGCATCAACAAAGTAGTACCAAGCGTGCGCCTGTGTCATAAGTAAAGGGCCGGCTGGCTTGACCGTTAAAGGGTGCTGTAACCCCCGAAAGTACACTCCAGTCCAAACCAAAAAAAAATTATTTTCTGTGTTTGTGAATTGTGTGCGCAGTAGCCGCACGTGCATCAACAAAGTAGTGCCAAGCGTGCGCCTGTGTCATAAGTAAAGGGCCAGCTGGCTTGACCGTTAAAGGGTGCTGTAACCCCCGAAAGTACACTCCAGTCCAAACCAAAAAAAAATTATTTTCTGTGTTTGTGATTTGTGTGCGCAGTAGCCGCACGTGCATCAACAAAGTAGTGCCAAGCGTGCACCTGTGTCATAAGTAAAGGGCCGGCTGGCTTGACCGTTAAGGGTGCTGTAACCCCCGAAAGTACACTCCAGTCCAAACCAAAAAAAAAATTATTTTCTGTGTTTGTGAATTGTGTGCGCAGTAGCCGCACGTGCATCAACAAAGTAGTGCCAAGCGTGCGCCTGTGTCATAAGTAAAGGGCCGGCTGGCTTGACCGTTAAAGGGTGCTGTAACCCCCGAAAGTACACTCCAGTCCAAACCAAAAAAAAATTATTTTCTGTGTTTGTGACTTGTGTGCGCAGTAGCCGCACGTGCATCAACAAAGTAGTGCCAAGCGTGCGCCTGTGTCATAAGTAAAGGGCCGGCTGGCTTGACCATTAAGGGTGCTGTAACCCCCGAAAGTACACTCCAGTCCAAACCAAAAAAAAAATTATTTTCTGTGTTTGTGAATTGTGTGCGCAGTAGCCGCACGTGCATCAACAAAGTAGTGCCAAGCGTGCGCCTGTGTCATAAGTAAAGGGCCGGCTGGCTTGACCGTTAAGGGTGCTGTAACCCCCGAAAGTACACTCCAGTCCAAACCAAAAAAAAAATTATTTTCTGTGTTTGTGAATTGTGTGCGCAGTAGCCGCACGTGCATCAACAAAGTAGTGCCAAGCGTGCGCCTGTTTCATAAGTAAAGGGCCGGCTGGCTTGACCGTTAAAGGGTGCTGTAACCCACAAAGTACACTCCAGTCCAAACCAAAAAAAAAATTATTTTCTGTGTTTAGCCGCACGTATATATCAAATCGATATAACATAAATGGAGGACCAAACTTTCTCCGATAAAAATAAAATAGAGAAAGATCAAGAACCACTTCCTCCTAGTGCTGAAGCTGCTGCCACTAGTCATGACATAGACGATAACATGCCATCAACGTCGTCTGCCAAGGCCGATGCCCAATGTCATAGTAGAGGGCACATACAATCCCAAATGGCAAAGTTCAGGAAAATGACCTTGAAAAAGACATTTAAATCAGCTGAAGAGAAACGTAAACTTGCCAATATGCCATTTACGACACGGAGTGGCAAGGAACGGCTAAGGTCGATCCCTAGTATGTTCATGACTAGTGGTTCAGCTTCACATGACGATGGAAGCCCTCCTCCCACTAAAAAAATCAAAAGAGTTAAGCTGGCAAAAGCACAGCGAAGAACTGTGCTTTCTAAGAAGATATCACAAATCCCCAAGGAGAGTCCAAGTGTGGTGGTGGTTGCGATGCCTGACCTTCCCAGCACTGGACGGGAAGAGGTGGCTCTTTCCACCATTTGCACGCCCCCTGCAAGTGCTGAAAGGAGCACCCACAGTCCACTTGCTGATATGCAAATTGAAGATGTCACTGTTGAAGTACAACAGGATGAGGATACTGGTGTAGCTGGCGCTGAGGAGGAAGTTGGCGAGGAGGATTCTGATGGTGATGTGGTTTGTTTAAATCAGGCTCCGGGGGAGACAGTTGTTGTCCGTGGGATGAAAAAGCCCATCACGGTCATGCCTGGGCAGAAGACCAAACATTCCACCTCTTTGGTCTGGCAATATTTCTATCCAAATCCGGACAACAACTGTCTTGCCATATGTACCATATGTAAAGGTGAAATAAGTAGGGGTAGGGACGTCAACCACCTAGGAACATCCTCCCTTATACGGCACCTGCAGCGCGTTCATAAAAAGTTACTGTCAAGTTCAGAAACTTTGGCTAAGACCGTAAGCAGTCCAGGGACACCTAAATCCCGTTGTCCTGTTGTATCCAAGCGCCTGCAAACCACACCGTCAACTCCCTCCTCGTCAATTTCCTCCTTAGTCAGGATCGGAAGTAGTCCTGCAGGCCATGTCACTGGCATGACTGACTCTCCTATCCGGGATTCCTCTGGAGGATCCTGCATTGCTACGCCTACTGCTGCCGCTGCTGCTGTTGCTGCTGCTGGGAGTCGTTCATCATCCCAGAGAGGAAGTAGGAACACCACTACTTTTACTAAACAATTGACCCTCCAACAGTCCTTAGCGAGGAGGATGAAGTACGACAGCAGTCATCCTGAAGCAAAACGTATAACTGAGGCCTTGACTGCTATGTTGGTGTTAGACGTGCGTCCGGTATCCGCCATTAGTGCAGTGGGATTTAGACAATTGATGGAGGTAGTGTGTCCCCGGTTCCAAATCCCGTCTAGATTCCACTTCACTAGGCAGGCGATACCGAGACTGTACAGAAACGTCAGAAAAAGTGTCCTCAGTGTCCTGAAAAATGCCGTTGTACACAATGTCCACTTAACCACGGACATGTGGACAAGTGGAACAGGGCAGACTAAGGACTATATGACTGTGACAGCCCACTGGGTAGATGTATCACCTTACGCAGCAACAGCAGCAGCGTCACCAGTAGCAGCATCTCAGAAATGCCAGCTCGTTACAAGGCAGGCTACGCTGTGTATCCCCGGTTTCAGTAAGAGGCACACCGCTGACAACCTCTTAGAGAAACTGAGGGAAATCATCGCCCAGTGGCTTACCCCACTTAGACTCTCCTGGGGACTTGTGATATCTGACAACACCACCAATATTGTGCGGGCATTACATCTGGGCAAATTCCAGCACGTCCCATGTTTTGCTCACACAATAAACTTGGTGGTGCAGAATTTTCTGAAAAGCGACAGGGGCGTGCAGGAGACGCTTTGGGTGGCCCGAAAAATTTCTGGCCACTTTCGCCATTCAGCGACTGCGTGCCGAAGACTGGAGCACCAGCAAACACTCTTGAACCTGCCCCGCCATCACCTGAAGCAAGAGGTTGTGACGCGGTGGAACTCAACCCTCTATATGCTTCAGAGGATGGAGGAGCAGCAAAAGGCCATACAAGCCTATACATCCACCTATGACATAGGCAAAGGAGGGGGTATGCACCTGACTCAAGCGCAGTGGAGAATGATTTCCGTGTTGTGCAAGGTTCTCCAGCCCTTCGAACTTGCCACACGTGAAGTCAGTTCAGACACTGCCAGCTTGAGTCAGGTCATTCCCCTCATCAGGCTTTTGCAGAAGCAGCTGGAGAAAGTGAAGGAGGAGCTAAGACGGAGCGATTCCGCTCGGCATGTGGGACTTGTGGATGAAGCCCTTCATTCGCTTTGCCAGGATTCCAGGGTGGTCAATCTGTTGAAATCAGACCACTACGTTTTGGCCACCGTGCTCGATCCTAGGTTTAAAGCCTATGTGGTGTCTCTCTTTCCGGCCGACACAAGCCTGCAGAGGTGCAAAGACCTGCTGGTGAACACACTGTCAGCTGAAGCGGAACGTGACACGTCAACGGCTCCTTCTTCATTTTCTCCTGCAACTGGGGCTGCCAGGAAAAAACTTAGGTATCCTAAGCAACCCGCTGGCAGTGATGCAGGGCAGGCAGGACCAAGTTTGGACATCTGGTCCGGACTGAAGGACCTGGCAACAATTTCTGACATGTCTACTGTCACTGCATATGATACTGTCACCATTGACAGAATGGTGGAGGATTACATCGGTGACAGCATCCAAGTAGGCATGGCAGACAGTCCATACCTGTACTGGCAGGAAAAAGAGGCAATTTGGAGGCCCCTGTACAAACTGGCTCTATTTTACCTGAGTTGCCCCCCCTCCAGTGTGTACTCCGAAAGAGTGTTTAGTGCAGCCGGGAACCTTGTCAGCGAAAGGCGTAGGAGGTTGCTTCCACAGAATGTGGAGAAGATGATGTTCATCAAAATGAATTATCAGCTCTTCCAGGGAGACCAGCCTCCAGAAGGTACAGAGGGACCTGTGGTGGTGGATTCAAGTGGGGACGAGTTAATACTTTGTGAGGATGAGGATGTACACACTGAAGAGGGTGAGGAATCGGTGGATGAGGAGGATGAGGATGACATCTTGCCTCCATAGAGCCAATTTGTGCAGGGACACATTAATTGCCAGCTTGTTTTGTGGGGGCCCAAACGAACCAATCATTTCAGCCACAGTTGTGTGGCAGACCCTGGCGCTGAAATGATTGGTTTGTTAAAGTGTGCATGTCCTGTTTATACAACATAAGGGTGGGTGGGAGGGCCCAAGGACAATTCCATCTTGCACCTCTTTTTTTTCTTTGCATTATGTACAGTTTGGGGCCTAGTTTTTCAAACTGCCATCCTGTCTGCCACTGCAGTTTCACGCCTAGATGGGTCACGTGTTTGTGCCGCCCACTCGTGTCGCTTAGCATAGTCATCCAGCTACCTCGGTGCAACGTTTTGGACATAAAAACACTATTGTGAGGTGTGAGGTGTTCAGAATAGACTGGAAATGAGTGGAAATTAAGGTTATTGAGGTTAATAATAGCATAGGAGCAGAAAAACCTACAAATTCTGTGATTTTAGCTGTTTTTATGCTTTTTAAAAAAAAAATACAGATCCAAAACACAAAACCCAGAACCCAAAACACGGAAGGGTGGTTTTGGCAAAACCAATCCAGATCCAAAACACGAAGAAAGATCCAGATCCAAAACCAAAACACAAAACACGAAAAGTGGCCGGTGCACACCCCTAATATAAATGCAATAAAATTTTGCAATCAATAGAGGTTTTTAGCATAATCTTGGCCAAGGTTTTAAACCAATAAAAGATTAGCACCCCTCTTTATATATTCAGGGTGTGCAGTCCAGGAATCTTTCCTACATGTAACCCTGGTTAGGGTTACGGAGATATATTACATATAAATATAATTCATATATACAATTGAAACAGGTATATATTTTCATTCATCTATTTACAGCAAAATGCCATTTATGAGGTAAATGTTAAATATACTGTAGGGATATATGTGATGTGATGTAAATATAAGTAAATATGTGGAAATGTATGTACCCTGTGCATGTTAGATATCTATGATGCCAGTGGACTTTAGTGCTTCATGCTGCAAATATACATTTCACAGATTTGATAATAGTTGCAGAAGGGGGCAGAGTAATATAGATGGAAGTGAATCGGTTCCTGCCAGGAATATAGGATCCGGTGAAGGGGAGGATATATAACAGCTGTTAGCAGCAGCTGAGAGGCAGTCTGCAGGTCCCTCCCTCCAGTGCCTGCCCTCCTGTGACCCGGGCTGCCAGTGAGCAGCAATATGCTGCCAGGCAAAGAGGGGCAGAGCCGGAGAGGGAGCCCAGCCAGAGCTGGGGAAGAAGGTGAGACAGGGGTACTCACCCTGTCTTGGAGGAGAGGCGGCATCGCGGGAGGTGGTCCCGGTGGCGGAGAGAAGCGGAGGTGTGGCCAGTGTGGGTGAGCGTGCCTGGTGAGTCCCCGCTGTGCTGGGCAGCACCTCCGTAGTTACAGGGAGGCTGTCAGCTACAAGCCTCCTCCTTTGGCTCATGGGAGCTCGGCCGGCAGCCAGGGGGAGAGAGAGAGCCAGGAGGTGGGGCCGTGTCAGTGTAAAGGATGGCAGCAGCAGCACTGACGGGGATCAGTGTAAAGGACGGCAGCAGCAGCACTGACAGGGGGATCAGTGTAAAGGACGGCAGCAGCAGCACTGACAGGGGGATCAGTGTAAAGGACGGCAGCAGCAGCACTGACAGGGGGATCAGTGCTGAGGTAGCAGCAGTGACATGGAGAAAGCAGGAGCAGCGCTTATACAAGCAGCAACGTTGAGGGGACTGTGAGTAAATAGTACTTGGCACCTACACAGCTACATATAGCCCATATATAGAGACCGCTGTTGAGGACAGAAGAGCAGTAATATCCCATATACTCTGTCCACAAGGAGTACATACTTGGTTGTGGTACTGACACTCATATGGAGAGAGAGTTTCAGCGCATGTCAGCTGTGTGGATGATGCTCTAAATAGTGGCAGTGGTAATAAGAAGTATATGCCATTCAAGGAACATTACAGTAATCTTTAGATTACATTCGGGGAAGAACAGAAAAGGAAAAAGAGAGGAATTCATAGTGTCTATATGAGACATTTTATTATATCCAAAGCAAAAAGCTCTCGCTCCGGGACTCACTACAAAAGGGGCGGCTGTCGATGTTGATCGACAGCTCGACCCCTTTTGTAGGCCGGGGGGTGGCTTCACAAACTGAGGCGTTCCCAAGCGAATGCCTGCCTCTTGTGGGTGGCATCACTGACATTACCAATGATGTTAGTGAGAGATCTTCCTGCTCTGTTAGAGCTGAAATCTCTCTGGGGCTTGCGTCCACGAGACCCTACCACAAGGGTCTAGTCGCAAGCCCGATGGTCACGATGGTCTTGACCATCGCGACCATCATCATGGCCGCTCGCATAAACTGTGCTTTTTGTGAGCGCCTCTGAATCAGGCCCTTAGTTCCAGTATTCTTGTTATCCATATCTTGTACCATGACTGTTTCCTTTGTTTGTTGCAATGGTTTACTGACAGCGGTCATAGTGAGTATCTGGAGTTGGACACAGAGTGATGTTGCCCATAACAACCAGTCAGATTCCACTTAATATTTATCTTACACATTCTAGAAGATTATAGCAAGAATCTGATTGGTTGCTATGGGCAACATCTCCACTTCTAAAAACCTGCACTTTGGTAAATATACCCTTCAGTGTGTATTTACGGGAGGTAATGGGGAGTGCTGTAGTGTTGGCAGTGTGGTGGTGTTGGCAGAGTGGGCTGGCAGTGTCCTCAGTGCTGGGTGCTGGTAGTGTCGGCAGAGCGGGGGTGCCAGCGATGTCCTCAGTGCGGGGATGCTGACAGTGTCGGCAGTGCTGGGGTGCCCTCGGTGTGGGAGTGGCGGCAGTGTTGGCAGTGTGGGGTTGCTGACGGTGTCCTCAGTACGTAGGGCAGCAGTTTGGGGGTGCTCTCAGTGTCCTCAGTGCAGGGTGTCGGCAGAGCGGGGCTGCCAGTGGTGTCCTCAGTGCACAAGTGCTGACAGTGTCAGCAGTGCGGCGGTGCCGGTGGTGTTCTCAATGTGGGAGTTCCGGCAGTGTCGGCAGTGTGTGATTGCTGGGATTGCTTAGTACATGGGGGGTGCGGAGGTGCTGGCAGTGTCGGGTTGCTGATGGTGTCCTCAGTATGTGGGAAGTGCGGGTAGTGTCCTCAGTGCAGGGTGTCGGCTGTGTCGGCAAAGTGGGGGTGCCAGCTGTGTCCTCAGTGCACGTGTGCTGATGGTTTCGACAGGGGAGTCGGTGTTGTCCCCAGTGTGGGAGTGCCGGCAGTGTGGGGTTGCTGACATTGTCATCAGTACATGGGGCAGCAGTGCAGCGGTCCTGGTAATGTCCTCAGTGTGGGGATCCTGGCGGTGTCGGCAGAGCTGGGGTACAAGTGGTGTCCTCAATGCAGGGTGCCAGCAGTGTCGGCAGTCAGTGGGGGTGTTGGCAGCATGGGGTGCCAGCAGAGGGGTGCCAGCAGCAGGGGGGGGTGCCGACAGCAAGGGGATGGGCGGCATCTTCCTACCTTCCAGTGCCCATTAAATTTAGTGGGCTTAACGCTGATTGGCTGAGAACCGTGCAAGACGGCTCTCTCAGCCAATAAGCGTTAAGCCCATTGAATTTAATGGGAATTTGTAAAAAGACTGCTCGTTTGGCCTGGAGATCCGACAGCGGGATCACAAGGTTTTGCCTCGATTAGGGATCTGGGGCAGGCAGGGAGATCCGAGCTGTGTCTCGGATCCCCCCAGATCCCCGCTCATCTCTATTGGAGATACTGTATCAGTAGTATAGATATTGGAAGAAATGCTCTGCTTTCTTATTTGTATTAAAACGATGTTTCCTGGGAGAGATACTTTTACAGGATCTTATTTTCCAATTTTTAAAACTTTAGGTAGCCAATATGTGTTTCTGGTGCTTCACCAAATAGCTGCACAAGTGTGTTACATCACTGATATAAGATGGGCTGTCCATAGTAGTTACGATCAGCTTTTGCCTGGAGCCACTGCCTGTAGATGTCAATAAGCAGATTCCGAACCGTGGGAAGATCAGAACTGTGACTTATGGTGCGTACACACTAGACGATATGCTCCCTGAGCGATATCGTCTAGTGTGTCCCCGGCAGGGTGTGCTCAATGTCGTTCATGACATTGAGCACACCCGCTGAATGATATCATTAACGATATCGTTCAGCGCCGGGCTCTCTTCCCCCATTCCCCAACATGCAGCAACCTGACGACATCGTTAACCCAATGAACGATGATGACGAACGACCCGCGGGAACGCGCTTCGTCGTTATCGTTCATCGTTTTTGTGATAAAAATGGACAATAAAGTGGACGACTGAACAATAACGATATCGTTATCGCTCAGTCGTCCACTTTAATCGCCCAGTGATTAACCACCCTTAGATCTGTCCAGATCTCCTCAGGAGATCAGAAGCATGACTCAGATCTGTCAGGATTCTCGAAATTAGGATGGATTCAGATTTCTGGAGAACCGAACCGCACATCTCTAAAAGTTATTCCCACATGTAACTCATGACAAACAACTTAACTTGATCCAGGTCAGTCCATGTATCCTTTCCACATTTGGGGATACAATTATTATTTGCTGGTTCCCTCTGAAAACCCTAGTTATACTGTATATATCCCGCAAATAATAATTTATAAATAGGTCTGTGGCCGGAGGCAGGCCACACAGGGTTAATGGCTGTCACAGCAGTGAATGGGTTAACCCCCGTGCTGTGCCGTCATTTTTAAAAGGACAGTGTAAAAGCACACTGCACATGGTTTATAATAAACTGTATTAAAGTATATATGTATTGCTGCAATGCATTAGTGCATGAGGCAACGTATATTTAATAGGCTGTGCACTATATGGTTTACATGTATATTTTGTAGAGAAAATGCACTTATTGAATATATGTCTGTATTAGGGGTGTGCACCGGCCACTTTTCGTGTTTTGTGTTTTGGTTTTGGATCTGGATCTTTCTTCGTGTTTTGGATCTGGATTGGTTTTGCCAAAACCACCCTTCCGTGTTTTGGGTTCTGGGTTTTGTGTTTTGGATCTGTATTTTTTTGAAAAAAAGCATAAAAACAGCTAAAATCACAGAATTTGTAGGTTTTTCTGCTCCTATGCTATTATTAACCTCAATAACCTTAATTTCCACTCATTTCCAGTCTATTCTGAATACCTCACACCTCACAATAGTGTTTTTATGTCCAAAAGGTTGCACCGAGGTAGCTGGATGACTATGCTAAGCGACACGAGTGGGCGGCACAAACACGTGACCCATCTAGGCGTGAAACTGCAGTGGCAGACAGGATGGCATTGAAAAACTAGGCCCCAAACTGTACATAATGCAAAGAAAAAAAAGAGGTGCAAGATGGAATTGTCCTTGGGCCCTCCCACCCACCCTTATGTTGTATAAACAGGACATGCATACTTTAACAAAGCAATCATTTCAGCGCCAGGGTCTGCCACACAACTGTGGCTGAAATGATTGGTTCGTTTGGGCCCCCACAAAACAAGCTGGCAATTAATCTGTCCCTGCACAAACTGGCTCTACGGAGGCAAGAAGTCGTCCTCATCCTCCTCATCCACAGATTCCTCACCCTCTTCAGTGTTATGTACATCCTCATCCTCACAGAGTATTAATTCGTCCCTGCTGGAACCACAGGTGCCTCTGTACGTTCTGGAGGCTGGTCTCCCTGGAAGAGTTGATCATTCATTTTATGAACATCATCTTCTCCACATTTTGTGGAAGCAACCTCCTACGCCTTTCGCTAACAAGGTTCCCGGCTGCACTAAACACTCTTTCGGAGTACACACTGGAGGGGGGGCAACTCAGGTAAAATAGAGCCAGTTTGTACAGGGACCTCCAAATTGCTTCTTTTTCCTGCCAGTACAGGTACGGACTGTCTGACAAGCCTACTTGGATGCTGTCACCGATGTAATCCTTTAACAGACAGACGCACACTTGTCGCTGCTGCTTTGAGGATTCAAGTGCGGCTACAGCCCACACAATTCACAAAGACAGAAAAAAAAAAAGAATATTTTTATTGTTTGTGGAGCACACTTTGAGGGTTACACCACCCTCTAACAGACAGACGCACGCTTGTCGCTGCTGCTTTGAGGATGCAAGTGCGGCTACAGCCCACACAATTCACAAAGACAGAAAAAAGAAGAAGAATATTTTTATTCTTTGTGTAGCACACTTTGAGGGTGTCACCACCCTTTAACAGACAGACGCACGCTTGTCGCTGCTGCTTTAAGGATGCAGGTGCGGCTACAGCCCACACATTTCACAAAGACCGAAAAAAAAAGAACAATATTTTAATTGTTTGTGTAGCACACTTTGAGGGTGTCACCACCCTTTAACAGACAGACGCACGCTTGTCGCAGCTGCTTTAAGGATGCAGGTGCGGCTACAGCCCACACAATTCACAAAGACAGAAAAAAGAACAATATTTTAATTGTTTGTGTAGCACACTTTGAGGGTGTCACCACCCTTTAACAGACAGACGCACGCTTGTCGCTGCTGCTTTAAGGATGCAGGTGCGGCTACAGCCCACACAATTCACAAAGACAGAAAAAAGAAGAATATTTTTATTGTTTGTGTAGCACACTTTGAGGGTGTCACCACCCTTTAACAGACAGACGCACGCTTGTCGCTGCTGCTTTGAGGATGCAAGTGCGGCTACATCGCACACAAGTCACAAACACATTAAAAAAATAGTTTTTTATTTTTTGGAGCACTTCGTGAGTTACACCACCCTTTAACAGACAGACGCACGCTTGTCGCTGCTGCTTTAAGGATGCAGGTGCGGCTACAGCCCACACAATTCACAAAGACAGAAAAAAGAAGAAGAATATTTTTATTGTTTGTGTAGCACACTTTGAGGGTGTCACCACCCTTTAACAGACAGACGCACGCTTGTCGCTGCTGCTTTGAGGATGCAAGTGTGGCTACATCGCACACAAGTCACAAACACATTAAAAAAATTTTTTTGATTTTTTGGAGCACTTTGAGAGTTACAACACCCTTTAACAGACAGACGCACGCTTGTCGCTGCTGCTTTGAGGATGCAAGTGCGGCTACAGCCCACACAATTCACAAAGACAGAAAAAAAAAGAACAATATTTTAATTGTTTGTGTAGCACACTTTGAGGGTGTCACCACCCTTTAACAGACAGACGCACGCTTGTCGCTGCTGCTTTAAGGATGCAGGTGCGGCTACAGCCCACACATTTCACAAAGAGAAAAAAAAAAGAACAATATTTTAATTGTTTGTGTAGCACACTTTGAGGGTGTCACCACCCTTTAACAGACAGACGCACGCTTGTCGCTGCTGCTTTGAGGATGCAGGTGGAATCTAGATGGGATTTGGAACCGAGGACACACTACCTCCATCAATTGTCTAAATCCCACTGCACTAATGTCGGATACCGGACGCACGTCTAACACCAACATAGCAGTCAAGGCCTCAGTTATACGTTTTGCTTCAGGATGACTGCTGTCGTACTTCATCCTCATCGCTAGGGACTGTTGGAGGGTCAATTGTTTAGTAAAAGTAGTGATGTTCCTACTTCCTCTCTGGGATGATGAACAACTCCCAGCAGCAGCAACAGCATTAGTAGGAAGTGGTTCTTGATCTTTCCCTATTTTATTTTTATCAGAGAAAGTTTGGTCCTCCATTTATGTTATATTGATATATATACGTGCGGCTAAAGCGCACACAAACACAGAAAATATTTTTTTATTTTTGCTGGAGAGTAGTGCACTTTGTGGGTTACACCACCCTTTAAGAAATGAGCCAGCCGGCTCTTTACTTATGGGACACAGGCGCACGCTTGGCGCTGCTCCTTTGTTGATGCACGTGCAGCCACAGTGCACACAAGTCACAAACACAGAAAATATATTTTTTTTTGGTTTGGAGTGTACTTTGGGGGTTACAGAACCCTTTAACGGTCAAGCCAGCCGGCCCTTTACTTATGACACAGGCGCACGCTTGGCACTACTTTGTTGATGCACGTGCGGCTACTGCGCACACAATTCACAAACACAGAAAATAATTTTTTTTTTGGTTTGGACTGGAGTGTACTTTTGGGGGTTACAGCACCCTTTAACGGTCAAGCCAGCCGGCCCTTTACTTATGACACAGGCGCACACTTGGCACTACTTTGTTGATGCACGTGCGGCTACTGCGCACACAATTCACAAACACAGAAAATAATTTTTTTTTTGTTTGGACTGGAGTGTACTTTCGGGGGTTACAGCACCCTTTAACGGTCAAGCCAGCCGGCCCTTTACTTATGACACAGGCGCACACTTGGCACTACTTTGTTGATGCACGTGCGGCTACTGCGCACACAATTCACAAACACAGAAAATAATTTTTTTTCGGTTTGGACTGGAGTGTACTTTGGGGGTTACAGCACCCTTTAACGGTCAAGCCAGCCGGCCCTTTACTTATGACACAGGCGCACGCTTGGCACTACTTTGTTGATGCACGTGCGGCTACTGCGCACACAATTCACAAACACAGAAAATATTTTTTTTTTTGGTTTGGACTGGAGTGTACTTTCGGGGGTTACAGTACCCTTTAACGGTCAAGCCAGCCGGCCCTTTACTTATGACACAGGCGCACGCTTGGCACTACTTTGTTGATGCACGTGCGGCTACTGCGCACACAATTCACAAACACAGAAAATAATTTTTTTTTTGGTTTGGACTGGAGTGTACTTTCAGGGGTTACAGCACCCTTTAACGGTCAAGCCAGCCGGCCCTTTACTTATGACACAGGCGCACGCTTGGCACTACTTTGTTGATGCACGTGCGACTACTGCGCACACAATTCACAAACACAGAAAATAAATTTTTTTTTGGTTTGGACTGGAGTGTACTTTGGGGGTTACAGCACCCTTTAACGGTCAAGCCAGCCGGCCCTTTACTTATGACACAGGCGCACGCTTGGCACTACTTTGTTGATGCACATGCGGCTACTGCGCACACAATTCACAAACACAGAAAATAATTTTTTTTTTGGTTTGGACTGGAGTGTACTTTGGGGGTTACAGCACCCTTTAACGGTCAAGCCAGCGGGCCCTTTACTTATGACACAGGCGCACGCTTGGCACTACTTTGTTGATGCACATGCGGCTACTGCGCACACAATTCACAAACACAGAAAATATTTTTTTTTTTGGTTTGGACTGGAGTGTACTTTCGGGGGTTACAGCACCCTTAATGGTCAAGCCAGCCAGCCCTTTACTTATGACACAGGCGCACGCTTGGCACTACTTTGTTGATGCACGTGCGGCTACTGCGCACACAATTCACAAACACAGAAAATAATTTTTTTTTTGGTTTGGACTGGAGTGTACTTTCGGGGGTTACAGCACCCTTAACGGTCAAGCCAGCCGGCCCTTTACTTATGACACAGGCGCACGCTTGGCACTACTTTGTTGATGCACGTGCGGCTACTGCGCACACAATTCACAAACACAGAAAATAATTTTTTTTTTGGTTTGGACTGGAGTGTACTTTCGGGGGTTACAGCACCCTTAACGGTCAAGCCAGCCGGCCCTTTACTTATGACACAGGCGCACGCTTGGCACTACTTTGTTGATGCACGTGCGGCTACTGCGCACACAATTCACAAACAGAGAAAATAATTTTTTTTTGGTTTGGACTGGAGTGTACTTTCGGGGGTTACAGCACCCTTTAACGGTCAAGCCAGCTGGCCCTTTACTTATGACACAGGCGCACGCTTGGCACTACTTTGTTGATGCACGTGCGGCTACTGCGCACACAATTCACAATCACAGAAAATATATTATATTTTTAGCACTTGGGGGGAGCACCCCTGATGGACAGAGCACCCCCTGGACAACACTACAGCACCTCTTTAGGACTGGGACACTGCACAGGACTTTGGAGTGGACACAGCCCCTATGGAGAACTGACTGCACAACACAGTCCAGCCAGCCCCTATGGACTTTGAAGTAGTGGACACAGCCCCTATTAACAACAGCAGCACAGCACAACACAGCCAGCCCCTATGGACTTTGAAGTAGTGGACAACAGCAGCACTACACTACACTACACTACACAGCCCTAACTCCCACCCTCCCTCTTCACTGTCCACAGCCGAGTGAGAAAATGGCGCCGACGTGGGTACCTTATATAGGATCCAAAACCCGCGAGACTCGGAAGGCGGGAAGATGACGTTTTGCCTCGATTTCAGAATCCGAGTCAGGCGGGAAAAGTCGAGCCTGACTCGGATCGGACTCGGATCGGGGGGGCTCGGGGGGGTTCGGATTTCAGAAATCCGAACCCGCTCACCCCTAGTCTGTATAAGACATGACCAGCCTCTGTGTCTGCAGATACTAGATGCTGATTGTGATTCCCTTAGCAGGAGGTCTGATGAAGAGGTTGACTGGAAGTTCTCTGTGTGAAGGTGTGAATGGTGTCATATAGCCAAACACTACATGTACAGAACTTCCTTTGAAAAGACAATCTGTTTTTAAGAACCTTTTGGATGTCACTGAATAGTGTTAAGGTTGGAAATGAAAAACTGATTGATAAGGAATCAGGATGAATGTCATTTACTATTTCCTGTGACATGTTATACCAACATTTTAGGAGACAGTATAATGTATGATAAATCAGTTGTGTTTAAAGTTTAGGTGGCTGGGCTTTTCCCTTAGCAGATTCCTGGAAGTATGTTTTTTTTAGGAAAACCTCCCCCAGCCCTAGATGAGCTGACTCCTGGGTGGTGACCGAAACACCAGGTGGTCTCAGGCTCAGGGGAGTGACCACTCCCCACTGTCCATAGGGGACAATGTTAAATGTGCATGTGGCTAGCACATGCACAGGTCATGCACTTAAGGTGATTGGTTGGAAACCACAAGGTGGGCTTACCCCCTGTGGTAATGTGTGTTAGAATGACATAAAAAGAGGGACTGTGAGCCCTGTATGTGTACAACCCTGTAATTTCTATGAGGAGGAGACCTGCTGATAAGATTCCTGTATGTGGTACATCTTTGGAAATCCTTTGTGGAGAATTGCTGTTTGATTTCTGTGTGATATTCCCCTTCAGACGGAAGGGAGGGTCTTCTTTAAGACATTGAGCAAATAAACACCGTTTGCCTTTACTTCAATTGCCTCAATCTTGCGACCAACAGAATTGCGCCACAACGCTATTCCGTTCTCCTGCTGTTCTGGGTAAGAGCTCCGTGTCTCCAAGTTCAAGCCCTCTGCCAGCTACCGTGCAGACCTGGTCCATTGCGAGGGATCAGGTGGGAACAGCCGACACCAAACAGGAGGTGTGTCCGAAATTAATCAAACGCATACGCAGCAGAAGCGGTTCCAGGTTCCAAGGCAGGAGCCTGATTGTACGTAAAAAGCGGTTCCAAACGCCGATGGTAGAGTTTGGTGGTGGCAGCATCGTTAAACGCCCACGGCGCAGTGGGCGGAGTCAGTGACAGGCGGTCACTGACGGTGAGTGGGAGTCCAAAAGCGCTAACCCGTGACCAGGGACGGCCTAGGCGAAAGGCGTCCGGTCACATCTGGTGGCATAGCGGTGGGATAATCCCAGGCGGCTTTTCGGTCACCCGACGAGAGAAGCCGAGTTACTCAGGAGAGGAGTAACTGCAGTTCAGGAGAACGTGCAGGATGACTGATTACAGCGGAATGGAGTTGCATCAGACGGAGGTGGAAAGTGCGGCCAGTGTAACAATGGATGCCCCTCAGAACGTGGTGAGAGCAACAAGTCCCGCCCCCTCTCACAGCAGTTATGTTTCTCAGCATTCCCCAGCATGGCAGGGATGCCAACGAATGGATACCCTAGCGGAGCGGCTAGCGGAATTTGGAGAAAAGGCAACGGAACAAGAACGTATGCTAATCATTCGGATGTGGCATGACGAGCGGGCACCACGGTCCGTGGTACCCCAAGCACCGTTGCAGACTGCTGTACCCAGATCAGGACGTATACAGTTTGCCAAGTTTGCAGACAGTGATGGGGACATTGATGGACATTTGCAAGTATTTGAAAGGACTTGTAAACTACACGATTTACCCAAGCAGGAGTGGGTCAGACACCTGGTGCCCACACTGCATGGAGAGGCCCTGGAGGCCTATCGAGGAGTGGCCACCGAGGACTGCGGTGACTATGACGAAGTCGTAAGGGCCCTCCTACAGCGATACTTTGTCACTCCTGAGTCCTACAGGTAAAAATTCCGGGACTTGCCCAAGAACCCTACCAGCACCAATGAGCAGTTCGCCACCCAGCTGAGGCAGTATGTGGTGAAGTGGGTGAAGGAATCTGGTGCCACTACCTGGGACGCACTGATTGATCTGCTATGCCAAGAGCAGTTCTACCGCAGGTGCGCCCAAGAGGTGAAGGAGTGGGTGCTAGATCGGGAGCCACCCAGCTTGAAGATGGTGGCCCAGTTAGCGGACAAGTATGTGGCAATTTGGCCACAAGGGCAGAAGCGCCCGACTAGCAGCAGACCCCAATGGACTGTACAACCAGGGGAACACCCCTCTTCTGCTCATCACCCCCCAAAGCAGGCATCCTCCAACCCGGGTGCTCTTGGCCAGCAATCGCCCCGCCCTCTCCCTGCAAATCATCAGGGACCACCGGGGCCCCGACTGGTCAAGAAGTGTTATGACTGTGGGAAAATCGGACATCTGAGGATGAACTGTCCCACACCCCAAGCACCCCAGACTCATGCCCCAAATCCGAGTGCTGGAGCCCGGCTTGCTTGCCTGACCCGGGGAGGTGAGCCCAAAGAGACTGTTCCTACTCCAGATAGTCCAATGGAGTGCGGGGAGAATCAGGTGAACTCTACGGAGAGAGTCACCTGCATGGCCAAGGGGCCACCCCAAAATATGTGGCGGCACCTGCAGATGGTCCAAGTGGGGCCCCTGCAGGGACAAGGATTAAGAGACTCTGGGGCCTCAATCACTGTTGTGAGCCCCTGCCTAATTGATCCTGCTGCAGTACTGCCAGGTCGCACTACCAAAGTGACCGTGGCAGGCGGAATGGAGCGAGAGGTACCTATGGCGAGAGTCTACCTGGACTGGGGAGCTGGCCCAGAGTTGAGGGATGTTGCCGTCATGGATGGCCTTCCAACCGATGTGGTCCTGGGGAACGACCTTGGTGGTGGAATCGTTACCACGTTTGCTGACGCCATCGCCCGGAGTCAAGTTTCCGGATCACAGTCTACCTCAACTGCACCAGAACAGCCCAGCCCAGAGGAAAAGACCACAGCGGCTAGACAACTGCCAGCACAGCTTACCACAGCATCAACCAGCCCAGAGGAAAAGATTACAGCAGCTAGATCAGCACATCTACCCAGCATGCCTTTTGCCTCTGGTATGCCTACGTCCCCTAGCAACGCAGAGGATGTTGGTTCCGGCTCGTTGCATCCTGTGAGGGTGCCCAGTGATGCTCCTGTCCCTAGTGGTTTGCCAACTCCGGCGGTGAGTATGAATGACCACACTGACTTCCCTTTGACTAACCTCAACCAGACTGACCCTAGCGATCCCAACCCATATCCCCCTGTAGACTGTCCCTACTTAGAAGGAAGTGAGGGCCACCGACAGCAGTTCAGGGAAGCTCAGCTTGCTGACCCATATCTGGAAGGCATATCGTGCCAAACTGGCAGCAGCCTTTCAGGGATAGCGGCAGTGAGTGTGACCTGGCGGCAAGGGTTAAGGTACAGGATAGCCAGGTAGGTAGAAGGGGATAGGCCAGTTAGACAGCAAGGTCCCCTGCTTGTGCCAAGTAGATCGGGGAAGACACGCAGCTTACCCGTGGTGGATTCCACACGGAGTTCAGAGGCTGGTGATCTGTCCGCCATCACTATGGAACAGGTAGCGGACGAGGTGGTGAGAAAAGGCCTAGGTGACAGGGTAGGTTCCCCTAGTCATAGGTCGTTGGAGGAGGATGGTGGGGCAGGTCTGACAGTTAGTGCAGACAGATGCCAGGTGGAGATGACAGAGGTGCAGTGCCCAGGGTATAGAGTGGTGGGAGAAAGTGGTAGGCCCAGACCAGTGGGGGTGGAGGCAACCAGAAACTGTCCCCGGCCCACAACCCCAAGACAGGTACTGACCTCAGAAACTGTAAGGCCCTACGGACGAGTTGTCCCTGACTGTAGTACTGTAGTGACACCCCTTACAGAGTTGACCAGGGAGGGACTTCCCAAGTCAGTGGACTGGATACCCGCTTGTGAGTTGGCATTCCAGTCATTGAAGGAGGCTCTGGTACCAGCTCCAGTGCAGATGGCGCAATTTCAGGACCAGGACATTGTGGTACGAACTAATGCGTCATTGCACGGACTGGTAGCAGTACGGAGCCAGGAGGGGCCATATGGGCAGGAGCACCCTTTGGCTTGTTTGAGCCGTATACTGCTATGGTGGGAGGTGGGGTATGCCACAATTGGAACACAGTGGTTGGCAATTGTTTGGGCATTGGACCACCTTCGGCCCTATGTGTGCGACCGGCCCCCCAAAAGGGAAACTGACAGACTGTTGTGGTGGAGCCTTGGACTTCAGTGTGACTATTTGGACATTGTGCACAGACAAGGAAAGACCCACTGCAATATGGATGAACTGTCCAGGCCGGAGCCGAAGCCCCCCAGGTAGCTTCCCTGAACCCCCCAAGAGACTGCGGGACCAGGAGCCAAATCGTTGGGACAATGGCTGTCACAGCAGTGAAGGGGTTAACCACCGTGCTGTGCCGTCATTTTTAAAAGGACAGTGTAAAAGCACACTGCACATGGTTTATAATAAACTGTATTAAAGTATATATGTATTGCTGCAATGCATTAGTGCATGAGGCAACGTATATTTAATAGGCTGTGCACTATATGGTTTACATGTATATTTTGTAGAGAAAATGCACTTATTGAATATATGTCTGTATAAGACATGACCAGCCTCTGTGTCTGCAGATACTAGATGCTGATTGTGATTCCCTTAGCAGGAGGTCTGATGAAGAGGTTGACTGGAAGTTCTCTGTGTGAAGGTGTGAATGGTGTCATATAGCCAAACACTACATGTACAGAACTTCCTTTGAAAAGACAATCTGTTTTTAAGAACCTTTTGGATGTCACTGAATAGTGTTAAGGTTGGAAATGAAAAACTGATTGATAAGGAATCAGGATGAATGTCATTTACTATTTCCTGTGACATGTTATACCAACATTTTAGGAGACAGTATAATGTATGATAAATCAGTTGTGTTTAAAGTTTAGGTGGCTGGGCTTTTCCCTTAGCAGATTCCTGGAAGTATGTTTTTTTTAGGAAAACCTCCCCCAGCCCTAGATGAGCTGACTCCTGGGTGGTGACCGAAACACCAGGTGGTCTCAGGCTCAGGGGAGTGACCACTCCCCACTGTCCATAGGGGACAATGTTAAATGTGCATGTGGCTAGCACATGCACAGGTCATGCACTTAAGGTGATTGGTTGGAAACCACAAGGTGGGCTTACCCCCTGTGGTAATGTGTGTTAGAATGACATAAAAAGAGGGACTGTGAGCCCTGTATGTGTACAACCCTGTAACTTCTATGAGGAGGAGACCTGCTGATAAGATTCCTGTATGTGGTACATCTTTGGAAATCCTTTGTGGAGAATTGCTGTTTGATTTCTGTGTGATATTCCCCTTCAGACGGAAGGGAGGGTCTTCTTTAAGACATTGAGCAAATAAACACCGTTTGCCTTTACTTCAATTGCCTCAATCTTGCGACCAACAGAATTGCGCCACAACGCTATTCCGTTCTCCTGCTGTTCTGGGTAAGAGCTCCGTGTCTCCAAGTTCAAGCCCTCTGCCAGCTACCGTGCAGACCTGGTCCATTGCGAGGGATCAGGTGGGAACAGCCGACACCAAACAGGAGGTGTGTCCGAAATTAATCAAACGCATACGCAGCAGAAGCGGTTCCAGGTTCCAAGGCAGGAGCCTGATTGTACGTAAAAAGCGGTTCCAAACGCCGATGGTAGAGTTTGGTGGTGGCAGCATCGTTAAACGCCCACGGCGCAGTGGGCGGAGTCAGAGACAGGCGGTCACTGACGGTGAGTGGGAGTCCAAAAGCGCTAACCCGTGACCAGGGACGGCC
Organism: Taudactylus pleione; assembly: GCA_031769625.1. NCBI lineage: Eukaryota > Metazoa > Chordata > Amphibia > Anura > Myobatrachidae > Taudactylus > Taudactylus pleione. Next base: position 6,380,899 of record JAUIMM010000015.1, on the reverse strand, counting down.
TAGGCGAAAGGCGTACGGTCACAAGGTCCTTAAGCATGAAACTAAAAGTTATTTCAATGGAGCAATCCTAATGAAAAATCATTCTTGGCTTTGTGCTTAGCAAACCTAAAAAGCTAATTCATCCAGCAGAAGTCCTGCAAAGTGCACATGGAGGGGGCATGGTTTCTAGAAGCACAAGCTGCTGCCGTGTTATGGAATGCTAGCAGTCTGTGTTAATGTGAAAACATAGCCACGAGATGCTGAGGTAATGTCAGGTAACGCCTCACAGGCATAAAACAACTGACACAATGAGGTGTCATCTAAATCATGTCCTAGTACATTTGCTTTTACTCTGTCTTTCTGGAATCTTCTGCTTACTGTATAAAATAATACTGTATAAGAGATGTATGGAGGAGCAGCAGTGTGTGCACTGCTGCTGCCTTCCGTTTGCCACTGCTGCTGGTGTCCGTGCAGCTGCCACTGCCACCAGCTCAGACGCTGCACCCGTCACACTGCAGCCAGGTAGCAGCGCAGCCAGACACCACCCCCCCCCCCTTCCCCCGTGGCTCTGCCCTAGCTACACTAGTCACAACTCTCGGTGCTGTCACTGACTATGATTGTCATGCATTATTACAGGGTTTGAAGTACAGGTCCTGGTCATTCACGAGGAGGAAGGGTATGTGTAAACACATACCCTTCCTCCTGTCCGTACTGGTATCGGGACTTGGCAGGTTTTTTTTAACCCCCTATTTGACTACCCGGACCGAAGAGAACTACGCATAGGAAGAACAGGGTAAGAATACACATATGCCAATGCAGGGGTGGGTTCCAGTTGCCCAGGAACCCCCCCACACACACGTATACACACACTACCAGGATACACACACCACCATCAAGAGAGCAGCTGGAATCAGTAGTACAATATCAGTACTGTATAATACAATTTTACTAGAGTTACAGCCACAACATGCAGTAGGAATCAGGGAACTAAGTACCTCATTCAGAGTTGGTCGGAGCGGCCGCACGGTCGTACGCGAAAAGGGGCCGTATATGCAAATGATTCCCTCGCAAGTTGCGTCCCTAAGTTCGGATCGGTAGTTGGCCGACCAAGGGGAGGAAGCGGTCGGAAGACAAAAAAATACGTTACCTTCTCGTATGCATTGCACGTCATCTCCGGGCATATAAGGATTAATCGAGACCATCGGGAACCATCGGAACTGGTCGTAGAGCTTAAGGTTGACCATACCCTCTCTTAAGCTCTACGATCATGTCAGTGTAAAAACCTCCCATGTCACATGTGCCATGACGCTACTTTGTTAATTATGCACTCCCATAATCCGTATGCACTCCCATAAAACGCCGTTCGCATAATGAGGCACGCCTGCGTTCGGATCTCCACTCCCCCGTTTTCAAGCACCTTCCCCTGTTACCACCCACAAACGCCTCCATCTGTCACTCAAAGAGAGAGAAATTTCTGATTGTAGCGGCTAGTTTGCGCATGCGCATTGCAAAGTGTACGCATGCGCAGTAAAGCGAACATCAGTGGCGTACAACCGTGCGGCCGCTTCGACCGACTCTGAATGAGGTCCTAAGTGCTTTACATGCCCAGTGGTAGCAGCTTTTACTACCAAGTCTGCGGTATGTGTGGATCTCAATAAGCACACTGAACCAGAGGGCAGCTGCCAACAAGAAGAGACAGGCATCCTAACATGAGGTCGGAGAATGTTTGCTTAGAAAGCTCAGTTATGTCTCCTACTGGTTATAGTATGTATGTATGTATACAGTCAGGTCCATAAATATTGGGACATTGACAGAATTTTCATATTTTGGCCTCTATTCACCACCACAATGGCTTTGAAATGAAACAAACAAGATGTGCTTTAACTGCAGACTCTCAAATTTAATTTGAGGGTAATTACATCCAAATCAGGTGAACGGTGTAGGAATTACAACGGTTTCTATATGTGCCTCCCACTTTTTAAGGGGACAAAAGTAATGGGACTATCAACTCAAAATCTATTTCATGGACAGGTGTGGGCTATTCCCTCATTATTTCATTATCAATTAAGCAGGTAAAAGGTCTGGAGTTGATTCTAGGTGTGACATTTGCATTTGGAATCAGTTGCTATCGACTCTCAATATGCGATCCAAAGAGCTGTCATTATCAGTGAAGCAAGCCATCATTAAGCTGAAAAATCAAAACAAACCCATCAGAGAGATAGCAAAAACATTAGGTGTGGCCAAATCAACTGTTTGAAACATTCTTAAAAAGAAAGAATGCACCGGAGAGCTCAGCAACACCAAAAGACCCGGAAGACCACGGAAAACAACTGTGGTGGATGACAGAAGAATTATTTCCCTGGTGAAGAAAAACCCCTTCACAACAGTTGGCCAAATCAAGAACACTCTCCCGGAGGTAGGTATATATGTGTCAAAGTTAACAATCAAGAGAAGACTTCACAAGAGTGGATATAGAGGGTTCACCACAAGATGTAAACCATTGGTGAGCCACAAAAACAGGAAGACCAGATTAGAGTTTGCCAAATAACATCTAAAAAAGCCATTACAGTTCTGGAACAACATCCTATGGACAGATGTGACAAAGATCAACTTGTACCAGAGTGATGGGAAGAGAAGAGTATGGAGAAGGAAAGGAACTGCATGATCCAAAACATACCACCTCATCAGTGAAGCATGGTGGTGGTAGTGTCATGGCGTGGGCATGTATGGCTGCCAATGGAATTGGTTCCCTTGTATTTATGGATGATGTGACTACTGACAAATGCAGCAGAATGAATTCTGAAGTGTTTCGGGCAATATTATATGCTCATATTCAGTCAAATGCTTCAGAACTCATTGGACGGCGCTTCACAGTGCAGATGGACAATGACCCGAAGCATACTGCAAAAGCAACCAAAGAGTTTTTTAAGGCTAAAAAGAGGAATGTTATGCAATGGCCAAGTCAATCCCCTGAACTGAATCCAATTGAGCATGCATTTCACTTGATGAAGACAAAACTGAAGGGAAAATGCCCCAAGAACAAGCAGGAACTGAAGACATTTGGTGATGTCTATGCATTCCAGACTTCAGGCTGTAATTGCCTGCAAAGAATTTGCAACAAAGTTTTAAAAAGTGAAAGTTAGATTTAGGATTGTTTAGTTTGTCCCATTACTTTTGGCCCCTTGAAAAGTGGGAGGCACATATAGAAACTGTTGTAATTCCTACACCACCTGATTTGGATGTAATTACCCTCAAATTAAATCTGAAAGTCTGCAGTTACAGCACATCTTGTTTGTTTAATTTCAAAGCCTTTGTGGTGGTGAATAGAGGCCAAAATATGAAAATTCTGTCAATGTCCCAATATTTATGGACCTGACTGTATATGTATGTATGTATGTATGTATGTATATTTTTTTATTATGTGATGCTTAACCTTTTAATGACCACTTACAGGAGTTAAATGTTTTGTTACAGAAAGTTCATTTTTCAGATTTTCTGCCCTACAGCCTATTGTACAGAATATATGTAGCTTTAATAATTAATGCTGTATTACATATAGTGTATAAAGAGACCAATTTGTACATATATGACCAGGACCTGGATTTCTGGACTTGATCCAATGGGGATTTGACTTGTGGAATATTACCCACATCCAGAAAAAAAAACATTCAGCTAATGTGGGCTGGCTCTAGTGTTGCCTGTATGGCTTACTGAAGAGGTTCCCAAACTGGTCCTGATGGTCCAGCTTTTAAGGATATCCACGATTGAGCACAGATGGTTAAATCAACTTCACAGAGGCACTAATTAAGTCACCTGTGCCCAAGCACGGTTATCCTTAAAACCTGTACCGTTAGGGTGCCTTGAGGACAGAGTTTGGGAACCTCTGGCTCACTGTGATCGCTGGTCCTGTATATATTTTAAGTATTACATATACTGAAGTTTGTATGAGACCGGTGTTGGACTAGCCCACAGGAGTACAGGGGAAACCCCCGGTGGGCCCCACTGCCTCAGGCTCTCCCCATTCTCTAGGGATAAAGACTGTGCATTTGAACTATACATATGTTACATTATACTGCACAAGACTATGGTGTATTTTCTACAATGCATTGCTTTTATTAATCTGGTACATTGTCATGCATGCACTAGCAGTATTTAAATATCTTATTAAAGGGGCACAGTCCATGCACTCTCTAATGGTTAACCAAACCTCTATAGAGGCTGGCCACTCCCATTCTGGAGGCTGGGCACGCCCCTATGTATGGGATCCTATCACTGCATTTTTCCTGGGCCCTTCATGCCCCAGTCCGACACTGTATGAGACTATACAGTAGCTTGCTTGGTGCTAATTAAGTCCTATCCGTGGGCTAGTCACACTCGCTCTAAAATTAATATGGACCCCCTCCACAACACACATCACTAAAACCATGCCCCTGATACAAGTAAACGAAGATACATGGAAAACTTGGATACTCATACTCATAGTGTAGGACACATATAACATGAAGTATATTCAGACAAACACAGGAGAAAACAAAGAAGGAGATCCTCCTATATAATCAATCATGTCTTACTGGCTCCTTCAGAATCTGGCAACAATGGTCGTTGTGTGTTTTACAATAAATCTTAATGGCCCTTACTGTTTATACAGGGGAATTTTGTGGTCTCTCTTTGCTGATCCTTACATCATTAAGAGTTTAAAATTTGTCTGGAAAATCCAATAATAGTCCTTATACATTTTTCTAAAATGCTTACTGAATTCTACATCCTCCTCATACAAGTGACTCTCTATCCATGCCAGGTCTATATGAAATTGCATTACATGTCAGAAGAACATATAATTACTGGAGCTGATTGCCCAAGACTTATTTTCATAGATGATTCTTGAAAGTCTGTCCCCTGCAGTGCACAGGATACTTCATTACCTGCTATACATTTATGGCAATCTACGTTGGTTCACCTATATTACAAATAAACATCATGTATTTCACAGAGTAATCCATCTAGTGCATTCAAATACACAGTAAAGCAATCTTCAGCTATTTCTCTATAATTAAAAACTGCTGAAAGTTCTTGTTTCACGTCTTAAATGTTCTGGGACTAGAGAGTTTCATAGGAGCATATAAATATCACGTGACTAACAGTAAATAGAACATATTTTACAGTACACCATTACAATGCTTGAGAGAACTCCAATTATTTTAAAAAAAGGTTTATTTAATGGAGGAAAGTATAACAAGAATAGATGCCTGAATAGCTCATCTAAAATATTGCTGCAAAGTAAAAGCTATTGAGCCAAAATCAAGCTTTACATCTACAAGGTCATTGATGCTGCGTCTTTGTAAGTAGTGGCTGTGTGCAGCCTGAGATGTCAACCTGTGGCGTCACTGATCCTCCATTTGTGTACAAAAAAGCAGACATTGGTTGCACATTGGTCACACCATCAAACTTCTGCATGCCCTATGGTTATTCAGAATGGCTGTCGAAACTGAGACGCCGGAGGCTTTGAAAATGCGTACTGGATTGAAGTCGCAGGCTGAGACACGACCCTAAACAGTCACAACACTCCTGTGTTTGAGTTGCCTTCCCCTGTTGCCGTCCACAAACGCTTACTGACCGTCAGTCACTCTGCGCAGAAATCCGCATTATGACTGACATCAGTACACAATCGCAACGCATGCACAGTGTGAAAGTAGAAGACACATCGGCCAACTGCAGACACATCGGCATTGCATCCATTTCTGAATAAGGATGCAATGCCGATGAATAAGAATTGTTGAGCCAATGCCCACGATAAAACTGTTTAAATGGTAGAGGATTGTTTATGCATAGTGAGAACTAGTGCTCAGACTTAGTTAATATAGGACAGTATGCCATGCCACCACTTTCCCTCATTGTCTAACTCACCATTTGGCAACTGATTGTAGCAAACAAAATTTATATCCAATGCAGAAGCCGCAGTAAGCGAGCAATTTGCAAAGGCCTTATTGCATTTTGGTCTCAATGGCTTCAATCAGTCAATAATATAGAAACAGGTATTTTTTAGGGACTTCTAATCAGAGTAAGCAACTGTGGAATTTCTCTGTTTATTGTTTCTACATTGCCCAATTCTCAGCAGTCATCACCTGCTGACTTAGAGGATGAATCAGAGATGGTTGCAAATGGCGTCACAGCTGCGATCCCATACACAGCATACTGTAGGTGCAAAAATATGCAAATATCGCAGCCGCTGGGTCTTGAAATGAGAATGCGGAGTCTTTGCAACTGCGTCCTGAATCACAGTTGTAGGCTAAGACACACCATGAAAACACATCTGCATTTGAGTCGCAACTCCACCCCGTTGTCTCCCATGAATGGTCCCTGCATGTCAATTACTTTACAAATAAATTCTCACTGCGAACGCCATCGCAGGACCATCGTGGCACATGTGCAGTGTGACATAAGCAAGCGCAGATAAAACAAAATCTGCCATTTGTGAAAACATCAGCATTGCGATTTTTGAATCAGTTCCTTAGTTAAGTTTGGTCTGAGGATGGTCAATCGAAACTCCCGCATAAGTATTCTGTCTCAGTGTGAAATTGACATGCAAGTATTGATGGCAGATGATCACCACATGGAAAGCATCGCTATTTCTGAATAGCGATATTTTGCTCATGTGTAATGAAATCCCATTCCACGGCCACTTTTTGTTTTTCTTACTTCATAGCATAGTGCAGTAAAGTACTACACATATCACAGTTATGCTGCACGCTACATGCCTGCTATTTTCAAGACACTTTGGGACATACCAGTGGCGTCCCTCCCTGTGGTGTCACCCGGTGTGAGGAGGGATGCCGAAAAGGGTGCGTGGCCACATGGGAAAGGGTGTGGCCTTGCAGCCTGAACCCCTGTGCCTATTACTTGGGGGGGGGAAGGGGGGTGCCGGAGGTTCCTGTGTGGATTGCCACAGTGCAGCACCTTGCTCCTGTCAGTGAGGGGTATCTGCACTTGGTGTCACCCATCGGTGGGTGACACCCAGGTGCGGACCGCACCCCCCTTGTGACGCCACTGGGGCACACTTACTTTCTCAGTTGTTACGGGAGGCTCCCAAATGCTCAGGTAGCCCCCCACCACCGGAAGAGTATCCAGATCTCCCGCATCCCACCCACTTCCTAGTGAAGCCGGCCGGATGGGGCAATCATTTCCTGGAATTGCGGCATAATTGCCGAGGATCGCGGCTCGTATGGAGAGGGCAGGGCTTAATTATGTGAAACCTCATCATTTAGCCCTGTCCCCTCCTTGTGGTCCCTCAATTAACAGCAGTTTATCGTTATGGAAGTGGGGCCTAATGACATAGGAACCCGCCCTCGCCCCCCGCAGTGTCCAGCTGTGTCTCCTCTTGGGGCATCTCCCTGAGAGGAGATATTAAAAGTCAGCAAGTAAGCATTGTGGCACACTGCTGCAACCATATTAGCATCTTTTGCAGTTGTCATATCTACGACTTTATACTAATCCTGGGATCAGCCCTTCTCCTGGTATACAAGTGTGTGTATGACTGTGCAAGGACTGAGATGCTCACTTTGGGCAGCTGCAGTCACAGCCATCAAAAGCACCAGGACTTGCACCAGACTCATGCTAGGTACAGAATCTCTGCTAAAGTATAACCTCCAATGTACTCGATTATGAGTCTGAGTTTGAAACCTCTCGGCCACAAAACTCCCATAACACACCCGTCATACAGAACATCTTTGTGATCATGTTTAGCCACTGCCCAGGAATAGAGCCATTGAGAGTGGCCTAGGTATGTGGGGCATGACAAAATCTGGGAAGACATGGCCACATCCCCCTCAAAAAATGTGAAAAAATAGTATGTTGTGTGATGCACGGGTGTGCCAGCAGTCGTTCGTGGGACGCGGCATTTAGGCAGTCACAGCCATGCCCATGTACTAATTCTGCAGCTTCGGGGGAGGTGAGCTGCATCTTACCCGGCCACATACGAGTCAACTGGTAACCCCAAAGTGACGCGGCCTCGCCGGAACATGCACTCAGCCAAGGTGCAAAGATAACTGCCGCCCTGGAAACTGACTGCCGACTGCGCTGCTTCTACCTGCTCTGTCTGCTAATCTTCGTGCAGGTCTGCTGCAAGGAGGCGGAGTAGAGGCAGGGCAGCGGTGGCTGCACAGGGGGACATTTGTCTTCATCAAGGGGACAATGTCCTCCTTAATGTCAAAACCTGGGTCTGTTTCCCTTGTCACGGAGTCACTTACCGATTCTGCCAGCGCTCTATGTCACATCCAGGTCATACAGGCTGCAGTATTTCCCGGCCTGCTAGGCCTCAGACAACATCAAAGCATGTGCTAAAGTTCTGCAGTGACAAGTCCTGATCACCTGTCTGCAACAGCCAATAAAGTGATAGCCTGAGCCTCACCATACCACCTGTCTCTGCTCAGCCTATCCCAGTAACCCATTTGTATATATCCCAGCTGCTGACTCTACCTAATTGTCAGTACAAAGTCTAACTGCAGTGACAAGTCCTGATCACCTGTCTGCAACAGCCAATAAAGTGATAGCCTGAGCCTCACCATACCACCTGTCTCTGCTCAGCCTATCCCAGGTAACCCATGGGTATATATCCCAGCTGCTGACTCTACATAATTACCAGTACAAAGTCTAACCTCAGTCCCTGCTGAGTAAGCTTTGCTGTGCTCATATTGCACTCCGGGATTCCTGTCGGTGCAGTTTTGTTCCAGTTTGCTACATGGACTCCGGCAAGTGCTCTACACCTGAGGCAGCTATCCCACTGGCTGCACAGGTATTCTCAGCCTGTTCCTGTTACCTAAACCTCATCCACGCTGCATAGTGTGTTCCTGCTGGTTCCTGCTTCATTGGTTCCATTCCTGGTTTTACTATCCACTATCCATTCAGTGTTTGTTTCCGGTTCCGTAACATCTGAGTGCTCCTGGATCCTGGACTCTGCGACAACCCAGTTTGAGCCTGGTCAATACATTGCCAAGATCTAATACTCCAGTGTTCCGGTTACAAAGCTAAGTAAGAAGAGTGTTATATATTATTCTCAGTATCAACCCAGTTACAGCCTGGTCAATCCACTGGTACACTGTCTTCTACAACATAATAACCTGTCTCCAACACCGAAGTCCCTGGTGGTCTAGTGGTTATAGTCCAGCATCTCTCCACTGAGAACCGGGTTTGATTCCCGGTCAGGGAAGTCCTCTAATTCATGCCAGGAGGTCTCCTCAGGCCTGCCAGTTTTCTCTACACATCACCAAACACCTATACAGACTTTTCTCTGACACCGGGTTCACAAACTAATACAAATCTGACAGTTTGTACTGGCCACATGGATCCGGACGAAGGAATTCGTCTAACACCAGACCTCCTCAGCAATATTGCAGGACGATTGGAGGTAATAAGCCACCAGCTGGCACAATGTCTAGAGGAAATCTTCACCCATCAGGATATGATTCTAAGCCCTGCTGCAGGATCTGGAGTTCCTACCCCTCCTACATCATATGTTGCTCCTGTGGCCAGACGTCACCTACCCACTCCTAATTAATTTGATGGGAACCCGAAATTATGCCACAGGTTTTTAAATCAATGTGATGTGCACTTAACTCAACAACCTACCAACTTTCCATTGGATAAAACAAGAATTGCCTATATTGTGTCTCTGCTATCGGTTCCAGCCCTGGATTGGGTATTCCCATTATGGGAGCATTCAGATCCTGTACTGTCTTGCTACACTGACTTTATTTCCACCTTCCATGGACAAGCCAGGGAGATCTACGTTGGCTTCTATGGACATATTACGGCTACGTCAAGGTAGCAAGACTATGGGGCAGTATGTGGTTCAATTTCAGATGATAGCATCAGAATTGCAATGGAATAAGGAAGCTCTTGTTGCCACATTCTGGAATGGAATTTCTGAAAAAATGAAAGACGAGTTGACAACTCGTGATCTTCCATCTAAATTAACAGATTTAATTTCCCTGTGCACAATAATGGATTTACGCCTTCGTGAGTCTTCCTGTGAGAAAAATAAATTCAGGGGTCCTCCATCATCCTCTGTTAAACCTCCGGCTGATGAAGAACCCATGCGAGTCGGTAGATCCCATCTCACTCCTGAGGAACGTCAGGGACGACATCTGTCAAAGTTATGTTTGTATTTTGGTGAAGTTGGGCATATGATATCCTCTTGTACTAAACGATTGGGAAACAGTAGCTCCTAATCTCACACAGAGGGAAAAGATTAGGAAGATTACTTCCCTCTCCCAAACAAACTGACTCTGTGATTTCCGTGACTCTTGTTTTTGCTAAACAACGTAACACCCTTTCTGCTCTCCCGGACTCCAATGCTGCTGAGAATTTTATTACTCAAAGCTACATCATCAAACATTGTATACCCACTGAGACTTTGTCCCATCCATGCTCACTGTCAGCTGTGGACATCAGTTTGAGTCCATATGGTTCCATCACTCACTGCACCTCAGCTGTGAAGCTCCAGGTGGGGGCATTACACTCTGAAGGAATATCCTTTTTAGTTATTCCTAAAGCAACTCACTCTATTGTACTCAGATTTCCTTGGCTGCTGAAACATAATCCCCAAATTGACTGGTCTACCAAGGCACATCCTGTCCTGGGGTAAAGGTTGTTCTAACGCCTGTTTTTGTCGTACCCATCTGGTCTTCCAATGCTGCCCTGACTGAGAAGTTACCATCTCAATACCATTCCTATCTGGATGTCTTTAGCAAACAGGGAGCTGATCATCTGCCTCCACACAGGGCATGGGATTGTCCCATAGACTTGATACCTGGTAAAACACCTCCTCGGGGACACACCTATCCATGATCTGTGCCTGAAACTAAGGCCCTGATTCAGAGCCGGATGCTTTTTTTTTGGAGTGGCCTCCTGGCCGCTCGCATAGCTGTGGGTGACCACCCACGGCTATTGCGAGATGCCAGGATGATGGTCATGATGGTCAAGACCATCGCGACCATCGGGAATGCGATGAGACCCTTGTGGTAGGGTCTTGTGGCCGGAAGCTCTCCCACTGACATCACTGGTGATGTCAGTGGGGCTGCCCACAAACGGCAGGAGTTCGCATGGGAACGCCTGGTTTGTGAAGCAACTCCCCACGCCACGCCTCAAAAATGGTGCGAGCTGTCGATCAAAATTGCCAGACGCCCCCTTTTGATATGAGACCCGGAGCGACGGAGCGCTGTCGCTAGCCAGGTCTCAAGCATGCGCATGTCGGAGCCGGCTCCGGCGTGCGCATGCGCAGTGGCCTAACATTGACCCGCTCACGAGCGCTAAGTCCATGTCTGAGTATATTCAGGAAAACCTAAAGGATTTATTCGTCCAACATCCTCTCCTGCTGGTGCAGGGTTTTTCTTTGTTAAGAAAAAACATGGTAGACTTTGCTCCTGTATAGACTACAGGGGACTCAATGAAATTGCGGTCAAGAACTGTTATCCATTGCCATTAATTACAGAGCTCTTTGGTAGAGTAAAATGATCCACTATATTCACAAAATTGGATTTAAGGGGTGCGTATAATCTAATCCGTATTCGCCAGGGTGATGAATGGAAAATGGCCTTTAATACGAGAGATGGGCACTATGAATATCTCATCATGCCCTTCGGTTTGAGCAATGCCCCTGCCGTCTTTCAACATTTTGTGAACAAAGTATTCTGTGACCTTATGTATCATTCCGTGGTTGTTTATTTAGATGACATTCTTATTTTTTCCAGTGACCAAGTTAAGGAAGTCCTCCAGAGACTTCCTGCCAATCAGTTATTTTGCAAACTTGAAAAATGTGTCTTTGAAGTACCAGATATTCCTTTTCTAGGGTATATTATTTCAGGTACCGGCCTCAAGATGGACCCTGAAAAAGTCCTCTCCTGTTCTGAACCCAACTCTCTGAAAGCCATTCAAAGATTTCTGGGCTTCGCCAATTATTATAGAAAATGTATTAAAGGATTCTCCATGTTAGCAGCTCCCATCTCTGCATTGACTCGCAAAGGTGCCAACCCTACGCTGTGGTCTCCTGAAGCAAAGTCAGTATTCCAGATGTTAAACCAATCCTTTATTTCAGCTTCTGTACTCAGTCAACCAGATGTCACACAACCCTTCATCCTTGAGGTGGATGCATCCTCATAAGGAGTTGGGGCATTTCTATCACAAAGATCCGAGGATAAGTTACACCCATGTGGATTTTTCTCAAAAAAATTCCTGCCTGCCGAGAAGAACTACCCCATTGGTGAGAAAGAACTCTTAGCCATCAAACTAGCCTTTGAGGAATGGCATTACCTGTGAGAGGGAGCATATTTTCCGATCTCTCTATTTACCGACCACAAAAATCTGCTGTTTCTCAAAGCTGCCCAATGCCTCACGTCCAGACAAGCCTGGTGGGCATTTGTTTCTTTCACGATTTGATTTTAACATTTCCTTTCATCCAGGGTATCTGAATTGCAAGTCGGATGCCTTATCTCAGTCCATGAATCCTGCGGACGAAACTGATGACTCTGGACAGTATCCACTGTCAAACCCCACTGTTTTTGCTGCTACTGCAGTGGTCACACCAAATATCCATCTCTCCAGAACTGCTCAAACAACTTTTTTATGGACTCATGCCTCCAAGTTCTCCAGCCATACCAGCGTTAAAAAGACTCTGGAACTTATCAAAAGATCCTACTGGTGGCCTTCCATGCGTTCTGATATACAAGAATTTGTATCCTCCCAGTGTGCCCAGCATAAAATTTCCCATCAACTGCCTGTCGGACCTTTACAGTCTCTGTCCATTCCACTACAACCTTGGACCCATTTATCAATGGGCTTTACCACCATCTGGATTGTAGTCTAAAGATTTTCGAAAATGGCACACTTTGTACCTCTAACTGGCTTACCATCTGCTCCACGTCTTTCTCAGCTCTTCATCTTGGAAATATTCTGTCTCCACGGATTACCTAAAAAAATTGTCTCAGATAGAGGCTCACAGTTTGTGGCTCATTTCTGGCGAGCTCTCTGCTCTTTCATACAGATACAGCTAAAATTTTCCACAGCTTATCATCCGCAATCGAATGGGCAGACTGAGAGAGTTAACCAAGACCTAGAGACTTTCCTCCATATGTATATTACATCCTCTCAGGATGATTGGTCTGATTTCTTGCTGTGGACCGAATTCTCCCATAATAATTCATACCATACTTCACCTGGAACTACTCCTTTCTTGACAGTCTATGGATGTCACCCACAAATTCCTGAATTTCAGTCTCTTCCAGTTTTTGATGTACCAGCGGCCAAAGCATCTCTTCAATATTTCTCAAATATCTGGAAGGAAGTTCATGCCACTTTAAAGAAATCTTCTGCTCATTACAAGATATTCGCTGACAGAAAGAGGAGGGCCATTCCACATCTTAAAGTGGGTGGTCGCATTTGGCTATTTACACGTAACATCAGACTTCAAGTACCATCAATGAAGTTTGCTCCTTGTTTCATTGGTCCTTTTCCTATCATCAACCCATTGGCTTATCGTTTACAGCTTCCTCCATCACTCAAGATTCCCAACTCTTTACACTTGTCTCTCTATAAACCTCTTATTATCAACAGGTTCCAGTCTTTTCCTCCTAAACCACCTCCAGTTAAGACCCAGTGAGGGGTTGAGTTTGAAATTGAGAGCATTATCGATTCCCGATGTCATTATGGGAAACTCCAATATCTGGTCCATTGGAAAGGATACGGTCCTGAGGAGAGATCTTGGGTGAGTTATGAAGATGTTAATGCACCTCATCTAATTTCCAGTTTTCATGCCAAATTTCCTAGGACACCAAAGAGATGTACTGAGGCCACTCCTCAAGGAGGGGGAACTGTTACAAACCGGGTCTGTTTCCCCTGTCACCAAGTCACTTACCGATTCTTCCAGCACTCTCTGTAACATCCGTTTCATACAGGCTGCAGTATTTCGCGGCCTGCTACATCAAAGCCTGTGCTAAACTTCTGCAAGTGACAAGTCCCGATCACCTGCCTGCAACAGCCAATCAAGTGACAGCCTGAGCCTCACCATACCACCTGTCTCTGCTCAGCCTATCCCAGTAACTCATTTGTATATATCCCAGCTGCTGACTCTACCTAATTGCCAGTACAAAGTCTAACCTCACTCCCTGCTGAATAAGCTTTGCTGTGCTCCTATTGCACTTCGGGATTCCTGTCTGTGCAGTTTTGTTCCAGTTTGCTGCATGGACTCCTGCAAGTGCTCTACATCTGAGGCAGCTATCCCACAGGCTGCACCGGTAATCTCAGCCTGTTCCTCTTACCTGAACCTCATCCACACTGCATAGTGTGTTCCTGCTGGTTCCTGCTCCATTGGTTCCATTCCTAGTTTCACTATCCACTATCCATTGCAGTGTTTGGTTTGTTTCCGTTTCCATACCATCTGAGTGCTCCTGGATCCTGGACTCTGCGACAACCCAGTTTGAGCCTCGTCAATACGTTGCCAAGATCTATCACTCCAGTGTTCCGGTTACAAAGACAAGTAAAAAGAGTACTTTATATTATTTTCAGTATCAACCCAGTTACAGCCTGGTCAATCCACTGGTACACTCTCTTCTACAACATATAACAACCTGTCACCAACACCGAAGTCCCTGGTGGTCTAGTGGATATGGTCCGGCATCTCTCTGCCGAGACCCGGGTTCGATTCCCAGTCAGGAAGTCCTCTAATCCATGCCAGGAGGTCTCCTCAGGGCTGTCAGCTTTTTCTACACATCACCAAACACCTATACAGACTTTTTTCTGACACCGGGTTCACAAACTAATACAAGTCTGACACATAACAGCTGAGCATGGGTAATTAGCACCCATTTAATTTTCTTCCTACTTTTGGCGCCCCTGCCCAGGAATGCCCAATAGATTCTATCAGTGCATTTCAATCGATCCTGCGTCTCTTTATGCAGACCATGTAGGATGTATGCGTTATGCGGCTTTTTAGAGATTTAGATGCAAAAATATGCCAATGTCTGTGCCATCAGCATTGCATGTGACCTTAGAAATGCAGGGGTAGTCTAGTTTATGTGCTTGGTGTCATGCTGGGCATACATTGTGAGATAAAATGTCTGTAAGACTGACGGATATTTTATCTGACATCCTGACACCCAGCAGATAATGTGGTCATAAACTAAGATATTTCACAGTGTATAGCCCACAATATCCGCTTTTCTCACCTCGGGGAGACATTTCCCCATTGCTTCTCAATATTCAGATTAGTCAGGCATGTTGGAAGATTTTTCATGCCCGACCTTCCTATCATCACTGATCAGTGGCCATAAACTGAGCAATTATCAGCCAGATCCGCTGATAATGTGCAGGTTCAGTCAATAATTGCATAATGTATGCCTGGCTTTAGTCATTAAGATTTATTTTCTTTTGCAATGTCCCTGTTTCTCATATTCTTATTCTATATGCTCCTGTAGAAATATAGGGTCACTTGCTTCATTTAATTTTATTGAAACATAAGGGGGTTTATTTACTAAATGGCAGCTTTTCAAAGAAGAGGTTTATCATCATTTTTGCACGCACACCTGGTTTTGCACTTAATTGCAAAAAAGCGTCCTATCGGCCGGATGTATCATCCAGGACATGAAGGGACACGGGCTCTGAAAGGAGCCTGTCCCTGCGATGTCTCCGAAGAGCTGCCGGCCAGTGCAGGGGGTGCTGCGCATGTGCAGTCCCGTGGACTGCACGTGCACATCTGCCATACCATACCATGGTTACGGCGGATACCTCTGCTGGCTACTAGTGCGCGGTGTGGCCCATAGGCTACAGCGGCTAACAGAATCTTCAGATGGCGTTCGCTGCGGGTGCCAGTATCTGGAATGCATCGCATTCCGGATATTGGTAAATTTGGCAGCATCGCATCCCACAAAGAAACCTATGGGGGATGTGGCTGCCAGCGGTAATGGTGGGATCAGAGCAGGTATCTAAGATACCTGCTGCAGTCCCTCCTTAATACATATGTGGGATACTTAGTATTTGAGGATTTTACCTCAAATACACTTTGATAAATGGGCCCCTTACTGAAATATTCTGGCCATGCTTCTGATTCACAAGCAAAGTGGCTGCAGTTGTCGGTAACCGCGGTTTGTGTATCTGCAAGCAGAAAGCCGTGCCACTTATTGATTTTACACAAACAGCCGCAACTGTCATCATTAGTATCTGCGTTGGCTGCAGCCCCATGTTAGATGCAAGAGATACGTCAGAAACAGGCTTCCCTTCCTATGCACGACTCAGAATCACACGGAGCTGTAGCTACATATTCACAACATTCCCATGATACTGCCGTAATTCATGTTGGTTGCAGGCAACTGTATTATTGGTGCCCAGTTCCTGCAGTGAAATGCCCTATTTCATGATAATACAGATCTGGCAAAGTTCCATCCAACTTAAAATAGGACAGAGATAGACAAAAATGCATAAATCCGGATCTGCGCATACGCTGTCTGCAATACCTCGTCCTTTGTGCCCATGTGCAGAGAGATCTGTCTGCCTCAGAATCAGGTGACTGTATCACCAAACCTACTCCTAATTAACATAAATGACTTTGCTGACAAGAGAGGAAATGTTAGCCTGTATACTGTATACTGCTTTATCCATGTATGAGTGGGTGACAGAAGGCTGGCAGCATTAGCTAGCTTTCCTTGTCTTTGTGGGTTTGAACAACCCATTTTGGTTATTTTAACACATGCAGTTTCTTGTATTTAATTTCCTTTGTTTTTTTAGGCTGATGTACAAGTGCTCACAGTGCAATGCTATTATCACATACCATACTGTAATAACCATACTGTTCTTACTGTGCAGTGTCACGCTTAGTATCATGTGTACTGTTCCTACTGAACGCTAAACCCCTGCACACATTCCCACAGCTCATTCCCACATGGCATGCCGCCAGCCTCACAGCGCCAATTTGCTTTATGGAGACCACAGGAGTCTACTGAATGTGTGCTTCTGCCTTCTTGTAAGCGGAGTTACCCATTACTGTTATGTTTTCTGACTTATAATGCTGCCTTGACAATTAGAAGAGAGGGATGGTGAACATGTCTTTTGTGTAAGTCATCAAGCAGCAACACAATAATCTGGAAGTACAAACAATATCCAGGAGCCTAAAGTGACCACTTTCCCTCTCACTTCTCAGAACCTGGCTGGAGCTGGGAGAACTCTTACTAGCAATGTTTCCTAAGCTCTCCATATTGTGCAACTACTGAGAGATCAGCATGATTCAGGGTCCTCCCAATTGCTGTGGAGCAAATGAGAGTTCTGCTAGTATTAGTTGGCTCTCTATCTTGGCAGAACATTCACATGAGTTTTTCCTTACTGAAAATACTGGTCCCTGGTTTACAGATTCCGGCTAGAGCAGTGAGAGTGTGGACAAGCATGTTATCCAAATTTCCGTAGGTCCATTTGGAAATACTTTATGACCTCTGCATTATATATCTTTTTGAGTTGGCTTGTACATGCTCTCCCAATGATATTAAATGTAATGCTTACAGTATCTCTATGTTTTTAGCCATTTGTACTGTTTAATCAGTTACAATGTTTGTTATTGCACAACTCTGCTGTGATCTACTTTGGATACAACTACATAATTGGATACTTTTGAAAAAACATTTGAGGGAGACTGTGAAAGCAACACCTATGGGTGTAGAGCTGGAGAGGGCGTGTATTGCTCCTTCTGAGACCTGTCTAAATAGATACATTTTACCATAAACATGATTGTGCATTAAAAAAATATAAGAGACTCTACTATAGCATCTTATTTGACCCCCTCTAACTATCTCCCCATCGGGTTCATAATATTATTCACAGAACCCCTGTAATTCATAACACATCCTTAGGCACACATCCACTCACGGAGCCATCACATACTTACCCACTCCCCAGGAAGGGTCAGGAGGATCACCATTTTTTGGATAGCCTCCTGCACCCCCGCAAGAGTGAGTGGATCCCCAGTATTCAGCCCAAATCCTAGTAAAGCGGGCAGGATGGGGAGACAATATGGCAATCATGGGTCCATGTGGGGGGGTGTCGCAGCCAATATGACATGATTTTATGAGAGTCACATCATTTTTGCCTTTCCCCACAATTTGCAGCATCTTGCCACGACAAGCGCCTAATGACACAAAGAGCTCCACACCCCTCACAGTGATTACCTAGACGATCTTAAAGTATTGTAGGTAAGTATGAGTCATCAGTGTGCTGAAGAGGGGATGCCACACATCCTCCTTATTCTCCCCAGTGTTGGGTGGAGATTGATGACATCATCACCGTGTTGCACCCACCAAGACTAGCCTCAGGGAAATAACTAGACTCTTCAGGGAGTTAGGCAGATCACCATTTCAAGGGAGAGTCGGCAAGTATGCAAATGTATCCTTACAGAGCTGCTGTGTGCTATCACAGGGAGATAAAAATAACAACTACTTGATGATATACATGTATTGCTGAAAAGTACATAAGCAAGTTAAAAGTATAGTACATGTATAGTACATGCAAGTGAATGACCTTCAACCGAAGGTGGAAGCAGGTGGAATCTGATTTGCTTTCCTTAAGGCATTTGAAAATGCATTCAGAACAATTCTACTGAATACATCCAGTATCTTGGCACATGGGATGCCGGTGCTTAGAATACCGGCGCCAGAATCCCGACACCTGTCAGAATCCCAGTGCCGACATCATGACCACCATCATCCTGAAGGTAAAGAGCAGGTTTAGGGGTTAGGGTTAGGCACTAGGGGGCAGGGTTAAGTTTGGGATGCGAGGAGGGGGAAGTTAGGTTTAGGCACTAGGGGGGAGGTTAGGTTCAGGCACCGGGGAGGAAGGGTTAGGGTAGAGAGAGGGGAAGGGTTAGGATACCTACCAACAGGTGTTGGTATCTTAACTGTTGGGATGCCATCAGGATTTTGACCACCGAGAGCCGGCATCCTGTACCCATCCCCAATTCTACTGTTCCTGTTTATAGTATATGCAAATATGTGTGGATTTCTTAAAGCCTAATTATATTAACAAAGAAAGCTAGAACTAAGTAAGCATTGCATTCATGGCTTTGTTATACTACACAGTACCTATATGTCACTAAAATAATATGTTTTATGAAGACCTGCTGATGTTGGATTCCCCCTAAATATGACATGTACAGTATTACACACATGCCTCTCCAAAACATAGAAATATGCAACATTGTCAAAACTATTCCACTGAACATTCCTTTCATTTTGGAATATGACCTTAATGTTCAGTGCAGAATTTGTCCTATCATTTATTAATGAGTTGACAATCGTCATCCCAGTTTTATTTACAGACTATAATTATGTGGAATGCAAAAATATACAAATACATGGGCTGATTTACAGTTAGGTGCAAAATGTGCCTGAGTGGAGAATTTACAACAATGTAGCCTTGCAAAGGGTGATAAATACAAACATTTTACATGCAGGGTAAATTCTGTATATTCTAGCATGCTGCACACACATAATAGTTAGCTGTATTTTCACTACACTTAGCCTGTGCAAACTTGAACTTGCATCTTTTTAAATCCTAGCATTTTTTCCTACTATCCTTTTCTTCCTCTGTCTAATAATTCCACCAGTGATGGTTAGATGCCATAACCATAATCTGGATTCTTATGTAGAATTATTACCAGCAGTAAGTGATGATGACTGAGATCGTCCACTGCAGCTCAATACCAGAATGATTTAATTGTACATTGTCATCACCTGCATTACAATCAGCAATGACAAGAAACCATGTTAGATGTGTACAATTAAAGTGTTAATTTCAAGTTTTAGACCCTACTCTGGTTTGTCAGGTCTTTTTTCCATTCTAGGGAAACTATGATGCTTTCCCATATGTTTGAACAGGGTCAATGTTTCGATCTTTGTTCCCTGGTGACCTCGACTGACCATTTGTACACATAATATATATTGGTACGATGCCATGTTATCCGTGTTGTTCTAAAATAAATTCCAAACCAATGATTTTCTGCTTGCAGTGCTGTCCAAAGCATTACATAATGTATGGTCTTGAAATAGATGCTTGTTTGCAGGTTTGTGGGTGATGGAGAACAGGCAGCCATGGCACTAACTGGATATTTACACTTTTCTTCACAGGATTTTTTTGCAGTTGGAGGGAATTGTGCGTCCCACATGCAGTTAGTGGGCAGGCAATATTTTTTTCGATCGCTGCTCATGTGTCTGCTGAAAAGTAGCTGCACTTAGTTACAGGGCTGTTCTCCTCTTTATCTTCATCTGCATGGCAAACGCTGGGGGGTTTCCATCTGCCTGGAAACCCCCCTCCCCAGCCCACACCATGACCACAATAGAAATAATAATATAATAGAATTTTACTAGTGCTGCATGTTCTTCTCAGTATCACAAATTAAATAATTAGCACCACCTGTGGATCTTTTAACATGTATCAGTTAGTAATAAATAACCTGTGCACCAACTAGGAGATCTGGAAAACATTCACTGTTAGGGATGTGCTGCTATAGAGCCCAATATATACATATATGTCCAGGGCAGTGCTAGGTTCTGCTGCTGCTCCCAGACTCCCGGACTTGCTCCCATGCTCTGGAATGGTGCCCATATCTAAAATAAAAACATTCAGCTCAGGTAGGATGGCCCTACTGCCGCATTTAATGGCTTCTGTGATCGCTGGTCCTGTTTATGATGGAATTATGACACACAATATACTTTGTATGATGCATATTAAAGCTGGTTAAGTGCTAATTCTACCCTCTTCATGGACTGGCCACACTCACTCTAAAATCAAGCATTTAGAAACCCCCCTCTACAAATCCTGCGATTGACACTGATCTGGACACCATTGAGCAAGGCAGAAAAGTAAATTGCACTACTACGACAGTGAGAAGATCTATTGAGCTCTGTTATTAAGGGAGTAACCAAGAGTGCAGGGTCATGGAAAAGTCCCATTGAGAATACTAGGGCCCTCTTTACATACTGTGCTGCCCCAGGAGGGGGCATTGTCACATCGTTTTGATACCACCTCTCAATACCACTAAAAAGTATCACTTTGTTTGACATAACTTAATTTATAAACAAACAGTCCAGATTTTATTGGTTAAACCTTTTGGGGACATTTATCTTCTGGTGAATGGTTAGTAATTAAATACATAAATAAATTGTTATCTTCAATTTTGAAAATCAGAACATTGAAATCGTACATAAAGAAATCAGTCAATATTTTAACAGAATGCTACAAAATAAATCAGAAAAAATTATTTAATTGCTACATGGGACTGTCTGCTTTATGTCACCAGTCTGTTTTATAGTGAATACTGTACTGTTAGTTAATAGTGAATACAATGCTCTCTGTGGCTTAGTCCGCTCTCTACATCAAGAGATTCAGTCATAAAAATTCTTCAGAGAAACACTGTGGAATGTGGACAGCACTCAGGCCTATATAGCAAACCCCAAACTACGTCACCTCTAATATTCAAGTAGAACTGAGCTGCAGTGTGGTCAGCCCATTTTGTTTACTGTTAAACACATTTTGGGCTGTTTAATATCTACTTTAAGATCCTTCTGCCAATCAATTGTTTTCAAAAACTTCAAATATTTCATTAAGTAAATTATTATTGCCTGAATCTTTCTGCTGTTAAACAAAAAACAACTGGTAAAGGCTGATGCAACTGATCTCTACAAACGATTACTGCTGTTATCGTTGTTGATATTAACTTTTCCCTGCAATACTCGTTAATGTATCAAAGAGACTACTAAAAATAGTAATTATTGATTAAAACGGACTAGCATGTAGCTCTGGACAAGGCCCATACTCTTAAAATTTCACTTGGACGAAAAACCTGTCATCCTTGATTATACTGTACACTGTAATTTTGATTTTCATGTCATAGTTTTTATGTTTCATCCAGTCTAACAAATGTATTAGACCAGTCACGAATACCTCCCAACTGTCCTGTTTCAGGAGGGACAATACTGTACCTGTTTTAGCTGACCAACACGACGGTTCAAAGGTATGTCTACCACTGTAAAGTCAATGCAAAATAAAAATTTTCAAACCCAAAATCACCATCCCGATTTTAAACAATTAAAAATTCAAACCACTGGATATATTAACCTGCAGTTTCACAACCCGTTGGAAAACCGGCAAAAAAATGGGCAATAAAAAGGAGCCACTGGCAGTCAAATTAACTGAAACTACCATCAATTTGAGCTATCTTGCCTGTATGCTGAGTAAAAAAAAAATTATCCCTCCCTCCCATGCACCCAGTATGCTACAAATGTATTATATTGCCATGTTTTGTTTTTGTTACTTTTTTTTTTTTTTTTTTTTTTTAACAAACCACTACTGGACACTAGGGGCCAGCTTTCAAAGTCAGGATATCTGGGGGTAAGTTTATTAACCGTCTGTTTGAGTCTATTTCAAAACCGATGATGTTGGATTGCAGTCTAGAAAAACAGCATTTACTATGCACCGGTTTTGACTGCCATTTGAAATACGGCAACGTTACCCATCCGAATTCAAACTCCAATACTGCAGCAGATCCAACCGAAACCCGCCATCAATCTGCTGCGGAGGTGAAGCAGTGCACGGAACACTATGATTTGTTAGGTGTAAAACAATAAAAATAGTAAAAAATAAATGTGTAGGGTCCACCCCCAAATCTATGACTAGCACTGGACCTCTCAGCCTGGGCTGGTATTGGTAATTTGGAGGAAAAAAATGAAGTGGTGTTCCCCCTATTTTTCAATAACCATTGCCAGGGTGAACCAGCTGGGGGGCTGATGCTATAGCAGTGAGACACATAATGTGCGGTCCCACCAGCATAGCATTAACCAGCCCCAAACCACTCAGCCCAGGGCGCAAATTCCTCTGGACCCCAAATTTAAAATGGGGTCCTCCCTTACAAGGAACTACCAGCCCTTGGTGGGTGAATGCGGGGTTAATAGTACAGGTTGAGTCTCCCATTTCCAAAATGCTCGGGACCAGGGGTATTTTGTATATCGGAGTATTCAGTATTTTGGAATATTTACATGCCATTATGTAATATCTTGGGGAATGGACCCAAATCTAAATACAGAATGCATTTATGTTTCATTTACACCTTATACACGCAGGCTGCAGGTTATGTTATACAATATTTTCAAAAATTTGGTGGCTCAAACAAAATTTGTGTAATAGTCGCTATGGCAGTGGCACTTTCAACCCAGGGCCCAAGGGTATATGTAAGGATAAATCTGATGGACAGGAATCCATGTGATGGAAAGGTTAGTGAGCAGTGGGGCATGTAAGTGAAAGTTGGTGGAAGGGGGGCATGTGAGGGAAAAGCTGGTGGCCAGGTTTGACATACAAGATAAAGTTGGAGGTCAGAGTGGCATAAAGTATGTACAGTAGGAAAATCTTGTGTGCAGATGTATATGTGAGGGAAAAGCTGGGGGACAGATGGGCATGGGAGAGAAAAGCAGGTGGGCAGTGTGAGGCATATGAGATAAATGCTGACAGGCTGTTGTGTGCTTATGAGGGAAAAGTATTGGGGAATGTAAGAAAAAGCTTGTGGGCAGAGAAGCATGTAAGAGAAAAACTGGTGTGCAGAGTGGCATGTGAGGGAAGAGCTGATTGGCAGAGTGGCATGCGAGGGAAGATCTGATTGGCAGAGTGGCATGTGAGGGAAGAGCTGATTGGTAGACTGGCATGTAAGGGAAGAGCTGAGTGGCAGAGTGGCATGTGAGGGAAGAGCTGATTGGCAGAGTGGCATGCGAGGGAAGATATGATTGGCAGAGTGGCATGTGAGGGAAGAGCTGATTGGTAGACTGGCATGTAAGGGAAGAGCTGAGTGGCAGAGTGGCATGTGAGGGAAGAGCTGATTGGCAGAGTGGCATGCGAGGGAAGATCTGATTGGCAGAGTGGCATGTGAGGGAAGAGCTGATTGGTAGACTGGCATGTAAGGGAAGAGCTGAGTGGCAGAGTGGCATGTGAGGGAAGAGCTGATTGGTAGATTGGCATGTGAGGGAAGGGCTGATTGGTAGAGAGGCATGTGAGGGAAGAGCTGATTGGTAGACTGGCATGTGTGGGAAAGGCTGATTGGTAGAGAGGCATGTGAGGGAAGAGATGATGGACAGAGGGATATGTGAAGGAAAATCTTGTGTGCAGAGGGATATTTAAGGTAAATGTTGGGGGGCTGAAGTGCATGTGACGTAAAATGATGAGTAGAGATTATTATGTTTTCATTATTTTGTTTCTCTGATTTAGAATAGAGGCAATTCAGTTTTCAGAGATGTGCACCCCAACACTGCACATTTTCCCGTGCATATCTATGGGGTGCGAGGGAAAAAGCACAATGTTGATGGCTGTGATGTACCAGCATGCCTGTTTCTCCGGCACTACACCATCATCACTGCTAATCAACATGCAGCATATTGACATAAGAATGTCGGCATGGCCGTAATGCTGACATGTCACATGTCGACATGTTTGGCACGTCGACATTGAACACACAAACATTTATCATGTCGATATATACAAATGGACTGCGCATGTGTTAGACCAAAAGATGGTGGTCTCAAGTATTCATGCTATGTAAAAAAGCCTTTTAATGGCTAATAATCAAAGCACACAAACATAAAATTAGATAAAACACATAAAGAAACTTTTGATATTACAATACATATAAACATGAAAACCAATAAAATAAGAATATTAAAATGATGAAAAAGTGCAGTGCTGTGCTTATGTTTAGAGGGTTAATCCTGTCATAGCTGGTTAGACAGCAGATACTACGTATATGGATACGTGCAGCAAAATAGCAACATACGCTGTACTTGTATGTCATAATGAGGAAAAGAGCAAGTTCGTCCAGCAATTTGAATTCAATACTGCACCAATGTGCAGAGGTCAGTCTGCATTTCTGACACAAATCTATGGTGCATAAGCACCATCTATACAAAGCACCCGGTAAATATATGTAAAACAATAAGCACCTTGTGGGGGTGTACCCATAATAATAGTGCCTCAGATCTGACCTCGTTATACAGCCGGTGTTCAAGTAGTTGTAGTCTAAATGTAGCTTGTAATTTTTAGGCTGATGATGTTATGCATCGAAGCAGCAGAGTGCATGGTAGTAGGTTT
The DNA here is from genome assembly GCA_031769625.1 of Taudactylus pleione. Lineage (NCBI taxonomy): Eukaryota > Metazoa > Chordata > Amphibia > Anura > Myobatrachidae > Taudactylus > Taudactylus pleione. The sequence goes on along the minus strand of JAUIMM010000015.1, from coordinate 6,355,774 downwards.
GCTGTTTATAGATCACACAGTTACACAGGTCCAGGGGATTTCCATGCCATGGAGTAGTGTTCACTCGTCGGCCCTTGATCTGTGTAGATGTTAGCAGGCACCGTGTAGCAGGAACTGGATTTCCCGGTAATAATAGTGGTTGGTTCAACTGCTCATCTATGTTTAGTGGGTGATGGCATTAAAAGAGATTTTTCTGGTAGTCCGCAGCACAAAGGGTATATATGGTAGACTGTCTGCAGTCCCAGTGGTGTGCTCAGTACTTGTCATGTCGACACTGATGAAATGATAACATAAATAGAATGTAAACAATACGTACCTGGTGGTTTAGCGGTAACCTGGTACAGCTGGTACGGATGCTCCAGCAGTGTCTTCCAGGTCTTTGTGTGACATCATGATGACTTCTGACAGATCCTGCGATGCTACAGGCGGTGAGTATTGCTAAGCCTAACCCCTAACCAAACCACCCACCTAGTGCCTAACCCTAAGCTCTCCTCTCGCAGCCTAACCCTAACCTTCCCCTCCCATGGCCTAACCTTAACACGCCTTTCCGTGCAGAATGTTGCTATATCAGTTGTTGACATTGTAATCATGTCGACATTATGCACCTGCCGACATGATCAATGTTGACATTTCAACAATGATGACAGCATAATCGTCAAAATAGTGATGTCAACATTATGAATGTTGACATTGTAAATGTTGATATTCATTATGACTACATCCATTAATTTCACAGTGCCTTTGAATGAGTGTCTGGTGTCTGCTGATTTTGACAAGATTTATTTGCTTTCCTTTTTAAAACTCTAGCATTTGGAAACCCCCTCTAGAAATCCTGTGTTTGTCCCTGGACATCAGTGGTGCCTGGACAGCATGATGCATCAGACAGCAGTGCCTCTGGACTGCAGCTTTACCAGCCAGCTATTACTTTTATTTTACAAAGTGCTTGGCTTCAAGTTTGGGTGGTGAGAAGGGACAGTAGGCTAAAGCTTTGCCTAGGGTGCAAAAAAAACCTTGCATCTCCCCTGTCTATGGGTCCCTTACAGGTAGTGAGACCCGGCATAAGTGCTCTACATGTGGTCTATTTGAATCCACTATACAGCATATAACACCCTGTTTATTTAGAGCCACTATTTCCCTCTCAAGTGCTATTCTGATTTACTGACTTTTTCTGCTATTTCTCCACAGCTAATGGTTTACAAAGTGTCTTTTAGGTCTACACACATAAGATGCTGTAATGAAAACTGTAAGAAACACTGTCACCCAGCACGCGATAGTCAGTCAAGGATCTGTACCCTCTAAAGTGGGGGCAAGGTGACTGCATATTTGCCCTGTATTTATAGCAGGCATGTGACCACATCCTCTCACACATTTGGCCACACCGTCCTTCCCAATCATGGTGCACCACTGACATTCTTTTTTTGATCCACTGCTGCCCTCCTACATCCTTTTATTTTTTAAACATACATAATGCAGCCTATATTTTTATAATATGTATGATGTCCTCCTTGTTTGTACAATATTGATGATAGCACCCTTATTTATAAATTAATGATATTGGTCAACATTTTTTAATAACTATAATGACCCCCATGATTATGTTATAATGTCTCTTGCACATATTGTGCCCTAAATCCCTTAGTTGTTTTTCATTATGAAGCTCAAAGGACATTCTAACAAGAGGCTGAGCACTTATATAATCAAATATACTATATGTATATATATACAGGTTGAGTCTCCCATATCCAAACTGCTTGGGACTAGGGGCATTTTGGATAACGGAATAGTCCGTATTTTGGAATATTTGCACACTATAATGAAATATCTTGGGAATGGGACCCAAATATACACACAGAATGCATTTATGTGTTATATACACCTTATACACACAGCCTGCAGGTAATTTTATACAATATTTTCAATAATTTTGTGTCTCAAGCAAAGTTTGTGTACAGAAATGAAATTCATTTATGTTTCATATACACCTTATACAAAGTTTGTGTACATTGAACCATCAAAAATCAAAGGTTTCATTAACTCAGTCATGCCAAAAAAATTCTGTATTTCGGAATATTTGGATATGGGAGACTCGACCTGTGTGTGTGTATGTATATATATATATATATATATATATATATATATATTTCTAAATAAAATAATGCCTTAGAGCCTGATTTTCTTAGTCGTACATAATGCATGTACAACTGTAAGAAATGCTAATTAGACTATATGCACGTTCTGAATAGTACGCATCTATCACACCGCCTCACTATTCCATCTGCTAAAGTAACGGTCATCATTAGCATTGGCATTTATACCTACTCCACATTTGGTGCAAGAGATCTGCCTGAATTTGGCTTACACTTTGCATACAAATGAAATGACTTAATAGGTGCATCTCTGGCTACACACCCAGGACACACTCTAGCGTGTGTTCACATTTGTCCCGGCCAGAAACGCCCACAGAGAAAAGACTGTATCTGAATTGATCTTAAGTTTGCAAAGATACAGCATTTACTTTTGTAGTTTTTAATTGACTTTATTAAGTATATTATGTTGATCAGTGGAAATAATTATTGACTAAATCCATTTTAATTCTATGATGTACTGTAGAACAATAAAGTGGTAAAAAGGCTAATGGAGCTAAAATCTTTTAATAAATGTTTAAATACCTTTTTCTCATTATTTTGTATTCAGTATGATGAACAACTAAATAAATCAAGTGCTTAAAATCAGCTTACTTAAAATCTCAAGTATACTGTACATCGATATGATATACTGTATATGGGATGTTTTCCCAACATAACGCAGGCACAGCCCACCAACCACAGCATTGATTGTGTGTAAAACACTGACAAACAAATCTAACAAGGAGGAAACCAGAACATTTCTATCCGATACTGTCCTATTGCTATCAAAAGCCCCATATTTTCTAAACTGATAAAAACTGAAGAATCTACACTTGGATTTAAGGTTTAATACTGATAGAAATGTTTTATCATAATCAATAATGTACATAAAACTAACATTTGAAGTGGTGTCGTTGATGGATAGATGTTTGTTTTATGTGGTTTGGTACAATGAGGATTGGTTGAACTTTCTCATTGGTTGCTTGGATTGGGTTTCATGGGTGACCCAGGGGAAACCTGCTATTCCCTAAGATTAGACACTTTTCTACATGGACATTACATCACTGAAATTTAGATATTTTATACCGGTGTTAAAGGCGCCACCTCCACTGCAATGGAGGAGAGAGCTTCTGGATAGAAAGTTACAAGACTAAATACAAAACAGTCCATGGGTCAATCCAGATTATTCATAAATTATATTATGAATTTTAAACCCAGTGGCAGTAACCATGCTCACATGCAGGATGGGAATTGTAGACCAGTTTAAATAAAAAAAAAAAAAACAACAAGCCATCATGAATGCATAGAAATCCTGCTTCTTTTCTGTGATTTTTCAAACCTGGATGTTTAACCCTTCTTATTTCATGACTTGGGATGAGTGATCCAGTTATATTTCAGAGAGTAGTTTTAGAGGATTACCCTTATAGCTATGCTCTATATTCAGTCATAGACAGCTTGCTTAGAACTAGAAATGTGCACAGACCTCCATGTTTTGGTTTTGGTTCTAAATCATTGTGTTTTGGTTTTGGCAAAACCACCCTCAAGTGTTTTGGTTTTGGATCCGGATTTCTTTAAACATTTATAAAAACAGCCTGTGGCGTAAGTTTATCCCAGATGCCCTGAGGTAAGTTATAATTTGGTGCCCACCTCGTCACAGCCGCTGACACTGTAATGTAGCATTATGCATGCAGATACACCCGCAGTGGCACACAGATTATAGGCATCCCACATATCATTTTAATCAGCAGAAGCTGCTTGTGCGTCCTATTCGCATAGCTGTGTGAATAAGATGCACTTGAAGGGAAAATTTTGCATGAAAAGATGCTCTGCGCTACCGAACGTTCATGCGTTATGTGTCACACGCAAAGTATATGTATGTGGACACATCTGTATGCAGTAGTCACAGATAAGATAGTGCCCTGTATGGTGCAGTTAGCATGAGGTTCAGAGTCCTCCTGATGGAGGCAAAAGCCACCTGATGTGGAGTGGGAAGCCCTCCTGATACCCCTGATGGAGGGGAAAACCATCTGATGTGATGCTTTGAGGACTGAGCTTAAGTGAAGATACTGTAAAACTGCCACTGTGGTGGGACTACAAATCAGAAAATTTCCAGTCTACTGCCGACTGCATCACATGCCGGGAAGTTGTTCCACCAAAAATTTGCCCCAAGACTCAGTCTCTGGTGCCCCAGGCCCCTGCCTCCCATGCCTCTTACCCGCAGCTTCTTTCGATGCATCCTTGTTGATATCCAGCTCTTTGAAGATCTGCAGCCAAGCTTATCCTCGGGCCAGCCACTCGGGACTCTGCTGCACGGGTCCATAGCTAGGGCTAATGCCAGGGAGGAGTGGGAACGGAGGGTTGTGGGTGTAGGGTGTGCCGGGACTGCTGCACATATCCACGACTAGGGCTGTCGCCAGGGAGGAGTGGGACAGGGAGTTGTTGGTGAGGGATGCGCCGGGACTGCTGCACGGGTCCGAGCGATGCTAGGGCTGCCGCCAGGGAGGAGCGAGGCGGAGAGTTCTTAGGTGAGGTGGGCACCAGATGTATCACACTGACATGCTGAGGAGCAGCGACACGAGTGAGTAAGGGCAGGCTACAGATAGATGACGGCGGCAGCTGATGGTCTGACATGGAGCACTCCACTAGTGTATGGTTGCTTCTCAGGTGCTGGGAAGAGCTGCTATGTATTGGGCAGCAGTGACGGTACACTCCAGGTACATAGTTACAACCCTAAGTGGGGTGAATATATTGTGGTCAGTGGAGAAGGTGCTCCTTCAGTGCTGGAGCCCGGCGGCAGAAGCCTCCAATGTCTCCAGTAGTTCTGCCCCTGAAAACAGCTAAAATCATGAAACTTGGGCATGTTTTGTTCCTATAGTATTATTAACATCAATGACATTAATTTCCAGTCATCTCTAGTCAATTTTGACCACCTCACAGCTCACAATATTGTTTTCACCAATATAGGCCAAAGGCTGTAGTGAGCTGGTTGGCAAAAATAAGTGACAGAGCAGCGGCACAAACATGTGGCAGTTTAAAAGAATACAGCACTATGAAAAACAATTCTCACTTCAAGTTCACTTCTAACAAACATACACAAGAGGCTGTTTGCACTGGATTGCAGATACTAGCTAATGTCAGACAAATATACACAGTGACAAAGATGCCTGCAGCCTTTTACACGCTTCCCACCCGCTCCATCTACCTACAACTCTCTCTGATGGTGATTAGTGTGTAGTATTGCATAATAAGCAACAGCCCACACCCTGTCCTCACACGCTCCTGTGTAAAATGGAACCTGATATCACAAGGGAGGGACTTACATGCAGGGCCTGCTCTTGGGGTGCTTGACCAATGTGGTCGAACAGGGACGCCACCCCATAGAGGGCGCACCCTTCCCCAACATCCCAATTTCAGTGGGACAGTACTGGTCCGCTGTTCCACCCGTGGGCCGAAGTGGACCGCGGTTGGTCAAATCAGGAGGTTGGGGATCCCTACCCAGCTAGTGATGGAGTGCTGGGCTTACCCCCAGCCTGACATTATTTGGAGGCGTGCCATGCGGACACGCCACCAAATAACGTCACTTAGAGGGCGTGGTCTATGGTAATCAGGCTACGTCCCCATTTCGGAAGCACGCAACTATCGGGCGCTATTAACCGAGCCCGCACAGGGTACTCCGACCCCTGCAGCCGGCCCTGCTTACATGAGGTCCAGAACCACAACAGTTGCTTATGAGATCCAAGATACGAATTTGGCGAGAAGACCCGAATCAGGACTCCTTTCTACTCGGAGTCCCGAAGTTCAGGTGTGTTTGATTTTCAGCAAAACCAAACCACTCATCTCTAGTAGTTGTAAATACCTTTAGTGGAGACACCAATCGATATGAAATCTTACTTGTTTTGTTATGTCAGCAAATGTTATAAATGTATTAATATCATATTATAAAATATGAATATCCAAGTTCTTTTTATTATCACATTCTTTCAAACTACAGTATGATCCAGATTATTAGCAGATGGAATCGGTATGATTTACCACCGGCCGCATGGCAGTGACAGCCCGACAGAGGTGGAAATCCTGATCGTCCATTAAGGGAAGTATGCTAACCTAATTCACCCCCTTAACCCTAACCCTCCCTTAGGGGTGCCTAACCCTAACCTTCCCCTCAGTGCCTAACCCTAATCCCCCCTCTAAGTGCCTAACTCTAACCCCCCTTCCCCTAACCTAACCCTAACCTCCCGGGGAGGTGCCTAACCCTAAGTCCCCCCCGGGTTCCCTAAACCTAACCCTCCCCCCCGCGCGGCTGTCCGCTCCCGGCGCCCGGCTTACCTTCGATCGGTAAGTCAGGTGTCGGGCTCCCGGCATAGGTCTAATGACAGGCGTCGGGATTTCGATGACTGTCAATTGACACTTGCCGGGATTAGATAGTCGGGAAGCCAGCGGTCGGGATTCCGTTCGTCGTCTTCCCGACTGCTTCCCTTAGCAGATACAGTATATAAAAAAAGGTTGAGAACATGTAATCTTTATAGTTTTTGTTACATTTTGTAACACATTTATCTTCGTTATGTTATTATTTTACTAGCCATGTTTTGCTTGTAAAATCATTTCCGTTGCAAAACTACTGAACCGATTTTCATGAAAACTGCATCATTTTGTAGTGGAAACTTCTAGAAATAACCTGCACTTAAAAGTTAAAGCTGAAAAATAACAAAAACAAAATGTATTGACATCATCAATGCAAGATGATAGATGTGGCACCATGAGCGCGGCTGGTGGGGGGGGGGTGCTTTGGGCCTGCGTTCACTTGATTAGGATAGGCTACATACATAGCGGTCTGTGCACAGGGCCCACAGTGACATTGGTGTGAGTGGTGGGTGAATAAGATAGGCTACATACAGTAGCAGTCTGTGCACAGGGCCCACAGTGACATTGGTGTGAGTGGTGGGTGAATAGGATAGGCTACATACAGTAGCAGTCTGTGCACAGGGCCCACAGTGACATTGGTGTGAGTGGTGGGTGAATAGGATAGGCTACATACAGTAGCAGTCTGTGCACAAGGCCCACAGTGACATTGGTGTGAGTGGTGGGTGAATAGGATAGGCTACATACAGTAGCAGTCTGTGCACAAGGCCCACAGTGACATTGGTGTGAGTGGTGGGTGAATAGGATAGGCTACATACAGTAGCAGTCTGTGCACAGGGCCCACAGTGACATTGGTGTGAGTGGTGGGTGAATAGGATAGGCTACATACAGTAGCAGTCTGTGCACAGGGCCCACAGTGACATTGGTGTGAGTGGTGGGTGAATAGGATAGGCTACATACAGTAGCAGTCTTTGCACAAGGCCCACAGTGACATTGGTGTGAGTGGTGGGTGAATAGGATAGGCTACATACAGTAGCAGTCTGTGCACAAGGCCCACAGTGACATTGGTTTGAGTGGTGGGTGAAACCGCTGCTGCCATCAGTCTTTGCAGTAAATTATTTGCAGTAAATAACAGTTGTACAGTATCAGTCTACTTACAAATAATACATTTGCAAAACAGGCAGTTTACATGGAACTAGCTGTTGCCCGCGGCTTCACCCACAATGAAATCGCTTCTGCCAACATTATTTTATTTGATGTGTTATAGTTGTATTGCTTTGCATAGGGGCCCTGTAAGATAACGATAGAAAACTGGTACATTGCTGTTAAAGGGACTCATTTTTATAACTTTTTTTTTTTGTATCATTTTTATTTTTTCATCACACTATTAACTATATTTCAATAACATCTTCCAACAAAACTGGTAATATTTTGGTTTGTAGCATTTAAATTTGTATTTAAACTAGGGGTGAGCGGGTTCGGATTTCTGAAATCCGAACCCCCCCGAGCCCCCCCGATCCGAGTCCGATCCGAGTCAGGCTCGACTTTTCCCGCCTGACTCGGATCTGAAATCAAGGCAAAACGTCATCATCCCGCCTTCCGAGTCTCGCGGGTTTTGGATCCTATATAAGGTACCCGCGTCGGCGCCATTTTCTCACTCGGCTGTGGACAGTGAAGAGGGAGGGTGGGAGTTAGGGCTGTGTAGTGTAGTGTAGTGTAGTGCTGCTGTTGTCCACTACTTCAAAGTCCATAGGGGCTGGCTGTGTTGTGCTGTGCTGCTGTTGTTAATAGGGGCTGTGTCCACTACTTCAAAGTCCATAGGGGCTGGCTGGACTGTGTTGTGCAGTCAGTTCTCCATAGGGGCTGTGTCCACTCCAAAGTCCTGTGCAGTGTCCCAGTCCTAAAGGAGTGCTGTAGTGTTGTCCAGGGGGTGCTCTGTCCATCAGGGGTGCTCCCCCCAAGTGCTAAAAAAATAATATAGTTTCTGTGTTTGTGAATTGTGTGCGCAGTAGCCGCACGTGCATCAACAAAGTAGTGCCAAGCGTGCGCCTGTGTCATAAGTAAAGGGCCGGCTGGCTTGACCGTTAAAGGGTGCTGTAACCCCCGAAAGTACACTCCAGTCCAAACCAAAAAAAAATTATTTTCTGTGTTTGTGAATTGTGTGCGCAGTAGCCGCACGTGCATCAACAAAGTAGTGCCAAGCGTGCGCCTGTGTCATAAGTAAAGGGCCGGCTGGCTTGACCGTTAAGGGTGCTGTAACCCCCGAAAGTACACTCCAGTCCAAACCAAAAAAAAAATTATTTTCTGTGTTTGTGAATTGTGTGCGCAGTAGCCGCACGTGCATCAACAAAGTAGTGCCAAGCGTGCGCCTGTGTCATAAGTAAAGGGCCGGCTGGCTTGACCGTTAAGGGTGCTGTAACCCCCGAAAGTACACTCCAGTCCAAACCAAAAAAAAAATTATTTTCTGTGTTTGTGAATTGTGTGCGCAGTAGCCGCACGTGCATCAACAAAGTAGTGCCAAGCGTGCGCCTGTGTCATAAGTAAAGGGCCGGCTGGCTTGACCGTTAAGGGTGCTGTAACCCCCGAAAGTACACTCCAGTCCAAACCAAAAAAAAAATTATTTTCTGTGTTTGTGAATTGTGTGCGCAGTAGCCGCACGTGCATCAACAAAGTAGTGCCAAGCGTGCGCCTGTGTCATAAGTAAAGGGCCGGCTGGCTTGACCGTTAAAGGGTGCTGTAACCCCCAAAGTACACTCCAGTCCAAACCAAAAAAAAAATTATTTTCTGTGTTTGTGAATTGTGTGCGCAGTAGCCGCACGTGCATCAACAAAGTAGTGCCAAACGTGCGCCTGTGTCATAAGTAAAGGGCCGGCTGGCTTGACCGTTAAGGGTGCTGTAACCCCCGAAAGTACACTCCAGTCCAAACCAAAAAAAAAATTATTTTCTGTGTTTGTGAATTGTGTGCGCAGTAGCCGCACGTGCATCAACAAAGTAGTGCCAAGCGTGCGCCTGTGTCATAAGTAAAGGGCCGGCTGGCTTGACCGTTAAGGGTGCTGTAACCCCCGAAAGTACACTCCAGTCCAAACCAAAAAAAAAATTATTTTCTGTGTTTGTGAATTGTGTGCGCAGTAGCCGCACGTGCATCAACAAAGTAGTGCCAAGCGTGCGCCTGTGTCATAAGTAAAGGGCCGGCTGGCTTGACCGTTAAGGGTGCTGTAACCCCCGAAAGTACACTCCAGTCCAAACCTAAAAAAAAATTATTTTCTGTGTTTGTGAATTGTGTGCGCAGTAGCCGCACGTGCATCAACAAAGTAGTGCCAAGCGTGCGCCTGTGTCATAAGTATAGGGCCGGCTGGCTTGACCGTTAAAGGGTGCTGTAACCCCCGAAAGTACACTCCAGTCCAAACCAAAAAAAAATTATTTTCTGTGTTTGTGAATTGTGTGCGCAGTAGCCGCACGTGCATCAACAAAGTAGTGCCAAGAGTGCGCCTGTGTCATAAGTAAAGGGCCGGCTGGCTTGACCGTTAAAGGGTGCTGTAACCCACAAAGTACACTCCAGTCCAAACCAAAAAAAAAATTATTTTCTGTGTTTAGCCGCACGTATATATCAAATCGATATAACATAAATGGAGGACCAAACTTTCTCCGATAAAAATAAAATAGAGAAAGATCAAGAACCACTTCCTCCTAGTGCTGAAGCTGCTGCCACTAGTCATGACATAGACGATAACATGCCATCAACGTCGTCTGCCAAGGCCGATGCCCAATGTCATAGTAGAGGGCACATACACTCCCAAATGGCAAAGTTCAGGAAAATGACCTTGAAAAAGACATTTAAATCAGCTGAAGAGAAACGTAAACTTGCCAATATGCCATTTACGACACGGAGTGGCAAGGAACGGCTAAGGTCGATCCCTAGTATGTTCATGACTAGTGGTTCAGCTTCACATGACGATGGAAGCCCTCCTCCCACTAAAAAAATCAAAAGAGTTAAGCTGGCAAAAGCACAGCGAAGAACTGTGCTTTCTAAGAAGATATCACAAATCCCCAAGGAGAGTCCAAGTGTGGTGGTGGTTGCGATGCCTGACCTTCCCAGCACTGGACGGGAAGAGGTGGCTCTTTCCACCATTTGCACGCCCCCTGCAAGTGCTGAAAGGAGCACCCACAGTCCACTTGCTGATATGCAAATTGAAGATGTCACTGTTGAAGTACAACAGGATGAGGATACTGGTGTAGCTGGCGCTGAGGAGGAAGTTGGCGAGGAGGATTCTGATGGTGATGTGGTTTGTTTAAATCAGGCTCCGGGGGAGACAGTTGTTGTCCGTGGGATGAAAAAGCCCATCACGGTCATGCCTGGGCAGAAGACCAAACATTCCACCTCTTTGGTCTGGCAATATTTCTATCCAAATCCGGACAACAACTGTCTTGCCATATGTACCATATGTAAAGGTGAAATAAGTAGGGGTAGGGACGTCAACCACCTAGGAACATCCTCCCTTATACGGCACCTGCAGCGCGTTCATAAAAAGTTACTGTCAAGTTCAGAAACTTTGGCTCAGACCGTAAGCAGTCCAGGGACACCTAAATCCCGTTGTCCTGTTGTATCCAAGCGCCTGCAAACCACACCGTCAACTCCCTCCTCGTCAATTTCCTCCTTAGTCAGGATCGGAAGTAGTCCTGCAGGCCATATCACTGGCATGACTGACTCTCCTATCCGGGATTCCTCCGGAGGATCCTGCATTGCTACGCCTACTGCTGCCGCTGCTGCTGTTGCTGCTGCTGGGAGTCGTTCATCATCCCAGAGAGGAAGTAGGAACACCACTACTTTTACTAAACAATTGACCCTCCAACAGTCCTTAGCGAGGAGGATGAAGTACGACAGCAGTCATCCTGAAGCAAAACGTATAACTGAGGCCTTGACTGCTATGTTGGTGTTAGACGTGCGTCCGGTATCCGCCATTAGTGCAGTGGGATTTAGACAATTGATGGAGGTAGTGTGTCCCCGGTTCCAAATCCCGTCTAGATTCCACTTCACTAGGCAGGTGATACCGAGACTGTACAGAAACGTCAGAAAAAGTGTCCTCAGTGTCCTGAAAAATGCCGTTGTACACAATGTCCACTTAACCACGGACATGTGGACAAGTGGAACAGGGCGGACTAAGGACTATATGACTGTGACAGCCCACTGGGTAGATGTATCACCTTACGCAGCAACAGCAGCAGCGTCACCAGTAGCAGCATCTCAGAAACGCCAGCTCGTTACAAGGCAGGCTACGCTGTGTATCACCGGTTTCAGTAAGAGGCACACCGCCGACAACCTCTTAGAGAAACTGAGGGAAATCATCGCCCAGTGGCTTACCCCACTTAGACTCTCCTGGGGATTTGTGATATCTGACAATGCCACCAATATTGTGCGGGCATTACATCTGGGCAAATTCCAGCACGTCCCATGTTTTGCTCACACAATAAACTTGGTGGTGCAGAATTTTCTGAAAAGCGACAGGGGCGTGCAGGAGACGCTTTGGGTGGCCCGAAAAATTTCTGGCCACTTTCGCCATTCAGCGACTGCGTGCCGAAGACTGGAGCGCCAGTAAACACTCTTGAACCTGCCCCGCCATCACCTGAAGCAAGAGGTTGTGACGCGGTGGAACTCAACCCTCTATATGCTTCAGAGGATGGAGGAGCAGCAAAAGGCCATACAAGCCTATACATCCACCTATGACATAGGCAAAGGAGGGGGTATGCACCTGACTCAAGCGCAGTGGAGAATGATTTCCGTGTTGTGCAAGGTTCTTCAGCCCTTCGAACTTGCCACACGTGAAGTCAGTTCAGACACTGCCAGCTTGAGTCAGGTCATTCCCCTCATCAGGCTTTTGCAGAAGCAGCTGGAGAAAGTGAAGGAGGAGCTAAGACGGAGCGATTCCGCTCGGCATGTGGGACTTGTGGATGAAGCCCTTCATTCGCTTTGCCAGGATTCCAGGGTGGTCAATCTGTTGAAATCAGACCACTACATTTTGGCCACCGTGCTCGATCCTAGGTTTAAAGCCTATGTGGTGTCTCTCTTTCCGGCCGACACAAGCCTGCAGAGGTGCAAAGACCTGCTGGTGAACACACTGTCAGCTGAAGCGGAACGTGACACGTCAACGGCTCCTTCTTCATTTTCTCCCGCAACTGGGGCTGCCAGGAAAAAACTTAGGTATCCTAAGCAACCCGCTGGCGGTGATGCAGGGCAGGCAGGACCAAGTTTGGACATCTGGTCCGGACTGAAGGACCTGGCAACAATTTCTGACATGTCTACTGTCACTGCATATGATACTGTCACCATTGACAGAATGGTGGAGGATTACATCGGTGACAGCATCCAAGTAGGCATGTCAGACAGTCCATACCTGTACTGGCAGGAAAAAGAGGCAATTTGGAGGCCCCTGTACAAACTGGCTCTATTTTACCTGAGTTGCCCCCCCTCCAGTGTGTACTCCGAAAGAGTGTTTAGTGCAGCCGGGAACCTTGTCAGCGAAAGGCGTAGGAGGTTGCTTCCACAGAATGTGGAGAAGATGATGTTCATCAAAATGAATTATCAGCTCTTCCAGGGAGACCAGCCTCCAGAAGGTACAGAGGGACCTGTGGTGGTGGATTCAAGTGGGGACGAGTTAATACTTTGTGAGGATGAGGATGTACACACTGAAGAGGGTGAGGAATCGGTGGATGAGGAGGATGAGGATGACATCTTGCCTCCGTAGAGCCAGTTTGTGCAGGGACACATTAATTGCCAGCTTGTTTTGTGGGGGCCCAAACGAACCAATCATTTCAGCCACAGTTGTGTGGCAGACCCTGGCGCTGAAATGATTGATTTGTTAAAGTGTGCATGTCCTGTTTATACAACATAAGGGTGGGTGGGAGGGCCCAAGGACAATTCCATCTTGCACCTCTTTTTTTCTTTGCATTATGTACAGTTTGGGGCCTAGTTTTTCTAACTGCCATCCTGTCTGCCACTGCAGTGTCACTCCTAGATGGGTCACGTGTTTGTGCCGCCCACTCGTGTCGCTTAGCATAGTCATCCAGCTACCTCGGTGCAACGTTTTGGACATAAAAACACTATTGTGAGGTGTGAGGTGTTCAGAATAGACTGGAAATGAGTGGAAATTAAGGTTATTGAGGTTAATAATAGCATAGGAGCAGAAAAACCTACAAATTCTGTGATTTTAGCTGTTTTTATGCTTTTTTTCAAAAAAATACAGATCCAAAACACAAAACCCAGAACCCAAAACACGGAAGGGTGGTTTTGGCAAAACCAATCCAGATCCAAAACACGAAGAAAGATCCAGATCCAAAACCAAAACACAAAACACGAAAAGTGGCCGGTGCACACCCCTAATTTAAACATGAGGGTGGTTCAATAAATAAGGTAACAAGACCTCTCATTGCGTAAATGTATTCAACTCGTACATATAAATGATGTATAATCAATAGTATGGTCTTGATATAGATTATTTTTCCACATAGTTTTATACTTGTCTAAGCATTTGTTCCAACGGTACACCAAGTTATCTATCCCGGCATAGAAGAAATTAGTGTTAAGCACCTGAAGCCAGGACACAACGTTTTGTTGAACTTCACTGTCAGTTACGAATTGCCTTCTACACAGGTGCTTGTTCAATGGTCCAAAGAGATGGAAATCACTCGGTGCCAAGTCAGGGCCGTAGGTAGGGTGGTCCAGTACCTTCCAATGGTAGCGCAGTAAATACTCACGCGTGCAGTTGGTATGGTGTTATCGTGCAGCAATATGACCGCTATTGCCCTCCGCAATAGGCTCAATGTGTCACAATACCAGACAGCATTCATAGTATCCCCCTTGGTGAAGAAATCAACAAGAAGCACACCCTTGTGGTACCAAAACACAGTTGCCATGACCTTCTTTGCTGATGGATTTTTTTTGAAGGTGGGGACGATGTGTGTTTCCATATCATCTGTGCTCTCCGGTGTCACATGACGCATCCACGTTTCATCGCCTGTAACAATACGCTGCAGAACCTGCACTCCCTCCTCATGGTACCGCGTCAAGTGCACAAGAGACAATCCTATCCTATTAGTTTTGTGAACTTCTGTGAGTTGCTTCGGTACTCAGGGCCTGATTCAAAGCCGGATGCTCTGACAAGAGCGCTCGCTCTGAATCAGGGCCCTCCTACCTAATATTGGAGCGGCCTCCTGGCCCCTTGCATAGCTGTGGGTGACCACCCACAGCTTATGCGAGCGGCCAAAAAGATGGTCGCGATGGTCAAGACCATCGTGACCATCAGGCTTGCGACGAGACCCTGCGGTAGGGTCTCGCTGCCGCAAGCCCAGGAGTGCTTTTGGCTCTATCAGAGCCAAAAGCACTCCCACTGACATCCCTAGTGATGTCAGTGGGGCCGGACCCAGACAGTAGGCGTTCCCATGGGAACGCCTCCGTCTGGGCAGCCACGACCCTCGGCACGCCCGCCAAAGGGGGCGTGCTGTCACTCACCATCGACAGCATGCCCCTTTTGTTGCGAGACCCATAGCGACGGCTTGGCCGTCGCTATTCGGGTCTCGCGAATGCGCGCGATGGAGCTCCCTCCGTCGTGCACATGTGCACTAGGGCACCATCGACCCACTTGCGATCGCTCAGCGCTCGCGAGCGGGTCTGAATCAGGCCCTCAGTGTGAACACTTTATCCTGTACCCCAGTTGCTCAGGAACAATGTTGTGCACAGTATCCACTGAGATGTTCAGCTCATCAGCAATATCACTAACTCAAATGTTTATGTGCTCCTGAATCAGACCTTAATGTGGCACAAAAATTTAATCTCTGGTTGGCCGGATGACTGCTCATCTTGAACGTCTGTCCTGCCATTATCAAAGGCAGTGCACCAAACCCAAACCTGTTAATGTGACATGACGTTATCACCATACACCTTGACAAGCTGGTAATGAATTCCAGCTGCTGATGTGCCTTTTATACATAGAAATCTGATCACACTATGCACCTCAATGTTTGACCATGTTTCCGCTAGCCCCTTATAACTGATGTTGGGACAGTATGACTGATACAGCAGTCTAATGGCCATGATGGGAAACAGTGGTCTATCTGTTCTGGAATGGTGGGAAATTAGAATTAAAAAGAGAACATTACACACGTGAGAGGTCTTGTTACCTTACTTATTGAACCACCCCTATACTAGGTAGTGCTCAGGGGGATGCTGTCAAAATACCGTCTGCGGGGATTCTAGTGCGCCGAAATCAAGACACCTGTCAGAATCCCGATGCGCTGGCATTCCAACCGCTGGGTTAGTTTTAGGGTGCGCGGAGGGAGAGGTTAGGTTTAGGCACTAGGGGGGAAGTAAGGTTTAGGCACCGGGGAGGGAGGGAGTGTTAGGGGTAGGTAGAGGGGGAGGGTCGGGACACCGACTGGCAGTTGTTGGTATCCCAACTCTGTCGGGATGCCAGCATCGTGATTCTGACTGCCGGGGTCCCAAAGCGTCGGCATCCTTTACCCAGACTATGGGCCTGGTTCAGCATGGATCGCTACTGCTAATACGCATGCCATCGGCCGATTGCTGCGTACTACGCATGCGCAGGGCCAGATTAAGGCTTGCGGGGGCCCCAGGGCAACAAAGTTGCAGGGGCCCCCTTCAAGCCACACAGAGAGAAAAGAAAATCCAGCTGTGGTATCGGAAATGAGCTTGTGTTGATTTGTATATATTTATAAGTAGAAATGCTCTGTATGACCTCTATGCAGTGATGTAATTAGCCACACAGAGCCGAGCCAGGTCCGACCTACCTGCCCCCCTGAAAGTCCCACATGGAGCCCCCCCTCCTGGCCACATGAAGACAGGGCCAAACACTCACACATACACTAACGCATATACACACATTGACACATACATACACAATAACACATTCATATATATACACACACTAAAGCAGTACATACATTCTTACTATTGATGCAGCAGTTTCTGCTGGTACAGACTGCAAACAGACCCGGGTTTCTCCTCCATTCATTAGGCATGACCCTGACACACTTATTAACCACTGCCCACATTGGGGGAGGAGCCAATATGGCAAGCCCCACCCCCATATTCCCGGAAATCGCGGCATACGCCATGGGGGTGGGGCTTGCCATATTGGCTCCTCCCCAATGTGGGCAGTAAGGGAGGGAGTGTGTGTCGGGGGTCATGCGCTAGTAAGCTGGTGGCCCCCTCTCCCCGTTAGAAAGCTGATGCAGCAGCAGCACTGACTGTGCTGCTGCATGCAGTAGAATAGCTGCAGCTGCAGAGCGTCCTCCCGGGAACAGGTGCTGCCCTCTGTGTGTAGGGGCCCAGGGACAACCACCCCTGTCGCCCTCCCTTAATCCAGCCCTGCGCATGCGTATGGTAAAGTGGGTGTCCTTATGTTATGCTGCGGCGGCATAGCGATCACAATGGATTAGCATACTATCGCAGTAGAACAGCGTGCGTAATCGCTTTTGCAATTGCAGTTGCGATCGGTAGTGAATCAGATCCAATGTCAACATACTTCCCAATAGTTGCAGTAATAGAATTACCTGTTTTTTGATGGTGACGCACAGTGCTGATATGTCATCAAGTTTGTTGTCATCACAAGTTCATTTCCCCCTGACAGAGGACCAGGAATAGTCAGAGCGCGTCTCCTGTCAGCATCTCTGCTGATCTCTTTCAGGTCTTTACAATCTCAAAACAATAAATCTGTGCCGTCAAATCTTTCATGACTAACAAATATTCATGCACTTTGTACGGCTTCTATCTAAGCCTGCGGTCTCATTTCAATTTGCCATTACCCTTTTTCTACACAATTATATCTCTGTACAGTAGTTTCCTATTAAATGATTTAATTCTTGGCAGTTTTCACAAAAAGGGAGAACTTCAGCAATTTAAGCTTTTTCTTCCTGCAGGCACAATAGCCAGACAGCTGGAAATTAAGTCAAGAAGACAAAATAAACACATTTTTTCATGGGCTCTGTGGACCAATCAGAGACTGCATCAGAGTTTTAGCCCCTGCAAGCATACATGTGTCTGTAACATCATAAAGATACTTATTAGTGAACCAATATATTGTACTCCAGACTCCTAACTAATAAACATTCTAGCATTAAAACAGACCTCACCTAGAGTACAGTGTTCAGAAAACATTAAAGCAGACTATTCACCATAAAATAAAGTAATCAGCCAGAACATACTATATGACCATACTACTGTATATTAGTACATTCTCAGTATGTTCCTAACTATGAAAAGGAAGAAATCTAGTTTGTTGCATTATTGTATCTCTTGTTGTATTGAATGGATATTTTTCACATTCATTACATAATTATAGGGCCTGATTCATTAAGGATCGCAACTGCAACAGCGCTCGCAGTTGGCCGATTGTTGCGTACTGCGCATGCATCGCAGAGCGCATGAGCGAAGGCACCACTGTGATCAAGCAGAGCAATCGCAGAGTGAAAGACAGACAGTGAGCGTTTGGGGTGGTGACGGGGGGATGGTCGGAGGAATGCAGCCATGTCTGTCCTATTGAACGCTGTTGCGTGGGTGTGCATAAATGAGCCATTGTGATGGCATACGCAGCTTGAGTGCAACGAGGTTAGCAATTTCTAAGTAAAGTCAGGGCTGTTGTAATTCTGCATGAGGGGCCGATGGTACTTGATGTTACCGATGTTTGTGGAGGTGTGCAAGGTATTACGGATGTGAGATAGTGGTAGTGGGAGGCAGTTGGCATCTCTATGCTGGTAGTGCGACAGTATTGCGATAGCAATCATTAGCATAATTTCGCAGCAGACCTGTGTACGATTACGGAGCAATCCTTAATTAATCAAGCCTATAGTACACAAATGAGAACAGACAAGTACTCTAAAAAGGGCAGGCACTCTTAAAGCAATTAAAATTTAACTTTTAATAACCAAGTTCTAATAATAGAGCATTAATGAATACAATGACATACAAAATATATAGTATACTTCCCTTCTCAATACTCACAAAAGCCTAGGTACTGTATATGCTCACGACACTACCATAAGACCAAAGTATTTAGTGCATTGTCACTGCCCAGATCCCCCCCCGAAATGCCCATTTCACGGAAAGACACATCTGGCCAACTGTATGCTAAAATTCGCTATTTGCGTCTGTACAAAGATAACCATCTGACTTAAAACTGCACCATAGCTCAAGTATAGCATCCAAATCTTATGGCACCTGTCATCAGTATAATGCATGGATTTAATTATAAATTAACTACGTAAAGGCACCCTTTTCACATCAAATGGCTTATGTAATAGTTTGTGAGATGCACGATCTTGCCAGATTTCGGCGGATCTGTCTGTATTTTTATATCTCTTTTTTGTGTATGTCAACTGTTTTTATTGGAAAGAGGAACAAGTAACAATTATACAACAAACATGAAAGAGAATATGCAAGAGGATATTCTGGCAGAACACACATCATTGATGAAACATACAGCAAAAATTATGCAGTAATGCTGCAAACAGGAAAAAGCAGCAACAAATCTCCAATGTATTCAAATATGAGAAAGATAAAGCTAAAATAAACAAAAAGGTGGGAGAGAGGAGGAGTGAACCCAAAGAGGAAAGTAGGAGGTTTGGGGGATGAAAGGGGAAAGAAGATCCGTAGTAAATTTCAGCAGGAGAGGCATAGTAGTAACAATAGGAGTCAGCCATCAGAGATCATCTAAGCCATTAACAGGGAGATCAGAGGGAAGGGTACGCTTCCCGTTGTGAAGAGGGAAAGCTAGAAATATAGGTTTTATAGGAGTAGATTCTTTATATTCCATAAACCAAAGATGTATATATACACACTACGGCGCATGTGTGGCTAATACATGTAATAACCAATAAGAATGATTAGCTGATATATAGTTGGCATAAAAATAGAGTCGTGTGAAAATCTTCATAAATTAAACAATTTAATAAATATCATAGACATAATAACATATAAATGGATTAAAAATTAGTTGTATAATCAATTACATAAAATGTATATAAGGTAAAAAGTGTAGTATAGAATATATGAATCAGAGGTATGTCTCTCACATTGATATTCAATCATATGCTGATATAGAAAAAGTCTCCTGTATATTTACCAGTACCACTCTCAAATGTAATGTGCAGGTAATGTCCCAAGTAGATAAATTCTCTGCAACCTGTGTAGTTCTTGCAAGCTTGTGTGAAAAAGGGATTTCGGAGGCACAGTATCACTCCAAGTGCAGACAGTGTGGATGGTGTCCAAGTGGGTTAGTAATATCCTGCAGCTTGTGCAGTCCCTTATTCTTGGTCTCTGTTGTCCCAATCAGGAACAATAGTGTCCAGGTGACACTGTCTGTGGTCTGTAATGCTCTGTATCCCGTTATTGTAGATGGCACACCAATGAGAATGTGGTAGTCTTTTCCAATATGGATATGAATAATCAGCAAGCAGAAAAATCTGATGATTAAATGTGTGGAAACCTCTGTTCTCAGACTGACGCGTTTCCCTGTACCTGACAGCTTTATCAAAGGCAATGAATGGTCTACACCTAGCTTTTGCTTATAAATACCCTTTTCAATTAGGTGAAAGTGTTTCACCTGAGAAACCAATTAGATACAATGTTATAAAAACACAATAAAATGAAAAGAAAGAAGATTCACACAACTCTATTAAATCCTACCTTAATCGGAGACAAAAGCTGTATCAAAATTAATCGACCATTACGTTACTTCCTTTATTGTTAAATATTAACATTTTCTAATCAGCGATCACGTGAGCGGAGATCCCGTACATCCTCCCTCACGTGATGTTACCGCAATACACATGATCGGAGTTCCCGATACATTCGGACGTCACCAAATCACGTGACATTGTGTACTCCCATCAGAGTCACGTGAGCGGGGATCCCCGACGTCACTCTCCCACGTGGCACCATCTCAACGTGCAACCACGTGAGCCAGGGCTCCAAAAGAACTATTACGTTCTCTCACAGAAAATAATGTGGGCAGGAATCCCAAACGTCATTCCCCCACGTGATTATACTTCAATATTAAGCCACGCTAGTGGAATCCCAATGATTTATGCGTCATGCCCTCACGTGACACTTTCTCGTAGAGTAACCGCATAAGGGAAGATCCTAGTATTTCTAAATATCGCAAATTCATATCATAAACCTAGACATTAGTGAAAACTGCAATCTATCATATCATTAAATGGTAATTGGACTTAAATAATCCTCCAAATTGGAATAATACTTTAATCCATGCACAAAATAAATAAAATAAAAATAGTAATAAATAATAATAATAATAATTAATAATAATAAATACTAATAATATTAGATAATAATAAAAATAAATATAATAATAAAAAACATAAAATCTTAAGCAACAAATAGTTAGATGTTTACCACTCGTATTACAATTTCTTAATAATCTGTACATCTTATCTAATGTTTTATACCAAACTAATCTTTATATTCCATCCATAAAATCCAGGTCCCACCGAACTCTGAAAACTTGTCTGCTAAGGAAAGAAGGATATCTTTTATAGACATTAAACAATCTAATCTTTAGAACCAGTCTTAATGGTGTGAAGGTATGGAATTTCTATAGGACTGGGACTACTGCTCTAGCAGCATTACTAAGGTGGCAGAGAAGGGACTTTTTATAAGTGATCACTGGTGTTAATGAGTGGGCCAATAGCCAGAAGCCAGGATCTGTAGGATCTGCTTTGAGATAGAGATAAACTCTGACCAATAGGGAAAAATTAGTGGGCAATCCCACCAAATGTGCTCTAGAGTCTCCAAGGAGTCAAGGCATCTCCAGCAAGTACCAGAAACAAAAGGCTACATTTTGTGGCAGAGGGAGGGGTGTTTATAGCCTCGTGTCAGGATATTGTACTGCATCTATTTATAGATATATGGAACTAGAGGAAGTTTTATGAAAAGTGCCATATAGTTGTCTATTAAAAGTTTGTATAATATAGCGATAGTATGCAAGGGAGTGTGAGGTGATACACAAAGTTTCTCAAACAGGATAAGCTCCTTAACAGGGAAACCTAAACTGTTGTATGATTAAATAAAATGTCTAAGCTGTAGGTACTTCCAAAATTCAGTATGAAGTATTGTATATGCCATGTAGTATGAGAATTGATGCAGCTGGACAGTTAAAAAGAGTCCTGCCATCCCTCAAACTGAGTGATCTGAGATCAGGGGCTGGCTGGCAACTTTTAGCCAGGGGGGCAAATGCATGCAGACGGCCCTGGCAGAGAAGTAGCGTGTAGCCAGGGTGACTGAAGCACGTGCGTGCTACGGCGCCTCCACCCTCATGTGTTCCAGGGAGGAGGCAGGTCCATATGGCATTCATGTAAAGTAAAAATAAAGATTAGGGGCAGCCCCCTGTAGTGGTGCCCATATGCAGTGTCCCCCTGTGCCCCAGGAGAGAACCCCCTTATGCAGGCCTCCATTAGTGCCCCCAGTAGTTATCGCCCCTATGCAGTGCCCCTTATACAGTGACCCCAGTAGTGGTCCCCCCTGTGCAGTGCCCCTTGTGCCCCCAGTAGTAAGCCCCTTATATAGTGCCTCCAGTAGTGGCCCACCTATGCTGTGCCCCTTACATAGTGCCCCAGTAGCAGTGAACCCCCATGCAGTGCCCCCAATAGTGGTAACCCTTATGCAGTGCCCCTTAAATAGTGGCCCCAGTTGTAGTCTCCCCCCTATGTAGTACCCCCAGTATTGCCCTTTATATAGAGCCCCCAGCAGTGGTCCCCCAATGCAGTGCCCCCAGTGGTAGTCTTCTCCCCCCGGGGGAGTGCCCCTAGTAGTAGTCCCCTCCCCTTGTAGTGCCCCTAGTAGTAGTCCCCCCTTGTAGTGCCCCTAGTAGTAGTCCCCCTTTAGTCCCCCCAGTAGTAGTAGTCCCCCCTTGTAGTGCCCCCAGTAGTAGTCCCCCCAGTTGTAGTCCCCCCTTTCAAGTGCCCCCAGTAGTAGTCCCCAGTAGTGGTCTCCCCCTTGCAGTGCTGCCAGTAGTGGTCCCCCCCTTGTAGTGCCCCCAGTAGTGGTCTCCCCTCTTGTAGGGCCCCCAGTAGTGGTCTCCCCCCTTGTAGTGCCCTCAGTTGTGCCCCCCTAATATACAAACGTAATAAAAAAAAAACCACTTACCTGAATCCCCGCACCAGCCGCTGCCATCCGCTCCTCCGTCTGTCCTCCCAGGCCGGCCCGCTCTGCATTATGGGAGAGACATCATGACATCTCTCCCATTACCCACTGCAGGAGCCGGAAGATGGAGCGGCTCCGGCAGTGGGCGCAGCAGCAGTCAGTGAGAGTCTGACAGACTCTCTTTGGCTGCTACTTAAAACAAACACACAGCTGCCAGCACCGGCGGCTGTGTGTTTGTCAGTCACTGTGTAGTGCTGACCGAACTCCATCCGGTCAGCGCTACATGCGCGGTGCAGGCAGCTGTGCACATGGCACCCTGCCCCCTGGCCCAGCCCGCCTCTGTCTGAGATCCAGGGGGTGGTGTGGGGGTATTTGCATTTAATAGGAGTGAAGTTAGCCGGCCTAACCCAATGGAATGAAATGGTAGCTGTCAGAGATGAATTCAGCCTGAAAGCATAGGGGTAATCTTCGGGTGATTATGCTCGGAGGTTGAAATGCGAGGGATCCAACGCGCTATTTCAGGGTACTGGCAAAGGGAGAAACCCTCTATGGAGACCCATTGTATGATATATTTGTATATCTGGTACATGCCAGAATCCTTATAAATGTAACCGCTCTGTGATAACTCTTAATATATGGCAATTGAAGGCCACCTAAGTGGTTATGGTAGTAAAACACATATTATCTCACTCTAGGGGGTCTGCCAGACCAGATACTGTACATTTGTATATTAGGAGCTGAATCAAGTGGAATCTGTAATTCAATATATGTATGGTCAGTGATTGGAGGACATATAACAATTTTGGGAGGGTGTTTATTTTTACTACATTGAGTCTACCTAGACAAGAGAGTTGAGCCATTTATTTTAATCAGAAAGGAGGGCAGAGACTAGTAGAGTAAAGTTCCTATGGTAGAGATGGGAAGGGTCTTTTGATATTTTAATACCTAAATAATTTATGCGAGAGGGGTGCCAGGGTAAAGGGAATGCCCGTTTGAGCCCAAAAATGGTAGAGGAAGAGGAAAAAATTTCCTCTTCACAGATTTTGAGAAGTTGATTTTAAATTGGAAAATCTTCAGAATTTCTCAAATTCATGCACCAAATGTGAAAGTCATGTGACAGAATTGGAGATGGTAGCCCAAAATTGTGAGCAAGCAGTCCGCCATAATTCCTGGTATATTAGGATTTGCTCTAATTGATCTTGCCAGTGCCTTCATATAGAGAACAAAATCAGGGGTGATAATGGGCAGCCCTGTCTAGAACCATATTTTATATTTAAAATGCACCACTAACCCTAAGCCTAGCAGAGGGAGAGTCATAGAATGCCAAAATTCTAGAGAGACTCAGAGGACCAAACCCATGTGCCCAACCAATCCTATCAAATGCCTTTTCAGCATCGGTTGACAGAAATATGGAGGGTGGTAATTTTGTGATGCTGTATACAAGAAAGTATATGACCTTGGCTGTATTATATCATGCTCCTCAGCCATATACAAATTCCACTTAAGGCCCATACCCATGGGATTTGTGTTCTCCGTGAATCGGCTAGCTAGTTGTAATGAAAGATACATGTTCGTCTTACCTTTTGGTAGAGTTTGCTGGCATACTTACAAGAAATGTTGGAATTATCTATGGCAGGTTCCAGAGCCCAATTGAAGTCACTATCAAGGACAATGACCCTTTACCACTGATTCTGCCTTGTCAAAAGTGTTGCTGAAGAACGCAGGCTGACCCTAGTTAGGGGCATAAACATTAATAAATGTAAACTGTTGGTGGAAAAATTGTCAAGTCAACATTCTCACCTCACATTCTTTATTCCCAGCACAGCACCCTGTCCTTAACTAATTTCTTCCTAACACCCTGCTCTTTACCCATTTCTACTCAGCAACCTCCCCTCAGCTCATTTCTTTCCACCACCCTCAATTGCAGAGACAGGGTGACACAGAGATGCAATCATACAGAAAGTCACAAACAGCCACTGGATGCCACACAGGCACACACATAGGGCCACACAGACAGACTGGGGCACACAAAAAAAGTATTTTCTTTGGAGCTCCACCCAATCATCCTGTGCACTGTGGACCACAGAGTTCCAGACATTATGTCCTATGTTGCCTGCAGAGGCCTGTGAAGCCCTAACCCTCTCAGTCTACACCCCTACATATTGGCTGTGTCACAAGTGGCTCTTGCACATACTGTACTCAGCGGGGATGTCATCTGAAATGCTGGAACCCCTGAGGACCCTGTTGTGTGACTTTTATGGACTATGACGTTCCTATCTGGTACAAGTGTCTTAGTTTTGGCAGCTTGGCCACTGGTATGGATCGTGGAAGAATGCCGCCATTGTCCGTCAGTGCACCTGGAAGCTCTGCTTATGAATTAGCACCCTGGTCCCATGTTGCATGAACACCACTCTGCCTTTTGACACCACGTTTGGATGCCATCACCAGCCAGCAGCCTGTTTAAGAGGATCTGCCCTGCCTTCAGGGTCTGATTATTACAAGTGTTCCTTGTGTCTGGCTCATGTTATTGGACTACATTCTCATGTTAACCTGACCTCTGATTCTACCGTATGACAACGCCTCTTCAATCCTCTTTGTCTGCTCCTCTGCCCTGGCGATTAATCCTATTGTGTACTAACCTCTGGCTTCCATGACCACATATTCACCTTGCACTTCCACACACTTGTTTCAGCCATTAGAATGCAGGTAAAAGTCCATGAGGTAAGAATATACTGCTTCTTTTGACAGGCTGTGCTAAGCCTGACAGAATTTTTAAGCAAATCACTTCAGTACCAGTTCATACAGAGCTTGGCCCCATAGCTTAAGACAAATAGTGGAAGTGTCAGCCATCCCAAACAGTCTTTAAAAAAAGCAGCCCTCCTGACTAATTTGTCCACTATATTGTCTGAAAATAGCAAAACCTGATCCCAAAAAGGACATTAGGCACAATGGACCTAGGAGTCACTCTCAGACTTAGGACAAAATCTACTATGCGGTGGGTTCTAAACCCCAGCAGTTTGGTGGCGGTTTGGCAGTGCAAAAACACCATCAAAACAAAATTTAGAATAGAATAGAACACAATAGAATAGGGCTGTCATTTAGAAACAGCCGTGAAACCGCCACCAAACCCCTGGGGTTTAGAAAGGTTTAGAACCCGCCGCTTAGTAAATCTTGCCCTTAGGTTTTCATAACACAGGCCAAGCGGCAGAAGCAGAACCTCATCACCAAGAAAGACGAGGACAGGGCAACACCCAAATACATCTGTGACCACCTTTTTTTAAAACTTTCATTTAATTTTTTTACTTTTCAGAATTCATTTTGAAAAACATTTTATAATTTTCTCACTGTCATCAATGTGCACTAATGATATAGAAACTATCCAAAGAGCAGGGGAATGAGACTCCACAACTATTCTCCAGTACAGAGCCGTAACTAGCCTTTTTGGTGCCCTGTGCCAGAAAGAGCATTGGTGCCCCCCTCATTTTTCAAAGGGACATAATGCACCCAAAAAAGGGCCATGGCTCCATGGGGAAGGGCCAGGGAAGAGATAGGGGAGGCCAGGAGATGCTGGGGATGAAATAAGAGGAAGCTACAAGCAAGAATGATAATAAACAGAAATTTGATAGGCCCAAACAGAGCCCCCTGCCCTGCGGGGCCCTGTGTGATGGCACCGGCCGCACTACCTTAGCAACGGTCCTG
Source organism: Taudactylus pleione (assembly GCA_031769625.1). Taxonomy (NCBI): domain Eukaryota; kingdom Metazoa; phylum Chordata; class Amphibia; order Anura; family Myobatrachidae; genus Taudactylus; species Taudactylus pleione. The sequence goes on along the minus strand of JAUIMM010000015.1, from coordinate 6,329,422 downwards.
CTCCAGTAATTCCCCACCTTACTCTACAAATACTAGCAAAACACCAGGCTGTGGATTTAACATTTCAAGGAGAAGTATCAGCTACAACTACTGTAGGTTCAGGGTGGGAGTAAGGCAAATCATAGGGCTATAACAGCTACCAGTGTATAATATTCACAACAAGGTATACAATATGTGTCAGTAAACAGGAGAGCGTAACATGTCTTAATAAATTAATTGGATAAATGTAACTGTTGTGTACATACAGTATTATGCTTCATCATAATAACTCTCTTCTCCACCTCAACTACTTCTATTTGGATATTACGTGTGAGTATCTAAGTTTAACTGTGGCTAACAGTAGTAAACTACTGTAAGTGAAACTGCTATATAAATGAATAAGGGCCTGTTCAGATTTGGGACTAGAGTACGGAAGAACAAGTAACTGTGTATCTTGGTAAAACCATCTTTCACTGAAGGTGGGGCAGATATAAAATGTGCAGAGAGATGTAAATTTTGGGGCGGAGGGAGGGGGGGGGGAGTTGAAAACTGAAATCTAATTTGCAGTGTAAAAATAAAGCTGTCCAGCATTTGTGTGCCAGTATTTACCCTGCATGGAAAAGCAATGTATGTATTTGCACCTCTTGCAATGCACTATGGTGCCGGACAGGTACATAGTTACTTGCTCTATCTTACTCTATTTCCAAATCTTAATTAGACCCATAAAGTGACTCCTACAACATTTACTTGGGTGTGGAGGTTGCTACAATTTGTTATTTATGGAGAAAATTGTATCATACCTGCATGTCATGTCACAAAAGTCCATTTGTAATTTATGTTGTTTATTGTAAATTTTGTTTATTATTAGCAGCCTCGGAGAAATAAGAGCGCATTTAATTACTGTGCTTATGGATATTCACATTTTTAATACTTATTTTGATAGCCGAGAAGCGCCTGTAAAATGCAGTAGGCTGGAGTCTACTGCTCCTGGTATACACAAGCTCTGGAAAAGAAATTGGAGTATGTCAAGATGAACATATATATTATTTTTTCAAATTTGGTTACATTCAACAACATGGCATTGGAAGGCACAGTCATGTATAAAGGAGGAGGCGAGTCATGGGAATTATGTGAGAGGGGAGGGCTCCTCATTCCAGTCCATTAGCCGGCCACTCGCATTCCACAGAGACAGATCCCTCTCTTTTGATTGACACTTTATTGAGAAGGTATTTAGAGAAACATTTGCAGACACATGATACAGACAGACATTTAATTTCAGAGGTCAGTGTTCATCAGGTGAAGTACTCGTCTTTCTAAAACCATAATGCTTCAAACCCATTAGTTTCCACGTCTGGCTCAAAGCAGACATCTCCTTTTGCTCAATTCCAAGCAAAATCAGTATAGTAAAATATCTGCTTGAAATACAGATGTAAATGATTGTTCACCAGTTTGTTCAGTAATATATATATATATATATATATATATATATATATATATATATTTATATAACATTTACAGTACATCAAAGAAGAGGAGACAGGGCAAACTTCTCCTCTTCACTTCTGTGCACACGGACACACTAGATCATTTTTTCCAGTACAGGAGTAATGTTATGCTTCCCCTCTTAGAAAGCTATTTATCTCTGAGCTGATGTCTGCATACAAAGGCAAGAAAACCATATACTGTAACATATAGCAGTGCTATATCACTATACTGAAGGGCCAGTATATTAGTTACACCTGCCCTTCCTTATGTAACTGACCAGAACTCAGGAGCAGCATCATATGTACAGACAATGTAAAAAAATATGGGTGCAAAAGATTCAGCTGAAACAGACATCCCATCTCTGTCCACATGCTACAACTGAGCAATGAAGTCAGCTTACACGCCTACGAGACTCCCATGACACTCCAAGACAGAAGAGTTCCATATGTCCGCATACTGTATGGAACAGTTACCAACCACGGTACGTCAATGGACGGATCATTCAGTACACATTAACAATCTCCGTTCCTGTCAGTTATCTAATCCAGCACATGTGCAGAAGCCAATTTGTGTTTTTGGTGCATAATCAGAATGCTGAAATCTGAGATACATACATATTGCAATTTATATACCACTCATTATCAGCCCCTCTATCTCCAACTGAGATTAATGGAGTTGATGGTCATCTTTTTTACTGCCTGCAAATTATGTCTAGTCTATGCTTGATGTAGATTTATTTCTTTCAGGTTCTTATGGAGTTCCTGGACTATTGGCACATTACTTTGATTGTGGGAATGAACTGTAAGTCATAAAGAATGACCTAAAATGCTTGGTACCACCAGAACAGCTGGTAATTAACTGAAGGGTCTTGAGATTTCATAAATAAGCACCCTAATCAATAATCTGTCTTATTCTGTTTTCTTCATCCAGTGAGTTGCTTCAGAAATACATTTTCCAAAGAACACAAGGAATGACTGTGGTAATAATATCCCCTCTGGTATAATGGGTAAAGTCTATTGGGACTGATATTAAATGTTTCCCAACTGCCCTGTCAAGACTTCTGCTTTATGATTCTTGAGGTTAAATTTACTAAAGGTTGATTTGGCGTTTTTTATACGATTTTGCAATTCAGAGATTTATTAAGGTCAAAACCGACGGCAAAACTACCAAAAATCCGACTTTAGTACTCTTTAGAACATTTGACCAACAATCAATATTTTTACATAGATGACTATTGAAACTGGAGAATTACTAATGGTTGGTTTGTAAAACGCCCGAAAACCGACCAAATCCCAGGCAAGATGAGTAGAAGCACTGCTTTAGGTTTAGTAGAAAGGAAAGAGTTAAATTTAGAAAATTGCATAGGGTTCCCCCCCAAATGGGTAACCAGCCCCATACCTCTCAGCCTGGTAGGTGGGAAACTAATGAGGGGTGCCATAGATTATCCAATAACCAGCACCAGACTGAACCTGCTGGTGACTTACACTATAGTAGGGAGACACACAGCATGGGACCCCCTGCCATAATGTAAAACCAGCCCAAAACTGGTCAATTCAGGGCTGTAAATCCTCGGAAAGTCAGTATCCCAAAACGAAAACGGGGTCCCCCATTGAAGGATCAACCAGCCATGGACTAAAAGCACTGCACTGTCCCACACTATACTTAGTTTTAGTAAGGCTGGTAAAAGGGAATTCTTGAGTTTTTCGATTAATTGTGATTGTAACCATGGCATTCCAAAGCCTAAGGCAAATGTTGGAGTATGGTCTTCTGCTTCAATGGACCAGATACAAAAGGAGAGGAAAATGTCTTGTTATTGTGGCACACAGTAAGTTGTAAAGACATATAACAGTCAGGTAAATGTGTAGTAAATCGGTGGACCTGATATTGAGGGAAATTACTAGACTGACCCCACAACTCCCTCCATTGAGTTAATTTCCCAACAACTTTTTCCCTTTCTTTCTTAGGGGTCTATTTACTAAGCTTTGGATGGTGATAAAGTGAACGGAGATAAGGTACAAGCCAATCAGCTCCTAACTGCCCTGTCACAGGCTGTGTTTGAAAAATGACAGGAGCTGATTGGCTGGTACCTTTTTTTGTTCACTTTATCTCTATCCAAGGCTTAGTAAATAGACCCATTAAAGTGCAATTTGAAGACAGTCCAACAGTCAAATTGCAAGTGAGCAGGCAGATAGAGGATTAAGGCAGAGGCTTGTCAACAAAAAAATAGTAGTGTTGGTACATATCCAAAGGGGTCAAGGCAAAAGAGTATTCAGAGATAAAAGCCATGGTCAACCCAGTAATAATTTCAGGAGAGCGAGTTGTACACGTTCTCATGGCTCGATTACTCCTACCAGAGAGCGCTAGGTGTAGCTCCTTTTATGGCACTAAGAGGAGGCATTCGAACTTAGAAGAAATCCTCACTGCGCATGTATGCATGTCCTTCTTTCTTGCTTCTGGGTCTTGCATCTGTGGCTAACAGCAGCTACTGCCCAGACCCCATAGTAAAAAAAAGCTGGGTAAATCTGAAGCACTGTAAGAGCAAGAACTACAAAAGATAGGCTTAATGCTATAACTTGTATATTGTAAGTGTCACGGATTACCATCTAAAACACCTGTATCCATTCACCTCTGTTAGTAAATTATTCACTGCAATAAGAGGCCTATATCTGAAGCTGAGAATGATCTTATGTTTATATAGTCTGAGCAGTGGAAGCACTGAGGATATTATTATTATTATTATTATTATTATTACAGTATCTCAAACTCTGACAAGTTTTCTGGCACTATCCCTTCTTGAGTTTCCGGTTCAGTTAAAACCGTGATCTTTCCTCTGGCCCATATTCCTTCCAATGTACTAATTATTGTAATTGTCCTCTGGATTATCGAGAATCAAAATTTTCAATCTCAGATTATTAATTTCCATTCACTATTAGAGTTTGTTGCTGCAACCATGAGCTCAGGAACATTGCTTGGCAACAACCACTGGAGTTATTTAGGCAGGCTTGTCTTTCACTTCTGTCTGTCATTGCCAGTTGCTAAAAGCAGCTGGAATGTTGCTTCTCCACTTTCTTCTGGAGACAGGACTTCACAGGTGCTACTACTTGCCAGGGAGTTGCCGGGGAGTTCAAGGGAAAACGTATGATGAATCTTATCTTATGCTGGTCATACTAGTGTATGGCCAGCATTAGGGATCTCATTCCTGGAGAGCATGCTTGACCAGGCCTCACGCTATTGGTTCTTCTCACTTTATTAGCCTTTCTCCCTGATTCAACTGTGCTGCTTAACCTGCATTTGTTAGAGTGTGTCCCTCTGCTCTGACCTTGGATTGTTTATTGGATTCTGCTTTGACCACTGCCCACCCCTGACCTTGGATTGTTACTTGTATGTTGACTTAGGGGGCCTATTCATCAAGCTGAATAGGTCTGTTATAAATGCGGAAACTCCTGCCCACCCAAGACCCCTCTTCTAGGGGTATAATTACTAAACAATAGTTTGACATTTCCTGTGGTTTCCAGTGGAATTGCAGGACACAGAATTACTAAAGGCCAGCATTCCAGCAAAGAATCCAGACTTTAGAACAGAATAGAACTTCAAAGCACCATTGATGTTTTTTCATTAGAAATACAACTTCAAACATCTCAACATTCAGAAAAAAAAATATTGTGACAAAACAGGCTACATCTTGATCCATGAATGCCACCCAGCAAATAAACTATGGAACATTTTTCAGTGACCATGACTACCCAACACCCAAACCGTGCATATTTCAAATATTTGAAATCAGGACAGTAGCAGAAAAAAGAAGACTGTTGGTGTCTATGTACCACGCATCCATTTCCCTGTGAAGTATAACCACAACATTCAGTGTTTGGTTTTATATTTACTCAACTGGGAAAGTTAGTCTAACTCTATGTGGTGCCTGAACCCTTCACTATATATAACTTGGGGGCATGTTCTAATGCAGAATGTCCCCATGAGCAAACAGAGGTGGAATGCAAAAAGTTAAGATGGCCGCAAGGTGGAACTCAAAGATTTCCGGTTGCGCTGGAAACAATACACTGGAACGCAAGCCACTTCCTGCAATAATCGAAAGTGACACAATACGAGTAGCCGGAATGACGCATGGAAGCGGGAATCAGAGCACCAATTAGGGACATTTAGAAGGTATAAATTTTGTATGTTTTACCCCACATGTCAACCATTGCCTGAAGAAGGATCCTTTATGATCCGAAACGCGTTGCAGCAACAAGGTGTACATGTGAATCGTAGGGAGTTCAACTTATCCAACTTACCTTGGACTTTGAAAAGTGATCTACGGTGGTGCCAAACTATTGAACCCGGGACTTCATGCTAACCATTTAGCACCAGCCCACTGCAACACCGGATTCTGGTGAGGAAGTTGACACATGGAACGTCACTCTTGTATTTCATTATTTGCTTTCCTCATTGTCCCATGTATGTGATTTTATGCAATAAACCAAATTGTTATTTTCCCATTCATTTGTGGGTAATTTAGGTTTATTGGATCTCCTGATCTGGTCTAATACACAATCAAGCGCCAACCTTTAACACTAATTTGTTCTTTACCCAATGAGCAGCTGCAATCACTCCAGATAAGGAAACTCACTTCAACTCATTCCCAATAAAATGTAAAAACAACTCTGGACACAGGAGCTCATTCAGACCCGCTCGCTAGATGCGTTCGCTCGCATCCAGCATATGCAAATCCAGTGCACGCCCAACAAGGCAGGCAATCGCACGGCAAGGCATAAGCACGCCCACTATGTCTTGGTGTGCGATCACTGTGTGTATGCAGATGCCCATCAGCAATTCATAAGACGCCCACTTGCGCATGTCATCTGCTGGAAGTGCATGAAACCATTGGTACATCGACCACGATCGGATTTGATCGCAGCGCTTGAGGTTGACTATACCTTGCCACAAGCACTGTGATCACTTCAGTGTGAAATACAACCAGGTGACGTGTACAATGACGCTGCCTGTTAATTATGCACGCCTCTGCAACGGCGTTAGGACGGTCAGGCACGCCTGTGTTCGCACCTCTTTTCCCCCGTTTCTAGTGGCCTGCCCTTGTTACCACCCACAAATGGCTTCTCCTGTCACTCACTTGCTGGGCTGTCTATGCGCAGTCAGCGAACGCTTACTGATCTATGGTTCGCGCACGCGCATTGCGATGCGTATGCATGCGCAGCAAGCAAAAATCGCCCAACTGCGAGCGAACACATCCTAGCAAGCGGGACTGAATTAGCTCCACAGTTCAATAATGGAATTGTGAAGCACAAGTTATCTACTATCTTCATCTGTCAGCCAGCTAGCTAGCCAGGAAGGAATCCAAATTGTGTCTCTGCTTCTTGCCTCTCAGTATTTTCTACTGACTGTTTCCAACACTAGAGTCTTCCACTCACTACTGTAAGTGAAATCCAGTACTGAAAGATTATTTGATTAGCCACTGTGATCATAACTATCAGCAGAGGTTTCCAGGGGCCGAATGAAGAATCTACTTTTCAGGATGACAAGGCACTAAAAAGAAGAGCTGCAGTGCTCTAAAGCTGGGTACACACTAAACGATGTGTGTACCCAGCGATCTGATGGGCGAACTATCCCCCCAGTGACGGGCTGACATATCGGGCAGTCAGTACACATTTGACAATCCAGTGCCCAACCTCCCGATATGTCGGCCCCTGTCTCGTCCCGCGGCATGGGGTCATCCTGACTATGCGGCTGATGACCACACGGGAGCATGCACCATCCAACATAGTGGGTACACACTGCATGATTTGAACTATTCATCATTCTGATCATCGGAATCGGGCAAATCATTCACAATATTGCTAAGTGTGTACCCAGCTTTAGTGAGCTTCAGTTACGTAATTCAAAAGCTTGTTCCAAAACCGGTTAATCTTTCATCAGTGCCATAGATTATGTGATAGTGAGGCATTTGTGCAACAAAATGTCTCCTATGGGCAGGGGACACATACAGTCAGGTGCATAAATATTTGGACATTGACAGAATTTTCATATTTTGGCCTCTATTCACCACCACAATGGCTTTGAAATGAAACAAACAAGATGTGCTTTAACTGCAGACTTTCAGATTTAATTTGAGGGTAATTACATCCAAATCATGTGAACGGCGTAGGAATTACAACGGTTTCTATATGTGCTTCCCACTTTTTAAGGGGCCAAAAGTAATGGGACAACTCAAAAGCTATTTCATGGACAGGTGTGGGCTATTCCCTCATTATTTCATTATCAATTAAGCAGGTCTGGAGTTGATTCTAGGTGTGACATTTGCATTTGGAATCAGTTGCTGTCGACTCTCAATATGAGATCCAAAGAGCTGTCACTATCAGTGAAGCAAGCCATCATTAGGCTGAAAAATCAAAACAAACCCATCAGAGAGATAGCAAAAACATTAGGTGTGGCCAAATCAACTGTTTGGAACATTCTCAAAAAGAAAGAACGCGCCGGAGAGCTCAGCAACACCAAAAGACCCAGAAGACCACGGAAAACAACTGTGGTGGATGACAGAATAATTATTTCCCTGGTGAAGAAAAAACCCTTCACAACAGTTGGCCAAATCAAGAACACTCTCCAGGAGGTAGGTGTATATGTGTCAAAGTCAACAATCAAGAGAAGACTTCACAAGAGTGAATATAGAGGGTTCACCACAAGATGTAAATCATTGGTGAGCCTCAAAAACAGGAAGACCAGATTAGAGTTTGCCAAACAACATCTAAGAAAGTCATTACAGTTCTGGAACAACATCCTATGAACAGATGAGACAAAGATCATCTTGTACCAGAATGATGAGAAGAGAAGAGTATGGAGAAGGAAAGGAACTGCTCATGATCCAAAACATACCACCTCATCAGTGAAGCATGGTGGTGGTAGTGTCATGGCGTGGGCATGTATGGCTGCCAATGGAACTGGTTCCCTTGTATTTATTGATGATGTGACTGCTGACAAAAGCAGCACAATGAATTCTGAAGTGTTTCGGGCAATATTATATGCTCATATTCAGTCAAATGCTTCAGAACTAATTGGACGGCGCTTCACAGTGCAGATGGACAATGACCAGAAGCATACTGCAAAAGCAAACAAGGAGTTTTTTAAGGCTAAAAAGTGGAATGTTATGCAATGGCCAAGTCAATCCCCTGACCTGAATCCGATTGAGCATGCAATTCACTTGATGAAGACAAAACTGAAGGGAAAATGCCCCAAGAACAAGCAGGAACTGAAGACATTTGCAGTAGAGGCCTTGCAGAGCATCACCAGGGATGCAACCCAGCGTCTGGTGATGTCTATGCGTTCCAGACTTCAGGCTGTAATTGCCTGCAAAGGATTTGCAACAAAGTATTAAAAAGTGAAAGTTTTATTTAGGATTGTTTAGTTTGTCCCATTACTTTTGGGCTCTTAAAAAGTGGGAGGCACATATAGAAACCGTTGTAATCCCTACACCGTTCACCTGATTTGGATGTAATTACCCTCAAATTAAATCTGAAAATCTGCAGTTAAAGCACATCTTGTTTGTTTCATTTCAAAGCCATTGTGGTGGTGAATAGAGGCCAAAATATGAAAATTCTGTCAATGTACCAATATTTATGCACCTGACTGTAGGTTTGGTTCAATATCCGAATATGATTCTCCTGTAAATGTGCTGATTTGGGAGAAGGCAAGACAATTTCTGAAAAGGCTATGATTGACTCAAATTCAGATATTTTCTGAGTGCTATGCCAACAGGTGGTGGACCGAGTTTGGGGAGTCGACTCTAAGATCTGAATAGAGATTATGAATTCTAAATTTAGTCAAACGGCACTAAATAAGTACTTCATAGAAACCGTTCGGTGTGTGTGAAGACAAAAAGCAGTTGTCTAGGGATTGGGCATAATGACATGCTTGCAAAAAAAAAAAAAAAATGAGAGGTGTAGACAAAATTTATCCCCATTGACTGTTTTTAGCAGCCAACTCTTATTGCTGTTTCTTCTATGAAGTCAATTTCATATTAATGGGTCATTGCTGTGTGTTTACATGTAAGTGTATAAAATATTAAGTCAAGATGGAAGAACCAGCAAGAAATCAAAATTATGTAACTTGTGAAGTCAGTCCATTTAAAGGGTAATCATCGGTTTAGCGAAATCACATACCGTTATAATCCTGTAAATTCATGGGGCCTATTCATCATCGGTAAATGGCCCGGTAACCAGATTAGTTACTGGGCCTTTCATCATCAGGGGTCTGATAGGACCCCCTGATATTCAGCAAACTCCGAAAACTGAAAGTTTTTGGAGTTTGCTCATGAGAACAAGCGCCATCTTCAGATGGCACTTGCTTTTGTAGCCCCGCTCCTTCCTATGGGAAGGAGTTCCGGGGATGCGAAGAGATATCCAAGCGGATCCCTCTGTCGCCTTCTCATGGACTCCCTGGCGGCTGTGTGCATGCATGACCACGGGTCACACATACGTAGCTGCGCCAACAAGGAGAGGATAAGTAACACAGCTACTTCTGTAGCTGCGATACTAAACGAGGGGACAGCTGCTTTTCGGAGCAGCTGTCCCCACACCGAAGCAATGATGAATTACTCCAGCGTAATCTATCCCCCGCTGCGAGTTGAATACTTAAGTATCCCTCGCAGCGAGTTCAATACTTAATCATCGGAGGCCATATGGCCTCCGATGATGAATAGGCCTCCATGTCCTCTAATATGGTGCTAAATGGTGTCAGATGTTAATTCAGTGGAAGTTGGGGCTGGGGATCACCGGCGTTTATCTTACTTGTGCTTTTGGAGCTTCTTAGGACTAAGGCAATCCAGCGCTTTTATTATTCATTAATTGTGGGGACCCAGTACTCACCTATTGTGTGATGGCTCAAATGTGATTGTTTACAGTAGTGTGCTGTGAGTAAGCGAATGTATATTATATGATTTTATGCAGGTTTTATAGATACTAAATCAAATGACAGTGCTTAGTTAGGAGAATTTGTTTTCATATAAAATCTCAGCAGTATTGTACAGGGCAGTTTAACATATTGGTACATTTATTATTATATAGGAGAATACATATAGTAAAACATATCCCAGATGACACTTATGTTATGTAAATAATCAATATACTCCATACAAGAGCAAACTAGTGTCAATTATTACTTGTGTCTGCTATGAAGACCAAGATTTGTGCTCTGAAACACTGCACACTTCAGTTGTCGCCACCTGAATTATGCATGGTCTTCAACTTCAACTATGCACCAAATTCATTACCAAGGTATTGGCCGAGTGGATGCAAAAAATGTGACTCTTTTTCATGTAATCAATCAGAACAAAATACTTTCTTTCTTCAGTCATTCCCCCTCCTTTTTTTTTTTTATTAGGTCAGCGCATGCAGCCAGACGGTAGCTGTGTCTTTTGGCAAGCAGCATAATTTAATAAAGCATCACCTTTCAAAGTAGAAAAAAATACAATTTGGACAAGGGTAACATCACCTCAGCACGAAATATATTCCACTCTTGGTTTGTGTTTTTTGGACAAGCCCAGCTTAGGGTGGTTGTTATCCCAAGACTGTGCCACCAGGGTCGGAATTAATAATGTAAACCTGGGGTCCTATGCTTGATTGACAATACAGATTCTCCTAATATGCTGTAGTGGCTCCTCTATCACGGTCACAAGTTAAGATTTATTTTGACAAGTTCTGTTGGGCAAAGAGACTGCACTTTTTAGAGAGGGGTATCTTATGATTAAATATCTGGGATAGATTAGAAAGAGCTGTAAAAAAAAAAAAAGCTACCAGACCTCCTTAAAAAAAAAAAAAAAACATGGGGGCTAGAACTTGGTTTTAATTAAGCGATTATGTTCCTTAATGGGAAGTAGCTGTGCTTTTGTTTCTGCAGACAGTAACAAAGTATGGAATGTAAACATATGAATTAAGGTACGGGCGATCTCCCACTTCATTCAGTCAATGTGACGGCTTCAGTTTCACTGGTTCATGAGTATAAGATTAGCTGGAATTCCTGAATCAGGTGCGTACCAACACTGCAGCCTGCCATCGGGTTTGATCATGGATTTCCTGATACATTGTAGCCTCTCTCTGTGATGGTTTAGGAGAGATCAGGAATTTATTGCTAGGAGATGAAGCGTGACCCTCACCATAGAGGGTTTCCAGATGAGCTGGGGCTACTTGTAGAAGCATTGGTTGAGGTGGTGAATAACAAAGACAGAAATATAAGGTGACTGTTGATGCTTCTTAATTTGAAAGGGAAATCTTTTAAATGGGTTTGGGAATAAATATAAATTAGACAGTATCCGAATGCTAAAGGGAGGCATAACCCTTTTTACTGCAGAGTAGCAATTATATGTCTGGAAATGACAGAAACCAGCGGTTATAATTGATCACTTAATCATAGCCATAATAAGGGGATTTTATTGACACTGTTTTGGATGATGGTCCATTTGATGGCTAAAATTGGACCCTCATCTCCTAATCTCCCTGTAATAACCTCTCTATATACAGGATTGTCAGTGTGATTGTGGGCAAGGAGAGTATAAATTACATTGACAATAAGGCCACAGTGTTTTAGGATCATCATGTTTATGTCAGTAAATGAAATATATATTTAGGAAAGGGCATTTCAACATAAATCTTGTCCACCTGAAAAGATGGGTAATATAACCAAATTGGGCTGGATTTATAATTAAAGCAAAGATGATTTCACAAGCCCCATACAAACAAAGAGTGAAGGAATCTCCCTCTGGAGTAATTTATTTCATAATAAAATAATAATAATAATAATAATAATAATAATAATATATGCTGTGTGGACCCAGGAGTGGATCAACATTAGTCATACAGCATCACCCATCTGAGTAAGCCCACAGAAACATATGAATAAGATACAAATTCTATACAGATAGGACCATGGTCAGAATCAAAGGTCATTTCCCCTGCACTCACTGGCGTCACAAGGGCGGTGCGGGCCGCAACCGGGTGTCACCAGCCGAGGGGTGACACCAAAGTGCTAGCTCCCCCTCAGTGACAGGAGCCGGGTGCTGCATTAAATGCAGCACTCGGCTCCTAGCACAGTGAGGGAGCCGGCACTTCACACAGGCTGGTCCCCGGGGGCAGCCTGCACCTCCGACACCCCCGGTTTTTAAAAAAACGGGGGTTTCGGGCCATGAGGCCATGCCCCCACCCACGAGGCCATGCCCCTTGTTTGCCGGCATGCGGCTTCGCCGTGCAGAATACAGCCTCCCCGTCCCTGCCCGCACCAGGTGCAATGTGAGTTAGGGACGCCACTGCCGGCACTGTAAGGGTGAAATGCTAACCATCGTACTCTTATGCTGCCCTATCTTGGTGCAAAATCATATGTATGTTACAAAGTTTGATTCTTTAAATCTAGATCCTGTGACAAAATATATGTAATGTAGATTGAAGTCATCAGTTCTTGGCACCAACTTCCCCATCCTTGGAGAGTTACAGTGCTCCAACTCTAACAGTACCCCAAGGTGCCAAGATCATATTCCACTTAATTTTGTATGGACAATATATAATAAAATTATCTATCTTTGTTCCATGATGCTCAACTAGGAAGACAGAAGATCATGTCTGGGCCAGAGGGAAAATAAGGGCTGGTAACTGGGTCCCCATGGTAAGGGGACATTAGCTCAAATTCAGTATCCTCTCCCCCACCCCCCCCCCCCCCCCAGTACAAGAGATAGAGCAGTAGAAGGAAATCTCTCTCTAACATTCCAAACAAGCATGCATATTATACCTTATCACGGACAACAATGGTAAGGTCTTGGCACCACCAAGGCACCACGACATAAACTGTGTGGAGTTTGCATGCTCTACCCATGTTTGTGGGGGTTTCCGCTATGGTTATTCAGTTTCCTCCCACAATCCAAAAACAGACTAGATTGGTTGAATTCTGACAAAAAAAAAATGACCGTACTGTGTGTGTGCATGTTGCAGGGAATACAGATTGTAAACTTCACTGGGGCAGGAACTGCTTTGAATGATCAAAAATATTATCTGTAGGTATATGTGCATACTTGCCAACTCTACCTCATTGTCAGGGAGACTCCCTGAAATAGTAGCAATCTCCCTGACTCCCTGAAGAGTCTAGCAATCTCCCTCATTTCATCCTTACCCCCATTATGAAGCTGTTATATTAAAAAACAGAGATACAGGTATATACATTCCAATGGGATAATTAGTGTAATTTCCTTGCATTGGTTATAAGGCACAATGATCCCTGTGAATTTCTGAAAAGTATTAGTGTGTTTTTTCATCAGCAAACAGATCTTACTAATTGCTTTAAGGGCTGGTTTACATTTGGATGTTAAGCTGGCCACACATCTAAAGATTATCTGTCCAACCAGCCAAATAGTTGATTGGTTGGAATGAAAATCTGGTAAGGAATACAATCAGCAATTTGCTCCCAAACGCTGGAAAAAGGACCAAAACTGTTGTTTCAACAAATAGTTTGGATCAAACATTTAACAAACTTGTCTGAACGACCATTTTCATCTGTTTTCTGGCATTTAGGAGCAAATTGCTGATCATTATTTACTCCCATACGTTACCAGATTTTCATTCCAACCAATCAACAAGTTGGCTGGTTGGATGTAAGTTGGTATAGTGTGTGACCAGCTTAAGTCAGGTTTAGGACACGCCTCTCAGATTTATCAGTACACGCCCACTTTACCACTGTGCTCATAGGTGCTGCTTTCACAATCTCCCTGAAATGTTTTTTCAAAAGTAGGCAAGTATTGTATATGTGTGTGCTATATATATATTTAAATATTCATCTTAAAGAATAAAAAATATTAATTCTAATAATTCTATACGAAGCACAATATCTCTGGTTTTACAGTAAGAGAATCACAAATCGGTGACTTAAGTACATGTGGTAGCTGCTTGCTACATACCCTTTTCTGGGACACAGAATGCCCCCTAGGTGCACATACTAGTGAGAGCTGTGCATGGCTGGCAAAGTTTGGCAGCTTTTAATAAGCCTGGAAAACAAGCTTTTCCACGTGCCTGTTTTATACATTATTAAAACACTGAGGCTTCTGCTCTGTCAGTCTGACACCTTCAATGTGCCCTGGAAGTTCACAGTTAAAATAAACAACAACTATAAAGGCATCCATCAGCCACTGTAAAGATCCATTTTTAATGGAGAAATGAAAGTCCAATCCAAACATGTTACCAGACAGCCATTCCCAATAAAGAAAGAAAAATAAGATTCTATTTCACTGTATGTTTTAGGTAGTGGCAAAGCAAGGAAATGCTTCTTACAGTACAAAATCCAACTGTTTTGTGATTGAGAACAGAGAAAACACAATTTGAAAAGTTAAAAATGTTAAAATGCAAATATGAGGCCAAGTTACTGTTGCCTCATTATTGCACTCTAGTATGGGAAAGAGAAAAGAAGCAGCCCTATGAAACACACATAAAATATAGGTTACAGATATGATCAGGTGAATGGGATTCATGATTTTTTCATAACCCATTACTCCTTCAGAAGCTTCTTCCCTCACCCTTGTCTCATAGTGTCCAACTATTGCCATGGGAATATGTTACAAAGAAGTCCATTAGTCTATCTATAGCTGGGGAGTGTGGTGGCATGGTTTATCCTCCTCCCACACCATGGTGGAGTCAGACAGTGAAGTACAGGAGGGAGTAGCAACATTTACATGCATGTGCAGTATTGCAAACCCATATATAAAAAGAAAATAGAATATAACTATTATCCAGAATGCACAGCTTCTAAGATACAAGTAATTAGCTTTATTATTTAAAAAGCTCTTTTTAAAAAAGAACATGTTATGCAATTTTTTGCGCAAAAACCTGTATTCATGAAATCATAAAAGAATAATCACCTTTAATGTCCAGAGTTTTTATAGAAGTGCAAAATCCTAAGAGCAGGGTCCTCCTCCCCACTGTCTCACAGCCTTCTTCTCTAGCACTTCTATGACAGCCTTCACCTTCAGAGCTGTAATGTGTATGGAGAATTGTGTTACTAATTGTTACTTGTGTTCTGTATATATTTTGGTTACTGTATTGTAATGTAATGTTCTGTGTACCCTTTACTATATGTACGGCGCTGCAGACCACTTGTGGCGCCCTATAAATAAATTGTAATAATAATAATAAAATCCTCCTCTCTGTAGTTTATATAGTTCAATAGATGCCAATCCTCACAATACAGACGTATCAAGCAGTTGGAAAATCATTTGACAAATGAACTCATTCAGAAATATTCCTAAGTGTGGGATGCACATAAAAAGAAAAAAGAAAAACAATAGTGCAGACACCTTTAACAGAGTTAAAATTTTAATTGTGTTTAAATGAAATGCACTCACAAGTATAGCATAAAGAAAAGCATATAACACATCAGCATGTGTATGAAGACATCATATACTCATCAGACCAGATCCTATTCAGAATTGTTCACAGAGTTCCGGATACTTTTCAAACCCTCACATGCTGATGTGTGATATAATTTTCGTTATGCTATACTTGTGAGAACATTTTAAAGAAATTGGTATGCTATACCGCCAGACGTCAGCCCGGCAGCTGAAATACCGATGCCGGAAGGCTGGCATATGGAGATCCCGACAGGTTAAGTATAAAGGCTATCCCTAACCCTCTCCCCCTTTTAACCCTAACCCTCCCTTAGGGGTGCCTAAACCTAACCTCCCCCCAGGGGTACCTAAACCTAACTCCCCCATCCCTTCACCCTAAACCTAACCCTCTCGGGGGGGGGGTGCCTAACCCCCCTCCCCCTAGCCTAACCCTAACCCTCCCGGGGGGGGGGTGCCTAACCATAAGTACCCCGGGAGACCCTAAACGTAACCCTCCCCCGGCTATCCGCTCCCGACACCCGGCTTACCTACGATCGGGATATCGGGCATCGGGATTTCGGCGTGCGGCTAATGATAGGCGTCGGTATTTAGTCGTCTATCCTTAGTCCCATGCCAGGATTTCACTGTTGACTTCCTGATTACATACCATTTTAAACACAATTACATTTTCAACTCTGTTAAAGGTGTCTACCCTATTGGTTTTCTTTTTTCTTTTTATGTGCATCCCACACATAGGAATATTTCTGAATGAGTTCATATGTCAAATGATTTTCCAACTGCATGATATGTCTGGATTGTGAGGATTGGCACCTACTGAACTATATAAACTACAGAGAGGAGGATTTTGCACTTCTATAAAAACTCTGGACTTTAAGGGTGATTACTCTTTTATGGTTTCATGAATACACGTTTTTGCGCAAAAAATTGCATTATATTATTTTATTTTTATTGTTGTTTAAGGAGTTGAATGTGAACCTCCTTGTTACTGCATATGATGCACACTATAACCTTTTTCTGCGCAGAATCACAGAACATTTTCTTCTAAAATTAACATGTTTCAAAATCGAAAAATGCAATCAATCCATCTTAACAATTATTTAATAAACTCCCCCAGGGCAGGTGAATGGGTCATCAGGGAGGTGCCAGGAGGTCAGTTTGTCCTAAATAAGGAGTCTTCTGTACATCCAACACTAACTTTCAACTATCCACATACAGTATGGCTATAGAGACAGTCTACATCAGTGGTCGGGGAACAGGGGTAAATTACCCCACATGGGGTAAAACTGAAATTCCTGGGGGTAATGGATGCAGGGCTGGAGGTGCACGTGAAACGGGTGCGCCGCTGCACCCGGCGCCAGTGACCTCCAGCCTGGCACCGCAGGGAGGCTCTCAGTCGGATGCCCGCTGAGATGTTATTACCAGCGGGCGCCCGGCTCCTTCCCTGCAGCGCCGCGTTAGCCGGAGGCTGGAGTTCTCTTCTGAACTCCAGCTTCCGGCTCTCCCCATGCGCACTATGGGAAAGACATCATGATGTTTCTCCCATAGTTCTGAGGAGCAGCCGGGCGGACAGGACGGCGGCGGATGCAGGAGCGGGGATTAAGGTGGTTTTTTTTTGTACAAGCGGCACTACAGGGGCATAAGTATGGGGGCACCGCTACAGGGGCATAACTATGGGGGCACTGCTACAGGGGCATAACTATGACACTGCTACAGGGGCATAACTATGAGGGCACTGCTACAGGGGCATAACTATGGGGGCACTGCAACAGGGGCATAACTATGGGGGCACTGCTACAGGGGCATAACTATGGGGGCACTGCTACAGGGGCATAACTATGAGGGCACTACTACAGAGGCATAACTATGAGGGCACTGCTTCAGGGGCATAACTATGGGGGCACTACTACAGGGGCATAACTATTGGGGCACTACTACAGGAAAATTATATGGGGGCACTTCTACAGTGGCATAACTATGGGGGAACTACTAAATGGGCATTACATGGGTGCACTACTATAGGATTTCCTTCCTTTCAAATCAAGGGGGTAACGTCTGCATATCTAAATATATTTTGGGGTAAAAGGTAAAAAAGTTCCCTGACCCCTGGTCTACATTCATATGATATAAACATTGTCTTTGTGTTGTTTACGCAGTATTTGTGGTCTAGAGGGCATATTCTGGGCACCTGCTCCCCTCCCATCTTAACAATATGATCAGGAATTCTAGGTAACTGCAATTTCTCCTAAATGAACACATTGACATTCTGTATGAATTTACCAAATGACATAACAAATTGCAAATGTATAAGAGCCACGAAACAGTGGCTAAAAACACAATGCATCAATAAATAATGACTATGATTTTATAGTGTTTAGCTTTGAGAAGTAATAAGCTTTACAGCCTAATGCACAGATGCACATTCAAACCCCCATGACTAAAACATCTTGTGTTGCAATAGAATAGGTAGAACCCAGACCACCAGGCAATGTGGAAGCTGAGCTCTCTCTTGTTGCCTCTCTTTGGTGACATGGAAGACTGGATGCAAATGGAGCAGAAACACATTTGATACACGAGTAGTAGCTAGATTAATGCTGCTGAGGCCCTGAATCTGTCTACAATAGCATTGTGAATCCATGTAATAGTTATGATATGTTACCATATAATGAAGGCCACACATTAAATCAAGAAAAAAAGAAAACACTTGAGTTGGTACTCTTACATTCCTTTTTACAGGCAGATGTAAAAATCCACAGGGGACGTCTATAATGGGCACGTGCAACATATTTATGGGTCTATTTATTAAAGGGAGAAAAAACTGTGTTTTTGCCTGAAATGAATTTACCCTATCAGAGGGTTACTAGCGATAGATCTCACATGAGAAGTGTTTCCCCAGCAAAAAAGATAGCGGTTACAGAGGATTATTTCTTATTGAAACACCAGCCAATTAGTCTTTTCTGGTCTTTTATTTACATTTTTGTTAAATGTTTTTAAAAAGTGGAATTAGTGTTCCAAGCCATGACTTGGGTCACGTTTGAGCAGATCCACCACTTGCCAGCATAGTGATAAGACTTCTCTCACCTTTGCCAACCAGTATCACAAGACAATATTTTGATGATAAACTAAGGCGACAACTTATTTTCTATCACTGCGATAAGCTGTAATAGAAATCATTGCAAAGGCTGTATATGGAGCCAAAGTGTTTGCTTCTTTATGTATATGTACAAATGCCTGGATATAAAAGTCCAGGATTTCATGCACCAACATCCTTTTGCAATCTCTGATTCTGCTTAATTGTGCAATTTTGTGGCCTTCATTCTAAATTAAGGCAATTTGCCCAGGGATGCTTACTAGTTCATTCAAACCCAATCCCCAGTTCAATAATTGGACCTAAATAGACCACACACTAGTTTGCTCAAGACACACCCCTAATCTGCCTATATCTTGTCCACTATACCATGTTATCACACCCCGGAGACTGGATCCCACTATCTTGTGTGCCACCATTAACATGTAGAATCAAAGGTCAAACCAGCAAACAAACAGACAGTATCACATACTAAAGAAACAAAAATGCAAGGGTGACAAACAATCCAAAACAGTATAGAGTAACACATGAATTTGTATAACAAAAACATGGGGAGCTATCAAACTAGACATAGAATACTGTAAACTCCAATCTGCTAGAGAGAACTTACATCAAAACAACCAATATAGTTAAAACATAAACTATAGTATAACAGATACATATTTTTTAATTATCAACAAAATATGCAACCACAACAAAGACATATAAGCCTGTCAATGCATAGAATTGAATAAACAATATAGGTAAAAATTCGTATTTACATAATATTTTGTCAAAAATAAAATAACATTTCATATTAGTAAAATAAACAATACATGAAATATACAATATTTCTATTTATTTGTATAGCATTTATAGCACATTTTTTCCACTAATTACTTCAAAAATTAATACTGTATGTTCAGTTTATTTATTTTATTAATTATCAGGAATTATCACAATTTATTAATTGTTGTTTATTAATTATTGTACCCAGGTCTAGCTATAATATATTTCTGTGATATGTCATTATATTTATATTAGATGAGTAACTCTAACGCAAGCACAAAAAGGTAAAGTGGACATGCATGTATGAAGTAGGGGTGTGCAGTGCACCGGCCACTTTTCGTGTTTTGTGTTTTGGTTTTGGATCTGGATCTTTCTTCGTGTTTTGGATCTGGATTGGTTTTGCCAAAACCACCCTTCCATGTTTTGGGTTCTGGGTTTTGTGTTTTGGATCTGTATTTTTTTTTTAAAAAGAATAAGAACAGCTAAAATCACAGAATGTTTTGGTTTTTCTGCTCCTATGCTATTATTAACCTCAATAACCTTAATTTCCACTCATTTCCAGTCTATTCTGAACACCTCACAATAGTGTTTTTATGTCCAAAAGGCTATGCTAAGCGACACGAGTGGGCGGCACAAACACGTGGCCCATCTAGGAGTGGCACTGCAGTGTCAGACAGGATGGCAATTTGAAAAACTAGGCCCCAAACAGTACATAATGCAAAGAAAAAAAAGAGGTGCAAGATGGAATTGTCCTTGGGCCCTCCCAGCCACCCTTATGTTGTATAAACAGGACATGCACACTTTAACAAACCAATCAATTCAGTGCCAGGGTCTGCCACATGACTGTGACTGAAATGATTGGTTCGTTTGGGCCCCCACAAAACAAGCTGCCAATTAATCTGTCCCCGCACAAACTGGCTCTACGGAGGCAAGATGTCGTCCTCATCCTCCTCATTCACCGATTCCTCACCCTCTTCAGTGTTGTGTACATCCTCATCCTCACAGACTATTAACTCGTCCCCGCTGGAATCCACCACCACAGGTCCCTCTGTACGTTATGGAGGCTGGTCTCCAAGAAAGAGTTGGTAATTAATTTTTATGAACATCATCTTTTCCACATTTTGTGGAAGCAGCCTCCTACGACTTTCGCTGACAAGGTTCCCGGCTGCACTAAACACTCTTTCGGAGTACACACTGGAGGGGGGGCAACTCAGGTAAAATAGAGCCAGTTTGTACAGGGGCCTCCAAATTGCCTCTTTTTCCTGCCAGTACATGTATGGACTGTCTGACATGCCTACTTGGATGCTGTCACCGATGTAATCCTCCACCATTCTGTGAATGGTGACAGTATCATATGCAGTGACAGTAGACATTTCAGAAATTGTTGCCAGGTCCTTCAGTCCGGACCAGATGTCCAAACTTGGTCCTGCCTGCCCTGCATCACTGCCAGTGGGTTGCTTAGGATACCTAAGTTTTTTCTGGCAGCGCCAGTTGCGGGAGAAAATGAAGAAGGAGCTGCTGACGTGTCACGTTCCGCTTCAGCTGACAGTGTTTTCACCAGCAGGTCTTTGCACCTCTGCAGACTTGTGTCGGCCGGAAAGAGAGACACCACATAGGCTTTAAACCTAGGATCGAGCTCGGTGGCCAAAATGTAGTGGTCTGATTTCAACAGATTGACCACCCTGGAATTCTGGCAAATCGAATGAAGGGCTTCATCCACAAGTCCCACATGCCGAGCGGAATCGCTCCGTCTTAGCTCCTCCTTCACTTTCTCCAGCTGCTTCTGCAAAAGCCTGATGAGGGGAATGACCTGACTCAAGCTGGCAGTGTCTGAACTGACATCACGTGTGGCAAGTTCGAACGGTTGGAGAACCTTGCACAACACAGAAATCATTCTCCACTGCGCTTGAGTCAGGTGCATACCCCCTCCTTTGCCTATGTCATAAGTGGATGTATAGGCTTGAATGGCCTTTTGCTGCTCCTCCATCCTCTGAAGCATATAGAGGGTTGAGTTCCACCGCGTCACAACCTCTTGCTTCAGGTGATGGCGGGGCAGGTTCAAGAGTGTTTGCTGGCGCTCCAGTCTTCGGCACGCAGTCGCTGAATGGCGAAAGTGACCAGAAATTTTTCGGGCCACCCAAAGCGTCTCCTGCACGCCCCTGTCGCTTTTCAGAAAATTCTGCACCACCAAGTTTATTGTGTGAGCAAAACATGGGACGTGCTGGAATTTGCCCAGATGTAATGCCCGCACAATATTGGTGGCGTTGTCAGATATCACAAATCCCCAGGAGAGTCTAAGTGGGGTAAGCCACTGGGCGATGATTTCCCTCAGTTTCTCTAAGAGGTTGTCGGCGGTGTGCCTCTTACTGAAACCGGTGATACACAGCGTAGCCTGCCTTGGAACGAGCTGGCGTTTCTGAGATGCTGCTACTGGTGACGCTGCTGCTGTTGCTGCGTAAGGTTATACATCTACCCAGTGGGCTGTCACAGTCATATAGTCCTTAGTCTGCCCTGTTCCACTTGTCCACATGTCCGTGGTTAAGTGGACAATGGGTACAACTGCATTTTTCAGGACACTGAGGACAGTTTTTCTGACGATTCTGTACAGTCTCGGTATCGCCTGCCTAGTGAAGTGGAATCTAGACGGGATTTGGAACCGGGGACACACTACCTCCATCAATTGACTAAATCCCACTGCACTAATGGCGGATACCGGACGCACTTCTAACACCAACATAGCAGTCAAGGCCTCAGTTATACGTTTTGCTTCAGGATTGCTACTGTCTTACTTCATCCTCCTCGCTAAGGACTATTGGAGGGTCAATTGTTTAGTAAAAGTAGTGGTGTTCATACTTCCTCTCTGGGATGATGAACGACTCCCAGCAGCAGCAACAGCAGCAGCGGCAGCAGTAGGTGTAGCAATGCAGGATCCTCCGGAGGAATCCCGGATAGGAGAGTCAGTCATGCCAGAGACATGGCCTGCTGGACTACTTCCGATCCTGACTAAGGAGGAAATTGATGAGGAGGGAGTTGACGGTGTGGTTTGCAGGCGCTTAGATATAACAGGACAACGGGATTTAGGTGTCCCTGGACTGCTTACGGTCTTAGCCAAAGTTTCTGAACTTGACAGTAACTTTTTCTGAACGCGCTGCAGGTGCCGTATAAGGGAGGATGTTCCTAGGTGGTTAACATCCCTACCCCTACTTATTTCACCTTTACATATGGTACATATGGCAAGACAGTTGTTGTCTGGATTTGGATAGAAATATTGCCAGACCAAAGAGGTGGAATGTTTGGTCTTCTGCCCAGGCATGACCGTGATGGGCTTTTTCATCCCACGGACAACAACTGTCTCCCCCGGAGCCTGATTTAAACAAACCACATCACCATCAGAATCCTCCTCGCCAACTTCCTCCTCAGCGCCAGCTACACCAGTATCCTCATCCTGTTGTACTTCAACAGTGACATCTTCAATTTGCATATCAGCAAGTGGACTGTGGGTGCTCCTTTCAGCACTTGCAGGGGGCGTGCAAATGATGGAAAGAGCCACCTCTTCCCGTCCAGTGCTGGGAAGGTCAGGCATCGCAACCGCCACCACACTTGGACTCTCCTTGGGGATTTGTGATATCTTCTTAGAACGCACAGTTCTTCGCTGTGCTTTTGCCAGCTTAACTCGTTTGATTTTTTTAGCGGGAGGAGGGCTTCCATCGTTATGTGAAGCTGAACCACTAGTCATGAACATAGGGAAAGACCTTAGCCGTTCCTTGCCACTCCGTGTCATAAATGGCATATTGGCAAGTTTACGTTTCTCTTCTGTTTTTTTTAAGGTCATTTTCCTGAACTTTGCCATTTGGGATTGTATGTGCCCTCTACTATGACATTGGGCATCGGCCTTGGCAGATGACGTTGATGGCATGTTATCATCTATGTCATGACTAGTGGCAGCAGCTTCAGCACTAGGAGGAAGTGGTTCTTGATCTTTCCCTATTTTATTTTTATCGGAGAAAGTTTGGTCCTCCATTTATGTTATATTGATTTGATATATACGTGCGGCTAAGGCGCACACAAACACAGAAAATATTTTTTTATTTTTGTTGGAGACTAGTGCACTTTGTGGTTTACACCACGCTTTAAGAAATGAGCCAGCCGGCCCTTTACTTATGGGACACAGGCGCACGCTTGGCGCTGCTCCTTTGTTGATGCACGTGCAGCCACAGTGCACACAATTCACAAACACAGAAAATATTTTTTTATTTTGTTTGGAGTGTACTTTGGGGGTTACAGCACCCTTTAACGGTCAAGCCAGCTGGCCCTTTACTTATGACACAGGCGCACGCTTGGCACTACTTTGTTGATGCACGTGCGGCAACAGTGTACCCTTTAACGGTCAAGCCAGCCGGCCCTTTACTTATGGGACACAGGCGCACACTTGGCGCTGCTCCTTTGTTGATGCACGTGCAGCCACAGTGCACACAATTCACAAACACAGAAAATATTTTTTTATTTTGTTTGGAGTGTACTTTGGGGGTTACAGCATCCCTTAACGGTCAAGCCAGCTGGCCCTTTACTTAT
This sequence comes from Taudactylus pleione, assembly GCA_031769625.1. NCBI lineage: Eukaryota > Metazoa > Chordata > Amphibia > Anura > Myobatrachidae > Taudactylus > Taudactylus pleione. Next base: position 6,305,153 of record JAUIMM010000015.1, on the reverse strand, counting down.
GACACAGGTGCACGCTTGGCACTACTTTGTTGATGCACGTGCGGCCACAGTGCACCCTTTAACGGTCAAGCCAGCCGGCCCTTTACTTATGGGACACAGGGGCATGCTTGGCGCTGCTCCTTTGTTGATGCACGTGCAGCCACAGTGCACACAATTCACAAGCACAGAAAATATTTTTTTATTTTGTTTGGAGTGTACTTTGAGGGTTACAGCACCCTTTAACGGTCAAGCCAGCTGGCCCTTTACTTATGACACAGGCGCACGCTTGGCACTACTTTGTTGATGCACGTGCGGCCACAGTGCACCCTTTAATGGTCAAGCCAGCCGGCCCTTTACTTATGGGACACAGGCGCACGCTTGGCTCTGCTCCTTTGTTGATGCACATGCAGCCACAGTGCACACAATTCACAAACACAGAAAAAATATATATTTTTTTGCACTTGGGGGGAGCACCCCTGATGGACAGAGCACCCCCTGGACAACACTACAGCACCCGTTTAGGACTGGGACACTGCATAGGACTTTGGAGTGGACACAGCCCCTATGGACAACTGACTGCACAACACAGTCCAGCCAGCCCCTATGTACTTTGAAGGAGTGGACACAGCCCCTATGGACAACAGCAGCACAGCGCAGCACAGCACAGCACAACACTACACTGCACTACACTACACTACACTACACAGCCCAGCCAGCCCTAACTCCCACCCTCCCTCTTCACTGTCCACGGCCGAGTGAGAAAATGGCGCCGACGCGGGTACCTTATATAGGATCCAAAACCCGCGAGACCCGGAAGGCGGGATGATGACGTTTTGCCTCGATTTCAGATCTGAGTCAGGCGGGAAAAGTCGAGCCTGTCTCGGTTCAGCCTCAGATCGGGGGGGCTCGGGGGGGTTCGGATTTCAGAAATCCGAACTCGCTCACCCCTAGTATGAAGAATATAGTTTTTGCAACCCATGTTGTGTTCTTCAATATACCAATGAGAAAATCATGTGTCCTAGACAAGTGATCTGTGAAATCTCAGACTACCATACTCTCAGATACCGTATTGGCTCTACAGACATTCACAATGGGATTCATTACGTTTATCTGCCACATGGGGTGTTTACTTGGTATACATATACATGGGCAGAGGTGGGCTAAGATGATCAAAAGAACCTGTCTGATCTCTTTCATAATATAATGTATCTGGAATTAATCTTAGCACCTTCAGTACCACTGATAAGCTTGTTTCTAAGTAAAGCTGAAGTTGGTAGTCAGAACAACATACAAGCAGATAGACATGGGGGAGCTGATGAGGAATTGGAAATAAGCTATTTTTGAGAATGCAATTTGCTTTCTTTTGTACTGTGCACATAAACAAAAATGTTTAAGTGTCCATGTGTATGTAGACACTGTCTCATTTTGCACCTACAACTCCTTACACTTAGAGAAGTGGAATGGTGGAGACAGGGTTCAATAATGGCAGCTCATGCAGACCACAACAAAGACCCATATACGCCTTTCGGGAAGCGTATAACTTGTGGGTGCTGGATCCCTTGTGCAAATTACGCATGGATGATGACGATGATTGACAGTTGATTCTGATTGCCTCAGTGCATCTTGAGCTCTCCCACTAATACTATTATAATTAGTTTGGCTGCTGCAAGGGGCGGATTGGGATGGAAACCAGCCTTGGAAATTTATGGAAGCAGCCCTAATAGGGGCTGGTCTGTTGAGAGGGCAGAGTCTGTGGAAGGAGGTGGGATATTTCCGCCTCATAGGGTCTGATTCTGAGTTAGAGGCAGTCGCACCCTTCTTTGTGTCTTTTGCTGCATTTGTGTCTGTGACTTTATGCTAATGCCAGTACAAAGCCTTCTCTGGTGTACATCCGTGCGTCTGTGTGTGCAAGGACTGATACGCCCACTTTCGGTGTCTACAGACAATCTTGCTTTGTGTGTCTTTAGACACCATCATCGGTCTCACCATTGAAGCTTACACCAGCTCTATGCTAGGTGCAGATCATCCTTCTGTGTATGGTCTCCAATGTGAGCAATTCTGAGTCATTTTTAATGACATGCCTGTGTCAATCCTATAAAATGCCCATATGCTGCGTCTGTGTCTGATTATGAAAACCCCTGTAACCACCCAGGAACGCACAACACATTTCTAATACATTTGTGCGTGTGTCTGAATCTGTACTGCAACTCTGTACCAACACCATCGGGATGTATGTGCCATGCAACTCAGACGCATGTGCTGACAAAACAAACATCACTCCAATGCTCCCAACATTGCCACTGCCCCTGATTCAGAATCAGGCCCATAATGTTGTATACTATGCCACAGTGTTGCTTTCTAATGCTATATAAAATAAGTACAAAGGGACATGCATATTAAATAATGTCTCACTCACCTTCTATCTCCTGATCTCAATTATATAAACATCAGAGGTGCAATAAATAGAAAATAGCAATTACCCCCAAAAAATGAAATTTAATAAACATGCTGCTACAGGCATCATTCAGCTTGGATGGCAAGTCTGCGTTCGCATGCACCTGGATGATGTTTGCGCTCTGCGCAAATTGGCTGCTGTGGTCACGAAATGGCATACGCAGCCTTCATGTAACCTGAAGACAGTTGTAATAACTGAAACGTTGTTGACGCTATACTCTAGTCTGTGATTTATTTCTGAGTCGAGAGTGCCGCACCTTCTTCCGTATATATATATATATATATATATATATATATATAAATATAAAACTGTATATGAAATCAGTATGTTATACCGCCGGACGTCAAACTGGCGGATGAAATACCGATGCCGGAAGGCCGGCATATGGAGATCTCGACAGGGTAAGTATAAAGGCTATCCCTAACCCTCTCCCCCCCTAACCCTAACCCTCCCCTAGGGGTGCCTAAACCCTAACCTTCCCCCCCTTGTGCCTAAAACTAACCCCCCCTCCTCACACCCTAAACCTAAGCCTTCCAGGGGGGTGACTAACCTTAACCTCCCCCTGTGAGTGCCTGAACCTAACCCCCCCTTCCCCTAGCCTAACCCTAAGTCCCCCCGGGAGACCCTAACCTAACCCATCCCCCCGTGGCTATGCGCTCTAAACGCCCGTCTTACCTATGATCGGTATGCCAGGCGTCGGGATTTCGGCGTGCGGCTAATGATAGGCGTCTATCATTAGACCTTTGCCGGGATTTCACTCTCGGGAATCATGACTACATACTATATATATATATATATATGTATGCATCCCTCTGTTTCCAGCCCACACTTACCTTCTTTCTCTGTTTTCTGACTGCTCCTCTTCACAGATCCTCTGCTCAGCGGCGTGGCATGACGTCATGACGCTGTGTGTGCTGTACTGCACTGCACGAGAAAAGTTTTATTATAGTGCAAGCAATGAAAAGATCACAACAGTTACTTATGAATCGTCTCATGTGGGGAGTGGATGGCGGCTGTCATATGCCACTAAGGGTAGCATGGGGTCTGGCCCAGCAAGAACAGTCCCCTGCTTCCAGTGGCCCAATTCCGCCCCAGTCTGCAGCATGAAAGCATGTTCCCATTTAATTTTTATAATATGTCATACATGGTACTGTTGTTTTGTATATTGTTTTGTATAGGAATTTTACATTTATAATTTTTGGTAAATAATACCCAGTTGTTACTATAGGGACTCATAACAAACCACAGAATTATTTATACACAGTATCAGTGAATTTTGCCATATTCACCATTATATACCAAATATTTTGAAGGACATGTGATGACAAAAAAGTTTTTTAATTCCTATATTCTGGATTATCTATCATATTTCATGCTTCTTGATTTCTTCATTAATTTGATTTTAAATATTTTGGAACCATATTAGAAATGGTAATCGCTTATGGGGAGTTTCGAATTAATTTATTTTAGCACATATCTAATAAAGAGGTTTATTTAAATATATTCCCTATGGTTGCACCAGAGTTCTCTACTTAAGTTGCGAGGTGGGGCCTCCATGACTCGGACTTGTCATTTCAGCACATCCCACATATGTTCAATCGGATTGAGATTTGGGGTATTTAGAGGCCAAGTCAATACCTTGAACTCTTTTTCATGCTCCTCAAACCATTCCTGCACCATCTTTGCAATGTGGCAAGGCGCATTATCCTGCTAAAAGATACCACTGCCATCAAGGAATATCGTTGCCATGAAGGGGTGTACTTGATCTTCAACAATGCTTATGTACAGTAGATGGCATTGGCAGATTCCTTGCTGTTTTTACCTTTGTTGCACCTCATAGAGCTCCTGTTCTGTGCTTGATCATTTTTATCTGTAGTCTCAGTTTCTGGTATGCTTCCAGCTAGCATCACATGTTTCTGTGGTGTTGTAACATCCAGCTTGTCTTTTATTGAAGCTCTCTCATGGAAGGCTACGCCTCTTAACTTTATGAGCTTTTGGTTGTCAATGTCCCACAATCTGTATCCTATGCTTTCCAAGCATAATACATGACATGGAATTGGAACCTAATTTGCATATTCTTTCTTTAGAGATATGGGCACTTGCTTCATAGCCAAACACACGGAGATGACAGACGCTTGTTTTTTTACTGGACTACGTCTTCAATAGATTGCCACTGTAGGTGCTCGATTCTTGAGCTAAACTGCAGTTACGACTGCCTCTGCACAGAATCTCTTATCAAGAGGTGTATCACTTAGCATAGCTTGTGCTTTCTCAACAATTGATCCATTTGTCCTTTCATTCACACCATTTTGTCCTGGTGTGAAGACAATCGATAGGAGGTGTTGTACACCATTCCTCTTTAGAAAGATAGCAAGATCTCTGTTCTTGTAAAGCCTTGGGATTTTACCTCTATGGAGGAACATCTTAAAAGAGGTATAGCTGTGATACTCTGAGAGGAGGTAATTTGGTAGCATGCAATAAGGTACACAGATACGTTGGCACTGTTTGTACAGCAAATAGTGAGAAATAAGGTACATGGAGAATTTGGAACAGTGTGTAGCATGCAATGAAGGCAAGGACATGTTGACACTGTGGGAACAGCACGTAGCATGCAATAAGAGGCACGTATGTGGTGGCACCTAGCATGCAATGAGATACACTGAGTAGATGCAATTACCTTGGAGCTCAAAACCAGAAAACAAGTGTATCGGAGTGCACACATGTACATAGATCATAAATACAATGAAATTGGCACAAATAAATACACTAGCATAGAGTCTAACACCCCCACAAGACTTCACCAGGGATCCCCACAGGAGAATATGGAATTTACTCAGTGAGGACTCAGGTCATGGTCCAGTGATGTTGGTTCCCACCATGAAATCAACAGAGTACATAGCAGGTATGAGGACTCTGGGGGTCATTCAGACCCGGTCGCAAGCACTGATGTGATCGCAACTGGGTCGATGGGTAGCCCTGCACATGCGCAGCGGCTGCACTGCACGTGCACAAGCCCCGGAGCAAGAGAGAAACTCTCTATCTCCAGAGCTCGCTACAAAAGGGGTGGCTGTTGATGTTGATCAACAGCTCGCCCCTTTTTGCAGGCGCCTGCCCTCATTCAGAGAGAGCGATCGCTTCTTGTGACCGCCTCTGAATGAGGTCCTCTGTCTGGAAGCACCACTGATGAAAATACGGGTATGGATGTGCTGTTGTCAAGGAGACCACACACAGACGCTGAAACAACACTGGAAGCAAACTATCCTGAAAAATATAGTTCTGAAGCAGGAGAATCTATGAAAACACAATTGATACTCAGGCATTGGAGAAATGCATTGAGCAGGCTTTTATATTTTTGGGCTGATAGGTGATTCCCTGCATGAGTCATCAGTGCTGGAGGTTAGTGGTAACACCACAGAGATGTATTAAGCAATCTCTAACCTGAGCCCAGCTGGGTTCTGTTAAGGATTCTGATTGGGAAGGCCAGCAATGAGTGACCTGCTGAGTGTTTGAAAACAGGCCAGTCATGTCCATGACTGCTGGTACTGACAGCTTACTTATTCTCCACTCTTGTCAGACTTCAGTACTTTTTTTAGGCATATTTCAGTTGCTACTAGATTTTTGTATTCTGCAATTTTGCAGGTTACTTCACTTTTAGCTTTCAGGAAGTGTACTATACATGTGTCATCCTTATAGCTTCATCTATGAGTGTCATCAAGTAGTGGTTACCGTTCATTGACTTCAACCCTATAAGTCAATGCACATCTGTGTACACTAGTTCCAATTACGCTTTTGCTCTGGAAGCTGACTTTGGAAAGGGGAAACATGTTTGCTTACCCTTCATTTGACTTTTACACTCTAGTCTCTCTGAGTTGATCACACATCTTCTATGTCTGTGACAACTGTTTCACCCCCTTGAGCCTCAAGTGCACATTAATTGTCACGACTTTCATGGCATTTAGGAATTTAGGACCTTATTCAGACCCACTCGCTAGATGTGTATGCAAATTCGGCCAGGCAGGCGATCGCATGGCAAGACATTAGCACGCCCAGGGCCGGTGCAAGGTTTCTCAGCACCCTAGGCAAAACTTCTTGCTACTCCTCCCCACCCACACACATTTTAGCCGCTCAGGCAAAAGTGAAGTGTGGATGTGGCGTATTAAATGTTCCAAAGCCACCACTGTCAAATACAGAAACACTCCCTCAAAAAAAAAAAATTAAAAAAACATAATGCACAGGTACACCCAGGCAGTCTCTAGTGTAGTCAGGGGACACAGACAGGATAGATAGATAGATAGATAGATAGATAGATAGATAGATAGATAGATAGATAGATAGATTCAGAGGTGGACGCATTTAAAACACTGGGTGTCTGCGCATGCACTGCGCATTTGTTCTAATGGTTACCACCAGGGAACACAGATTAGAATTGCATGGCGATCCATGCAACTCTGATAGGCATTCCTGGGAGGTGAATGGGGGAGTGACTGTCATCGGTGGGTGTGTTGATGTATGTATGTATATATATATATATTAGGGGTGTGCACCGGCCACTTTTCGTGTTTTGTGTTTTGGTTTTGGATCTGGATCTTTCTTCGTGTTTTGGATCTGGATTGGTTTTGACAAAACCACCCTTCTGTGTTTTGGGTTCAGGGTTTTGTGTTTTGGATCTGTATTTTTTTAAAAAAAGCATAAAAACAGCTAAAATCACAGAATGTGTTGATTTTTCTGCTCCTATGCTATTATTAACCTCAAAAACCTTAATTTCCACTCATTTCCAGTTTATTCTGAACACCTCACACCTCACAATAGTGTTTTTATGTCCAAAAGGTTGCACCGAGGTAGATGGATGACTATGCTAAGCAACACGAGTGGGCGGCACAAACACGTGGCCCATCTAGGAGTGACACTGCAGTGGCAGACAGGATGGCAGTTTGAAAAACTAGGCCCCAAACAGTAAATAATGCAAAGAAAAAAAAGAGGTGCAAGATGGAATTGTCCTTGGGCCCTCCCACCCACCCTTATGTTGTATAAACAGGACATGCACACTTTAACAAACCAATCATTTCAGCGTGAGAGTCTGCCACACGACTGTGGCTGAAATGATTGGTTCGTTTGGGCCCCCACAAAACAAGCTGGCAATTAATCTGGCCCTGCACAAACTGGCTCTACGGAGGCAAGATGTCGTCCGCATCCTCCTCATTCACCGATTCCTCACCCTCTTCAGTGTTGTGTACATCCTCATCCTCACAGAGTATTAATTCGTCCCCGCTGGAATCCACCACCACAGGTCCCTCTGTACGTTCTGGAGGCTGGTCTCCCTGGAAAAGTTGATAATTCATTTTTATGAACATCATCTTCTCCACATTTTGTGGAAGCAACCTCCTACGCCTTTTGCTGACAAGGTTCCCGGCTGCACTAAACACTCTTTCGGAGTGCACACTGGAGGGGGGGCAACTCAGGTAAAATACAGCCAGTTTGTACAGGGGCCTCCAAATTGCCTCTTTTTCCTGCCAGTACATGTACGGACTGTCTGACATGCCTACTTGGATGCTGTCACCGATGTAATCCTTTAACAGACAGACGCACGCTTGTCGCTGCTGCTTTGAGGATGCAGGTGAGGCTACAGCCCACACAATTCACAAAGACAGGAAAAAAAAGAAGAATTTTTTTAATGTTTGTGGAGCGCACTTTGAGGGTTACACCACCCTTTAACAGACAGACACACGCTTGTCGTTGCTGCTTTAAGGATGCAGGTGTGGCTACAGCCCACACATTTCACAAAGACAGAAAAAAAAAGAATAATTTTTTTATTGTTTGTGGAGCGCACTTTGAGGGTTACACCACCCTTTAACAGACAGACGCACGCTTGTCGCTGCTGCTTTAAGGATGCAGGTGCGGCTACAGCCCACACATTTCACAAAGACAGGATAAAAAAAGAAGAATTTTTTTATTGTTTGTGGAGCACACTTTGAGGGTTACACCACCCTTTAACAGACAGACACACGCTTGTCGCTGCTGCATTAAGGATGCAGGTGCTGCTACAGCCCACACATTTCACAAAGACAGATAAAAAAGAAGAATTTTTTTATTGTTTGTGGAGCGCACTTTGAGTGTTACATCAATCTTTAACAGACAGACGCACGCTTGTTGCTGCTGCTTTGAGGATGCGGGTGGAATCTAGACGGGATTTGGAACCGGGGACACACTACCTCCATCAATTGTCTAAATCCCACTGCACTAATGGCGGATACCGGACGCACGTCTAACACCAACATAGCAGTCAAGGCCTCAGTTATACGTTTTGCTTCAGGATGACTGCTGTCGTACTTCATCCTCCTCGCTAAGGACTGTTGGAGGGTCAATTGTTTAGTAAAAGTAGTGGTGTTCCTATTTCTTCTCTGGGATGATGAACAACTCCCAGCAGCAGCAACAGCACTAGGAGGAAGTGGTTCTTAATCTTTCCCTATTTTATTTTTATCGGAGAAAGTTTGGTCCTCCATTTATGTTATATTGATATATATACGTGCGGCTAAGGCGCACACAAACACAGAAAATATTTTTTTATTTTTGCTGGAGAGTAGTGCACTTTGTGGGTTACACCACCCTTTAAGAAATGAGCCAGCCGGCTCTTTGCTTATGGGACACAGGCGCACGCTTGGTGCTGCTCCTTTGTTGATGCACGTGCGGCTACAGTGCACACAATTCACAAACACAGAAAATATTTTTTTATTTTGTTTGGAGTGTACTTTGGGGGTTACAGCACCCTTTAACGGTCAAGCCAGCCGGCCCTTTACTTATGACACAGGCGCACGCTTGGCACTACTTTGTTGATGCACGTGCGGCCACAGTGCACCCTTTAACGGTCAAGCCAGCCGGCCCTTTACTTATGGGACACAGGCGCACACTTGGCGCTGCTCCTTTGTTGATGCACGTGCAGCCACAGTGCACACAATTCACAAACACAGAAAATATTTTTTTATTTTGTTTGGAGTGTACTTTGGGGGTTACAGCATCCTTTAACGGACAAGCCAGCTGGCCTTTTACTTATGGGACACAGGCGCACGCTTGGCGCTGCTCCTTCATTGATGCACGTGCAGCCACAGTGCACACAATTCACAAACACAGAAAAACATTTTTTATTTTGTTTGGAGTGCCCTTTGGGGGTTACAGCACCCTTTAGCGGTCAATCCAGCCGGCCCTTTATTTATGGGGCACAGGCGCACGCTTGGCACTACTTTGTTGATGCACGTGCGGCTACTGCGCACACAATTCACAAACACAAAAAAATATATATTTTTATTTTGTTTGGAGTGCCCTTTGGGGGAGCACCCTTTAGCGGTCAATCCAGCCAGCCCTTTATTTATGGGACTGTTAAATTTGTAAATAAACCTTTTAATACATTCCTGCCTATAAACCTCTAAGATTCACCTGCCTAGAACTTCTAAGACAAAACCTGCCTATAAACCTCTAAACACAACGCTAATTGCGTACGCAGTATGACCGCAAATAAAGACAGGAGTGGAATCTGTGGTTCCAACGCACAAGTATTATTCAGGTAAAAGTACAGTCAGTTACACGCAATCTATACATACACAAGTTAGGTGTAAAAGCAAATAATACAGACAAAAGTACGGTTATACATACGCTGCGCCTCTGGACCCAGAGATAGACTTCTGACTAGATATCCTCAGTTCACCCAAAATTCAGCATGAACTGGCAAACCAGTGTTCGGACACATGTATTTATTCCCCCCCAGACTGAAACAGGACAAAGGGGGAACTTCCTGCTGATCTCATTGGTTCCCAGAGGAGAAGCATATGTAACGACACATTTAACAGGTTGTTTCAAATAGACTTTCCCTGCCTCTAACAGCCGGAGTCTTTCTGGTAACGCCTCCTGTAACATTCCATCAACTAAACATTTTGTTGCTTGTAAGTTCTGCGATCCGTAACTTGAGTTTGCATGATGCGATCTCTCCACCGATAACACCGGGATTCTGTAAAAAGCGTACGCATCAGAACGAAACCAAACACACCTTGCTTATCATGTATAATACCTTAGATATCAAAAACCTCTATTTCTTAGCATTTAAACTAACTTAACCAACTTGAATCATACAATTTGATGCTAATGGAACCTTGTGTGCGAATATGTAGTGTGTGAGTATTCGGGGTTTGATATAAGGATGCTAGTTATTAATGGGTGAGATTTAAGTGCATAATTTCTCATACACGAAGTGAACATCCAGCAGTGTGGATGGCTGAGTGTTGTAATTCTACATGCCCTCTGTCAGCAGGCCCCCACCTGTTGTGTGTTCAAAGGAAAACAAAACCTATTTTGTTCTCACAGACTCTTGTGTGAAGTGCAAATGTATTACCACCTCAAGCTGTGGAATTTGGGGCCATTCTGTCTAGGATTCAGACAAATTCAATTGTGTAGATATTATATTACAATTGTATGTAAAAATACCCATTGTCTCTTCTTATTTACTTTTACTCAGAAAGCTTGTTTTTCCAGTTGCCCTTGGTAGGTTAACAAAAACATTGCCATCTGTTCTTAGCTCCTGAGTTATAACTTGAATTGACGCTGACCACAAAAATGGTGTCTTGCGATCTCATTTCCAAAATGGAGTTTTGCGGCCATTCGCAAGATGGCGTCGCCACGATTAAATTTTAAACTGAACTTGTCTCAGCCAATTATTCAGCTTCGACAGTCCACCCTTTGATAGCAAACAACATGCTATCACAATCTGCTATAAAAATTTATTTTGGGCTTACATTCACATATTATTTAGTGTTATCATGGGATGGCACAAGGTGGTTCTTAATCCATCAACAATGTGTCTCTAGGCAGGGGCATAAAACTACTATTATACGCACACCGCGGATCTTGGGAGATCATGTGACAGATGTGGGGATGCACCAGTCTTATAACAGTAGTTTTGAAGGGGAATTTGAGACTTTACATTGTCTGGGTGTTCTATAAATAACATTTCAATAATATCTTCTATGCATGTCTAAATATTATACATTTAAATGATGGTACTTCCTAGCTCAGGGTTGTAGTGCAGTTCTGTATCTATCTCGGTATACATATTATCATTTCTGACCACCATCATAGTTTCATCCCTTCGTTTCACTCTGTTTTCACATTTTCCACACTTCAACACAATAGGAACACATCGGACGCATATGCCAATTACTATGATGACAATCAGTATAAGGATCAAGAACTTGCCTACGCTGGCGACCACTTCCTGGACCCACTCTCCTAGACCCGAGAACCATGTCACTGGGTTCAGCCATGACACCCATCCCTCTATCTTTTCCCCTGCTTCAGCCACTGTTGCGTTATGGTTCTTACGAAATTCCAACTTTAGCTGCAGAATCTCATCCATCTTCTGGTCTATCACCTCCTTAGGGTCGCTGGTATCATTGGTGACATAAGTGCAACACTTTACTCCAAATTGGGTGGCTAACGTTACGCAATACCCTCCAGTAACAGCAGTTAAATAATTCAACACTAGCCTGTGTTGCACTAGTTCTTTCTTGTACGCTAGCAATTCTCTCCCTGTGTACCTGAATGTGTCATCGTACATCTCCGTGATATTATCTATTAATTTAGCAAGTTCCTGGATATATATAAAATTTAATGTACCCTTAGCAATCCTGGTGGGATCCAGGGCGACTAAAACTTGGAAGCCAGTTGTCTCACTGATTAACTGAGCGGCTTTATGCATATCACCAGGTATCATATTTCTCTTGCCTCTGTGTTCATATTGTGTGTGAAGATATGGTGACGGTGTGTTTTTATTTATACCCAGCATTTCAACATGTGTGAGGGTCATAACTTTTGGAAGTATTTTTCCCAAATAACATAACAATTACAATACTAAAATTGGTCAGAAACTCCCCTGATTGGCATTGCACTCCTCCTGACACCACTCCATCAGCTCCGCCATCAGCTCACATCTCCTTTATCGGTCCCCCATCACAGACACTGAGTATCCCCAAACAGATCATAATGACAAAAACTCTGGAAAGAAAAAGAACTAGGATGACCACAGCAGACCACTCCATTGCTGGAAGCACTGATCTACACATTTCTTTAGCTCAGATATCTCACCGTCACCTTTTTAATCCTTCCGGCACAAGCTCGCAATCGACAGGTCCATGTTATCGGCCTTGTCTCTGCCTTGTATCTCCACCGGTTGGTTAACCTCCCTATAGTGAGTGGAATGGACCCACGTATCTTCCCCAGCAACCCTTTGAGGATGCTGTATCGTCAGATACGGACCTTTCCACCGATCAGTCAAACAACCTGAGCTAATAAAAAAATTTGGATCATAACAAATTCTTCCAGATTTTGACATCATGACAGTTTGCATTAGACATGTTAGTTAATAACACTTTCAATTTCGGTTATTCTCATTCATCTTCGTGAGACCCTGCACAGTAACCTCATTATCATATTTTCACATGAGGCTGCCTGTTTGGACAGTATCTCAAAGGGGGGCAAATAAAGGAAAAGACAATCTGGGATAATCTCAGTGTTGTTACCCATCATCTTACACATGTTCTTTGAAACGTCACCTATAAAATAAGTCCCCCTATCATTTTTAATAATTCTAGGGATATAGTATCTGCATACAGGTTCCTGCAATTAAATCTTGTTATCAATAGCTACTGCTCTAAATAATGCCTGTGCCACTGAGTTGGATAGTATTCCGAGTAGTCGACCTCAGCCTGGCATGGCTGCCGTTTATCCTTAGCAACCTTGTGTCCTATGAGTGGGAGATAAAGCAAAACAGTTTAATATCATTTAAACATGACCCAAAATACAACAATAAATGTCCACATTTTTCATTAGAACAGATCCATTGATAGGTTGAAAAGATTGTAAACAGTCATATAAGGCCTGGGAGAATATACTGGGGTTACCTATGAACCCATGGGAAACTCGTGTTCCTGTGTGGTGTTCTTCACTTTGCAGTACTTACTTATGTGTCCCACTTGGTGACAGTTAAAACATAATTTTGAACGGGGTGGATGAAAAGATTGTTGTGGGATTTGAGCAAGAGGGAAAGGTGGTGGGTATGGGTAAGGATAGGCAGGGTAAGGATATTGTGGGGGATATGAGTATGGGACCTGTGGTTGTGTATGATATGTGGGGTAAGGATGTGTTTGCTGTGGTGTGGGATTGGTGAGGACGTGTAATTGTTCAGGTGCAGGTGTGTGTGTGGGTGCAGGTGTGTCGGTTGGCCGTGATGTTAACGTCATTCTCTCCAGAGCTTGTATACTGACAGCCATTAATTTTTCGCTCTGGGTCTCCCTCTTTTTTGAGATGTTTTTGTCATGTTCTATGGCAGACTCTATGAGGTTTTCTATTGTAAGTCCCCGCCAGCCAGGCTGTGAGGTCTGAACTCGAGTCTTTAAATCGTCTTTCAGACCGTCCATGAGTACCGTGACTATCATTCCCCTGTGGTGAGTGCTATCTTTAATATCTTCTATCCCAGTGTACTGGGTGATAGCCTGCAGAGCCCGGTCGCAATATTCTTCTGCAGTTTCACTCTCCTTTTGCTTAATTGTAAAAATTTTGTTCCAGTTAACTACTACTGGAAAATATACACCCAATTGAGTTACAATGCGGGAAATGTTACCATGGTTTACTTGGTATGTTAAGGGAACGTCGCCATCCAATACACAGTCCGTGATAAATGTTGTCACGTCGGTATTGTGTGGCAGGCAGGCCCTTAACACCACACGCCAATCTTTATTAGTGGCCTCATGAAAACTACCCAAATTTCTCAAAAATCTTTGACATTTGGCTAGTTCCTTTTTGGGATTGGGGAAATCATTTATGATGGAATTCAGTTCTGCTCTTGTCCATGGACAATGCATTACTACTTCCCTCATGGGCACTACACCGTTTGCATCTGCATTTCCATTCGGAACAGTTATTGTCCGAATGGGATGTAGACCGGCAGCGTTGCTACCTCTGACCTGGTTACCTGGCTGGGGGTTTAATCTGCTGCTGCTACTTATGGTATTAACAACTTCCTCAATGGGTGCCGAGTGTATTAACACTTCCCTTGCTGTTACCGATGGAGATGGCGGCACCACCCGTGATTGTGGTGATGCAGCATCTATCATTTGTACAGCATGGGAAATAGCATACATTACAATAGGCTCATCTTCTACATCATAAACATTTTCTTTATGGTTACTTAAGAGGGGGTACAAATTACTTGTTACATTTTTATTGGTATTTTTGGTAACCGTACTTGCACCTCCATCCACATAAGGTGGGGGAGGTGAGCATGAACTGCTGGCAATACTCTCCACGATGCTACTTTGCCACCCGTGCGCGCCAATTAGCGGCTCGCCCGTATTGCAACTCAGCGTCGTGGATGTATTTTCTGGCAATGCGTTCGCAACGCACATTTTTAAGCCAAGCATCCCCTTCATGCTGCCATATTTTTAAACATTCAAAATACTTAATATTTTTCTCTCAGGATCGCACCATACTGATGTGATCCTGGACATTATCTAACACATTTTTGTCAAAACTACCAATTCTGGGAAACAGTCTAACACTCTTTCTCGTCATATTAAACCATATATCACAATACCTTATTGCATAAGTACCGTACTTAGTATGCATAATACGATGGGCTGATCCAATCGGAGCCTCCATTAGCAGCACATCATTGCTTAACATTTCTACCATTTGCGTGGCTCCCATTTTGAGACAACTCCTACGCTTTTCAATAAAAATTTAAACTGGTGAAAGACAATCAAGATCACTTACCTGTGAACGATTTAAGTCGGCGGTGCCCACACACCTGGATAAGATTTCGTAAGGCCACTTCCACACCTAGATAAGTATTGAAACAGGCAACTTCCAGACCCGGATAAGCTTTAGTAAGGTAACTTCCAAACCTATGAGAGTTTGTATGTTGGCCACTCTCACGCACCTCTATACAACAAAGACAACATGTACACCTGCTACTGTGTTTAGAATGGTAAAGCTGCTTACCGAGCGACTAGGCTATCCCTTGCACCTAGCCCTTAAGGATCATACGGTACCCTTAACTTTAGGGAATAAATTACCCCTACCAACAATACACACACTGTTACACACTTTTTCTCTGCGCAGAAAATAAACGTTTAACCCAGATATTGGTAGATAGAAAAAAATTTAAACCTCAATGGCTTTGTTCAAACACATGGCAGCAGAACCGGAAGTACGTATACGCTATTTGTGCGATCGTCCGCATACACAATTATGCGACTACCACACAAGCGTATAATTACTTTTTTAACTGTGTACGCAAAAATGCGTTTTAGCTGCATACGCAAATACTGCAGCACCCCTCTAAACACAAGGTTCTATCAACAGAGGAAAAACAAACTTTTTTTTTTTTTTTCCTCTCTTGTCCCTGGATTCTAATCAGCGCTTCCTCTACACAATAACTGGCAGTACGCTCTCAGCAACACTGTGGTATTGAAAGACTAATGCGTCTCCCAAAAGGCGCCTCCACCCTTTTGCTGAGAGAGGACTGACCGAGTGTTATCGTGTATCAGATAGTGTGATAAACCGATGAGCCCCCACTGTTAAATTTGTAACTAAACCTTTTAATACATTCCTGCCTATAAACCTCTAAGATTCACCTGCCTAGAACCTCTAAGACAAAACCTGCCTATAAACCTCTAAACACAACGCTAATTGCGTACGCAGTATGACCGCAAATAAAGACAGGAGTGGAATCTGTGGTTCCAACGCACAAGTATTATTCAGGTAAAAGTACAGTCAGTTACACGCAATCTATACATACACAAGTTAGGTGTAAAAGGAAATAATACAGACAAAAGTACGGTTATACATACGCTGCGCCTCTGGACCCAGAGATAGACTTCTGACTAGATATCCTCAGTTCACCCAAAATTCAGCATGAACTGGCAAACCAGTGTTCGGACACATGTATTTATTCCCCCCAGACTGAAACAGGACAAAGGGGGAACTTCCTGCTGATCTCATTGGTTCCCAGAGGAGAAGCATATGTAACGACACATTTAACAGGTTGTTTCAAATAGACTTTCCCTGCCTCTAACAGCCGGAGTCTTTCTGGTAATGCCTCCTGTAACATTCCATCAACTAAACATTTTATTGCTTGTAAGTTCTGCGATCCGTAACTTGAGTTTGGGATTCTGTAAAAAGCGTACGCATCAGAACGAAACCAAACACACCTTGCTTATCATGTATAATACCTTAGATATCAAAAACCTCTATTTCTTAGCATTTAAACTAACTTAACCAACTTGAATCATACAATTTGATGCTAATGGAACCTTGTGTGCGAATATGTAGTGTGTGAGTATTCGGGGTTTGATATAAGGATGCTAGTTATTAATGGGTGAGATTTAAGTGCATAATTTCTCATACACGAAGTGAACATCCAGCAGTGTGGATGGCTGAGGGTTGTAGTTCTACATGCCCTCTGTCAGCAGGCCCCCACCTGTTGTGTGTTCAAAAGAAAACAAAACCTCTTTTGTTCTCACAGACTCTTGTGTGAAGTGCAAATGTATTACCACCTCAAGCTGTGGATTTTGGGGACATTCTGTCTAGGATTCAGACAAATCCAATTGTGTAAATATTATATTACAATTGCCACAACTATACTTTATCTGCATCCAGGGGTTCCCAATTTGTATGTAAAAATACCCATTGTCTCTTTTTATTTACTTTTACTCAGAAAGCTTGTTTTTCCAGTTGCCCTTGGTAGGTTAACAAAAACATTGCCATCTGTTCTTAGCTCCTAAGTTATAACTTGAATTGACGCTGACCACAAAAATGGTGTCTTGCGATCTCATTTCCAAAATGGAGTCTTGCGGCCATTCGCAAGATGGCGTCGCCGCGATTAAATTTTAAACTGAACTTGTCTCAGCCAATTATTCAGCTTTGACAGGACACAGGCGCACGCTTGGCACTACTTTGTTGATGCACGTGCGGCTACTGCGCACACAATTCACAAACACAAAAAAATATATATTTTTATTTTGTTTGGAGTGCCCTTTGGGGGTTACAGCACCCTTTAACGGACAAGCCAGCCGGCCTTTTACTTATGGGACACAGGCGTATGCTTGGCGCTGCTCCTTTGTTGATTTACGTGCAGCCACAGTACACACAATTCACAAACACAGAAAAAATATTATTTTTTTTAGCAGTTGGGGGGAGCACCCCTGACGGACAGAGCACCCCCTGGACAACACTACAGCACCCCTTTAGGACTGGGACACTGCACAGGACTTTGGAGTGGACACAGCCCCTATGGACAACTGACTGCACACCACAGTCCAGCCAGCCCCTATGGACTTTGAAGTAGTGGACACAGCCCCTATGGACAACAGCAGCACAGCGCAGCACAGCACAGCACAACACTACACTGCTCTACACTACACTGCACTACAACACTACACTACACTACACAGCCCTGCCAGCCCTAACTCCCACCCTCCCTCTTCACTGTCCACAGCCGAGTGAGAAAATGGCGCCGACGCGGGTACCTTATATAGGATCCAAAACCCGCGAGACCCAGAAGGCGGGATGATGACGTTTTGCCTCGATTTCAGATCCGAGTCAGGCGGGAAAAGTCTAGCCTGACTCGGCTGTGGACAGTGAAGAGGAAGGGTGGGAGTTAGGGCTGGCTGGGCTGTGTAGTGCAGAGTAGTGTTGTGCTGTGCTGTGCTGCGCTGTGCTGCTGTTGTCCATAGTGTCCACTACTTCAAAGTCCATAGGGGCTGGCTGTGTTGTGCTGTGCTGCTGTTGTCAATAGGGGCTGTGACCACTACTTCAAAGTCCATAGGGGCTGGCTGGACTGTGTTGTGCAGTCAGTTGTCCATAGGGGCTGTGTCCACTCCAAAGTGTTGTGCAGTGTCCCAGTCCTAAAGGGGTGCTGTAGTGTTGTCCAGGGGGTGCTCTGTCCATCAGGGGTGCTCCCCCCAAGTGCTAAAAAAAAAATATTTTTTCTGTGTTTGTGAATTGTGTGTGCAGTAGCCGCACGTGCAACAAAGTAGTGCCAAGCGTGCGCCTGTGTCATAAGTAAAGGGCCGGCTGGCTTGACCGTTAAAGGGTGCTGTAACCCCCAAAGTACACTCCAGTCCAAACCAGATAAAAAAATATTTTCTATGTTTGTGAATTGTGTGCGCAGTAGCTGCATGTACATCAACAAAGTAGTGCCAAGCGTGTGCCTGTGTCATAAGTAAAGGGACGGCTGGCTTGACCGTTAAAGGGTGCTGTAAACCCCAAAGTACACTCCAAACCAAATAAAAAAATATTTTCTGTTTGTGAATTGTGTGCGCAGTAGCCGCACGTGCATCAACAAAGTAATGCCAAGCGTGCGCCTGTGTCATAAGTAAAGGGCCGGCTGGCTTGACTGTTAAAGGGTGCTGTAACCCCCAAAGTACACTCCAAACCAAATAAAAAAATATTTTCTATGTTTGTGAATTGTGTGCGCAGTAGCCGCACGTGCATCAACAATGTAGTGCCAAGCGTGCGTCTGTGTCATAAGTAAATGGCCGGCTGGCTTGACCGTTAAAGGGTGCTGTAACCCCCAAAGTACACTCCAAACAAAATAAAAAAATATTTTCTGTGTTTGTGAATTGTGTGCGCAGTAGCCGCACATGCATCAAGAAAGTAGAGCCAAGCGTGCGCCTGTGTCATAAGTAAAGGGCCGGCTGGCTTGACTGTTAAAGGGTGCTGTAACCCCCAAAGTACACTCCAAACCAAATAAAAAATATTTTCTGTGTTTGTGAATTGTGTGCACTGTGGCTGCACGTGCATCAACAAAGGAGCAGCGCCAAACGTGCGCCTGTGTCCCATAAGTAAAGAGCCGGCTGGCTCATTTCTTAAAGGGTGGTGTAACCCACAAAGTGCACTACTCTCCAGCAAAAATAAAAAAATATTTTCTGTGTTTGTGTGCGCTTTAGCCGCACGTATATATCAATATAACATAAATGGAGGACCAAACTTTCTCTGATAAAAATAAAATAGGGAAAGATCAAGAACCACTTCCTCCTAGTGCTGTTGCTGCTGCTGGGAGTTGTTCATCATCCCAGAGAGGAAGTAGGAACACCACTACTTTTACTAAACAATTGACCCTCCAACAGTCCCTAGCGATGAGGATGAAGTACGACAGCAGTCATCCTGAAGCAAAACGTATAACTGAGGCCTTGACTGCTATGTTGGTGTTAGACGTGGGTCCGGTATCCGCCATTAGTGCAGTGGGATTTAGACAATTGATGGAGGTAGTGTGTCCCCGGTTCCAAATCCCGTCTAGATTCCACCTGCATCCTCAAAGCAGCAGCGACAAGCGTGCGTCTGTCTGTTAAAGAGTGGTGTATCCCTCAAAGTGTGCTCCACAAACAATAAAAATATTCTTTTTTTTTCTGTCTTTGTGAAATGTGTGGGCTGTAGGCGCAACTGCATCCTTAAAGCAGCAGCGACAAGCGTGCGTCTGTCTGTTAAAGGATTACATCGGTGACAACATCCAAGTAGGCATGTCAGACAGTCCGTACCTGTACTGGCAGGAAAAAGAAG
This sequence comes from Taudactylus pleione, assembly GCA_031769625.1. NCBI lineage: Eukaryota > Metazoa > Chordata > Amphibia > Anura > Myobatrachidae > Taudactylus > Taudactylus pleione. Next base: position 6,285,121 of record JAUIMM010000015.1, on the reverse strand, counting down.
CAATTTTGAGGTCCCTGTACAAACTGGCTCTATTTTACCTGAGTTGCCCCCCTCCAGTGTGTACTCCGAAAGAGTGTTTAGTGCAGCCGGGAACCTTGTCAGCGAAAGGCGTGGAGAAGATGATGTTCATAAAATGAATTATCAACTCTTCCAGGGAGACCAGCCTCCTGAACGTACAGAGGGACCTGTGGTTGTGGATTCCAGCGGGGACGAATTAATACTCTGTGAGGATGAGGATGTACACAACACTGAAGAGGGTGAGGAATCGGTGGATGAGGAGGATGAGGACGACATCTTGCCTCCGTAGAGCCAGTTTGTGCAGGGACAGATTAATTGCCAGCTTGTTTTGTGGGGGCCCAAACGAACCAATCATTTCAGCCACAGTCATGTGGCAGACCCTGGCGCTGAAATGATTGGTTTGTTAAAGTGTGCATGTCCTATTTATACAACATAAGGGCGGGTGGGAGGGCCCAAGGACAATTCCATCTTGCACCTCTTTTTTTTCTTTGCAGTATGTACTGTTTGGGGCCTAGTTTTTCAAACTGCCATCCTGTCTGCCACTGCAGTGTCACTCCTAGATGGGCCACGTGTTTGTGCCGCCCACTCGTGTCGCTTAGCATAGTCATCCAGCTACCTCGGTGCAACCTTTTGGACATAAAAACACTATTGTGAGGTGTGAGGTGTTCAGAATAGACTGGAAATGAGTGGAAATTAAGGTTATTGAGGTTAATAATAGCATAGGAGCAGAAAAACCCACACATTCTGTGATTTTAGCTGTTTTTATGCTTTTTTTAAAAAAAATACAGATCCAAAACACAAAACCCAGAACCCAAAACACGGAAGGGTGGTTTTGGCAAAACCAATCCAGATCCAAAACACGAAGAAAGATCCAGATCCAAAACCAAAACACAAAACACGAAAAGTGGCCGGTGCACACCCCTAATATATATATATATATATATATGTGTGTGTGTATACATACTTGTGTACACACACATACATATATATATATATATATATATATATGCACATATTCCCCCAGCCTGCTTACCTTCTCCTAATGTATTCAAGGAGCAGCCTTTGTCCCATAAAGCCCCGGTTGCTGCTAGATAAAGACCCCAGTGAATAGAGAGTCATCAGGCCTGTGTGCTCCCTCGGTGGCTCAGGGATCAGCACAGGATAGGAGGGGGGGCGCAGCCGCGCAAGAGCCGACAGCCATAGAGCAGGCAGAGAAGAAGGGGATCTATCCTGGGCGGACTGTGGCGACGAAACGGCAGAGTGGGGCGGCCAGTGATGTCACCGGAGCTGCAGGCAGCAACCTATCTCTCGGGTCTAGCTGCGTGGAGGGGGGAGGTTTACCTTGTCAGGGGGGCGGGTCTAGACGGGCACCCGCTGCTGAGGGTAAGCAGCTTTCACCGGGTGTCCTACGTTCCTTCTGCGAGAGGCAAGACTATGCTGCCTCTAGAGGGCAGCCTCAGCAGGCCGCCCTTGAGGGCCTGGCACCCTTAGACAGCTGTCTAAGGCTGCCTAATGGAAGCGCCGACCCTGAGCACGCCCACTATGTCTTGGCGTGCAATCGCATTGTGTATGCAGACCCCACCAGCCTGTCTTAAGATGCCCACTTGTGCACTTCATCTCCAGGAAGTGTATGCAACCTACAGTAACATCGAGTACCATCAGATGCATATGCAGCACTTGTGTTTGACTATACCCTACCGCAAGCACTGTGAGCGGTTCAGTGTAAAATACAGCCAAGTGACGTGTACTATGATGCTGCCTATTAATTATGCACACCTCTGAAATGGCATTGAGATGCTCAGGCATGCCTGTGTTCGCAACTCTACTCCCGCGTTTATAGCAGCCATCACCTGTCACCACCCACAAACGGCTTTGCCTGTCACTCATTCAGCCGGGCTGTCATTGCGCAGCAAGCGTACGCTTCCCGATTGCTCGCACTGGTTCACGCACGCGCATTGCAATGCGTGCACATGTGCAGAATGCAAACAATCGGCTGGCTGCGTGTAAACGCTTCTTAGCGAGCGAGTCTGAATCAGGTCCTTAGTCTGCTGCTGAATCACACGCAGATGCATCTGCATCTTTACGCTAAAGCCATAGCCAATTTATTCAAAACTGAGATGTCCACTTGCAGTACCTTCCCGCTGTGGAAAGCTGTCTTGGTGCATCTTTAGACACACCATCAGTTGCACCATCAAAACTTGCACCAGCCCTGTGGCAGCTGCAATTTCTCCATCTGAATATGGTACCCTGTGTGAGCGGTTGTGCGTCTTTAGATGCAGTTGCTGTCAGTGAGCCCAGTCAGCCCATGTCTGCCTAACTACCCCACTGTTAGCTCTCAAGAATACACACTGCCTGCTTCCAAATTCATTGTGCATCTCCAATCAGGATAAATGCACTGTGCAACTCGGATGCACATGCAGTGTTTAAAACATCAACCAAATGTGCTCATACCAGCATATGTAACTCTGAATCAGACCCTTAATTGCCTAATACCTTGAAGTTTACAATATCACACATCTTTAGTGACTTGAACCAACCTTTATTACAGCTGAATTTGCTCGTGGCTCCTTAGTCCATGTACCAGCAATCTTTGCTGTGACTGTCGGTTAAATTTAATGCTGACTCATCTTTTTATCATGCTTGCATGATGAAGTACCACTTGGTTCTCTTGTTTTACATACTGAGGCCTTATGTCCCATTTTGTGACCCTTTGACAGCAGAATGGAATTCTTAGCATTGGTCTAAACAGGTATGCACTCTTGAAACTGCAGTAGCTTTGCCTGTAAAATTTCCATTGATAACTTGTCAACGCATGCCTCCAAAGCTGCTACTAGAAATTCAGTCTCTGGTGTAAGGTTTTGCAGCATTACCATTTCAACTGCCTCGTAGTCTACTTGGATGCCTACTGATGTGAATTGCTGAGAGATAGACAGCATCCTATCTATTCATTCAAATTTTTGCATGCACTTAGCTTAGTGCTCTACAGAATGAGCCTCAGGTTGATGCTTCTCATAAGACATCTGGAATGCTACTCACCTTTGGTGTGATGTCACCTTCCTGTGAATGATGGAATATACATGCTGCTCTACAGCTAAGCCTATGGTCCCCATGGCTCTATCCACATCTTCTGGATTGGGCTTATCCCAGTGATTACTAGTGACATTCCACATTATTTCCCATTTTAACTGCATCTGCATGGCAAATTTCCATGGAGTATAGTTCTCTAAGCCAGTTAACTTCATACTGGCCCCTGCACTGTACATTTAGTATGAATAAAGGACTTTTCTGTGCTCTATCAAATCTTCTTATTGCATGCTGCTGCAGTTGTTTTCTTGGTATTGTTGTCTCCACACGCTATTGGCAATCCTTCCAGACTGAGCCCATAAGCTAGAAAATACTATAGGTGTTGATATAGGTGCTAACTGTGTCAATTGAGGTCAGGTTTATTAATCTGGTATAATGAGTTGCAGTGTAATACAGGTTTAATACAGTAGATACACAACACAGCAGGTTCTACAGAACCAGCAAGGATCATGCTGGATCTGTAATGTAGGTAATGTGCTATACAGAGAGGCACACACCTGCATACATACAGCATATACTGGTGGCAGTTAAATATATGGTGTAACTAGCAGTGGTGACACAGTGATATTTAGCAGGGTCACACAACCACTAAGGAGCACGTCCTTCTTCTATGGAGGATGGAGCTAGAAAATGCATAGATATGCTGCACAGTTGCGAATTGGGTTCAGAGAATTGCACTGTGATGCGACTCTGTCACTACAAGGCCTGACAGCAACAGAGCACTCTCTTCCAACAAGTGGTATGTGTACCACCATGTATGCCAGGACTCAAGGTTTCCCAGCAGAACATGTCTTCTTCCCATAGTGCATCCTGGTGCAATCTCTTCCTCAGGTAAATTATGTACTTGCACCAAACTATCCACATAATGTAAAAAAAAACATGATTCATCAGACCAGGACACCTTCTACCATTGCTCAATGGTCCAGTTCTGATGCTCACGTGCATTGTAGGCTCTTTCAGTGGTGGATAGGGGTCAGCATGGGCACTCTGACAGGTCACATCAAGCTTGTAGGATGACTGGAGAGGTAAAAGGCGTGTCCTTCGGTCATAACCAGTGCCCTGGTTTCTGCTCCATGCTTCTTTTTCTGTGATGCTGGCATTTGGGGAAGGGGCGATGGGGACTTGCCTATGGTGAAGTGCCCAGGTATGACACTGCAATCAGTGAAGAAATCCCCTCCATTAGTGACATCATGTTTTGGAATTCTTAGCTCAATACAGTATATTGAGAGTCTTGCCTTCCAGGACCAGGACCAGAGGGGATATATAATATAATTGGATAGGTTCTGAGGTTTAATGCATTTTTAAGGACGGCACTACCACAAGGTCAACCTAGGCTGTCGACTTTTGCTCCATGGAGTAAAGGGCACTTAAAACATTGAGGGACAGATTCTGTAGATGTCGGATGCAGTTAAGCAATTTTTTGCTAATGCACATGCGTCTGCTTTCAGAGTCCGTGTGCACAGAGTTGCAGTTGCGATTGAAGTGCACAATATCAGAAATGTCTTAAATATGTATTGGGCATTCCTGATTGGTGACTCGGGGGTGACAGGAAGGTGGCTTAGCAAATGCTTGGAGATGGCCTGTCTTATGGCCTTCTTATGTGAGGGTCACAGGCGTGTCACTGAAGTGGTTGTGAACTCAAAGTATAATCATGCACATTGGAGGTCGTACTCTGAAGGAGAATTTGCACCTACCATTAGGTTGGTGCAAGTTTCAATGGTGCAACCGATGGTTAAGTCTAAAGATGCATCAAGCAATATTATAACATGCTAAAAAATGCTAAAGTAGTTGCAGGAAAACTCAGAATAAGGCCTTGAATTGGTGACATACTGTGACATAATAGGTCTGATTCAGACATGTACGCAAACCCGATGGGTAATGTACATCTCCAATGGTGTGAGATCTGCACATGTACAGATGCCGCACTGATTAAGATGCTGCTGCGGTTTGAGGTTGAGGAAAGGGTGATGATGGCAAGTGTTCCAGAAAAAGGGGGAATATCAGCCCCGTGTTCTGGGCATGCCGAAGAGAGTGACTCCATCCTTGGACACAGCTTCACTGGCCCTGGCAGCGTGAAATACTCGGCCGTCCTGAGTAATCCGAGGATTACAGAGATGTCTGATGGTCACGCAGTTGATCCTATGGCTACGTTCCAGATGCAGCATCGGATCAGAGAAGCAGACAATGGGCGTCTTATTACTTAAGGTGTCTCCTGCTACTTTTGCGTATTGTAGAAAAGCCTGAATCAGGCCCAATGTCACTAGTTCAGTGTACCAATTGTCACACTGACACCCCTACACTGAGGCCAGCCGTTAGGTGAAGAGATGATAGTTGCTGCTCCTCCATGTTAGTGGTGGTCTGGAAGTGTGGTGCATGACTGTGATGTCATAGCCAAGTACCACACTCCCAACAATATAAGATGCTATATTGCCACCACTACACACTAGGTAAGAAGTAGGTAGCGGGATGCCTCCTGAGAGCACAGATCCATGGGCAAAGAAAGCGTTTTGGGAGCACTGGACCATACACCAGCCCTTTTTAACTACGCATATAAAAATCAGAAGAACCAGTTATTTTTATACAAACTTTCTCATTAGTATTATAAAGATTTTGCAAATCAAGACAGAAGTTATTTTAATTTGCACTGACAGTGACTGTGGGGCTGACATGTACATGGGCCAGAATAGCGACAGCATTCCATGCTCAGAAATAAATGCAGATCTCTGTCTGTATTGAGAGTTGGGTGCATCTACTAGGTATGCAGTCGGGAAGTCGGCGGACCTAATCCCAACAGCCGGCTTCCCGACTGCTTAATCCCGGTGAGGGTTAAATAACAGGCGTCTAAATCTAGACGCCTGTCATTTTACCGATGCCGGGAGACCGGCACCTGGTATCCCGATCGAAGGGACGCCGTGCATTGAGCGTGGATAGCCACGTGGGGGGAGGGTTAGGTTTAGGGCTCCTGGGGGGGACTTAGGGTTAGGCACCCCCCTGGGAGGTTAGGTTTAGGCTAGGGAAGGGGGGGTTAGGGTTAGGCACCCCCGGGGGGACTTAGGGTTAGGCACCCCCGGGGGGGACTTAGCTTTAGGCACTCCCGGGGGGGACTTAGGGTTAGGCACCCCCGGGGGGGGACTTAGGTTTAGGTGGCAGGGAAGGGGGGTTAGATTTAGGCACTTAGAGGGGGGATTAGGGTTAGGCACTGGGGGGAAGGTTAGGGTTAGGCACCCCTAATGGAGGGTTAGGGTTAGGGGAGGGAATTAGGTTAGTCAATACTTACCTTAGGGACGATCGAGATTGTCACCCATGTCGGTCAGCCGCTGACGGGATTCCAACCGCAGAACAGGCGTCCGGCGGTAAATCATACCGATTCCCATCTACTATATGCAAACACACCACCCCCATCCTTCCGTTTGTGAAAGTAGCCCTCCGCACGCATTTGCAGCAGCCGTATCACTAGATCAAGAAATCTGTCTGAAATCGAATGGATATCTGCATATAAACAGCTCTGAATTCCCGTATTCTCACCTACATGCACACAGCACACTTACCCCGCATGCGCTCAGTTACTGTACAGCCACTCAGCCGCAAGTGGACATAGCTCTAAGTTGACTGTACATGTTCTAAGCTGTGTATGCAGATTCTGGCGCATGCGCAGCCGATAAAAATCACGAGATCTGACCATAAAACTTGTTTGCAAATCAGTATCAGGCTCTTATTTACTAAAGTGCATTTTTTTTAGAAGGGGAGATGTTGCCCATAGCAACTAATCAGATTCTAGCTATTATCTTCTAGAAGGTGCTAGATAATTGTTAAGTAGAATCTGATTGGTTGCCATGGGCAACATCTCCACTTCTAAAAACCCGCACTTTAGTAAATATACCCATTAGTCTCTACATTGCTCATCATAGTATTTTCCCAGGTCTTCCCTTTGTGTAGTAGAACTGCTGAAGCACTCTTGACAACCACGGTGGTAGTTGTAGCAACAACTTGTTAAGTGCACACCTGTTCTTTACACTTAATTCACAAAAGAAAAAAAAAATGCCCCATCTGATACTTATAGCCATACAGGCCTTCACAGTGCCAATTGGCTAATCCACAGACTGTCCTCTGAGTAAAAGTATTAGGCTCTTGGGAACCATTTACTATTTTTAAGCTATTGTTGCCTGAAACTTCATAGAAAAATACGTAGATGTATAAGGCTTAAATTCATTGATATTTCACAGAGGAACTCTTGCCAAACTGGAATCTGTGCATACCACATTATAGCTTGTAATGAGAACAGAATCAGCCAACTATATCTAATCCCAACAAGTGTCTTTGGCCCAACAAGGCTTAAGCTACTCTCCATGTGTTAGGAGCAAGACCACTTTCACTTCAACTAAATATGTTTTCAATAATTCTTTAGTAGGTGTGATTCCTTTTAGCTGGCGCCAAAGCATACAGAATTGGACAGCTGGGATAGAGAGCATGTGTATGTATGTGTCTGCCTCACCACTGCCTTGGCTACTGTCACTTCACACACGTGAGAACAAGACACTGCATGCACACTCACCTTAAAAGGGTGTTCTAATCCCCCCTCCCCTTAGTATTACATACAATTTTCATGTAACTTTAAAGCATCTTATTTTCTTTGCATTTTAGGGTATACTGTACGTTCATTGATTGTACAAGGGTGAAGCTTTATGTTGTGTCCATATGACAATATTGATTTCCCACCAGATCTCTGAAGATATTAAAGGTGGGTGCTTTATATGTTTTATTTTAATAACTTTAAAATTAAATATTCATACATTCCAGTTTTACAGTTACCATGCAAACCATGCTGCCTATAAACAGAACATATAAATCAGACTAAACAGGAAAGAAATATGTTTAGGAATTAAGAAGTTACAATAGGTTCAACTAACCACATTTCTAGACAATATTTACTAAGTTTAAATTTGCAGTGTTATATGCTGTATGACAATTAGGGGCTGATGCTGAAATGAAGGTACATCTGTTTGTTTAGCATAAGATAGGCAAAGTGTATTAGCACTGGCCCACAAAAACAGCAGAAAACCTAATGCCCTATAATGAGTTGCCCACCTCTTACAATTACGACTGGAGGGCGATTAATTCGAATGCAGTAATGGTATGTTCATGGAATTGTGACTAAGGCAGACCCACAGGTTTGCCTGTCATTAGCCTGATGGGTGGTGAAAATACATACTGATAAAGATGACAATGGTTGTGTCATTTACATTTTTATTTTATTATTGTGAAATTTACATCTTCAAACTTAGCATGAGCTTTAAAGTGTCATCCAAAGTGTGCTTACAAGAGATAGAAAGGTGAGCGGATTGTTGGCAAATTTGTAGTACAAAACTATGATGTTATGGATACAGGTGGGATGGTGTAGGTGCGCTACTCAGGAGTGGGGGTGCGAGATGGAGTGGGTTGATGTTGTGGCTTAAGACACTGGTGGTATCCCCGATATCATCGTGTGGAGTATAGTCAATTAGGTATGATGTTGTGTCTTATTGATAGCGCAACAAGGTATAAGTATGTAAAATTGGACAATTTATTCTTAATTAAAACATGGATCAAAAAATTCCATAAATAAATGTATGGATATAAAATGGAAATAAAATTGAATTACAAATATGATAAAAAATGACATATGAAAAAACAATACAGTATAATTAAAATGGTACTACAATGTAACCAATAGTGGATACAGCTGACTCTAGTATAGACAATGCATGTGTAAATAGAGACAACTGTAACAATTTGTTTTGGAATGTCTTGTCTGGTAGAGCAAAGTCCTGATGCAATGCTGCATAGGGTGCTATAATTGTTTTTTAGAGTTGGTAGCAGTGGCTACTAGATGCTGCATATGGTGCAGTATTGCAAATGTCGGCATGTGGCTGCATGCACCCCCTACCTCATCCTGTAGTGCCGTTTGGTAGTTTGCTGCTGGTGTGGCACAAACGTGTGTCGTGATGTGAAGGAGGCCTCCTTGACAGTCTGTGTGCCTGGTCCCTGTCCGTGGTGCTGCCGATGCCTGGAACGAGTGGCGGCAGCTGCTGCTTGCGGTGCTCCGACGGTGAGTGTGCACTGTACCTCACCGCCAGTATGGTGGTTACTGGGGTCCATCCGGCAGTTCCAGATTGTAAGAGGGGGCGTGACCAAGGCGTTTTCCGATGAAATTAGTGCGGGCTTCGTTAGGGCTGTGTTATTACCCTTTTAAAAATCATTGGGGTTTGAAGTCCTTGAATTATGTAAATAACATAATGTGTAATGGAATAAAATGATGTAAAAAATGAGATGTAAAATGGAAGGAAATAAAAAATATAATAAAACAATATGAATTGGTAATAATACATGGATATACATAATGCACAAAACAAAAACACAGTAGTGAAATAATGAGACACAGACAGTGATGTTTAAAGCATTAATTATGAATATATATCGTGATGGGGTAACAAATACATTTTACCCAAAAATAGCCCCATGTGCTGCAGTTTCTTACTGTGCCTCCTTCTGTGTTGTCTTCTGTCCTGTCGCCATTCGGATTGCAGTGGTACTGAGTTAGATACGGAAGTATAGTGCCAGCTCAGTGGCAGGAAAGTGTCATTCGTCGTTACACAATGGTGGAGCAATGACAGATGATTTGTTTTCAACTCTGCATCAAGATCATATTGACTGATTCAGAGCTGCAAGCTAACTGTACACAATGACAGTGTTCACATAGTTGAGAGATTATTTGCAACTGCGCATGAGCAAAATATCCTGGAAGCCCCTACGACGCATGCATTATCCTGAGTGTGAGCACAAATGCGCTCTTGCATGCAGGACCACTGGTAACAACACTGGCAAAGGAAAACCATGGGCGTCCTGGGTGGTGACTGGGAGGTGGCATGAAGTGAATGCAAAAAAAAAATCTGTTGCGTGGGATGTCCTGGGCGTGTCAATGGAAGTGGCTCTGTTCTGAAATGCAGAGCCGCAGCCACATTCATACAATAAAACATATTATCACTGCTGCCTATATACTAACAGCATCAGAGAGGTTGTTTTATAAATACAGAAGAAGCCTGCAATAATTGTTCAAAATAATTGCTAATCATAATTCTTATTCATTCTTTGAATGTCCCTGGCCTGTTTGATTGGCTCTTTCTACACCAGCAGTGAATTATACAGACATGGATATTTGGATTTGATGGTCTATTTAGACACAGACACGAGCCTCCCCCAAATTGTATTTTATCTGCTTTTTAAGATGCTACTGACTAGGAAGAGAGCACTTTTTGTCTTATAGTATCTTCTGTACATCCATGTGTAACGTAACCTGAAACCAATTCTATCAAAAAGTTCACAGAAACACAGAATATTTCAGAGGAGTATCTGATATTTGTGGAGGTAGGATCCTGGGTTGATTGCATGAATGAGGACGAAGCTGTGTGAATCTGTCACGATGTGAAGAGGTTAATGGAGTTATATAATGAAAGAAGCAGTAGTGATGTGTGGCTCTTGTCAAGCAGGTATAAGAAAGTTGTGGTGTCAAATGCTCCTGTAGTGTATGAAATGAAGTTTACACATTCTAGTTATAATAATAGCATCGCTTACTGCAGTATTATTATTTTTATTGTAATTGTCATTAGGTTTGCCAATGCCAGGATCTACTGGATCACTGGCACTACCAGAATAATTATGTTTTTTATGTGAACTCACTTTTTACAAAGGGTTCTCTGGTCTTGAGTTTCTATAATAATGTGTGACTGTTTTTACTAGTGTTGTGAGGTGAGACACAGGTGATTTTTTTTTTCTTTTCAACACATGCAAAGTACAACTTTTAAATACAGTGGCAAACGCATGAATTTTATGGGGGGGTTTCCAAATATACATATATATAAAATGTATGTATGTGTGTATACACATACATACATATATACATACACACACATATAGATGTATACTCATATATACATACACACACTTATATACACACACATACATATGTCACACATACCTTACACGAGCACACATATAAACACACACATGTCACATATATATTACAAACAAACTTACCTTGCAGCAGATCAGATCGGTAGAGGAACGAGCAGGCTGGCACCATTTAATTAGGCCCCTCCCCCTCTCTGCAACATTTGCATGTCAATCGGGAGGGGGCGGGGCCAAATGACTAGATTCTAATGAAATTGCGTCATATGGCTCTGCCTTCTCCATATTAACCCCAAATCGTGGCAATTTGCAGCAAGGGGGCGGGCTTAAGAACATGCTGCCTGCATTCCAGTCTGTCAGGGGGGGTTTCTGAGTAACCAGAAACCCCCCTGCATGCGCTACTAAAATGGTTAGCTCGTAAGGCTTCCATGTTGAAACCTGATCACATTTGGTATGTGATGCGTCAGTGGATGCAAGGCATAGATATAATAATTCTCACCAATCAATATAATAGGGCTTGAGTTATATTTGTACATTTAAGCCTTAAAACAGTCCACAATTTTGGACTTTTTCTTTAATGTATGAAACAGTTTGCTGTATTTGCAAACTTAAAATGCACCATTAAGGCACGTTTCTTGTGTGCATTTTGTAAATTTTTGGTAAGAAAAAAATGATACATACAGTTTGCGCTTTGTCAATATAAATTGTCCTCTAAACCTTGTCACTATCATGAATACTGTATGTTGGTGGAACATGCAAGTGAGGGCATGTTGTAGTACTTATTGTGTAATCCAGGATCTCTCTACTGACCTTTTTGCTTTTTTTTATGTTTCATAAGTGGCTTTTCTAAAACATTTTTTAATAACTGCAGCCCAAGGCATCCAAGGAACTAACTCACACTGAGCTGCTTGATAACGGCATATTAAACATTCCACAGGAGTCTGTCAAGGACCGCTCCGTGAAATCAAATCTCTGAAAAAATATCTGCTTTATTACCACTGGCAACCTCTTCCCAATACCAGTTCTGAATCAGGAGTCAGAATTAGAAACTGGAACCAGGACAGGAGTTAAATATTCTTTTTTTTTTTCTTCCAATTTTAGCTTTTACAGACATGTCTGTCTCCTTTCTGCACTGTGTTAAGCGCTACAGGGAGTTTTTATTTTAGACATATATATTTTTATAATCGGGATAAAGCGGATTTGTGTGTGTTACACTGTAAATGGTACTGCTTTGGCTGGGAAACTTGCTCCGTTCTAGACCAGCCAGCAAAACATTGAGGAAAGAATAAATTACCTGTGTGCTTACCAGTATCCAAAATATACAGAATAATATTATTTTTATACCTTATCAACCATTTTGTCTCTGTACCACTCTGTACCACTTAATCATGAGATCCCTAGGTGCAAATGGTAAAACAATCATACAACAGAAAGTGTTTGCAGCAGAATGGAACGTTAACACAAAAATAATTGATATTTGCAAATGGGCAATAATAAAAGACCTGAAAAGATGAACACCCAGTTCTTTGGCAGTACTTGATGTATACAACCATACACTTTTGTGTCAAAGCTAAAAATATTTTTTGTGAAAAATAACTACATTATAGGCACAAACTTCAGGCAGAAGTAGTTAACAATTAGTTAATATACTGTAGGAATTTAAAGTGTACCTACTGTAACATCAGTACTATAGGTATTATTATATACAGCAAACATCAAGATTGAGGGCCTGATTCAGAGAAGGACACTAATGCTGCTGCAAATTTGTACGCAGCGGCTGTGCAAACATACGCATATGACGCAGGCCCTGGGATTTGTATTGAGACGCTCACCGGCGGCTTTGCAAATCCGAGCAACTGTTGGCCTGATTCAGAAATGTGCGCTAATGCTGTCACTGCTTTGTCTTTGTGCACAGCATCTGGAAAATGTGCCTAAACCTACCCCCCCTTCCAGCACTCTAAATCTAACCCTCCCGGGGGGGCTACCTCTAACCTACCCCCGAGGGTGCCTAAACCTCCCCCCTAAGGATGCCTATCCCTAACCCCACCAAAACCTAACTCTAACCACGCTACACTCCCTAAACCTAACCCTCCCCTCCCACTAAGAATGCCCCAGGCTTACCTCGTTCAGGCTGTCGTCCTTCGGCGTTCCCGGCATCGGGATTAAGATAGGCATCTGTATTTTGACGCCTATTTTAAGTCTCCTGTCGAGATATAGACCGGAAGCATTTAAACCACCGGTCTATAAACTGCATCCCGTGAAGACACCCACATGCATCTTCGGAAGTCCAAGCTACTGCATATAAATACGCAGCCATGCAAGGTCATCTTGATATGGACAAACTGGGCACCAGCCCAGGGCTTCACGATTCTAGGGACCTTCAAGCAGGGGCAGGCTGGTTCGGAGGCATCTACATGGAGTGTGCAGACCTTTGCTCCATGCATAGGGCAGCCGGCTGAGAGGCAAGCAGAGAAAGATGCTCCCCGGCTGCTCTGACTGTAAATTACACACAATCAGAGTGGCCAGGCAGTATTCTCTCCTAGCCTGCAGCCACAGACAGATTAAGAAGGGGAAGGGGCACAGGAGGCACACCTTTCTCAGGGGCCCCCCATACAAAAATTACAGCTGCAGTGCAGAGCAGGAACTGCAAACTGGAGAAGAGAAGAGAAGAGAAGAGAAGAGAAGAGAAGAGGGAGGTGGAGTCTATAATCCTTGCTTTACATCATTTTTTTATGTTTAAACATTGATTTTGTTGAAAGTAACAATAGAGCTAAAGGTTTAATTTTACTGACCTTTTTCATATTTATTATATTTATTCCCGTGAATGGGTGGGTAGAAGCCCAAGTGCATTGCTTTGCCCAGGGCCTACAATGCTGTTAAGACGGCCCTGCAGCCGCGGTCTCAGATCCTTCTATCATTAATAAAAAACAATTTCTAGGGGTATATTTAAATTATTTACTAAAGTGCGGCTTTTAGAAGTGGAGGTGTTGCCCATAGCAACCAATCAGATTCTACTTAATGTTTATCTAGCACCTTCTAGAAGATAATAGCTAGAATCTGATTGGTTGCTATAGGCAACATCTACGTATATGTATACTGCTGTTCATAGACTATTCTGGAATAAATAAGGTCAATTTAAACTAACTAGAATGTCCAGAACACTCCGTAAGTAATGAGCACTCTTTCAGTATTTTGGACAGTGGCAATCCTGGTTGCAGTTGGGCCTCTGTGTGCACAGTTGGGACCCTTGCTGTATAACTGTACATTGCAGAATAAAAGTAGCAATCATGGACGTAACTACAGTACCATTGGTGCAAGGGGTGCAGCTGCTATGGGACCCAGAGCTTAGGGAATGTAAAATGTCAGACAATAAAAACATACACAAGTATATACAGTGAGGAAATGAAACAGTACAAAAAAAGAAAATAATTATATAAAAAATTAGCAAATAGATACATTATTTAAAGGTCACCACTATAAGGGGACTATTTACTAAGCAGTGTTAGAAGACAGAGTGAAAATCGATAAGAAAGTGGTAAGGTGCTAGCCAATCAGCTCCCAACTGTCATCTCACAGGCTGTGTTTGAAAAATGACAGTTGGGAGCTGATTGGCTGGCACCTAATCACTTTCTTATCACTTTTTACTCTGTCTCCTAACACTGCTTAGTTAATAGACCCCTAAGAACCTTATCTCTCAAAAGTAGCAACTAAGGGATTGCCCCTCATTGAGTCCATGTGGTGAGACAGTTAAGACAATGTATCCAAAAAGACTATCTCAGTAACAATAATTTGTTATGATCTCCACCCCATCTGGTCACATAAATAAAACAAAACACAAACAAAACTCTAGCCCATCTGGGCTCTAAGGTTCCCTCACTAACAGAAGACTAAAAAGTTCATGTCCACAGTACTTACAGGTGGTATCACACAGTGTCTCAGAGCAAACTAGCCTGCGGGCCTGCACTCAGCTATCACAAAACCCAGCTTATATCAGCCATTTAAAGGTGCAAGCCCTAATGAGCCTCCTACCAGGCTGAAAAGCCCAATACCTGGAGTGGCCTGTGGATGGAGCCCTCCCTCTCCTCACATCCACACCCCCAGGACCCATTCCGGCTTTTCACTAAAGCCAACATTTCTAGTCTGTTTTTCCAAACAGACTTCTCCTGGGGGTTTTAAAACACATAGGACAGGAATCTGGGACAGACATAAAAGCCATTCAAAACTGTTCCAGTGCTTCTATCACAATATATATAGTGATCCACCAAAACATTTAAACAACTCACAAGTGAAGTGAATAACATTGATTATCTTGTTACAATGGCACTTGTAGAGGGGTGGGATATATTAGGCACCAAGTGAACACTCAGTCCTTGAAGTTGATATGTTGGAAGCAGGAAAAATGGGCAAGCTTAAGGATCTGAGTGACTTTGGGCCAAATTGTGATGGCTAGATGGTCAGAGAGTCTCCAAAATGACAGATTTTGTGTGGTGTTCCCGTTATGCAGTGGTAAGTACCTACCAAAAGTGTTCAAAGAAATGACAACCAGTGAACCGGCCACGGGATCATAGGTGCCAAAGGCTCAATGAGGTGCATGGGGAGCGAAGGCTAATCTATCTGGTCCTATCAAACAGAAGAGCTACTGTACCACACTTTGCTGAAAAAGTGAATGTTGTCTATAATAGCAAGTTGACATAACACAGTGAATCGCAGCTTGCTGCGTATAGGGCTGCGTAGCCATAGACTGGTCAAAATGCCCATGCTGACCCCTGCCCACCAAAAAAAAACACCTGCAATGGGCATGTGAGCATCAGAACTGGACCATGGAGCAATGGAAGAAGGTATCCTTATCTGAATAATCATGTTTACTGTTACATCATGTAGACAGTTGGGTGCGTGTGCATTATTTACCTGGGGAAGAGATGGCACCACAATGCACTATAGGTAGAAGTCAAGCCGACGTAGGCAATGTGATTCTCTGGGCAATGTTTTGTAGGGAAACATTGTGTCCTTGCCTTCATCTGTTAGTTGACACATACTGTACCACCTACCTAAACATTGTTGAAGACCAATACACCCCTTCATAGCAATGGTATTCCTTGATGGCAGTGGCCTCTTTTAGCAGGATAATGTGCCCTGCCACACTGCAAAAATGGTTCAGGAATGGTTTGAGGAACATGAGTTCAAGGGGTCGACTTGGCCTCCAAATACCCAAGATCTCAGGTGGTTCTAATTTTATAGATGATCAGTATATATATTAGGGGTGAGCGGGTTCGGATTTCTGAAATCCGAACCCCCCCGAGCCCCCCCCCGATCCGAGGCCGATCCGAGTCAGGCTCGACTTTTCCCGCCTGACTCGGATCTGAAATCGAGGCAAAACATCATCATCCCGCATTCCGGGTCTCGCGGGTTTTGGATTCTATATAAGGTACCTGCGTCGGTTCCATTTTCTCACTCAGCTGTGAACAGTGAAGAGGGAGGGTGGGAGTTAGGGCTGGCTGGGCTGTGTAGTGTAGTGTAGTGATGTGCTGTGCTGTGCTGCTGTGGTCCATAGGGGCTGTGTCCACTCCTCCAAAGACCATAGGGGCTGGCTGTGTTGTGCTGTGCTGCTGTTGTCCATAGGGGCTGTGTCCACTCCTCCAAAGTCCATAGGGGCTGGCTGTGTTGTGCTGTGCTGCTGTTGTCCATAGGGGCTGTGTCCACTCCTCCAAAGTCCATAGGGGCTGGCTGGACTGTGTTGTACAGTCAGTTGTCCACAGGGGCTGTGTCCACTCCAAAGTCCTGTGCAGTATCACAGTCCTAAAGGGGTGCTGTAGTGTTGTCCAGGGGGTGCTCTGTCCATCAGGGGTGCTCCCCCCAAGTGCAAAAAAATATATATTTTTTCTATGTTTGTGAATTGTGTGCACTGTGGCTGCACGTGCATCAACAAAGTACTGCCAAGTGTGCACCTGCGTCCGATAAGTAAAGGGCCGGCTGGCTTGTCCGTTAAAGGGTGCTGTAACCCCCAAAGGGCACTGTAAACTAAAATGAAAAAAAATATTTTTTTGTGTTTGTGAATTGTGTGCGCAATAGCCGCACGTGCATCAACAAAGTAGCGCCAAGCATGTGCCTGTGTCATAGGTAAATGGCTGGCTGGCTTGACCATTAAAGGGTGCTGTAACCCCCAAAGTGCACTCCAAAAAAAATAAAAAAATATATATTTTAGTGTTTGTGAATTGTGTGTGCAGTAGCCGCACGTGCATCAACAAAGTAGTGCCAAGCGTGCGCCTGTGGCATATGTAAAGGGCCGGCTGGCTTGACCGTTAAAGGGTGCTGTAACCCCCAAAGTGCACTCCAAAATAAAGAAAAAAAAATATTTTTTTGTGTTTGTGAATTGTGTGCGCAGTAGCAGCACGTGCATCAACAAAGTAGTGCCAAGCGTGCGCCTGTGTCATAAGTAAAGGGCTAGCTGGCTTGACCATTAAAGGGTGCTGTAATCCCCAAAGTGCACTCCAAACAAAATAAAAAAATATTTTCTGTGTTTGTGAATTGTGTGCACTGTGGCTGCACATGCATCAACAGAGGAGCAGCACCAAGCGTGCGCCTGTGTCCCATAAGTAAAGGGCCAGCTGGCTTGTCTGTTAAAGGGTGCTGTAACCCCCAAAGGGCACTCCAAACAAATGAAAAAAATATTTTCTGTGTTTGTGAATTGTGTGCACTGTGGCTGCACGTGCATCAACAAAGGAGCAGCGCCAAGCGTGCGCCTGTGTCCCATAAGTAAAGGGCCGGCTGGTGTGTCCACTCCTCCAAAGTCCATAGGGGCTGGCTGTGTTGTGTTGTGCAGTCAGTTGTCCATAGGGGCTGTGTCCACTCCAAAGTCCTGTGCAGTGTCCCAGTCCTAAATGGGTGCTGTAGTGTTGTCAAGGTGTTGTGTTGTCAAGTGTTGTCCATCAGGGGTGCTCCCCCCAAGTGCAAAAAAATATATTTTTTTTCTATGTTTGTGAATTGTGTGCACTGTGGCTGCACGTGCATCAACAAAGTAGTGCCAAGCGTGCGCCTGCGTCCCATAAGTAAAGGGCTGGCTGGCTTGTCTGTTAAAGGGTGCTGAAACCCCCAAAGGACACTCCAAACAAAATAAAAAATATTTTCTGTGTTTGTGAATTGTGTGCACTGTGGCTGCACGTGCATCAACAAAGGAGTAGCGCCAAGCGTGCGCCTGTGTCCCATAAGTAAAGGGCCGCCTGGCTTGTCCATTAAAGGGTAATGTAACCCCCAAAGGGCACTCCAAACAAAAAGAAAAAATAAATTTTTTTGTGTTTGTGAATTGTGTGCGCAATAGCCGCACGTGCATCAACAAAGTAGCGCCAAGCATGCGCCTGTGTCATAGGTAAAGGGCTGGCTGGCTTGACTGTTAAAGGGTGCTGTAACCCCCAAAGTGCACTCCAAAGTAAAGAAAAATATATTTTTTTGTGTTTGTGAATTGTGTGCGCAGTAGCTGCACGTGCATCAACAAAGTAGTGCCAAGCGTGCGCCTGTGTCATAAGTAACGGGCCAGCTGGCTTGACCATTAAAGGGTGCTGTAACCCTCAAAGTGCACTCCAAACAAAATAAAAGTATTTTTTTGTGTGTTTGTGAATTGTGTGCGCAGTAGCCGCACGTGCATCAACAAAGTACTGCCAAGCGTGCGCCTGTGTCATAAGTAAAGGGCCAGCTGGCTTGACCGTTAAAGGGTGCTGTAACCCCCAAAGTACACTCCAAACAAAAAGAAAAAATATATTTTTTTGTGTTTGTGAATTGTATGCGCAATAGCCGCACGTGCATCAACAAAGTAGCGCCAAGCATGCGCCTGTGTCATAGGTAAAGGGCTGGCTGGCTTGACCGTTAAAGGGTGCTGTAACCCCCAAAGTGCACTCCAAAGTAAAGAAAAATATATTTTTTTGTGTTTGTGAATTGTGTGCGCAGTAGCTGCACGTGCATCAACAAAGTAGTGCCAAGCGTGCGCCTGTGTCATAAGTAAAGGGCCAGCTGGCTTGACCATTAAAGGGTGCTGTAACCCTCAAAGTGCACTCCAAACAAAATAAAAATATTTTTTTGTGTGTTTGTGAATTGTGTGCGCAGTAGCCGCACGTGCATCAACAAAGTACTGCCAAGCGTGCGCCTGTGTCATAAGTAAAGGGCCAGCTGGCTTGACCGTTAAAGGGTGCTGTAACCCCCAAAGTACACTCCAAACAAAATAAAAAAATATTTTCTGTGTTTGTGAATTGTGTGCACTGTGGCAGCATGTGCATCAACAAAGGAGCAGCACCAAGCGTGCGCCTGTGTCCCATAAGTAAAGGGCCGGCTGGCTTGTCCGTTAAAGGGTGCTGTAACCCCCAAAGGGCACTCCAAACAAAATAAAAAAATATTTTCTGTGTTTGTGAATTGTGTGCACTGTGGCTGCACGTGCATCAACAAAGGAGCAGCGCCAAGCATGCGCCTGTGTCCCATAAGTAAAGGGCCAGCTGGCTTGTCCATTAAAGGGTGCTGTATCCCCCAATGGGCACTCCAAACAAAATAAAAAAATATTTTCTGTGTTTGTAAATTGTGTGCACTGTGGCTGCACGTGCATCCACAAAGGAGCAGCGCCAAGTGTGCGCCTGTGTCCCATAAGTAAAGGGTCATCTGGCTCATTTCTTAAAGGGTGGTGTAACCCACAAAGTGCATTAGTCTCCAACAAAAATGTTAAATTATTTTCTGTGTTTGTGTGCGCCTTAGCCGCACGTATATATCAATATAACATAAATGGAGGACCAAATTTTCTCTGATAAAAATAAAATAGGGAAAGATCAAGAACCATTTCCTCCTAGTGCTGTTGCTGCTGCTGGGAATTGTTCATCATCCCAGAGAGCAAGTAGGAACACCACTACTTTTACTAAACAATTGACCCTCCAACAGTCCTTAGCGAGGAGGATGAAGTACGACAGCAGTCATCCTGAAGCAAAACGTATAACTGAAGCCTTGACTGCTATGTTGGTGTTAGACGTGCGTCCGGTATCCGCCATTATTGCAGTGGGATTTAGACAATTGATGGAGGTAGTGTGTCCCCGGTTCCTAATACCGTCTAGATTCCACCTGCAACCTCAAAGCAGCAGCAACAAGCGTGTGTCTGTCTGTTAAAGGGTGGTGTAACCCCCAAAGTGCGCTCCACGAAAAAAAAAAAATTCTACTTTTTTTTCTGTCTTTGTGAAATGTGTGGGCTGTAGCCGCACCTGCATCCTCAAAGCAGCAGCGACAAGCATGCATCTGTCTGTTAAAGGGTGGTGTAACCCCCAAAGTGTGCTCCAACCAAAATAAAATAATCTTCTTTTTTTCTGTTTGTGTGTGAAATGTATGCGCAGTAGCCACACCTGCATCCTCAAAGCAGCAGCGACAAGTGTGCATCTGTCTGTTAAAGGGTGGTGTAACCCCCAAAGTGCGCTCCACAAAAAATAAAAAATTCTTCTTTTTTTTCCTGTCTTTGTGAAATGTGTGGGCTGTAGCCGCTCCTGCATCCTCAAAGCAGCAGCGACAAGTGTGCGTCTGTCTGTTAAAGGGTGGTGTAACCCCCAAAGTGCGCTCCAACCAAAATAAAAGAATCTTCTTTTTTTCTGTGTTTGTGTGTGAAATGTATGCGCAGTAGCCGCACCTGCATCCTCAAAGCAGCAGCGACAAGCGTGCGTCTGTCTGTTAAAGGGTGGTGTGACCCTCAAAGTGCGCTCCACAAACAACAAAAAAATTCTTTTTTTTTCTGTCTTTGTGAATTGTGTGGGCTGTAGCCGCACCTGCTTCCTCAAAGCAGCATCGATAAGCGTGCGTCTGTCTGTTAAAGGGTGGTGTAACCCTCAAAGTGCGCTCCACAAACAATAAAAAAATTCTTATTTTTTTTCTGTCTTTGTGAATTGTGTGGGCTGTAGCCGCACCTGCATCCTCAAAGCAGCAGCGACAAGCGTGCGTCTGTCTGTTAAAGGGTGGTATAACCCTCAAAGCGCGCTCCACAAAAAATTAAAAATTCTTTTTTTTCTGTCTTTGTGAATTGTGTGGGCTGTAGCCGCACCTACATCCTCAAAGCAGCAGCGACAAGCATGCGTCTGTCTGTTAAAGGGTGGTGTAACCCTCAAAGTGCGCTCCACAAACAATAAAAAAATTCTTATTTTTTTTTCTGTCTTTGTGATATTGTGTGGGCTGTAGCCGCATCTGCATCGTGAAAGCAGCAGCAACAAGCTTGTGTCTGTCTGTTAAAGGGTGGTGTAACCCTCAAAGTGCGCTCCTCAAACAATAAAAAAATTCTTCTTTTTTTTTCTGTCTTTGTGAATTGTGTGGGCTGTAGCCACACCTGCATCCTCAAAGCAGCAGCGACAAGCGTGCGTCTGTCTGTTAAAGGATTACATCGGTGACTGCATCCAAGTAGGCATGTCAGACAGCCCGTACATGTACTGGCAGGAAAAAGAGGCAATTTGGAGGCCCCTGTACAAACTGGATCTATTTTACCTGAGTTGCCCCCCCTCCAGTGTGTACTCCGAAAGAGTGTTTAGTGCAGCCGGGAACCTTGTCAGCGAAAGGCATAGGAGGTTGCTTCCACAAAATGTGGAGAAGATGTTGTTCATAAAAATGAATTATCAACTCTACCTCGGATATCAGCCTCCATAACGTACAGAGGGACCTGTGGTGGTGGATTCCAGCGGGGACGAATTAATACTCTGTGAGGATGAGGATGTACACAACACTGAAGAGGGTGAGGAATCGGTGAATGAGGAGGATGAGGACGACATCTTGCCTCCGTAGAGCCAGTTTGTGCAGAGACAGATTAATTGCCCAAACGAACCAATCATTCGTTGCGCTGGCGCTGAAATGATTGGTTTGTTAAAGTGTGCATGTCCTGTTTATACAACATAAGGGTGGGTGAGAGGGCTCAAGGACAATTCCATCTTGCACCTCTTTTTTTTCTTTGCATTATGTACTGTTTGCGGCCTAGTTTTTCAAACTGCCATCCTGTCTGCCACTGCAGTGTCACTCCTAGATGGGACACGTGTTTGTGCCGCCCACTCGTGTTGCTTAGCATAGTCATCCATCTACCTCGGTGCAACCTTTTGGACATAAAAACACTATTGTGAGGTGTGAGGTGTTCAGAATAAACTGGAAATGAGTGGAAATTAAGGTTATTGAGGTTAATAATAGAATAGGAGCAGAAAAACCCACAAATTCTGTGATTTTAGCTGTTTTTATGCTTTTTTTTCAAAAAAATACAGATCCAAAACACAAAACCCTGAACCCAAAACACGGAAGGGTGGTTTTGGCAAAACCAATCCAGATCCAAAACACGAAGAAAGATCCAGATGCAAAACCAAAACACGAAAAGTGGCCGGTGCACGCCCCTAATATAAATATATAAATAAATATATATATATATATATATAAATATATATATATATATGTATATATAGATACATGACAAAAGGACAAATGCAGGCTGCATTTGTCCTTTTATCATGTACAAGAGTGCAGCGCCTCCCGCTATCTATGTTTGATTTTTTGTTAGGTCACCTTGTTTTATATACTATTTGCGCATGGAGTACCGGACCCCCTATATATATTATATATATATATATATATATATATATATATATATTAGGGATGTGCAGGCTCGGATAGGTTCGAGTTTGCACGTTGAGTTCGGATTTTTCCCTCCAAAAAAACGGAACTCAGAAAGAGGCAAAACGTCATCTTGCATGGACAAACATCATTATTCCGCATATGTTAGTGCAATTGCGGTAGGTGTTAGTGCATCCCGCCCCAGGGCTGGTAGTCCCTCAGCAGTGGGACCCCATTTTTTGTTGGGCAGGTTCCAACTTTCCAATGGATTCCAGACCTGTGCTGACCTGTTTTGGGCTGGTTGCCATTAAGGCAGGGAGACCTCAGGCTGTGTCTGTCCCTGCTATAGTGTCAGCCTCCCGGCTGGTTCAGCCTAGTGCTGATCATTGGAAATAGGATGGACCCCATGCCATTTTTTCCTCCTATTTTCCAATTCCAGAGAAGGCTCAGAGGTCCAGAGCTGAATATTAAATATTGTGAAGTTTACTACAACCCATTCAGCATGTCCAGTGTCACCAGTTGCAGTACAAATCCTTTGACAACATTATTGTAGTAGCATAACAATAACATTATGTCAACGTTTCGATCACTTTTCAGACCGTTTTCAAGACCAAAACAACACATGGCTTCTGGATATGCTAAAATAGCAAGTGCCGACACTATATATACATTATATATACTAATAGCTTAGTAAATTATCTGCCCGGGTGCCTTCCTCAGCAGAAAGTATAGTAGACGAAAGATAGGGGCACTCCCAGGACCTCACACCAGCATAGAAAAAGCCAGACCAAGAAATAACAATCACTCACCTTAAGTAGCCTTCTCCCAGTACACAAGAAATTCGAGCCGTCCCTCGCCCCCAACTCCCGCTGACGTCTGCTGTGCGTCCAGTCGCACCCGCATGACGTCAGTTGCAGGGCAATAGTAGACAGACGCAACAATAGTTTGGGAAAAACCCATAACCAAAAGAATATCTGATAAAGAGAAAAATACATTAAGAATACAGTACTAGCAATCTAGAGCCATAAAGCACTTCAGGTTTGGAAAGATTTTTCATTTTCAAACTTCATCAGAGGGCTAGCCTGGTTGATGGTGATGGACATTCTTATCAAGGCTGTTAAACAATCAGCTCCCTTGTAGGAGTTGCATGAATATTCATAAGCCTTTACTTATAACAATGTCGAACATTTAGATATAATCACCAGTAACATTCAAATAGATGCATTTACTATTGAGCTTGATATATTTGGAAATTTTAGGTAGCCACTGCTTGCTGTATAATAAAATTATTAGGCTTAAAGGGCTGTTTCTGATATTTTATATCATCACATCACATACAATCAATGGTATTAATCAGCCACAATACATCAATCCTGTCACTGGATCAGATTTACATAGAGACTAGTTATATCTTTTACAATTCCATGGGTAACAATTACATAAAATACATGCAATATTAAACATCAATGGTTCAGTCGATGGTCCCCTGAAACATAAATTATTTGCTTGACCAACCTATATTAATGGTACAAGATAATTTGATAATACTTTTAACAGTATACAAAGGTTTTATATCAAATAATTTGTCATTTATGTTTATTACAGAAAACACAGAATTCGGGCAAGGTACTGGTGAAACTTAAACAACAAAGGCCCTCATTCAGAGCCGTACGCTATTTGTGGTCGCTCGTTTAAAAACAAGGGGTGGCTATTCAAATGATCCGTACGCACATTGCAGTCTGTTCACACCTCTAAGTCTGAACGAGTGAGCAAAACATACGCTCGTTTATTTGTTATAAACGCCCCCTGGCCGCTCGCATCCTACGTCATGTCCGCTATTTATTAGATTAATCGAGTACATCGACCAGCGTATGAACTGCTCGCTATTCTTGTGGTTGGTGTTTGCTACCACAAATTTGCGAGCAGTTCTGGCTATAAAATAACCCAGTGACGTGGTCAATGACGCTGCTGTTTTAAATATGCACACCCATAAAACGCCCGTTTTGACCTTTAAGCACGCCTGCGTTCGGATCTCCACTCCCCATTTTCAAGCACCTTCCCCTGTTACCACCCACATACGCCTCATTCTGTCACTCAAAATAGCAGGCACTCGCTATATTGCGTACCAACGATTTTCGGCCGCACTGACTGGTTCGCGCATGCGTACTAAAAAGCGTACGCATGCGCAGATGTGCAAACATCGCTCGGAACGAGCGTACTGCCGCTAACGAGCGGCTCTGAATGAGGGCCAAAGTTAATACCATATTTAGTTATCTGAACATGAAAAAGTTACCTACAGATTAAAACATCACCTTCAATACAATATGAAACATCGATGTAATTACCAACATCGATTCATCTTCAAGTGGTTTTCACCTATCTATTTAATCATTACTTTGATTTAACCATGCATAATATTGGCATTTACACTAGAATAAATACATTTATCCATTTTGATAAACCCCACGAATTACGTCAAGTAGTAATCGGTGTTTCTCTAAATTAGTGTCAGATATCTAGCACTAATCTACTAGCCCATAAATTAACAGGGTTCTGATTTATTACTATTCTAGCAAAGGTTTATGTACCAGATGGCTATGCAAGTATTCACCATCGATGGTGCAAACATCAGTGATTCTTACGTTGGAGTTAACATTCTTTTAGACTGAAACATCACTTAATACTAACAGTACAAACCTAAAAAATACAAACCTACGAATAGCCTTTCTAGTTATTCCCAGGGAATACCAACCATACTCAGGATTCTTACATATCTTTACACTTACTAGTTTTCAATAAACACAGTTATTTCATAGCCATCGTTTAGGCCTTTTGGGACGAATGTATTCAGGGTTAGAATCCATTAGGTTTCTCTTCTGAGTATCTCCCCCTCTTTTACTAGGAAGCACTACTTCTATACCCTTGAACTTTAAACCCTCAGGGTTTCATTTATGATATTGCTTAAAGTGCCTCGGAACACAATGATTTGCAACGCAATTGTTCGAGCACTCTTATTTTTAGTTCTCGTTTGGTTTTTCCAACGTATTTTACCCTTCAAGGGCACATTAATACATACACCACAAAAGTTGAATTGCAACCGCTTGAAGTTGAATCGATGTTGGTAATTACTGTACATTGATGTTTCGTATTGTATTAAAGGCATGCCGCATATCATTTTAATCACGAGAAGCTGTTTGTGCATCCTAGATGCATTTGAAGGGACAAAAGTTACACAAAAAGAAACTCAGCACTACCAAGTCATAAGGTGCTCACGTGTTATGTGTAATGTGACTTGTAGTGCACAGAGGATAGATGTACAGTATGTGGACACACCACATCTTCTCCTAATACCCTGATTGTAACACTATCCTTGCCATACCGTTATGTGTAAATATGCATATTATGTCTTCTACATTTCCATTTCAACCAGTATATATTTGTGTATACTGCATAGTTCATCTATGATACCTCTCTATGATACTTTCTTTTCTACAGCTTGTTTCTAGGCTTGATTTGGCTCCCTGCCCTATTTCTGCCTCATGAATTTCAATTGGGCCATCGGTAAAGCATTGGGGTCTGAGCCTAAATAGTCAATGTTGACATGAAGACCTCAGATGCATCGTAAGCAGAGAGTTACCACACATAGCGATGAGTGAGATAGTCCTACAGGGACAAGTAAAAAAATTCAGTTTGAACCACGATTTGGAGCACAAAGTTAGAGCGATGACAGCTTAATGAATAACCCAACTGTTATGATAGAGAGACAACATCGTTTTAAGAGAAAATATTTAAAATGATATGCGAAGCAGGATATGCACATTTGTGTTGCAGCTTTTGAGGAGGGAATGACTAGATTCCCTTAATAGTATCAAAATGTGAACTGTAAACAGAATATTCATGCAGCCACAGGAAGAGAGACACCAGATAGGCTGTTATCACTCATTAATAGGTCCCTGTGTGTCCCTAGTATCTGCAGCAACATCTACAGCTACTGTATAATCATCTAAGAGGTCATGTGGCTCTTGGCAAGAGCAACAATTCTATTGTCAAGGCTTTGGAACAAACAAAAAATAAATCTCATTTCAGTTTAAAATTCTTAGCAACAGTTTTTCTCTTATGGGGCTCTATTTACTACAATCCGCATATTGACCGCAGATTGTAGTGTGATATTATCGACTGAATTCGCATTGCAATATCACAGGGATTTACTACAAATCCCTTGCAGGGACAGAGCTTGCGATAAAGCTCTGTCCCTGCGAATCCCATCCGCACACTAGTCACGGTATTTTCGGAAAAAATACCGTGACAAAGTGCCCGCGCATGTGCCGACCGGCCGCCGCTGCTACCCCCCCCGGTGCTAAGCCCCGCCCCCACGATCGCGGACCCCCCGTGACCCCCACTCTCTTAATTACACTTACCTGCATGATCCGGGCCTCCGGTGATGTCCTCCATGCCTCCGGTCAGGTGATCTCCCATACTGCACTGGGACCCAATCACCTGATGAACGGGCCGCAGTGCAGTATGGGAGACCAGCTGACCGGAGGGAGGACATCACCCGGAGCCCCGATCACCGGTCCATGGAGTCAGGTAAGTTCATTTTTTTTTTGCAGTGAATCAGCTTGCAGTCTGTTTAGACCACACAGCTGATTACTGGGACCGACTCCCGGCTCTGCTCTCCCAGTTAGAGCAGAGTAGGAGTCCAGTAACCGGGGGAGACCCTGGATAACGCCACCTCCAAGTGGCTTTATTATCACAGGGCTTTCCCCGGTATTTTTTTCACAATTTATTTTTAGTAACTCTGGTCGGTTTACATTTCCCATTACAATTATGGGAAACGCAATCTGATTACTAAAAATAAGTGATACTTAGGGGTTGGAGTAGAATTTTACGAATTCTACTCCAATTGCCCTGTAATAACAATAGATGATACTGAAATAATGTGAAAAGGGTGTGAAAACACCCTTTTTCACTTTATTTTAGTCAAAATAATGTTAATAAATAGAGCCCATGGTCTCATAAAAAGAGCAACATTTATATGGTACATAACCTATTTTAGCTCAAACTTTTGAGGGGCTGGTGATAAACAATTGATGTTTTCTATACAATCTACACTTTTCATCTTTTCTCCTTGCACAGTGCCGCAACCCAAGCCATCTAGTCAGCTTCCGAGCAGTGGATATCAATTTGTACTCTACTTATGCTCCTTTCAGATTTAAGATCCGGGAACTTTCCGGGTCTATCAACCCGGCAAATTCCCAGGTCTCAGTCAAACCCTGGTAAAGAGCAGGGTCGTGGACCCAGGACTTCGTCCCGAGTTGTTTGCATTCACACATAGCAAAAACCCGGGTTGATGCGTGTTCACGTGCAAAAACCCAGGTTTTTGCTCTATATGTGTGAAAGGGGTCTTAGTGAACATTATTTATAAATATATTTTTCATATTCTGTTTATGTTGAGTGGTTAAAATCCACAGGTAGGGGTGAAGCTAGAATTTTTTTTCACCCAGGGCAAAGATTCAGCTTGGCAGCACGACATCCAACCCAGTATTTGGGGTATATGCAATAGGCTGCAGACTTCAAGCATTAGCGATTCCCATGTGAGACTGCCAAGGTTTTAAAGCAGCAGTAATTTAAAAGGCAAATTCAACCTGGTTTTGCCTTTGAAATGACTGCTACTTTAAAACATCAGGCAGTCTCACACAGGACACGTGATGATTGAAGTTGACATACTATAACATATACCCCTTTGGGTCCATAAATAGGACATTTTGAAAAGGTACTAGCTGGCACAAGTAAACACTGCTTGCAGAAAAAAAAACTGTCACCTAACAATGGTGAAATACAGTATAACGTTATATAAACTGGTAAAGTCTGCATCTAACCATCTATAATGTCTGAACTCCTGCAGCAGCCAGCTCCAATCCACTGGCCATGTGGCTATGCATTGCCATCAGTAATGAATCTGCTCTTTGCCTGACCTGACCTCCAAATTAAGGAGGCAGAAAAAATAATTTTAAAGGGTTTCCATCTAGGACCATACTCTATACCTACATACATTACTCTTTGCCCCTCTGTGCCACTCTCCGTTCCCCTTCCTTCCATATTTCTCACGGCCCCCTTCAATAACTCTCTCATTGTCTCTTCCTTCAATACAGGGCTTAAAGTGGTCCTGGAGAGGTAGTGGAACTCCTTACCCTGTCCCCCAGCCCACATGTTAGGTGGCACTACTCTGAGATGGTGCCTTGCCACTGCCAGACTCATAACTAGGCTTCATGGTGTCGAAAGAACATTTTAAAAAAGTTTGTCCCATGAAAACTGTTCTTTAAAATTCTGACTGAAATACATTGGAAACACAAATAAGGAGAGTGCGAGAAAAAGGTAAAACCTCAAAATGACTAGGATTTAGAATACCATGTCTATACACACACACACACTGTTGTGTATAGGAACATTTTAAATTAATGTTCGGGGGCCTGGGGGCAACTTAGGCCCCCAGAAGCTTTAGGGGCTATGATAGTATGAAATACCATTTAGATGCTTTTTAACCACTCCTGTCACCAGCTGAGACTACAATTTTAGGTAATTTCAAAAGAAACAAATTGATGATCAGTGTCACTCTTAATTATTTTATGCCACCCTCTGGGATTATTTTTATTGGTTACTCAAATTTTTGTCATTTGGGTGCCCCATTTTTTTTTTTTGCAACCCCCATTTACCCATGTGCTTGTGTCTTTTCTAACCTACTGTATATGGTTTTTTCTCTGCAATGGGGGACATCTGAAGAAATTGTGCCTCTCTAGACAGCAGTGACGTGAGGTGAGGTAAATGGCTGGGGAGACACAGGATAGTATCCGAGCCAGATTTACAGATACATATATGAACCCGAGGGTTCATGTAGGCATTATACAGAGGTACAGCAGTATATAGTACTGGAAATTTGGTGAGTTTTGATCAGGGTTGGACGTTGTTCCATCACTGCCGGCATCGGCAAGTGTGTTTGAACTTGCCGATACCGGCACCCCCGATGGGTCCTGCCGCTCACGATATTGCACTGAGTATGGTATACAATCGGGAAGCCGGCTGCCTTAATACCGGCAGCCGGCTTCCCGACTGTCATATCCCGGCGAGGGATGAAATGCCAGGCGTCTAGATGTAGACGCCTGACATTTCACCGACGAAGGGATGCCGGGCGCCGCGAGCAGACAGCCGCGCAGGGGGGAGGGTTAGGTTTAGGGCACCCGGGGGGGACTTAGGGTTAGGCACCCCCCCCCGGGAGGGATAGAGTTAGGCTAGGGGGAGGGAGGGTTAGGGTTAGGCACCCCCGGGGGGAGTTAGGGTTAGGCACCCCCCCGGGGGATTTAGGATTAGGCAGCAGGGAAGGGGGGGAGTTAGGGTTAGGCACTTAGAGGCAGGGCTGCCAAGAGAAATCCTGGGCCCTGGTACAGCAACTTCACAGGGTCCCCCGAGCCATTTGCAGCGCATGACATTTCCGCATTCTATTGGAGAGGGAGCAAGGGCAAGATCTTATTGGCCGCAGTGCATAGCAGCCATATTAGTGTTTCCGCTAGACCGCGGGGCAGGGCGCTGAAGGTGCGGGCAGGGAGTCTCTGCGCTTGCCCAAGGTGCACGCACTCCCGCAAAGGGGGCATGGACAGCACTTACGGAGGTGCTGGGCTTCCACCAAGATCTCCCATCACGCGTCTATTCACCTGGCGGTGATCGGTCACCGAAACTTTTCCCACCTGCGGGCCGCGGGTGGGAAAAGCACAGGGCTGGCTGTTTTAGCGGGGCGCCGCTGAAAGGGCAGGGCGCATTTTGCCCTTTTAAAATCGGGCAGGGCGTGGCGACCCACTAAAACAGCCTAGCGGGAATACTATCTGATGCTATTGTCTGCTGTGGAGCTCATCTGTCATTGGTTGCAGAGCGCATCCGCCAGAACCCCTTATTTTGCGAAAGAGGGTGCTCCACTGTGATTTTGGGGTACAGGATGCGCTATAGCACGTAAGTGCAATCTCTATATATACACATGTGTATGTATATTTATATACACACACATATATATTACACACATAGATATATCTATTTAAATATAAGTATATATATACATACATATGATATATATAAATAATATATATATATATATATATATATATATATACTGTACACACATAAATACAGTATATATATATATAATACACCACACATAAATACAGTATATATATATATATATATATATATTATATATACACACACACATACTAAAGGATGGATGCTTTTATTATATTTATACATTAAAAATATAGAAACTGCAGCACTGTCACACTCACATTCACAGCAGTCAGCAGCGTGCTCCTCGGCTCTTCCCTCAGCTCAGTCACACTCACACCACATTGAGCTCAGCCCCAGAGTCACCCAGCCTTCCTTTCTGTTGTCCCTCCCAGTTCCCGCCCACTTCCTAGCCTAGTGAAGAGTGAGAGAGCCTCGCGAGATGATGACATCATCATCTCGCGTGACCATTAGCTCCGCTGCGGTGCAGCGGCTAGAGGTGAGTGAGTGACACACAGTCCAGTCAGTGAACAAGGCACCCCCCACACAAACACTCCTCCCACCCAAACTGCCGCTTGCCGCCCGTGTTGGTTTTAGTAAAGGTGTTTTTTTTTCACCTTTTTAATAAAAAAAAAAAAACGGCAGAACGGGTACTGGTGTGCTGCGGCCCGGGCCCCCTGGCATGGCCGGGCCCGGGTAATCGGTACCCGCTCCCCCCCCCTCTTGGCGCCCCTGCTTAGAGGGGGGATTAGGGTTAGGCACTTGGGGGGGAGGTTAGGGTTAGGCACCCTTAAGAAGGGTTAGGGGGTTAGGTTAGGTTAGTTAGAACTTACCTATCCACGATCGGGATTTCCAGTGCTGTTGGGCTTGAGCTGCCGGGAACTCTGCTGTTGTCGTGCGGCCGGCGGTATTTCATACCGATTCCCTGAGTACACATCGTTTAGTGTGTACTTAGCTTTAGTTTCTTCTATGGCTTATCCCACACATTGTAACCTTCTTAGTGCACTCAAGATGGCTGCCCCAACTGGCACACCCGTGGATGGGATGAAAAATACTGATGGTTATGTAAGGCTTCTACCTTTAGTATGCTGTGTCATCTCTTCTAGGTGTTGCTTATTCCACCCAGGGTAACCTATGTAGCGCACCCAAAATGACTACACTCCTGGTGGGTGGGTTATGTAACCTGTGAAATGTATTACCCAAAATGGCTGCACCAACCCTGCATTAAGCCTATTGTTCCTATTATGTTCACTATGTTCATTGTATTTAGGTTTGGTTTCTTCTTGCTGTAATACTAAAAAATAGAGATGTGCGCCAAACCTCGTCTTTTGATTTTGGTTTCGGTTCTAATTAGAGATGTGCGCCGACCATGGTGTTTTGGTTTTGGTGTTGGATCTGGATCTTCCCTGGTTTTGGATCTGGATTGGTTTTGCCAAAACCTCACCTCCGTGTTTTGTATTCGTGTTTTTGTTTTGGATCTGGATTTTTTTCTTAAAAAAAAAAACAGCTACAATCACATAAAATGTGCCTTTTTTGTTCCTACAGTTTTAATAACCTCAAAAACAGTTATTTCCACTCGTTTCCAGTCAATTTTGGTTACCTCACAGCTCACAATATTGATTTTTTTTCATCTAGTTAAAGGGCCAAAAGGTTGTATCCAACTTGCTGGCTCAAAACTGATTGATATAATTATTAATAGAGTTGAGTACTGTGCAAACATGATGGTTGGGATACCCTTGAGGATTGAAGGCATGGGCCTTCATAGAGGACAAGGAAGTTGACGGCCTTGCATTATCATGATGACTGCTGGCGGCAGCTACAAAATATGGTTCTTGGCCTGGCTCTCCTGTCATGTGACAGCCCTCCATATTTTCTGCAGTCTTGAAGCAGTGTCACAAGCACCAATAGTCTAGCCAAGGTGTGGTCACACAAGTGCAGTCGTGCACACACAGGAAAAAAAATATACAGAACTTGGGCCCAGAGCACAGATTTGTGACGACTGGAGTCGGGCAGCACTAGGTTGTGTTGCTGTATCTTGTGTGGCTAAGCCTAACATGCACACAGAAAATAAATAGACAAAAGACACTATTTTTTTTGTGGGTTTTTTCAGGGCCAGAACTTGGGCCCACAGCACAGATTGATGATGACTGGAGTCGGGCAGCACTAGGTTGCGTTGCCGACTTGCTAGATCTTGTGCGGCTAAGCCTAACACGCACAGACGCACAGACAATTATTAGAAAAAAAAAACAAGATTTTTTAAAAAAATTTCAGCTCCAGAACTTGAGCCCAGAGCACCGATTGATCATGACTGGAGTCAATCAGCACTAAGTTGCAACTTGCGTTGCTGGCTGGATCTTGTGCGGTTAAGCCTAACACGCACACACACACAGATAGTAAAAGATAAAAAAAAAAGACAATTGATTTTTATTTTTTTTCAGCTCCAGAACTTGAGCCCAGAGTACCGATTGATCATGACTGGAGTCGGGCAGCACTATGTTGCGTTGCCGACTTGCTAGATCTTGTGCGGCTTAGCCTAACATGCACAGACACACAGACAATTATTAGAAAATAAAGACAATTGAATTCTATTTTATTTCAGCTCCAGAACTTGAGCCCAGAGCACCGATTGATCATGACTGGAGTCGGGCAGCACTAGGTTGCAACTTGCATTGCTGGCTGGATCTTGTGCGGTTAAGCCTAATACGAACGCACACACAGAAAAATATTATACAAAAAGACACTTTTATTGTTTGGTTGTTTTTTAAAAAAAAAATTTTTGAGTCCAGAACTTGGGCCCAGATGGACGCAGCAGAGCCCAGATATATTCTGCACCAGCCCCGATGGACACAGCAGACAGCACAGCCCAGAATGGATCAGCAGCACCAGCCCAGGACACAGCAGACAGCACGGCACCGCCAGCCCAGGAACCAGCAGACAGCACCAGCCCAGAATGGATCAGCAGCACCAGCCCAGGACACAGCAGACAGCACAGCACCAAACAACACCAGCAACTCTTCCAGCCCTACACTACCCACCCTCCCTGTTTAGTCTCCACAGCCGGAGTGAAATGGTGTCTGCAGCGTGGTCCCTATATACTACATTGATCATAGAGACGTAAGCTCACGAACCGCGAGATTTCCGACTCTATGGTTTTGCCTCAATTTTGAGATCCCAGTCCGGCGGGAAACCCCAAGCCTGCTTGGATCTGACTCGGATCTGCTAAATTTGGGTGGGTTTGGATCTCTGAAATCCGAACCCGCTCATCTCTAGTTCTAATTCGTCGTCAGGTTTTGATTTTGCCAAATCCGCCCTCACATGTTTTGGATCTGTATTTATGTGTTCTTAGTAGGGATGTGCACCAACCCCAATGTTTTGGTTTTGGATCTGTATCTCCTCATGTTTTGGATCTGGATTTGGTTTTGCCAAAACCGCCCCTTGCGTGTT
This sequence comes from Taudactylus pleione, assembly GCA_031769625.1. Taxonomy (NCBI): domain Eukaryota; kingdom Metazoa; phylum Chordata; class Amphibia; order Anura; family Myobatrachidae; genus Taudactylus; species Taudactylus pleione. The sequence continues at coordinate 6,251,008 of JAUIMM010000015.1, read as the reverse complement.
TTTGGTTTTGGATCTGTATTTTTTTTTTTAAATTGATAAAAACTGCTAAAATCACATCATTTGTTTTTTTGTTCCTACAGTATTATTAACCTCAATAACATTAATTTCCTCTTGTTTCCAGGCAATTTTGACCACCTCACAGCTTACAATATTGTTTTCATACGGTTTAGGCCCAAAATTTGCACCAAGCTAGCTGGCTGACTAAGGCGGCACAAACACGTGGTAGCTCAACTTCCAACATGGCATGTAAGGAAACATATGTTTTCATTAATAAAGAGGCCTGAAAGAGTTGGAGTATGTATGTAGTTGAAGGTAGGGACAGGAAGGGTAAAATTTTAGTACATTTAATTACCGTATATACTCGAGTATAAGCCGAGTTTTTCAGCACATTTTTTGTGCTGAAAAAGCACCCCCTCGGCTTATACTCGAGTCATGCCCGCATGGTACGCTGCTGAGTAACGTAGCATGCGGGCCGCGGTGCAGACTGTGTCACTGTGACACAGCCTGCACCGCGTGTGTAGCGCTGACCGGACGGAGTTCGGTCAACACTACACACTGCTAAACACACAGCCGCCGGAGCCGGCAGCTATGTGTTTGGTGTAATCAGCAGCCGCTGAGAGTCTGTCAGACTCTCAGCGGCTGCTGCTGCTCCCACTGCAGGAGCCATCTTCCGGCTCCCGCAGTGGGTAATGGGAGAGACGTCGTCATGACGACGTCTCTCCCATTATGCAAAGCGGCGGAGGAGCCTGTAGCAGCGTCGGGACCAGGAGCGGGGTTACAGGTAAGTGTTTGTTTTTTTTTACATTTCTTTCTACTGGGGGGGCTACTACCGGGGGGTACTACCAGGGGGGGATATCGCTACTGGGGTCACTACCAGAGGGGGGGGATTAATAATGGGGGAACTACCAGGGGGGGATGTTGCTACTGGGGGCACTACCAGGGAGGGGGGGAATACTGGGGGCACTACCAGGGGGGATGTTGCTACTGGGGGCACTACCAGGGGGGGTTAATACTGGGGGCACTACCAGGGGGGGATATTGCTACTGGGGGCACTAGCGGGGGGGATTAATATTGGGGGCACTACCAGGGGGGATGTTGCTACTGGGGGCACTACCAGGGGGGGATATTGCTTCTGGGGGCACTACCAGGGGGGGATATTACTACTGGGGGCACTACCAGGGGGGGATATTACTACTGGGGGCACTACCAGGGGGGGATATTACTACTGGGGGCACTACCAGGCGGGGATTACTACTGGGGGCACTACCAGGGGGGGATTACTACTGGGGACAGTACCAGAGGGGGGATTACTACCAGTAGCTGCTGCATTTCCCACCCTAGGTTTATACTCGAGTCAATAAGTTTTCCCAGTTTTTTGTGGTAAAATTAGGTACCTCGGCTTATATTCGGGTCGACTTATACTCGAGTATATATGGTACATTTTTTGATTCCGAAGCAAATTTATGAGGGAGGAGGGGAGAGCATGGGTGAACAATATGTCCCATTTTTTGCCCACAAAATCAACTTGGCGGTTCAGAATATTTTTTTTTTAATCAAAGGGGCATGCAAGATATGCTGTCTGTGGCCATAAACATTTCTGGACATTTTTGGCATTCAGCAACCACATGTCAAATATTGCAGCAGCAGTGGCAGTTCAACTTCCAACATGGCACATCAGGAAACAAATGTTTTTATTAGAGGCCTGAGGGAGTTGGAGTATGTATGTAGTTGAAGGCAGGGAAAGGAAGATTTGATTAATAGTAAATTTAATTTCATTTTTTGATTCCATGGCAATTTATGAGGGAGGAGGGGAGGAGGGAAGGCATTTACAAAAAATATTTATATCATTCACATCAGTTCTTGCCCCATAAGAACCCTTGAGCACTATGCCTGCTGCTGCTAGGAATGGATTTTTATCCCAGTAGGGGACCAGGAAGACTACTAGTAGTACTTTAATAAACAATTGACTGTTAAACAATCCTTTACAAGGGGGAGCAAGTATGACAGCAGTCACCCAGTTGCACAGTGGATTACTGACACCATAACATCTATGCTGGTACTAGATGTGCATCCAATATCCACCAATAATGCAGTAGATTTTAGACAGTTAATTGAAGTCCTGTGTCAATGCTACCAAATCCCATCAAGATTCCACTTCACTAGAAAAAGCAATTCCCAACCTGTACAGGGACATAAAAAAAAATTAATTAGTGGCCTCCAAAATGCCGTTGTACCCACTGTCCACTTAACCACAGATTGTGGACAAGCTATACAGAGTAAATGCAAGATTTAAGATACAAGGTTTAAGTCATACGTTGTGTCTTTCTTCCCAACGGACACAGATCTGTAGAGATGCAAAGAACTGTTGGTAAGCAAATTGTCAGCTCAAGTGGCACGTGATGCAGCGATGGCTTCTCCTTCAGTTTCTCCAACAAGTGCATCTGCCGAGAAAAAACTAAACTTTCCTAAAAGACCCACTGGGGATGCAGATGAGTCAACACAAAACACAAAAACTTTTTGGATGGATGCGCTGCAGATGACGTAACAGGGAGGAGATTCCTAGATGGTTAAGGTTCCTACCTCTACTTACTTTGGCTTTACAAAAAGTACAGATGGCTTGACATTTATTGTCCGGATTTGGGTAGAAATAATTCTAAACATAAGAAGTGGATTTTTTTGTCTTGTGCCCAGACATGACAATGGGCTTTTCCTTATCATGGGCAATAACTGTTTCTTTCACTGGTGCCTGATTTACACAAGCAACATCCTCATCAACAACATCCTTATTAGCATCAGCTACACAAATATCCTGCTCATCCTGGTGCACTTCCACAGAAGCACCCTCGATTTATATAACAGCATGTTCACTTGTGCTTACATCATCATAAGAGGCAGAACCACCAGTCATAAATAAAAGCCAAGACCTTATCCTTTCCTTGCCACTTCATGTGGTGAAAGGCATATTGCCAATTTTATGTCTTCCTGCAGCTAACTTTCCCTTTGATGTTTTTTCTTTACCGCTGTAAATGATTGGTTCTTGATTTTAGATGCCCTGATTTAAACCCTGTATGCCCTTGGGCATCAGCTTTAGTACATGATGTAGATCAGGCATATCAAACTCAAAATACCAACCGGGCTGAATATTCAAGGTCTACGAGTATGTGGGCCGCAACAAAAAAAGTCTTATATGCAATTTTGGAAGGTTTATTATTAATAAAAACCAATGCAGTGCCCCCTGAAGTAGTGCCCCTTATGCAATTCCACCGTGTATTAGAGCTCCTTTTGCAATGGCCCCTGAATTTGTGCCCATTATGCAATGCCCCTTTATGCAGTGCACTAGTAGTGCCCATTATGCAGTTCCCCAGTAATTCCACTTATGATGTGCAGACAGTAATGTCCCTAGTAGTGCCCCTTATGCAGTGCCCCCAGTAATGCCCCTTATGCAGAGCCCCCAGTAATTTCCCTAGACGTGCCCCTTATGCAGTGCCCCCAGTAATGCCCCTTATGTTGTGCTCTCAGTAATGCCCCTTTATTCAGAGCCCCCAGTAATGCCCTTAGTAGTGCTCCAGTAATGCCCCTTATGCAGAGTCCTCAGTAATGCCCCTTATTTTTTGCCCCCAGTAATGCCCCCTCCGCTATAGAACTGGCCCCATTCACCTGTCTGTGCAGTACTTACCAATCTTCATGATGGCCGCTGGGCACCTCTTCAGTCCACGCCATCCCGTGTAGATGCTGCCACTGACTGGATCTAATTAGATCCAGAACGGAAGGTGCAGGCGACGCGGGTGACTTCAGAGACCACTGTTGCCAGCTTGTAATAGTAAACACTGCCCAATCGGAGCTGTACTCTGATCGTGGCAGGGGTGTAGGCCGCATATTATATATATGTGGGCCACAGAAAATGTTTATTTGGGCTGCATGCAGCCCAGGGGCTGCATGTTTTTTCATGCCTGATGTAGATGGACTAGTATAGACATGACTGGTGGCACTGGCAGCAGCTCCAGCACTAGTATATAGTTCCTGCACTCCTCTCAATGATCGTTCTCCATATCAACAAATGTGAATGAAGTGGGGTACAGCACACACGTCTAATATATTTAAATATTACGCTGCGGTATCAATGACCTACAGTGTCACAAGATTTTTTATGAACTAGAAAAGAATAACATACTACGCTACCACTAAAATTGTCACAAGATTATTTATGAATAAGAATAACACACTGCGCTGCCACTTACAGTGTCACAAGATTATTTATGAATAAGAATAATACACTGCGCTACCACTTACAGTGTCACAAGATTTTTTTATGAATAAGAAAAGAATAACACACTGTGCTACCACTTACAGTGTCATAAGATTTTTTATGAATAAGAAAAGAATAAGACACTGCGCTACCACTTACCGTGTCCCAATATTTTTTATTAATACACAATATTTTCCACTTACAGTGCCACAATATTTGTTACGAATACACTGCGTTTTCCTTTTACAGTGTCACAATATTTATCATACACTGCACTACCACAGTGTCACAAACAATACATGTATGAATATTACACTGCAGTCTGACCGGCAGTGTCACAATAAAAAAATAAAAATAATAATATAGTACACAGGGGTACAGCACAAAAAAAATATATATTATTATTTTATTAATTGTATTATTAGCTTTTATTTTTTATACATTGGGCACCCTTGGACAGACAGAGTACTCCAGGTTGGACACAGCAGCCCCTGCCCCTGGATGGACACAGCAGTCCCTGCCCTGGATGGACACAGCAGCCACCTGGATGGACACAGCAGCCCTGCTCTAGATGGACACAGCAACCCCTGGATGAACACAGCAGCCCCTGAGTGGACACAGCAGCCACTGCCCCTGGATGGACACAGCAACCCTTGGATGGAAACAGCAGACCCTGGATGGACACAGAAGCTCCTGGATGGACACAGCAACCCCTGGATGGACACAGCATCCCCTACCCTGGATAGACACAGCAACCCCTGAATGGACACAGAAGCTCCTGGATGGACACAGCAGCCAATGCCCATGTATGGACACAGAAACCCCTGGATGGACACTGTAGCCCCTACCCTGGATAGACACAGCAACACCTGAATGGACACAGCAGCCCCTGGATGGACACAACAACCCCTGGATGGACACAGCAGTCCCTGTTCTGGATGGACACAGCAACCCCTGTATGGATACAGTAGCCCCTGCCCTGGACAGATACAGCAGCCTTTGGATGGACACAGCACATCCGTTCACCACACTCTCCACAGCCGGGGTGACATGGCGTCAATGCACAGGTACCATTATTGTATCCAAAACCCGCGAGAATCCGACAATGGGAGGATGACGTTTTGCCTCGTTTTGGGATCTGAGTAAGGCAGGAACTCCCGAGCTGTGCTCGGATCTCGGTTCGTAACGTGAAGTTCGGATGGGTCCGGTTCTCTGAGAACTGGACCCGCTCATTTCTAGTTCTTAGACACTTCTGTATCAAGGCCTAAATTTTTTAGAACACACAAAAAAATTTTGATTTTGATAAAAGTAAAACAAATAAAACAACAAACTGGCCACCAACTGCAACACACTCAGCTCACACTGCGTGAAGACACAGCGCTTTTATATGTACGTGAACAAACACACCGGGGTTCAGCGCACAGATGTAGTACAAACAACAGTAAATATATATTTTTTCTACTTTTTCTTAATTCGCAGCTCAGGTCACACAGGGCCTGATTCAGCAGGAAAGGCAGTTGCGTATATGCATGCAATCGGTCGATTGTTGCGTACTGCGCATGCATATGCATCGCAGTGCGCATGTGCGAACTAACCACTGCACTCATGATTGCGAATGCAGAGGATACACAGACCCATGGCAGAGTGATTGACAGGAAGTGCCGTTTGTGGGTGGTGACAGGGGGTGGTTGGGTGAACGCAGGCGTGCCAGTGCGTTTCAACACTGTTGCATGGGTGTGCATAAATTAGCCACTGTGAAAACAGACGCCGTCAGGGGACTCATAGCGTGCGCTGAAGTAAGCAATACCTGAGTAAGGTCTGGGCTTCTCTAAGTGTCCAATGATACTCGATGTTACTGATCGTTTCTCTATGTTGTTAAAGTATACGGATGTGAGTAAAGGGAAGTGGGCGTCCTTATGTCATGCTGCGATCACAACTTCGAATGCAAACATTTAAATAACACTGCTAATATTAGCAACGCAGTTGCGTGTGTATAAGCAGAATAGCGACCATAGTGAATCAGGTCCTTAGTGCTTTTATATGTACGTGAACAAATGCACTGGAGGACAGCGCACAGCCGTAGTACAAACAATAGAAAATATTTTTCTTTCTACTTTTTCTTAATTCGTAGCTCAGCTCACACTGCATGGAGACACAGTGCTTTTATATGTTTGTGAACAAATGCACTAGGGAACAGTGTACAGATGTAATACAAACAATAGCTCACACTGAGTAAGAGATATAGCACTTTTATATGTACGTGAAGAAATGCACTGGGGGACAGCGATCAGACGTAGTACAGACAATAGAAGAAAATATTATCTTTTCTGTTTTTTTAATTTGCAGCTCACAGCAGAGTCACAGTGCAGCACCACGGTGTGACAGTTAGACTAGTAAGGGAGTGGATGGATCCAGCAGCAGCCACTGGACACAGGGAGTGGATGGACACAACAAGCAGCAGCCTCTGGAGGTAAAGAGGATGGACATAGCACAGCAGCCACTGGGCACAGTGTTTGGATGCACACAGCAGCAGCCACTAGACACAGAGACTGGAGTGGACACTGCACAGCAGCAGCCACTGGAGGTGGAGAGGTTGGACACAACACAGCAGCCACTGGACACATTGACACACAGCACTGCACAGCACAAGCTGGAGTCAGTGTGAAAAGGCGCCTGAATCACCCGGGAGGGACAATCCACAAGAATCCAATGTCGGGGTGATGATGTTTTGCGTGGATTTGGAATGCGAGCAAGGCAGGAAAACCCAAGCTGCCACTCAGATTCACTCGGATCTATGTTTTTGGGTGGGCTCGGTTATCAGAAAACCGAGCCCGCACATCTCTACTAAAAACCTGTGCTATGCTTTTGATGCATGTAAAGAGACTTTGGTCCTCATTCAGAGCCGTTCGCTATTTGCGTTCGTTCGTTCAAAAACAAGGGGTGGCTATTCAAATGATCCGTTCGCACATTGCAGTCTGTTCACACCTCTAAGTCTGAACGAGCGAGCAAAACATACGCTCTTTTATTTCTTTAAAACGCCCCCTGGCCACTCGCACCATACGTCATGTCCGCTATTTATTAGATTAATCGAGTACATCGAACAGGATATGAACTGCTCGCTATTCTTGTGGTTGGTTTTTTCAACCGCTATTTTGCGAGCAGTTCTGAGTTAAAAAAAACCAAATGACGTGGTCATTGACGCTGCTATATTAATTATGCACACCCATAAAACGCCCGTTTTGACCTTTAAGCACGCCTGCGTTCTGATCTCCACTCCCCGTTTTCAAGCACCTTCCCCTGTTACCACCCACATACGCCTCATTCTGTCACTCAAAATAGCAGGCACTCGCTATATTGCGTACAAATGATTTTCGGCCGCACTGACTGGTTCGCGCATGCGTACTAAAAACCGTACGCATGCGCAGATGTGCGAACATCGCTCGGAACGAGCGTACTGCCGCTAGCGAGTGGCTCTGAATGAGGGCCTTTGAGTCCTGCTGGAGAAAAGTGCTATATAAATAAAATTATTATTATCATTATACCGAAGCTTGGTGCCTGGAACTTACACCCTCAGAGGGATATAGATCCAGTACCCAGTCCCCAGAAACTCAGAATGAACCCCAACACTCAGAAAAAGGACCCCCAGGACAACTACCACCATCATTGGTATATATCCTAACTCTATATTTAACCCATTTTTCCTGCAGCCCAACTATAACCCTCCCACCCACTATCCATGCAGCCTTGCCCTAACCATCCCCTCCCGCAGCTTAACCCACCCCCTAGTGCCTAACCCTAACCTTAAACTTAACCCTAATACTCACAGTTGGGATCGCAGCCTTTTTATGTTTACTGTATGCATTTGTTTTGTGTAAGCTCCACCTAGTGGTCAGCCTGATAGCAGCTTGGTTTGAGCTTTAAAGGCTACCATTGAAGCTTCCCAATGCACCTTGGGTAGAGAATAGGGCAGTCTTCATTTTAGAATCCTCATGATCTACTGCAAAGAAGTGAAATTATATTCTTCCCCTTTCTAGCAGCATCAGTGGTAAGAATTTATCTACATCTGTTACCATCAGATCTGCTGTCAGCCACAGGACTCAGGGCCTGATTCAGAGCCACTCTGAGCGATGTTCGCACAACTGCGCATTCATATGGGTTGTAATGCGCATGCGCAAACCAGTCATTGCGATCGGAAATCAGCGAGGGGCTGCTAATTTGGTTGACAGAATGTACCGTTTGTGAGTGGTAACAGGGGAAGGTGCTTGAAAACGGGGAAGTGGAGATCCGAACCCAGGCGTGCCTAACAGTCAAAAGGGCGTTTAATGGGAGGTAATAATTAGTAACGGAGCGTCATCGACCACGTCACGGTTGTCTTTTAGCCTGAACTGCTTGCAGTGATAGCGGTAAGAAAATCCTACCACAACCACTGCGAGCAGTTCAGATGCCTTTCGATGTTCCCGATTAATCTAATAAATATCGGAGATGACGTGTGATGCGAACGGCAAAGGGGCGTCTTTACAAAATAGCGAGCGCATTTTTCGTTCGCTCGCTCAGACATAGAGGGGTCAACAAACCGCAAAGAGCGAGCACTCAATTTAAATAGCCGGCCCCTTTTTTGGAACGACTGTCCGCAAATAGCGTCCGGGTCTGAATCAGGCCCTCAGTTATGTTGTATTTTCATGTTGCAATTGTATTCTATTATGTTTTTATTACAGTTTTTCAGTTCCCTCAAGCTGCAGTCTTAATTGACAGGCTGCGGACATTTGGAGGCAGGGAGTGGGTGGGGCCGGCCTCTGTTTGAGAAGGCGGTGGCGTGTCGCACTCATTTTCTGGGAGTGCCGAGGTCAGAGTCTGCATCTTTCAACGCAAACTTCCTGGCCTCGGCTACAGAGCTGCAAGGGGCTATCTGAGTAACCTCAGGGTTACTCAGATTGCTGAAGGGCTTGCAGAAGATCCAATGCTGCACCTTAGGATGTAGGATGCAGCAATCGTATCTGCGATGTTAGGAGGTGTCTGTTTACACCAAGCACCTCATGCTGCATTAGCATATGAGCTGTGCGGTATTACACAGCCACTTCCTTGTGCCTGTGCAATACTGTACAACTCTGAATCAGGCCCATATTGCTGTATATAAGATCACTATGTATAATAAGCATAAGTAATCCTGCATACTTTAATTAGTACCAAAAGAGTATATCTGTATACATTATGTGGGTCATTAACCCAGATAATACTCCAATCATTGCATGAATGTCAATCCTAAAAATGAGACAGACAGGTGTACATGTGTAAAATATATATTTTTAATAAAAAACGAAAACCTAATGTATAATAAATGCTGAATAAAATTTGTACAAGACAAATATTGAAGTATGCTGCTTATCTGTAAAAATAGCATGTCAGCTAAAGCTTTCTGGACCATTAGTGACATCACTGATGTGTGTGTGTCCAGAAAGCTCCTCAACCAATTCTAGACAACTGGGAACTGATCACATGGTGCATTATCCTTCTAGAACATTCCATCATTGTGGGGGTACATGAAATCCATGAAGGACTACAAATGGTCATCAAGCAATGCAATGTAGTGGTTACCAGTCAATGACGTGTTCAGGCAGACCAGTGGACCCAACCCATGCCCTGTAAACACACACCACACCACTAGGTAACCACCACCAGTTTGCATGGTTCTTTGTTGACAACTGGGGTCCATGGCCTCATGGGGTCTGAACCACACCCGAATCCTACCATCAGCCCAAAACAACTGGAACCATGACTCATTGAACCACGCCACATGTTGCCAGTCCTCCAGGATCCAATTAGCGAAGTCACAAGCCCAAGTTAGGTGTTGTGTTCGGCGTCGTTGTGTTATCAGGGGCTTTCTGCTCCCATATCCCTTGGAAGCTAAAGAATGCTACTCTGACCTGCTGGATATGTGTCTGGTACCTCCTATGTTGAATGTGGATGTGATTTGAGACAGTAACGCTTGTTTGTTACCACGGACAATTGTGGCCAGATGCCAATGGTTACGATCATTAAGCACCTGTGGTTGGCCACTGCACAGTACACGATGGGTGGTAATGCCCTCTATGAGGTATTCTCGGTACACACATGATGCCATAGATAGAGGAATGTGCGCACAACTTCGGAAATGGAATGTCCCTTCCATCGGGCACCCACTACAAACACCCATTCAAATCGGGCACCCTTTCAAACTCTGATAATTCACATAACCAGCGGTGCAAATAGATTTTTTCATTACAGGTAAGCACCGAAGGCAAGTGCACACAAAAATGGGTGTGGATACACATGGGGCGTGTTCCTGTGACACGGCCCCGTTTCTCGCCACTCTAGGGGCCAAGTTGGTTATCCACTTCCTGGGGCCTATTTACAAACTGTATTCTGTCCTCAAAACATTCACAAATGACTGTTTGCATAGTGCCTGTGCCAAATAAAATAGCACATACAGATGCGTCCACATATATCTAGCCACCTTGTGCATTAAACAACCCTTCTAGTTACGCCATAGCACTGGATTGACTCGGTAGCACCGAATGTTTTTTCGTGCAACCTTTCCCCTTAACATGCGTCTTCTTCGCAAAGTGATGCAAACAGGATACACAAGCAGCTTATGCTGATTAAAATGACATGCAGTTTGCCTATATTTCTGCATGTGAAATGCTATGTTACAGTATCACAGCCGCTGACACTGTAGCGTAGCATTTAGAATGCAGATACACCCCCACAGTCACACACAGAATACAGGCATGCTGCATATCATTATAAACGGCGTTAGCTGTTTGTGCATGACTTTTGCGCTATGTGTAATGTGACTTGTAGCGCATGAAGGATTGATGTATGTGGACACATCAGTAGTACGTTTGCTGGGGTTTTGGAATTGAGAGAGCAGAGCAATGAGCTGCCACACAAAATATGTCACCTGTGGAATTGCTTTTCCAAATCTTTTATTTTGCAGCTCATTGAACTTTCTCTCTGCATTTTCAAAACCCCAGCACATATACTACTGTGTATGTAATTCTAATATATTTGGCAAAGGCACAGCCCAGTCTCGCAGCAGGTATACACTATGCAATTGTCTACTCACTATTGGACTAGCCTGGAAGTAGAATTTACATAATGGCAAGCTGCTGCATAAAGGATGAGCTGACTGACCACAGTACAGAGGGCCTGATTCAGCATGGATTGCAGTTGCTTACACGCACGCAATCGGCCGATTAATTTGCACTGCGCATGCGTATGCGTTGCAGATTGTGCGCGAAAACGAGAAGCTGCGACCGGGACTGCGTTCGCAGAGGATACGCAGACCCATGGCAGAGTAATTGACAGGAAGTGCCATTTGTGGGCGGTTACAGGGGGTGGTCGGGCGAAGTGTGTTTCAACGGCAGTGCATGGGCGTGCATAAATTAGCCACTGCGATACCAGACGTAGCCTGAGGTCTCATAGCGTGCGCAGAAGTAAGCAATTCCTGAGTGAGGTCTGACCTGCCTTAACTGTGCATATGGGTCCGATGTTACTCGATGTTACCGATTGTTTTGCTATGTTGCCCAAGTATACGCATGTGAGCAAGGGGAAGTCAGCGTCCTTATGTCAGGCTGCGATCGCAATGTGAATGCAAACATTTACATATCACCGCTGATATTAACAACTGTGTTGTGTGCGTATAAGCAGAATAGTGGAAGGGCAGCACAGACAGTGTAATGGTTAGCATCACTGCCTCACAGCACTGAGGTCATGGGTTCGATTCCCACCACAGCCCTACCTGTGTGGAGTTTGTATAGTCTTCCTGTGCTTGCGTGGGTTTTCTCTGGGTACTTCGGTTTCCTCCCACACTCCAAAATATACTGGTAGGTTAATTGGCTTCCAACACAAATTAACCCAAGTGTGTATGTGTGTGCACATGTGATAGGGAATATAGATTGTAAGCTCCATTGGGGCAGGGACTGATGTGAGTGGCCAAATAGTCTCAGTAAAGCGCTGCGGAATATGTGTGCGCTATATAAATAACTGGTAATAAATAAATAATAGCGATCCATGCTGAATCCGGCCCAGAGAGTCTAAGTGAAAGACTCTCTAGTGTGTGGTTGATTACTATCATTATTATTGTTTATTTATATGGCACCACAAGTGTCTCTGGTAGAGAGTAAGAAGTAGATGAAGGTAGAGTAAGGAGAAACACGAGGGTAGAGGGTGATTTCTGAGGTCAGACAGGGACGCAGCTGGAAGTGCGCTGCAGTTGGTTCAGCTCTTCTTCGCTCCAGGGCAAGGTGCATGACGTGATGTTGTGACATCAGCGTTGTGCTCCCGGCAGCCCTGGCTGCAGCCTGGCCAAAATAGTAGGAGCTGTCACACCGCCAAGCACTGTGACATGCTGCGGCGGCAAAGTGATCAGGGGGTACACCATACCGGCTACTATAATTTTTTATTGGTATGCCATACTGGCCCGTACTGCCTTACTTTCACTACTGCAGTTAATATAATGGCAACAATAAAGGTGTTTGAAAAATATAAAAATTACCAAAAAGGCACATTAGTTAGTTTACGCCTACAAATAAAATAGCACACAAATATACATTTATAATGTAAAATCCATATTGGTTAACATTGATATATTCTCATATATATGGATGTACGCCAACCCCCGTATTTTGGTTTTAGTTATGGTTTTGAATCTATCAGGGGTATTCAATATGGGTGCGATTGTTTTTTGCGTTAATATCGCACTTTTCAACTTTTTGCGTTAATATCACTGGTTTTAGTTTTACACCGTATTCAATTTCAAAGACTTATCGCAGTTTTGAAAAGTCTTTGATAAAAAACGGTGATAACTTTTCACCATTGAATAGGTGTCGAAAAAAAAGTGCAGAATTGGGGTTTAGGGCTGCAGGCATAAAAAAAATAGCCTGCACCCCTGAGATTGACATTTAAAAAAGAACTGTGTCAAAAAAAGTAAAAAAAAAATAGGGACTCCCCAAAAAATTGATTAAAAAATTGGTGTGCAAAAAAAAAAAAAGGGAAAAAATTGTTAAACAATAGGGAAATAGGTTCAGGGCTATTCTGCAAGTATGCGGCAGATGTTTTCTAGAATAGAATTATAGCGGCAGGTGCACAAATGCTGAATTTTTAAAAACTTACTTTAGGGACTTAAAAATATGCTAGTACCCATTTTCATGTACCCCAAATTTGATGGGACCACTTAAAAAAATGAAAAAAAATAACCTAGGTGCTCTTCTGCATCACTTCTTCAATGTCGGAAAAAAAACACCTGCTGCGGCTATTTAAATCCCCAACTTTCAATTAAAGGATAAAACGGGGGTACCCATAGTGATCACCCATGTTTTTACAACTTTAGGGGGGTCTTACAATTATTTTAAGGAAAAATTCGTAACTTTGCGCAAATCCAACTTCGGAGTTTCCCTTTTTCGTTAATTTTATTTTGAATACGGGGATAAGCGGGAGCGCGCACCATACCTTTACGCAGAAAAAAACTCCGATATGAAACGTTAACTTTGCCAGGGAAGTTAACCTTTCATATTGAATACCCCTCTATATCTCTTTCGTGTTTTGGATCTGGATTTGGTTTTGGCAAAACCGCACTTGTAGTTTTGGTTTTGGATTTGTGTTTTTCTAAAAAATCATAAAAATAGCTAAAATCACAAAATATGGGCCTGTTTTTTGTTCCTACAGTATTATTAACCTCAATAAAATTAATTTCCATTTGTTTCCAGTCAATGTTGACCACCTCACAATATTGTTTTCATCCAGTTTAGGCCCAGAATTTGCACCATGCTAGCTGGCTTACTAAGCTAAGTGGCAGCAGTGGGCTGCACAAACATGTGGCAGTTCAACTTCCAACATGGCACATAAGGAAACATATGTATTCATTAATCAAGAGGCCTGAGGGAGATGGAGTATGTACTGTATGTAGTTGAAGGCAGGGAAAGAAAGGGATGCTTCATAGTAAACATAATTTAAGTTTTGGATTCCAAAGCAAATTTATGAGGGAGGGAGGGAGGTGTAGAGTCATTTTCAAAGAATATTTGACTCATTCACATCAGCTCTTGTGGTGGTCCAGCATTTTTTTTCTTAAATGAAAAGGGCATGCAGGAGATGTTGTCTGTGGCAACACACAAAACAAAAGCTTTGAACAGGAAGGGGCAGAGGGATTTTTAAAGTCTGGTACTAAATATCTGTTATTATTGTGCTTCTGGAAATATGGATGGGAAGGCTGGGAGGGGAGGAGAGAGAACATCTCCATATACCATCACAAAATAGCCTTTCCATTTGGTGTTTGAGTTGCATCTGACCAAACATGGCTGTTATGATCAAGGAAAACCAAGCCCACCAGGTTGGTATCTACAAATCAAGGTTGAAAATGGCATTAGAGTATTTTGCAAGCACACCTATTTGTGATTTTAGTTGAAATAAATACAGTATGAAACTATTTTAAAAAAGTAAGCGTCGGAGCAACAGCACAAAAGCACGGCAGTTTAATAAAATATAGGACATCTATTGATCTTTTGCAACACAGCAGTAGCAGATATGATGGCAGTGTCATAAACTAGAAAATTAAAAATGTCAGGCAGCAATGCCCCAAACAGCACATAATGCAAAGAAAAGAGGCGCAAGATGGAGTTGTCCTTGAGCCCTTCCACTCACCCTTATCTTGTATATAGGACATGCACAGTTTAACAAACCAATCACTTCAGCGACAGAGACTGCCAATGGTGGCTGAAGCAATAGGTTTGTTTTGGCCCCTTCAAAACAAGCTACCAATGGGTAGCTGACATTGCTGGCAATGATCTCTCTGGCTTTACAGAGGTAAGATGTTGTCGACATCATCATCCGATTCCTCACTCTCATCACTGTGTACATCATCTTCACACAATATTAATTCATCCCCGCTGGAATCAACCATTACAGCCTCAGGTGCTTCTGTAAATGTTGGACGTAATTGGCAGTAAAGGTCTTTCTTGTAGAATTTGTAGTTCATTTTGATGAACATCAGCTTTTCCACATTTTGAGGAAGTAGCCTCCTACGCTGATTGTTGACAAGGTTCCCAGCTGTTTCTGAGTACACACTGGAGGGTGGGCACCTCAAATAAAACAAAGCCAGTTTGTGCAAGGGTCTCCAAAATGCCTTTTTTCCTGCCAGTAGTCAAATGGACTGTCTGACATGCCTATTTGGATACTATCAATAAAATAGTCCTCAACCATTCTTTGAATGGTAACCATATCAGTTGAAGTCATGGTAGAGGTCTCATTAATGGTAGGCAAGTCTTTTAGACCCGATCAGATGTCAAAACTTGTCTCATCTGTATCACCAGTGGGTCTTTTGGGAAGTTTAGTTTTTTCTGGCAGCCGCACTTGCTGAAGAAACTGAAGGAGGAGCCATCGCTGCATCACAAGCTGCTTGTGATGACAATTTACTTACAAACAGCTCTTTGCATATCTTCAGATCTATGGGCCTGATTCAGACCCAGTTGCAAGTGCTGAGCGCTCGCAACCGGGTCGATGGTGGCCCAGAGCGCATGCGCACGACAGATCCGGCTCCGTCATGCGCATGCGCGAGACATGGATAGCAACGGGCACTCCGTCACTCCGGGTCTCGCAACAAAGGGGGCAAGCTGTCGATGTTGAGTGACAGCTCGCCCCCTTTTGGTGGGCAGGCCGGGGGGGTGGCTGCCCAAACGGATGCTTTCCCATGAGAACTCCTGTCATTTGGGGGCGGCCCCATTGACATCACAAGTGATGTCAGTGGAGAGCTTCCGGCTCTGTTAGAGCCGACAGCTCTCTGGGGCTTGCGGCCACGAGACCCTACCACAAGGGTCTCGTCGCAAGCCCGATGGTCCCGATGGTCTTGACCATTGCGACCATCATCATGGCCACTCGCTGTAGCTGTGGGTGGTCACCCACAGCTATGCGAGCGGCCAGGAGGCCATTCTAAAAATAATAAAGCCCGCCCCTGATTCAGAGCGAGCACTCTGTCAGAGCGACCGGGTCTGAATCAGGGCCTAGGATCGAGCATGGTCACCAAAATGTATTGCTCTGATTGAAAGATCCTGACTACACTTGGATCCTGGCGAAGTATACATGACTTGATCAACAAATCCGACATGCTTAGCAAATTTGCTTCATTTCAGCTCCTGCTTCAGTTTATCAAGCTGCTTTTCCATTCACTTCACAGGTGGCTACTTCGAATGGTTTCAGCTTTCTGCACAACATGGAAAGTATTTTCCACTGAGCTTGAGTACGGTACATTCCCCCTCCTCTTCCTATGTCATACTTCATTGTGTAGCTCTTAATGGCTTTTTGCTGTTCCTCTATCCGCTGAAGCATATAAAGGATGGAGTTCCACCTCGTAACTACCTCTTGCTTCAGCTGGTGACACAATTCAACATTTATTTTGCAGATGCCGCAATCTTCTGCATGCACCTGCCGAATGGTGAAAATGCCCAGATATTTTGTGGGCCACAGAGAGCATATCTCCTGCATGGCACTGTCATTTTCAACAAATCTTTGCACCACCAAGTTAATAGTGTGAGCAACACATGGGACGTGTTGGAATTCACCCAGCTGTAATGCTCTCACAATATTGGTAGCGTTTTCAGAAATCACAAATCTCAAGGAGAGTCACAGCAGGGTAAGCCATTTTGCAATAACTTCCCTGTTTTTCTAAGAGGTTGTCAGCAGTATGCCTCTTAGTGAAACCGGTGATACACAGTGTAGTCTGCCTCTGTTTTTTCTTAGATGCTGCTGTTGCTGTTGGTGCCACTGAAGGCAATACCCCCACCCAGTGGGCTGTTATAGTCATGTAATCTTGCATTTGCCCTGTTACACATGTCCACATATCTGTGGTTAAGTGGACAGTGGGTACAATGGCATTTTGGAGGACACTAATTAAGTTTTTTTTAATGTCCCTGTTCAGGCTGGGATTTGTTTTTCTTGTGAAGTGGAACCTAGATGAGATTTGATAGTGGGGACACAAGACCTCAATTAACTAATGCCGGATATCAGCCCCACATCTAATACCAGCATAGATATTATGGCATCAGTGATCCGCTGTGCAACTGGGTTACTGCTGTCATACTTGTAAAGGATTGTTTAAGAGTCAATTATTTTTTAACTACTACTAGTAGTCTTCCTGGTCCCCTTCTGGGATGAAAATCCACCTCCAGCAGTAGCAGCAGCAGGCGTAGTGCTCAAGGATTCTTCTGATGAATCCAGAATAGGTTAGGATTGAGTTAGCCTTATCAAATTGGATGCAGGACTACTTCTGATCATGATTTAGGATATTGTTGATTAAGGTGTTGGTGCTGAAGATGACAGGTGCTTGGATCTAGCAGATAGAAGGGAGCTAGCTGATGCTGATACTTTTGTAGGCAAAGTTTCTGAATTGTGCAAACACTTTTGATGGATGCACTGTAGATGACGTAACAGGGAGGTGGTTCCTAGATGGTTAAGGTCCCTACATGGCTTGACAATTGTTGTCCGGATTTGGGTAGAAATGATTCCACAAATAAGTAGTGGATTGTTTTGTCTTATGCCCAGGCATGGGCTTTCCCTTATCATGGGAAAGAACTGTTTCCACTAGTGCCTGCTTTACAGAAACAACATCAACATCCCCATCAACAACATCCTCATCTTCAACATCCTTATTAGCTACACAAATATCCTCCCCATCCTGGTGCACTTATTTATTTATTACCAGTTATTTATATAGCGCACACATATTCTACAGCGCTTTACAGAGAGTATTTGCCCATTCACATCAGTCCCTGCCCCGTGGAGCTTTTGGAGTGTGGGAGGAAACCGGAGTACACCGGAGGAAACCCATGCATGCACAGGGAGAATATACAAACTCCACACAGGTAGGGCTATGGTGGGAATCGAACCCATGACCTCAGCGCTGTGAGGCAGTAATGCTAATCATTACACCGTCTGTGCTGCCCACAGAAGCATCCTAGATTTCTATGTCAGCATGTTGACTTGTGCTCCTCGTCCCCACATTTGCAGAGGATGCACAAGTGGTGGATGGAGGCTCCTCTTCGAGTACAGTTTTGGAAAGGCCATGCTCACAAATGGCACCCACGGACACACTTAGACTCTCCTCAGGGATTTGTGACATTTCTGAGCACACAGCTGGTTCCTGTGGCTTGATGATTTTCATCTTTGTGAACCATCTACAAGAAGAAGGGCTTACATTGTCATAAGAAGCAGAACCACCAGTCATAAAATAAAGGCCAATGTCTTAGCCTTACCTTGCCACTTCATGTGGTGAAAGGCATATTGCCAATTTTATGTGTTTCTGCAGCTAACTTTCCCTTTGATTTTTTTTTTCTTTACCTCAGTAAAAGCTTGGTTCTTTGAATTTCATATGCCCTGACTTAAGCCCTGTATGCCCTTAGTAGATGCACTAGGATCGTCATGACTGGTGGCACTGGCAGCAGCTCCAGCACTAGTATGTGGTTCTTGCTTTCCTCTCAACTGATTGTTCTCCATATCAACAAACACAAACAAAGTGGGGTACAGCACACATGTCAAATTTGTACCAATTTTAAATCTTACACTGCGGTATCAATAACCTCCAGCACCACAATATTTTTTATGAATACACTGCGCTACCACTTACAGTGCCAAAATACTTGTTGAATATTAGACTGCGTTTCCACTTAGTGTCAAAATGTTGTTTTATGAATACACTGCGCTGCCACTTACAGTGTCACAATATTTTTTATGAATATATTATACTGTGGTATTACTGACCAACAGTGTCACAATACTTGTATGAATAATACTACACTACTGTACCGACAGCGTCACTCACAATACTTTACAAATTATACACTTCAGTATGATGAACCTACAGCAATATATATATATATATATATATATATATACAGGCAATAGGGCCAGCAGCGTCACAGTGTTTTGGATACACTGGGAGGGGGGTTACGGCATACAGCATCACAGTGTGGGGACAGCAAAAAAAAATATTTTTATGTTTTTTTAACTTATTATTTATTTTAACCTTTCAGTTACTTATTTTTTTAAGCCCGTGGATGGACAGCACACTGGATGGCCAGCACACTATATGGACAGCACAACCCTGGACAGCACACCCCTTGATCAGCACTCCCCTGGATTAGCAAAGCAATGATAAATAACACAGCCCATGGGACAGAGCACAGCACACCTTGCCTGGATTGACAACATAGCCCAGCACAGCAATGTAAACAGCTCTCTGGACAGAGCACAGTACAGCACACCCTGTCTGGATTGGACAACAAATCCCAGCACATCACACCCCTGTATTGGACAACACAGCCCAGCACTGCACACCCCTGTATTGGACAACACAGACGAAGCACAGCTCTGACAGCCTGGGACTCAGCAAGCAAATGGCGCTGATCACCGCGGGGAGGGAGGACTTCTATACAATCTAATACCCGCGAGAATCCGACAGTGGGATGATGACGTCTTGCTTCGTTTTGGGATCCGAGTCAAGCGGGAAAACCCGAACTTTACTCGGATCTTGGCTCGGATCTTGAGGTTCGGGTGGGTCTGTTTCTCTGAGAACCGGAGTCTCTCATCTCTACTCATACATATATCTATATATCGCAAATATAAAAATATACAGTGTATATATATATATATATATATATATATATATTTTTTTTTTTAGTTTTTCCATTAATCAATATGGCCTACCACAGCAATCAAGAGGGCAAAAGCTGAGTGAGTGAATTCATTCCATCCGATTCACTGGGATATATTATTTATACCCTATATCAGTCAATGCCATCAATACTAAGCCCCGTTTTTTATGTTGTCTCAGAATAATAAAGACATGATAAAAACACTGCAGGCAGTAACAAACTGGTTAAGTATAAAGTAACATTTAACAACATTTTCTGTAATGATATGGCTAGATAAAGGGTTCCTTTATAAAGATTAACATTCCACATGAATCCTACAAGTGATGTTTAAGTTTAATTCAAAGCTACCCCCAAAATTACAGGAGACACCGTATTAAGCTGTGGAGACCATGGGGGTCATTCAGACCCGCTCGCGAGCGCAGGACGCTCGCAAGCGGGTCGATGTTCCCCCACTGCGCATGCGCATGATGGAGGGAGCTCTGTCGTGCGCATGCGCGAGACCCGGCGAGCGACGGGCTCTCCATCGCTCCGGGTCTCGCACCAAAGGGGGCGTGCTGTCGATGTTGATTGACAGCACACCCCCTTTGGTGGGCGTGCCAGGGGCGTGCCTGCCAGATGGAGGCGTTCCCATGGGAACGCCTACCGTCTGAAGCCGGCCCCACTGACATCACTAGTGATGTCAGTGGGAGTGATTTTGGCTCTGATAGAGCCAAAATCACTCCAGGGCTTGTGGCAGCGAGACCCTACCGCAGGGTCTCCGTCGCAAGCCCGATGGTCGCGATGGTCAAGACCATCGCGACCATCATCATGGACGCTCACATATGCTGTGGGTGGTCACCCACAGCTATGTGAGCGGCCAGGAGGCCGCTCCATTTTCATGGAGGAGGGCCGTGATTCAGAGCGAGCGCTCTGGTCAGAGCGTTTGGCTCTGAATCAGGCCCCATGAACACACGTACATCAGCTATGAATGCATTTCCGTAAACATGCTGAGTAACAGTCACAAACTCATGGGCTACTTTCTTCAGCCTATTTTATCATGTGTTTCTGATAAATAACAATTGTACTGCAGGTTTTTAAATTAATTTGAATTGCTTATTCGCATTACAATACAGCAATAAGTAGTGTTTTCCTCTATAAATTAGATTACATCTGTAATACATTCCAATCTTTGCTCTACATATGTATCTATTTCCCAGTCTTAAACTATAAAGTCTGGACATAATATAGGCAGTCTAAATTAACAGCAATAGCAGTGATGTCTTCCATTCCAACTAGACTCCAAGGGGGGTCTGGATTTATCTTTGTACGCATAATTAAATAAGACCTCTTCCCCACCCTATACCAGCATGTGGGCTATTCCTCTGATCAGTTCCAGATGTAGGGAACAGACAGATTCCACTTTTGCTGTGCTACATAAACAGGCACAACCACCACAAAGAAATAAATGCTGATATGTATCATTTAGATTTTGTGCCTGAAGTAAACATGGATCACCCCAGCAAATAGTAAGGTCAGGGGCCTTTGGTTTACATAATTGCTGGGACAGTAACCACCATTAGTCTAGATCATCTCACCAGTCAATGTACCAACCTATTGCAACAAGTACCTTGTCTAAAGGGTCTAAAGTACCTCCACAATGAAAAGTTTTGGTGAGGGTGCAGTTACCATGAATAAGCAAACATACACTAAGCATCTCTTTCAGTGATACACCTTCTCACTTATGTTCACCTGTTACCTATACAGTCAGTAGTGGATGCACCCATTTTGTATATTGCGGGATAAACCACTATTCAAAGGAAAGCAGTCTATGAAATACCTAGGACCCAATAATAGCACTGAAGTTGCTTACACACTAGATGATTTTAGGAACGATATGACCTATTCCGACATATCGAGCGTGACATATCGTTCAAAATCATCTAGTGTGTATGCTGTATGTCGTCCGGTGTGAGCTCCCATGGGGTCGTCAGCCACATCGTCAGGTTGGCCCTACATGCAGACCAACCTGATGATGCGACTGATGACCACATGCAGCGGGATGAGGCAGGGGCCGACAAATTGGTCGGTTGGGCACCGGTTTGTCTAGCCTCCCAATATGATGTCCCGTCGGCGGGAGGGTCAGCAGTTGCATCTGTGCATATACACTACGTCTAGTTTGTACGCACATTTAGACATGACCATGGGCTCTATTTATTAACATAGGGCCTGATTCAGACCCACTCGCAAGCGGCTGTCCGCTCGCAAGTGGGTCGATGGTGTGCACTGCGCATACGCACGACGGCGGGTGCTCCGTCGTGCGCATGCGCCAGACGCGACGAGTGAAGGACTTTCCTTCGCTCGTTGTGTCTGATCAAAGGGGGCGTGCTGTCGATGTTGATTGACAGCACGCCCCCTTTGGTGGGCGTGCCGGGGGCGTGCCTCTCAGACGGGGGCGTTCCCAAGGGAACGCCTACCGTCAGAAGCCGGCCCACTGACATCACTAGTGATGTCAGTGGGAGTGATTTTGGCTCTGATAGAGCCAAAATCACTCCGGGTCTTGCGGTTGAGAAACTCAACCGCAGGCTCCGGCTCGCAGTGGCGATGCTCGTGATGGTCAAGACCATCGCGGCCATCAACCTGCACGCTCGTATAGGCTGTGGGTGGTGACCCACAGCTATACGAGCAGCCAGGAGGACGCTCCATAATTATGGAGGACGGCCCTCATTCAGAGCGTGCGCTCTGCTCTGATTGTCCGGCTCTGAATGGGGGCCATTATTTTTACTAAAATAAAGTGAAAAAGGGTGTTTTCACACCCTTTTGACATTATTTTAGTGTCACCTATAGTTATTACAGGGCAATTGGAGTAGAATTTGTAAACTTCTACTCCAACCCCTAAGTATCACTTATTTTTAGTAATCAAATCGCATTTCCCATAATTGTAATGGGGGGGGTCAGCGATCGCGGGGGGCGAGGTTTAGCACCGGGGGCGGGGCTTAACGCTGGGTGTAGCAGTGGTGGCCGGTCGGCGCATGCGCGGGCACTTTGTCACGGTATTATTTGCGAAAATGCCATGACTAGTGTGCGGAGGGGATTCGCAGGGACAGAGCTTTTCTCGCAAGCTCTGTCCCTGCAAGGGATTTGTAGTAAATCCCTGTGATATTGCCTAAATAATATCACACTACAATCTGCATTCAGTATGCGGATTGTAGTAAATAGAGCCCCATGTGAGGAAGATATCACAGTGATGTAACTTTTTGGTCTGATAGAACTGCTGAGTCCAATGTGGTTAGGCGAGAGGAGCACTATAATATTATCTATTTATATCTACAGATGTGTCCACATACATCTTACCTCAGTGTGCTACAAGTTGAGTTAAACATAAGGCAGGAGCGCCATGTGACTCGGCAGCGCCAAGCGTCTTTATAGGACACACAAGCAGCTTATGCTGATTAAAATGATATGTTGCAGGCCTATAATCTGTGTGCGACTTCGGGTGTATCTGCATGCATAATGCTACATTACAGTGTCAGCATACTACGCAATGGGTGTCCTTATGCTCATGTGATCCTTGGAACCATTAGCATATTTTTGCAGCTGCGTTGCATACAAAATTGCAGCTGCGATCACATTAGCATCCATCTCTGAATCAGGCCTCAAGTCTGCATCTGTGCAAAAAGGTCGTTCACATGTGAGCAACCATGGCTTTTCCTCACACCAAGTTCTATTCTTCACCTGTGACTTTATACCATTGTAAAACCAATTCAGGTGTGGTTAAAGTCGCAGCCTAGTGTCTCTAATACAGTATGTGCAGATTTTCATTGTGTCTGCAAAGCAACGACGATGCAAAATTTAAAGACAAAGGGCCTGATTCAGAGCCGGACGCTCTGAGCAGAGCGCTCGCTCTGAATCAGGGCCCTCCTCCATGAAAATGGAGCGTCCTCCTGGATGCTCGTATAGCTGTGGGTCACCACCCACAGCATATACGAGCGTCCAAAAAGATGGTCGCGATGGTCTTGACCATCGCGACCATCGGACTTGCGACGGAGACCCTGCGGTAGGGTCTCCCTGCCACAAGCCCTGGAATGATTTTGACTCTATCAGAGCCAAAATCACTCCCACTGACATCACTAGTGATGTCAGTGGGGCCGGCTTCAGACGGTAGGCGTTCCCATGGGAACGACTCCGTCTGGCAGGCACGCCCCCGGCACGCCCACCAAAGGGGGCGTGCTGTTAATCAACATCGACAGCACGCCCCCTTTGGTGCGAGACCCGGAGTGATGGGAAGCCCGCCGCTCCCTGGGTCTCGCGCATGCGCACGACGGAGCTCCCTCCGTCGTGCGCATGCGCAGTGGGGAACATCGACCCACTTGCGAGCGTACTGCTGCTCGCGAGTGGGTCTGAATGACCCCCAAAGACAGTACTCTACTCTCGGATCGCCTCAGTCGCTTCGGGCGTCTTGCACCGTAGGATACCTGTTGCTTTGTGTTTTTCTCTGGCTGCCGCACGAATCTATTCTCAGTGAACTGGGATCTGCTGCTATCCAGGACTCTTAACAGCCGCTGAGCCGTTACTCCAGCCCGCTGACATTACCTATTGCCACTGCCGATTGAGGAGTTGTGGTCTGCCGTGGCCCGCCAGCTACGAGTGAGTAGTGAACTATTGGCCACCATTGAGGCTCCCCTTATTCATATGATCTTCCGTGGTTGCTAGCACCACGAATCATTAGGGGACCACACTGCCAGAGCGAGTTCTCTGCATACAGCTTCACCGCTTACGGACGATTGCCAATACCAATACCAATGACCCTCATTATAATTATTACACGGAGTGCACATCTTGGAACCACACCTGCCGTTTGGAGACAAAGAATTCACTTCTCCGGCTGATGATAATCAATATACATGTGAAACCAGCACCTTATGGGACCTACCATCAGTGATACCTAATTGTCAACAAGCGATAAGAGACTATACATTGTATCATCTTTATAACCACTGAGGATTTACATCCCAGCGATTCAGCTCACATTGTCCACAGACTGCTCACTGGACGTTTATCACATTGTGTCAGTCCGAGGATACCAGCTCACTTTGATCTGTTTTACATTTTAGGCTTAGATTTTAGCCATTGATTTTTAAACTGCATCAATTCATGTTTATTCATACGTGTTTATAATGACTATTATATTTGAACCAATAAAAAGCAATATTGGACTTATCAACTGTGTCAGTATTGAGAGCTCCACATCTTTTTATTCTCTTGTGCCATATGGCATAAAAATGGCTAGAGAATGAGGCACATCTGTAAATAACTATTAATAAATAAATAAAACTAATGTCTAATTGGTTGATACTTGTTATGCACTTTTTTTCCTATTCTAAACATTTTAATAAATGAGCTTCAAGATGTTTTTAAATGTAGCCATGTGATAATAATTATAGGTGGTTCCTGTAGCTAAAGGTTAGACCATTTCCTGTGGTAGTAATTCAAGTTCCTAGTTGGAGGAGAGAAGTGTTGAGCAGATCTGACAGGCACCTGGTGGAATGTGGCATGTATACAGCTGTTATATTGTCTAGTGCTACTGTTGCTATTATCTACTATACTGTAGCAGTGTTAAGCTTTAGTGAAAGTTACCGTGGAAGGTACACTACCATATGAAACATACACACTTTGGGCCTAGTTTGGTCTCAGTGATGCAACTTGCGTTTTTTAGTAACTGCGTGTGCGTCGAAGTATGGGTATGCAACTTTGGGCAACTGGGGGCGATTTAGAGTTGTATGAATCTTAGCCGCATCTTCACTTTTGGCTTAGTGGATGTAACTGGGTGACAACTGGGTGTTTGTGACAACTGGGTGTTCTCACACTGGATAAGTGTGCTGTTGGTTTGTTTTTTGACAGAATTTCAGACTATTCAGAGATGAGCGTATACAGAGATCTATCTGATTTCAGACTTATCTTTTGCACATAGGGCTTGTGTTAGCCAGCACTGACAGTGATCACAGTTACTTTCATAAGTGGATATTTGTGAAAAGGGCATGGCCATGCTTCCAGGCCGGGCGACGTGACGTCATGGCATCATGTCACAGTATGGAAAGAGGTCTGGGACTGGCCACTGGATGGATGCTGCGGGCGTGAAGTCTGGGACCGGAGTAAACTGCGGGTGGCGGCAGCCATCGGCAAGGCTCCTCAGTCATACACAAGTAAGTACTGAGGGCGGCTGCAGTTAAAAATGCGGGTGTGGGGTCCGTCCAGTCCAGAGGAGACTGCAGGCATATGCTAGGGGCGGCACCGGCGGCCATCTGCAGGCAGGCTCCTCCATAACTCCTGCCAAAAAAAAGCGAGCTGATGGCTTGATTCAGGTTGGTTCGCAAGGCTGCGTTCGCACGCACCCCGCTCGCTGTGAAAATATGCTAATGAATGCAATCGCACGGCAAACACAGCACTATACCAAGATGCCCTTCATTGTATAAAGTCTGCCCACTTCCCATGACATGCATCCGCAAGTCAGCGAAAACATCGGTACCATCGGAACCGTCCGCACAGTTGTGGTTGACCTGACCCTACTGCAGAAACTGCTAAACTTCCTATCGCCATCTAGACTTCTGCCATCACAGGGGCTTAATTATGCTATCCCCTGTAACGGCGTTTAAACTCCCAGGTACGACTGCGTTTCTGACCACCCCCCATCACCACCCTCAAACGGTCACTTCCTGTCAATCACTGTGTGAAGACTCTGCATGCTCACTGCGATCGCTTCCCAATCGCTGTGGCCAGTTCGCGTACGTGCACTGCTTCTTATACGCATCTGCTGGCTACTGCGAACGCAGCCTTGCGAACCAAGCTGAATCAGGCCCTGAGACAGCAGAGCCGCCTGTTACTTTACTTACTGAGTCCCTCCTCCTGGGTCCTGGGCTGTCTAGAGGTCACTCACACTCAATGAGTGCAGGCAGCACCAGCACCACACTCCCCTTAGGGCCTAATTGTATTGTCCACAAGGTCACATTAAAAGTTTGGCAGTCAATGTGGTTCATGAGGTGTGGTTCATGGCTACGGCTATTCCCACGAGACCACTGCCCTTTCGTTTTTTTCAGACGCGTGCCTTTGGCGTGCACAAAATCAACTGGGGGCACTGAAAAGTATATTCGCTTTTCCGAAAAAATTGGGCTCGGGTTGACCCTGTCAATATGCAATATATGGCACTTTACCTCCTGTATCAAACATCTATCTATCTATCTATCTATCTATCTATCTATCTATCTATCTATCTATCTATCCATTTAATACAGTACATATTGTATATATTTTTGTACAAACACATATAATTGTTAATGCATAATAAAAAAAATTATCATGCGTGTTTAAAAGTTTGCATATAAATGAGAAAAAAAACTAAAGGATTTTCATAGCATGGTCTTGAAATTTCAAGAATGATGTGCATGACTAATTGAGAAGTTTTAATGGTATTTCCCCTTTTTTGATGGGTGACACTATAATGCGTACATGCAATTAAACACATGGTATGCTGAGGGTTTATTTTAATAGAATAATAAGTCAAACAAGTTCTCTAGGTCAGATAAATGGCTGAATGCTGCAAAGGTCTTGTGAACAGATGGGTTGTAAAACACATTGCAGTGTTTAATAAAGTAACCTGTGTGAGGTTTATGATGAACAAGACACTAACACTAACATGAGAAATGATGATGCACTCTGTTTGTGGTGCAAACTTAGCAACTGATTTGACACAATAGTTACCCAGAATTCGCCTTTCAACAAACCCCAGATAAATAGTAACAGATAAACTGCTGGGGAAATAAAATCACATACAGTTTCCAAATGATGAAAGAATGACTGGTGTCAGACATACAGTGTGTTGTGTTTTCAAATGTTGTTACTGTGTGTTGCTAGGCTGTGTAGGGGGTACAATGTATATATGTCTGGTTTACACTGGTATCTGTCTAACTGGAAACACATTGCCGATTAGTGCTGTGATGTACAGTAGCTGCACTAGTAGCTGAAGCAGCACAATGTACACTGACAAGAGATATGCATAGCATATGGATTCATGTATAGATAAGGGATGACAGTCCATTAAAATATTTTTACACAAATAATAATTAAACAATACTATATACCAGACATCATGATTGTTTGAGAATGTATGCTTTGGCATATAGGTGGCTGATTTAAAGTATTTATTTGTTACATGGAGTGTATAGTGTTTGTTTTTTTAGTGTATAATGTTTTACTGTATATATGCATTTGATGAAGTTTATTATGAAATTGTCACTTCCTGTTCTGAGTTTTCCGGACCAGAACTTGGTCAAATTTGGGGTCACTGGCATGTGACTGGATAAAGACTTAGGGGTCTATTTACTAAGCAGTGTTAGCAGACAGAGTGAAAAGTGATAAGGAAGTGATAAGGTGCCAGCCAATCAGCTCCCAACTGTCATTTTTCAAACATAGCCTGTGAGATGACAGTTGGGAGCTGATTGGCTGGAACCTTATCACAGACATCACTTTTCACTCTGTCTCCTAACACTGCTTAGTAAATAGACCCCCCAATTTAAGATGAAAGACATCAGTAGGAGTGACTCTAATAAGGTGGATGACACACCTCTGGATCTGATGAGTGGCTTGGAGTGAAGGGAGTTACCCGGGTCCCCCACAAGAAAAAATCTTGATACACACCTAAGACATTTGTTAGATCTGGTAGGAGCCCACGCTACTCTCTGTAAAGCTTTTGTATTACAGGTTGAGTCTCCCATATCCAAAACGCTTGGGACCAGGGGTATTTTAGATATTGGAATATTCCGTGTTTTGGAATATTTGCATACCATAATGGGATATCTTGGGAATAGGACCCAAATCTAAACACAGAATGCATTTGTTTTATATACACCTTATACACACAGCCTGCAGGCAATTTTATACAATATTTTCAAGAATTTTGTGGCTCAGACACAATTTGTGTACATTGAGCCATCCAAAACCAAAGGTTTCATTATATCAGTCATGCTAAATAAATTCCGTATTTCGGAATATTTGGATATGGGAGACTCAAACTGTATTATATGCACATTTGTAATGTGAGTGTACATTTTAACCTATCACCTGGCTCGGTGGAAGCCAGATGGGTAGATATTTTACTCATACATAGTGACAAACCGGTGGTGGCAGGGTACTAACATAATGGGGGCCTGTGGATATTAGTGGGTGAGGGGGTTGTGCCAATGGGGATCTATAGCCCCATGGGGGATGGAGAGTATTACCTCTGGGGTCTGTTGCTGCTAGGGGGTCTATAGACATGGGGGGCATAATTTTACAATGGGAACATTGTTTTTTAATAAAATATTTAAATGTATTTTTAAAACTTAAATTCAATTAAAAAGAGACCTCAGACATTTTCAGAGCATTTTTTGGAAAAAAAATTAGCCAGTTAAGTGGTTAAATCTTTTTTTAAAATGAAGCTATAAGTGAGATAATGCGTCAGGTGGGGTTTCTGTGTTTCTTTTTTGGGGCGGCATAAGGGGATTTGAACTATTATTATTATTACTATCGTTTATTTATATGGTGCCCAAGTGTTCTGCAGCGCCTTAGAGAGTACATAAACAAATGCAGTATATTACAATACAATGCAGGACAAGTACATGGTTAATATACATTGCTACATTTCGACCATAATACCCACATTAGCAGCAGAGCATAAGCAACTAAGGTGCCCTAGTGGGGAGTAAGAAGTAGATTAAAGTAAAGTAGGGAGAAGCACAAGAGGGTAGAGGGCCCTGCATGTGAGAGCTCACATTCAAAAAAGAGAGGGGCAGACAAACAGGTGTGACACAGATGGGGTAGATGGGGAGGAAGGAGCATGTAGCAGTGGGTTAGGACGACAGCCCATTTGAATGATTGTAAAGAGGTGGAGAGTCTGACGGGGAGAGGGACATTATTATTATTATTATTATTATTATTATTATTATTATTATTATTAACTGTTAGACATAGATGGTGAATTGGAGGTAAGAGAGAAGAGAAGTTGATTAGTATCTGGATGGAGTGAGACAAAAAGAGACATTCTTTGGATATTCTCAATATGCTTTAAAAGGTTTTCTATTCTGCAAGTGCATTCACATAGGGACCAATGAAGGATCCACTTGCAAAGGTGTGCATGTGAGGTGTGTGTTATAAACAGAATACAGTTGGAAAGTTATCCCTTTACATGGTATGCGGTCAGTAAGCTGGCAGTCGAAATGCCAACCGCCGGCTTCCCGATTGTGAAATCCCAGCATGGGACTAATGATAAGTGTCAAAATTCCTACGCCTATCATTATCCACCCGCCGAAATCCCGACGCCCAGCATACCGAACGAACGTAAGCCGGGCGTCGGCAGCGGACAGCTGCGGGGGGGAAAGGGTCACATTTAGGGACTCCCGGGGGGACTAAGGGTTAGGCACCCCCCTGGGATGGTTAGGCTAGGGGGGTTAGGGTTAGGCACCTCCGGGGGGAGGTTAGGGTTAGGCATCCCCCTGGGAGGGTTAGGGTTAGGGTGCAGGGAGGGGGGTTAGGTTTAGACACCCCTTGGGGGAGGTTATGGTTAGGCACTAGGGGGGAGGTTACGGTTAGGCACCCCTAAAGGAGGGTTAGGGTTATGGGGGGGGTTAGGCATAGTTAAAATACTTACCCTGTCGGGATCTTCACTCTTCTGCCTTCCGGTATCGGTATTACATCCGCCGGGCGTCTGTCATACCGATTCCCCTTTACATGCCTGCCAAATTGAGTTTTATTGTTGTGACTATAAGCACAAAAGGGATAGTTGGACGCAGCCACATCTGAGCATAAGAATGGACAAAGACTGAGATGCCTACTATCAGCATCAGCAGAACTTATAATTGCAGTTTCTCCGTCTGAGTATGGCCTCCTATGTAAGCGGTTGAGCATCTGTACACAACTTTTTTCCCTGACATGCCTGCGACACTCCCATAATACTCCCATAAGACGTACCATCTCTGGGCCTGATTTAGAGTTGTACACGATGCCGATGTTTTCGCAGTTGAGTTATTATCAGGTATCTGCGCATGCGTATGAGTCATTGTATAATTGGCAGCAACTTCTGATTGGCTGAGAGAAGCTTAATTCCTTCAACTGATTCTATATAAATGATTGATGTGGCTGTGGCGATCTATTTGCATGAATTGATATTTGCAATTGGTATTGATCAGGAAGGCAGATTCTCATTTGATTTTTTAAAGGACAAGACAATGGATTTGTAAGCAGGTACCAGCTACCAATAGTGACTACACTAAGCTTTTGTATGTGTTACTCCCTAGTAGCTCCACCTACGCTAGCAATTTTACTATCCTCGTTGACATCTTTTGGGAATAGTAACCACTACACCCGTAGCATGGCTAGCAAAGCGAACCCGTTAGGGTACACGTTGGGTCCCATGTTCTGAACCTTGCACCTCCCCCTGCCATCGCGGGTTACATGGTTGTGACGTCAGAGGTCCAACAGCCCATTTGAATATAGACCAAACTCTTAGTGAAAGGTTGGCTGGGTTACTTTCAAATGTCAGAGCTCTCCTGTTAACCATGTGACTCCATCAGAAGAAATAATATCCCAGATTGAATTATCTTTAAGGGAACAATTGACTATCTTTAATCTCTCCTTCAGTGTTATATATTTAGGCAGTTAACTGAATTCAGTCTGTCAGCCACTAAGCTAATAGCCTTCAGTTCAAAGTTATTGTTTATTCTATCAGTAATGCACTAGTGCCTTTAATGCTGCTACTGTGCATTACAGTCAGCTGAGTTGTCAGCTAATTACCATCCTTTATATATGTCTCTACTGCCCACCCCTGTATTACAAGCAGCAAGTGAAAGTTAATGTTTTCTGCAGCTCCCCGCTAGGAATGTTATTGATACAGGGGTTACCTAAGTATGACAGGCATCCTTTCTCCACCTCCACTCTGCTTTACATCTCCAGCTGCACCTCATGCAGAGATTGACTATTTGCCGATGAGGCTGGGCCAGTTTCCCTAGGCACTCAGGTACAGCATTCTTTCCCCCTGTTCGGTGATTCCGTCCATCAGACTTCATAGGCAGTGCGGCGGGTTCTTCCTTTTATATCCCTGTCTGCGCGCCTGCCCTCAAGTCCTCTCCACTCTGACCATGAAACACTGTCCTTGCCCAGCATGTGATGATTCTAGAACTTTTCACTATTGCGCGGGCTTCTGAAGTATTCTCACTGAACTCACTGCCACCAATGTTCCCAGATTAGTCATGGGCAGAGCGATTCATTGAACTGAGTCAAGCCACATGCAGCAGAGCAGAGTGAGCGCACAGGGGCGCTGCCGACTCCAAGTGAGTTGCTGACAGCTCCGCCCCCCACAATGCTGCTGTGACACTCAAGACAGACTCATTGCCAGTGCAGACTATTCATCTGCACTGAGTGTCTTGAGCAGCCCTGCCCCCTCGTGTGTCACTGCACTGATTCTGCTCAGGGCTGCTGCTGTGACACTCGAGACAGACTCAGTGCAGATGTATCGCCTGCACTGGCAATGAGTCTCTCTCGAGTGTCACAGCAGCAGCCCTGAGCAGAATCATTCACTGGTCCCTCCCAGAGGGGTGTCAACCGGAACGCCGCCGCCCAATCACACCGAGTGATATAATCTTGTGTGATCCTGACCTGGGGGAGACTGACTCTGACTGAAGTGGGTGTCTCGACACACCAAACTTTGAGTGACTGGAATCATTAGATCATCTAATTTCCAAATGCAAAATGTTGGGAGGTATGCCTTAGATTGGAGGGCCACATTGCTCCAAATTCTGCTGGCCCTAGCAAAATGTACTTTATTTCTATTTTTCACCAATATGAATTTAGGGTAACTGACTCAATGCTGTGGTTGATGTAAAATAATTCATGCAGCAGCCATCTGTTATTGCACAGCATTACATTTGTGCAGTGAAATTAGAAGGACTCCCCATACTGATGCTGAGCAGTTTTCAGTGTTGACACCTAGCGGTAATCCACAGGGTGGAGCGATTCCCAGCAGGAGCGCCGAAATGACAATATACAACTGGAAAAAACAAGGCACAGTCATTTCTCACCTCAAATGTTCCAGCATCATTTAAACAAAAACAGTGGAATGAGGGCACAAATATGTTCGCAGGTTGACAGAGTATTTCCATCAGCCTCTGCCCAGCGTCTTGCTGCACTATATCTTTCAAATATGATAAATATTCAGCATCAGCTGCTGGCCTTTCCAAAAAACACACTGCAGACTACACTTTCGCCAAGGGAGAAGAGTTTTGCAAGATGTTTTATTGTGATGTACTATAGAGACTTTGGCTCAAGCAACTTGCCACAGAATGGTACAGTAGGTGTCTGACTTAATTACCAGTGCTGTGTATTTGGGGTATTAAAGGGGTCTAAAGATAATTTCTGTGATCTCGAAAATGCTCATATACTGTGACCACACATTGACATTACAGACATTACATTAATGTAAAGTTGGGAGCAAAAAAGTGTGCTCAGAAAACATGTTTATATTGTCTCATATGCAGTCATGCGCATCTCTGTGTCTGTAGGGGATATAGTTACTAGCCTGGCGGTAGGGATGCCAGCGCTCAGAATACCGTCACCAGAATGCCGACAGCAGTCGGAATCCCAGTGCCAGAATCCTGACTGCCAGCATCCCGATGATAAGTATTAGGGTTAGGGGGAGGGTTAGGGTTAAGCAATATGGTAAGGGTTAGGTTTAGGCTGTGTCAGGTGGGAATGATAGGTTAAGGCTGCGAGGGGGGGGTTGGTGTTAGGCACTAGGGGGAGTATTTGGGTAAGGCTGTGAGAAAGGTAGGTTAGCGTTAGGGGGAGGGCCACCAGGGACGTGCAGTCAGGGTAGGCAGAGCCTTCCCTGTCATAATTATTAAAA
The DNA here is from genome assembly GCA_031769625.1 of Taudactylus pleione. Lineage (NCBI taxonomy): Eukaryota > Metazoa > Chordata > Amphibia > Anura > Myobatrachidae > Taudactylus > Taudactylus pleione. The sequence continues at coordinate 6,217,185 of JAUIMM010000015.1, read as the reverse complement.
TAATATAAAGAAGATAGCCTGCATCTTAAGCATGCCATCTGAAGCATGGAGTCAGAACCGAAGCTGAGTTTTAATACCATCTTTCATCTCTTTCCAGGTAAACTAATGCCATCTTCCATAACTGATGCCTTTCACTGAAAGAATAGTCTATTTTAAAAGTTTGTTTTCCAGCTGTGATGCTGCATCTTCCCCCACCATTAATTAGCTTGTTGAACTAACTGCTCAAACATTCCCTCCCACTGTACCAGCTGACCTAGCCTCTCCTGCAAAAGGGACTCATTTTAAAGCCTGCACACACTGGCTTGGAGTGCCACTGTAGCCTCCATCTTAAGCATGCCATCTGAAGCATGGAGTTAGAACTAGAGTTCGAACTGGATTTAGACTTTTGACTACTTTCTAACCTAAATTTAAACAATTTCACGAACACAGCAGCACAGGAATGCTGCCATTCCACCTTCATTTACACTCCCCTGAGACTGGGTTAGGCTGCTGTCCCATGCTGCAGCCAAATCGAACTCCACAAACTGCTGGATGCGACAAGACCACACACTCCAGCGAAGGAGACTCTGTGGCTTTTGCAGATCACTCTATCATTTTTTAATTTCTGATTAAGTTTAACATGGTTATAGCTTAAAATGCGGTCACCATTTATTCTTTTTTCTCCAGCTGGACGTTATACTTCCGCTACTTGCACACCCTGCCAGATGTAACCTACGCTGTGCGCCCCAGATGGCTGCCTCGGATGGTTCATTCTTGGGCAGGATGAACAAACATGTGGATCTATTAATTCAGTGCATTTCATATTTCAAATGTTTCAGTCACCCGTAAATCTCATGCCCGAACTGCAGCACTGTTAGCTGTACTTACCAATCCCTGTTTTGTAAAATGTACTTCCACCCCACTGTATGCTATACTGGTGTGCTATACCTCCACTGTACGCTATACCGGTATGCTATACATCCACTGTACGCTATACCGGTATGCTATACATCCACTGAAGTGCATCCTCCATGGGCAGGATGTACTTCATGTGGATCTAGTCACACAGGGTATATCATACTGCCACACAGGTGTCAGTTTTCCAATATATGCCTTGGGTCCTTGTATGGTTTATCACCCACAGTGCAACCTTCGTAGTGCGCCCACCATGGCTGCCTCACCTGGTACACTCATAAATGGGATGAAAAATACATGGACCTGACTATTATGTTAGGCCCCTACTCCTAGCATCAGGATTTTGCAACCACCCATTTTGTGTCATTGCTTCTAGGCGTAACCTATTCCACCCAGGGTAATCCTACGTAGTGCGCCCAAGACGGCTGCCTCATTTGGTACCTTTGTGGGTGGACTATATAACCCATGGAAGTTATTTCAAAAAATGTCGGTACCAACCCTGCTATATGCTTATTGTGCTCTCTAGGTTTCGGCTGATTTTAATTACCTCGGTGTGGTTTTCTATTTTTTTGCAACACTAAATCCTTGTACAAAGTACCATGTTTTCTGATGTCTGTAAAGCGACTTTGAGTCCTACGGGAGGAAAGCGCTATTTAAATAAAATTATTATTATTATTATTATTATTATTATTAAGATATTTATGACACAGAATCTGTGTTATAAATATCGCCTTTGCATTATTCTATAGTAAAAATAATTCAGGAGGCAGCGTGTGAACTGCCTCCCACTGGCAATAGAAAAGCAGGGGAAGCCGGGGGCGCGGCCATTCCATGGGCTGTAAAAGCCCTTTGAAAATAGAGTGGAAAGCGGCACCTATACAAAATGATGTGATTGGCGAGCGAATCCAGTGATGGATCCGCTGTCATCACTGGGTGGGTATGCGGCTGAGACATGGCGGAGGTGCGGGCGTAAGCGGCGATGGGACCAGGTGGAGGTGCGAGCATTAGTGGCAGCAGGGCCCAGGCGGAGGTAGCTGTCATGGCGGCATGCCTGGATCCTAAAAGATCCAGTCTCTGACAGCCTTTCTACAGAGTTCGGCAGCAGTGCCAAATAAAAAAATGACGCCTCAGCATAATTTTTGAAACTCAAGATGGCTGCTGCGAGCCATTAAGTCATCGCCCTGCCCCCTCGGATGGCTTATATAAACCAGCGTGAAGCAGTGGCTGGCAGTCCACCAGCAGGGAGGGAGCATGCAAGAGCTCTCGAGGACAGAAGACTTCGGAAGCCCTGGTTAGGCGGCGGCCATGCAAAAGAGCTGAAAGGCCACCGCCCCCCAGGTGAAGATACTCTATAATAAACTTTTTGTAAAATATTAAAGTGTATTGTGTTTATTTTAATATTTTCTTTACAGGCGTACTACAGGTCCAGCGGGCCCTTAATGTCCGGGCATGTAGGCACTTGTGGTTCTCCAAGTGCCGGCATGCTGGGGCAGTCTTGCTGGGACCTGTAGGCTGCCTGTAAAGAACAATGTTATACCATGAACCGCGCACCCACCACCACCAAGGGTGCAGGGCATAGCATTGGGCTTTAATCCCAGTGCTAGTTGTTGACAGGAGGGGTGACACGATTTTATTTTTTTGGGATCCCCACTTTCCGAGGAATTCCTGCCCTGGCCTAACTAGTTTAAGGGTGGTTAATGTGATGGCAGGTGGACCCCATACTGAGTGTACAACCTGCTATGGCATTATCCTCCTGGCTAATTCAACCTGGTGCTGGTTATTGTTATATAGGGGGGCCCTATTTTTTTTTTGGGGGGGGTGTTAATCAGCCAGTGCCTCCCCAGTCATTGACCTCACCGCATGCCACTGGGGGTTAGTGTTAGGCTACTTACTTTCAGGCATTGGGATTAAAACTGTCGGGATGCCGCTGTCAGTATTCTGACCGATGCCATCCTGACCACCGGGATCCTGTTCCCAACCCATCTGTAGCGTAAGTAATGTATGAGTCACCTATAAGATTCCATTTCCTGATAGAACTTGCATTATGAATTGCATTTGCTGTCTCTAAAGCAACAGAGCAATTCTACAGTATCTTGCCTTCCACAGTTCTTGAAACTAACAGAGGCAGGCTTGGTATAATTGTCTTGAAATGTAGAAGAAAAGAGGTTGACTGTATATATTTGGCGCACAAGAGCCACATTAAGTGAAACTTCACTTTTAATAGAATTATATTTAAAATTGTTGTCCCATTTCAAATGGGTAGGGTAAAGTCAACAGTGAAATATTAAGGTTAAAATCGAAGAAAAAACAAAGATACTGTATATACATATAAATTGCGCTCGAAGAATAAAGATAGTATATAAAACAAGTGCAAACCAATCAGCTTCCAATTTACATTTTGCAGGCTGTGTTTAAAAAATGATAGTTAGGAGCTGATTGGTCGGCGATTTATTTGTTACAATTTTATCTCTCTCCCAGCTTTGATACATAAGCCCCTGAGTCTCTTTCAATTATGAGACAATTTCATCCACAGCTGTCATTATTAGTAATAGGTTTCTGTTTTACACAGGGTTATTTATAGTAGTAAAACTGGATCACCTGAATCATTCATATTGAACTCATTTAACAGCATACATTGATCCTATTCATTTTTTATATAGTCACTTTTAGTACAGGCACATATCCACCACCAACATGCATGTTTCACTGTGTAAACAGCTTTTTCAAGGTATTATTGTCTATCATCATGGGCAAGAAGGTTACTTCTCTTATAGATAGATACTGGCTGCAAAATCTACAGGCATAATGGTTCGGTCAGCTGTAAAATCCTACAGGATAATCATGGTCGCTATTTAGTCTCTTAGAGATTTGTAGTGAAATCTGCAATATGACAACTCATACGGGTCAGTGATATCCACTTAACGGCCACACAAGTGCTATATACAGTGTCCATGCACTGCTGAGTTAACTATACAGCATTGACAGAAGCCCCATCAAACTCTTAATGCCTCATCTGTAAAAACAAAATTGTTCTGGGGAGTAATTGCCTTCCAGTCTACATTGGCAGACCTCTCATGCCATTTGGAGCCATAAATATCCTAATGTATTTTTATTGGTGGGTAAGAGCATATTTTTCATTACTGTTGATGTTGTGGGCTATTGTGTGGTTTGCTCACAGTTTACATGTTATTTAGAAGCAAAACATGTGAAAGCTAAATAGTTTTGATGGTGATCTGGAAGCTACAGTAGCTGGACTCTAGTTGCTGGTAGACTGGGCGATCTAATTTTTGAACAAAAGTCCCTATTTGTCTTGTTGTGCATAACAATGAACATGACTACTTTCTGCTTTAGGACATGTCTCCATGTAAGTTCATTTACGTAGAGATGTATGCAACTCCGTTTAGCAGACGCTGTTTTTTTCTTGTGGCTAAGCGTATGCAAACAGGTGTGCAAGAGGTGTACGCAACTAGGGTGAATTTCCACTTGCAGCAGAATTTGTGTAATGGTATTCTCATGTAGGATGAGTGTTCTGATGATGTATTAGTATGTACAGTAAACAGAATTGCAGGCTATGCTAAGTTGGGCTCACTCAGCATTCCATTAATTTTCAGAGGGTTGTCTTGCACTAGGGCTGGTGCAAATGTTGGCTCATAATGATGATGGCTTGTTCACCAAGCAGATGGATAGGGGTAGTGCAACTACATAGATCCATACAACTCTTTATTGGGGGAACAATGGCAGGACTCCCGGAGGGCCTCAGCAGGGGTGTCAAGATGGATACTGGCACTTTATCCGCCACATGCCCAGCCAATGTAGAATTCCGCAAGTCATTTACCAGGGAATGGGGAATTGAATGATCCTCCTGCCAGTGGGTGCCCTGGAAGAACTTCCGCCACTGCGGGTGAATATACACATATTTAATTATCACTGGTTTTAGTTTTACACCGTATTCAATTTCAAAGACTTACCGCAGTTTTGAAATGTCTTTGGTAAAAAACGGTAATAACTTTTCACCATTGAATAGGTGTCGAAAGAAAGTGCAGAATTGGGGTTTAGGGGTGCAGGCGTAAAAAAAATAGCCTGCACCCCTGAGATTGACATTTAAAAAAGAACTGTGTCAAAAAAAGTTTAAAAAAAAAATAGGGACACAACCAAAAAATTAATAAAAAAATTGGGGTGCAAAAAAAAATGGGAAAAAATTGTTAAACAATAGGGAAATAGGTTCAGGGCTATTCTGCAAGTATGCGGCAGATGTTTTCTAGAATAGAATTATAGTGGCAGGTGCACAAATGCAGAATTTTTAAAAACTGACTTTAGGGACACCAAAATATGCTAGTACCCATTTTCATGTACCCCAAATTTGATGGGACCACTTAAAAAAACGAAAAAAATAACCTAAGTGTTCTTCTGCATCACTTCTTCAATGTCGGAAAAAAAACACCTGCTGCGGCTATTTAAATCCCTGACTTTCAATTAAAGGCTAAAACGGGGGTACCCATAGTGATCCCCCATGTTTTTACAACTTTAGGGGGGTCTTACAATTATTTTAAGGAAAAATTCGTAACTTTCCGCAAATCCAACTTCGGAGTTTCCCGTTTTCGTTAATTTTATTTTGAATACGGGGATAAGCGGGAGCACGCACCATACCTTTACGCAGAAAAAAACTCCGATATGAAACGTTAACTTCGCCAGGGAAGTTAACCTTTCATATTGAATACCCCTCTATATCTCTTTTGTGTTTTGGATCTGGATTTGGTTTTGGCAAAACCGCCCTTGTAGTTTTGGTTTTGGGTTTGGATTTGTATTTTTCTAAAAAATCATAAAAATAGCTAAAATCACAAAATATGGGCCTGTTTTTTTGTTCCTACAGTATTATTAACCTCAATAAAATTAATTTCCATTTGTTTCCAGTCCATGTTGACCACCTCACAATATTATTTTCATCCAGTTTAGGCCCAGAATTTGCACCATGCTAGCTGGCTTACTAAGCTAAGTGGCAGCAGTGGGCTGCACAAACATGTGGCAGTTCAACTTCCAACATGGCACATAAGGAAACATATGTATTCATTAATCAAGAGGCCTGAGGGAGATGGAGTATGTACTGTATGTAGTTGAAGGCAAGGAAAGAAAGGGATGCTTCATAGTAAACATAATTTAAGTTTTGCATTCCAAAGCAAATTTATGAGGGAGGGAGGGAGGTGGAGAGTCATTTTCAAAGAATATTTGACTCGTTCACATCATGTGGCTTTCAGTACCAGCAGTCATGGACATGACTGACCTGCTTCCAAACACTCAGCAGGTCACTGATTGCTGGCTAATCAGAATCCTCAACAGAACCCAGCCTCAGGCTAATGATGGCATAACACCTCTCTCAGATGTTACTACTGATATCGGAATCTGTTCTAGATCTATTTATAAACCTTACTTGTTATAAGAAGAAATTAAATGATTCACACCAATAGAGATTCTAAAATAAGTGACAATGCTTTTACTTAAAGACAGCGTAATTATACATGTATTTTTGCCAATGCAGAGTTATGACAAAAACACTTAGGTTATATTAGCAGCAGTAGGAATATTTGTGAAATACATTTGTGACACTCAGTGCAACATCAGTCAGCCAATTTCATACATATGTACAGCAATAGCACCCTGCAGACCCTCGTTGTGTGCTCTCTCCTCCTCCCTCCAAGTGTTCCCCAACTGCTCCCCCCTCCCTCTCTCTCTGGGGAGTTTTTATACTTAATACTGGCTATACCTCCAATTAACCCAATGGGGAATATTAATTTATTTAATATTCATATGTGCTAGACCTTAATTGGTTATGTGTCTCTTAACCAAAATATTGACACTATTCGTTGTAATCTTTCTTTTCTCTTGTTGGAATTGCTTATATAGCCTTCACCTCTGACTATTGCAGACAAAGGTTATCTCAGTTAGATCATTTGTTTAAAATTACTGAGTCTTGCTGTCCGCTAGTCTGCTCACATTAAAACTGACACACTTTAAACCCATCACTCTGTCTGCTAGAACAAAATGGCTACCACAGTTCTAACATATCTCTGCAGTTAATCACACCTGCATAGAAATTAACACTAATCCCTATATACTTTTTAATACATCATATAACATACCTTTAACTAGAATATTAAACAAAATGGCTGCTGTCTCAGATACGCACTTATTTACTTTAGACAGGTGAAGGAAGGCCTTATCCCTTCTAGGCCTGAGGCCATTCGACAAATGTGGTCTTCGGCAACTCACACAACTAATTCTAGTACTGAATATAATCTCAAACATTTCTATACACTCTTAATTGTAATAAAAGTAATAGTGAAATATACAAGCATGCATATATTCGTGAATTGCTGAAGAAACATGTACATCCACATAATTCTGTGTTATCACTACTAATCACCAGCACTGATGACTTAAGGCCCCCATACATCAGCAATCGATTGTGGCAATTCTGCAATTTGCAATTGATTGTGTATAAAAATCTGCAATGTATGGGCTTCACAGATCGCAGAGTGCAACCAAAAAGTGATTGGAATTGTTAAATCTGATTGTCCAACATGTTGGATTTCACAGATCGATTGGGGCTGTAGATTGCTAGTGTATGGACATGATCAGCAGATCTGCAGACCGTTACTAGTAAAATGATGGGCCTTACAAGATTGGAAGATCTGTGTTTGCTGAAAATGATCTGCAAAGCACTGAAAAAGATCTGTAGTGTATGGGTGCAGATTGCTAGATTGGGAAATCCTATGATCGGCCAATAAATCTTCAAATTGTTCAATTGTGGTTTTCAGATTGCTGATGTATTGGGGCCTTAATGCAATCCTCAACAGAACACAGCTGGGCACAGCCACAGTCTAGAGTACAGGTTCTCAAACTCGGTCCTCAGGACCCCAAACAGTGCATGTTTTCCAGGTCTCCTCACATAATCGCAAGTGAAATAATTAGCTCCACCTGTGGATCTTTTAAAATATGTCAGTGAGTAATGACTACACCTGTGCACCTGCCAGGAGACCTGGAAAACGTGACCTGTGTGGGGTCCTGAGGACCGAGTTTGAGAACCACTGGGCTAGAGATAACATAACACCTCTCTCAGGTGTTACCACTAACTACCAGCACTGATGACTCTTGCAGGAAATCATCTATCAACCAATCATTATAAAACCCTGCTCAGTGCATTTCTGCAGTATCCGTTGTGTTTACATAGATGCTCCTGCTACAGAATTATACTTTTCAATATAGTTTGCTTTCAGTTTTGTTTCAACTTCGTTGTTTGGTATCCTCGACAGCAGCACATCCATACCCGAATTTCTATCTGTGGTGTTTCCAGGCATAGTCCTCATGCAAGCTGATTACTCTGATTACAGGGCTGTAACTAGGGTAGTGTGACCTGTGCCATGGCACAGGGCACCGCAGGGCAGGGGGCGCTGTTCAGGCCTGTCAATTTTCCTTTTTATTATCTTTCTCACTTGTAGCTTTCTCTTATTTCATCCACAGCATCTCCTGGCTGTCCCAGGAGTACCCCTATCTCTTCCCTGGCCCTTCCCCATGAGGCCATGGCCCTTTTTCAGGTGCATCTTATGTCCCTATTTAAAAAATAGGGGGGGGCAATCCTCTCTCTGGCACAGGGCACCATAAAGTCTAGTTAAGACTCTGGTGTGAACCAAGTAGGGTTGTGTGCCAAACCATTTTTGCCGGATTTGGATTTGGTTCTAATTCGTAATCCGGTTTTGGATTTGGATTTGCCAAACTGCTGTGACTGGCTTTGGATTTGGAATTTTTACAAAAATTTACAAAAAAAGCTAAAATCACATAAATTGGGCTTTTTTTAGTTCCTAGAGTATTATTAACCTTAATAACATTAATTTCCAGTCATATGCAGTCATTTTAGACCACCTCACAGCTCACAATATTGTTTTCACCATTATTGGGTAAAGGCTACAGTGAGCTAGCTGGATACTAAGCAACAGACACCACAGTTTTTTAAAGCACATCTGTGAAACATTGCCACACAGCAGTGGCAGAAATGAAAGGTAGCACAAGATGGTTAAGGTTCTTATATACACAGTGGTCTTATGCCCAAGCAGTCACAGTGCTTGTATACACAGTGGGGTATGGCCCAAGGAGTCATGGTGCTTGTCTACATATGAGGTACAGCACCAACAAAAACTTTTAACTTTCTTGAAGGATTTTTTAAAAATCTCTTTACTTTTTATTTAAACATTTTTTTTTGTACACACAGCCACTTGAAAGTCTGGAGTCTTTGGACACAACCACTTTAATCAGCAGAGTATAGCGCAGCATACATCAGCATGCTCAGTGCCCCTATACATAGCCACCATCATCAGAGAATAGCGCAGCGTGCTGTCAGTACCCCTATACATAGCCATCAGCAGAGTATAGCGCAGTGTGCTGTCAGTGTCCCTATACATATACACCACCAGCAGAGTACAGCGCAGCGTGCTGTCAGTGCCCCTATACATAGCCATCAGCAGAGTATAGCACAGTATACTTTCAGTGCCCCTATACACAGCCATCAGCAGAGTATAGCGCAGTGAGCTGTCAGTGCCCCTATACATAGCCATCAGCAGAGTACAGCACAGTGTGCTGTAAGTGTCCCTATACATATACACCACCAGCAGAGTACAGCGCAGCGTGCTGTCAGTGCCTCTATACATAGCCATCAGCAGAGTATAGCACAGTATACTTTCAGTGCCCCTATACACAGCCATCAGCAGAGTATAGCGCAGTGAGCTGTCAGTGCCCCTATACATAGCCATCAGCAGAGTACAGCACAGTGTGCTGTCAGTGCCCCTTTACATAGCCACCATCAGCAGAGTATAGCGCAGCATGCTGTCAAAGTGCCCCTATGAATAGCCACCATCAGCAGAGTATAGTGTGGTGTGCTGTCAGTGCCCCTATACCAGGTCACTATCAGCAGAGTATAGTGCAGCATGCTGTCAGTGGCCCTATACATAGCCATCAGCAGAGAATAGCGCAGCATACTGTCAGTGCCCCTATACATAGCCATCAGCAGAGTATAGTGCAGTGTGCTGTCAGTGCCCCTATACATAGCCATCAGCAGAGTATTGCACAGCGTGCTGTCAGTGCCCCTATACATAGCCATCAGCAGAGTATAGCGCAACATGCTGTCAGTGCCCCTAAACATAGACATCAGCAGAGTATAGCACAGTATGCTGTCAGTGCCCCTATACACAGCCATCAGCAGAGTATAGCGCAGTGTGCTGTCAGTGCCCCTATACATAGCCTTCAGCAGAGTACAGCGCAGTATGCTGTCAGTGCCCCTATACATAGCCATCAGCAGAGTATAGCACAGTATGCTGTCAGTGCCATTATACATAGCCATCAGCAGAGTATAGTGCAGCATGCTGTCAGTGCCCCTATACATAGCCATCAGCAGAGTATAGCACAGTATGCTGTCAGTGCCCCTATACATAGCCATCAGCAGAGTATAGCGCAGCATGCTGTCAGTGTCCTATACATAGCCATCAGCAGAGTATAGCGCAGTGTGCTGTCAGTGCCCCTATACATAGCCACCATCAGCAGAGTATAGCGCAGCATGCTGTCACAGTGCCCCTATAAATAGCCACCATCAGCAGAGTATAGTGCGGTATGCTGTCATTGCCCCTATACCAGGTCACTATCAGCAGAGTATAGCGCAGCATGCTGTCAGTGTCCCTATACATAGCCATCAGCAGAGAATAGCGCAGCATGCTGTCAGTGCCCCTATACATATCCATCAGCAGAGTATAGTGCAGCATGCTGTCAGTGCCCCAATACATAGCCATCAGCAGAGTATAGCGCAGCATGCTGTCTGTGTCCTATACATAGCCATCAGCAGAGTATAGCGCAGTGTGCTGTCAGTGCCCCTATACATAGCCACCATCAGCAGAGTATAGCGCAGCATGCTGTCACAGTGCCCCTATAAATAGCCACCATCAGCAGAGTATAGTGCGGTATGCTGTCATTGCCCCTATACCAGGTCACTATCAGCAGAGTATAGCGCAGCATGCTGTCAGTGTCCCTATACATAGCCATCAGCAGAGAATAGCGCAGCATGCTGTCAGTGCCCCTATACATATCCATCAGCAGAGTATAGTGCAGCATGCTGTCAGTGCCCCAATACATAGCCATCAGCAGAGTATAGTGCAGCATGCTGTCAGTGCCCCTATACATAGCCATCAGCAGAGTATAGCACAGCGTGCTGTCAGTGCCCCTATACATAGCCATCAGCAGAGTATAGCGCAGCGTGCTGTCAGTGCCCCTATACATAGCCATCAGCAGAGTATAGCGCAGCATGCTGTCAGTGCCCCTGTACATAGCCATCAGCAGAGTATAGCACAGCGTGTTTTCAGTGCCCCTAAACATAGCCATCAGCAGAGTATAGCACAGTATGCTGTCAGTGCCCCTATACATAGCCATCAGCAGAGTATAGCGCAGTATGCCCCCTTAGCCTATCAGCAGAGCGGTGCGCAAGTGCGTGTGCTTCCTTCTGTGTTTTTTCTATACAAGGCACCGCAAACAGGACTTGGCGCCTTGTATAGAAATAAAGCCTCGTAAGAATCCGACGTCATTCAGATGATGTTCGGACTCGCCAGGGGATCCAAGTCGGTGAGAACCAATTACACTGGGCCACAAGCTGGGTCCTCACTGAGTCCATATGCTCTTGCGGGGATCCCTGGTGCAGTCATAGACTCCGCACCAGTATATTTGATTGTGCCAACTTCACCTGTTTGTATTTATGATCTATGTGCATGTGTGTACTCTGACACACTCGCTGTCTGGTTTTGAGCTGTAGGGTTATTGCATCAACTCTGTGTACCTCATTGCACGCTACATGCTGTTTCCACAGTGCCAAGACCTCTGTGTACTGTATTGCACACTATGCATTGTACAAACAGTGCCAACATCTCTATGGGCTCTATTTACTACAATCCGCATATTGAATGCGGATTGTAGTGTGATATTACCGAGTGAATTCGCATTGCGAATTCAGGCAATATCACAGGGATTTACTATAAATCCCTTGCAGGGACAGAGCTTGTGATAAAGCTCTGTCCCTGCGGATCCCATCCGCACTCTAGTCGCGGTATTTTCGGAAAAAATACCGCGACTAAGAGCCCGCGTATGTGCTGACCCACCGTCGCTGCTACCCCCCACCGATGCTAAGCCACGCCCCCCGTGATCGTAGACCCCGGCAACCCCCCCTCCCCCCCCGCGACCCCCCCCTCCTTTTATTACACTTACCTGCATCCTCCTGGCCTCCGGTGATCTTCTCCGGGCTTCCCGATCAGGTGATCTCCCATACTGCACTGGGACCCAATCACCTGATAACCGGGCCACAGTGCACTATGGGAGACCAGCTGACCAGAGAGGAGCCATCACCGGAGGCCCGATCACCGGTCCCTGGATTCAGGTATGTAAAAAAAAAATGTTTACATTTTTTTTTCTTTTTTTTACAGCAATCAGCTTGCGGTCTGTTTAGACCACATAGCTGATTACTGATACCGGCTCCCGCCTCTGCTCTCCCCGTTAGAGCAGAGTGGGAGCCCGGTAACCGGGGGAGACCCTGGATAACGCCACCTCCAGGTGGCGTTATTATCACAGGGCTTCCCAAGGTATTTTTTTACAATTTATTTTTAGTAACTCTGGTCGGATCACATTTCCCATTACAATTATGGGAAATGCGATCTGCTTTACTAAAAATAAGTGATACTAGGGGTTGGAGTAGAATTTTACTAATTCTACTCCAATTGCCCTGTAATAACTACAGGTGAAACTAAAATAATGTGAAAAGGGTGTGAAAACACCCTTTTTCACTTTATTTTAGTAAAAATAATGTTAATAAATAGAGCCATATGTCCCTTACAGCATGCTATGTGCCTTACAAACAGTGCCAACACCTCTATGGGCTCTATTTATTAACATTATTTTGACTAAAATAAAGTGAAAAAGGGTGTTTTCACATGCTTTTCACATTATTTTAGTATCACCTACAGTTACTATAGGGCAATTGGAGTAGAATTCGTAAAATTCTACTCCAACCCCTAAGTATCACTTATTTTTAGTAATCAGATCGCATTTCCCATAATTGTAATGGAAAATGTGATCCGACCACAGTTACTAAAAATAAATAGTGAAAAAATATCGGGGAAAGCCCTGTGATAATAACGCCACCTGGAGGTGGCGTTACCCAGGGTCTCCCCCAGTTACCGGGCTCCTGCCCTGCTCTAACGGGGACAGCAGAGCCGGGAGTCGGTCCCAGTAATCAGCTGTGTGGTCTAAACAGACCGCAAGCTGATCACTCCAAAAAAGAAAAAAGAAAAATTGGTGAAAAAAAAAATTCAATTACCTGACTCCAGGGACCGGTGATCGGGCCTCCGGTGATGACTGCCCTCCGGTCAGCTGGTCTCCCATAGGGCACTGCTGCCCGGTCATCAGGTGATCGGGTCCCAGTGCAGTATGGGAGATCACCTGACCGGAGGCATGGAGAACATCACCGGAGGCCCGGATCATGCAGGTAAGTGTAATTAAGGGAGGCCGGGGTCGCAGGGGGGGAGGGGGGTCTGTGATCACGGGGGTGGGACTTAGCGTCATGGGGCGGAGCTTAACGCCAGGGGAGGTAGCAGCGGCAGCCGGTCGGCGCATGTGCGGGCACTTTATCACTGTATTTTTTGTGAAAATGCCGTGCTAAGGCTCTGAAGGGGATTCGCAGGGACAGAGCTTTATTGCAAGCTCTGTCCCTGCAAGGGATTTGTAGTAAATCCCTGTGATATTGCCTGAATTTGCAGTATGTTTTAAAGAGATGTGCGCCGACCCCCGTGTTTTGGTTTTGGATCTGTATCTCCTTGTAGTTTGGATCTGAATCTGGTTTTGGATTTTTTTCCTTTGTGTTTTGTTTTTAGGTTTTTGTTTTTTCCCCAAAAATGATATAAACAGCTAAAACCACATAATTTGGGCCTGTTTTTGTTCCTACCGTATTATTAACCTTAATAACAATCATTTTCAGGCATTTCTAGAAATTTTTAACCACCTCACAGCTCACAATATTGATTTCACTATTTTTCACCAATACAGGCCAAAGGCTGCAGCGAGCTGGCAGGCTAAAGTAAGCAACAGAGCAGCAGAACAAATGCACAGCAGTTTAAAAAAATATAGGACATCTATGAAACATTGCCACACAGCAGTGGCAGACAGGATGGCAGTTTAATAAACTATAATAATGTCAGTCGGCAGTGCCCCAAATTGTTCCAAATATAAAGAAAAGATGTGCAAGATGGAATTGTCCCTCCCACCCACTGTTATGTGGGATATTAAAAAGGACATGCACAGTTTAACAAACCAAGCACTTTAGCCACTAGGACTGACACTTTGGTGACTGAACCCCTTGGTTTGTTTGGGCCCCCACAAAACATTTATTGGAAGGACTAGCTTCAATTATTAAAGAGGAGGTTAATGATGAGGGTGTTGGTGGTGGAGATTGCATGTGCTGGTCTAAACTTCTGGTAGCTGATACTGGACAGCTTGTTATTATTTTACAAATTATAATTTTGTTAACAAATTGCATTAACACGCTGCAAATTACGTAACAGGGAGGAGGTGGCTAGATGGTTAAGGTCCCTTCCTCTGCTAACTTTGGCATTACAAATGGAACAGATGCCTTCACAACTGTTGTCAGAATTTAGATTAAAATAATTCCACACCCAAGACATTGCTTTTCTGGCTTTCTATTTATCATTAGCAAGAACTGCTGCCACTGGTAAACCACATCCTTATCATCAACATCCACATTAGCATCAGATAGGACACAAATTTCCCCCTTATCCTCCTTTTGCACTTCCTCCACACTATCATCCTCATTTTTTATTATTTCACCATCTAATACTAGCACAACCGTCAAGGCGTCGGTTATCCGTTGTGAAACTGGGTGACAGTTGTTAAACTTACTTCCTCTATCAAAGGACTGTTTAATAGTCAATTGTTTTATTTAAATTACTTCCGATCATGAATGAGGATGTTGATGATGGTGAAGGTGTTGGTGTTGGAGATCAAAGGTGCTTAGATCCCACAGAGAGGGAGCAGGTAGGTGACACTGGACTTGTTACATTTTGAGTTTTGGAACTTGGCGACATACACTTCAATATTTGATGAAAACGCTCCAAGTGATGTAACAAGGAGGAGGTTCCTAGGTGGTTTAGGTCCCTCCCTCTACTCACTCTTGCTTTGCAATGGTTACATATGGCTTGACAACTGTTGTCCGGATTGGGGTGGAAATAATTCCACACGTGAGAAGTAGATTTTTTTGTCTTTTGCCCCGGCATGACAACAATGGGCTTTGGCTTTTTCAATCCATGGGCAACAGCTGTTGCCTTACTTACACAAAGGAAATCCTCGGCATCAACAACCTCATAACCAACATCTTCATCATCAACATCCTCATCATCCTTAGCACCTTCAACTACCAAAATATCCTCCTCCTCCATGTGCAATTCCACAGAAGCATCCTCCCTGACTACGTCTGCAAGATGTTGACTGCCCTTCCCCACATTTACAGAGAGCACACAAATGTTGGAACTTGGAGGATCCTCCAGTACACTAGTATTTAGGTCTGGCTCACACATGGCAACCGCGGACACACTTGCACTCTCCTCGGGGATTTGTGATTTCGATTTCGCAGGGCACACAGATGTTTTTTCCGAAGGGCTATCAGAAAGAGTCAGAACCAGCAGTCTTCATAAAGAAAAGGCCAAGGTCTTATCCTTTCCTTGCCACTTTGTGTAGTGAATGACATATTGCCAATTTTTTGTTTATCTAAAGGCAGATTTCCTTTCAATTTTTTTTTTCTTAACTTCATTAAAAGTAGCTTTACCATATGGATGGCGTGACTTAAGCCCTGGGGCATGGGGCTTCATAGAAGACGAGGAAGTTGACGACCTTGCACTGCTGACGGCAGCTACAACATGTGGTTCTTGGCCTTGCTCTCCTGTCATGTGACAGCCCTTCATATTTTCTGCGGTCTTGAAGCAGTGTCACAAGCACCAATAGTGTATCCAAGGTGCGGTTACAAAATTCACACACGTGCAGTCGTGCGCACACAGGAAAAAATAATTACAAAAAAATATACCATGTTTTTTTTTTTTGCTGGTCCACAACTTGGGCCCAGAGCACAGACTGATGATGACTGGAGTCGGGCAGCACTAGGTTGCGTTGCCAACTAGATCTTGTGCGGCTAAGCCTAACACGCACAGACACACAGACAATTAGTTGAAAAAAAAGACAATATGTTTTTATTTTTGTTCCAGCTCCAGAACTTGGGCCCTGAGCACAGATTGATGACAACTGGAGTCGGGCAGCACTAGGTTGCGTTGTCAACTTGCTAGATCTTGTGCGGTTAAGCCTAACACGCACACAGACAAATATATATTACACAAAAAAAAAATATTTTTATTTTTGGGGGGGGGTCCAGAACTTGGGCCAGGATGGACGCAGCAGACAACACAGCAGACAGCACCAGCCCAGATGGATTAGCAACAGCCCAGGTGGACAGAGCAGACAGCACAGTGACAGCAGTAGCACCAGCACTGATGGCTCAGTAACAGCCCATATGGACACAGCAGACAGCACAACAACACCAGCCCAGAATGGATCAGCACCAGCCCAGGACACAGCAGACAGAACAGGACACAGCAGACAGAACAGCACATCACCTCTCCCTAGCCCTACACTACCCACCCTCCCTGTTCAGTCTCCACAGCCGGAGTGAAATGGCGCCCGCCACGTCCCTTATATATAGAGACGAAAGCTCGCGAGCTGCGAGATTTCGTCTTTATGGTTTTGCCTCGATTTGAGAGATCCGAGTAAGAGGGGAACATCCGAGCCGACTTGGATCCGACTCTGATCTGCTAAATTCGAGTGGGGTCGGATCTCCGAAAACCGAACCCGCTCATCTCTGCTATTTATATGTAAATCATTTTACACATATGCATCCAAATCATCTTCAGCCCAACATTATTTTCTGCTTACAATGATAAAAGCTGGCATAATCCATATTCCTATGACAGAATCATTTTCCACCATTCTATGAACCAAAATGATGCAACTCTTTCTCTGTTATCTGTCGTTGATGGCTGCAAGTGTGGACAGCAGTTATCAGAATCGTGTGTCTTCAAAGATGCCCACGCTTACTCCCTAGGATCCAAAGACAGGTCCAGACTAACTGTGTCTAGGCAAGTATCATCTGCATTATCATGCCACCCACTCCTCTTCCTTGTACAAAGGGCTTTCTGCACTGCGAGCTTTCATTTAGCCATTTGGGAGCTGATAAAAGATAACATTTGGCTGGTTACTACGACTAGACTAGGAGACTAATTCATGTATTATCTCTAATCCAAGGAAGGAAAAGCAAGAACCCATGACTCCCTGTGATGTTCTACGATTGTAACATGTGGCTCATCAGTTCTTACTGACAGACACAGCAGATGAGAGAAACTCAAGACACGTAAACTGAGACTGGAGCTAAACACAGCAGTCAGTCTGTTTTTAATCCTGAAAATTGGAGAAATGTAGTAAAGTCCGCACACCCTGACAAATAAATGCCTAACAAGTTTAGACCAGTTGGGTGTCCCCTTATTCACAAGTGAAAAAAACTGCTAATGTGTATTATCACTCATAGTACAGTACAGTGGTTTGGTTACCCAAACAGCTGATGGCCAAGCACTGACACATTTATACCATACAGTGTATTGCAATGAGCAGCATTACTAATAACCTATTCCTGGCATGTTGCCTTTACAATCTGATAAATCATAGTTAAATAACTGGATTTAATATAAAAAAATACTTAACATCTAAGGCTTGTGGTGGAAACGCTATCACAATACCACCTGCTGCGTCAGATCGTCCAGGGAGGGTCAGAGCAGGGACGTATCTATAATAGGTGTAGTGTGTGCGGGGCACACGGACCCCCGGGTCAAGTGGAGTCCACACCGCACACCCTGCACCCATAATTTTGATATTTTCCTCTCTGGAGTCCCACGTCAGCAATATCAACGCTAAACAAATCACCTGGAAAATGGCCGCCGTGGCCATTTTCCCAACATTTTGCACATGCGCAGTAGAGAAATCACCAGGAAAATGACTGCCGCGCCATTTTCCCGGTGACCTGCGCAGGCACAGTAGACTCTGGGTACAGACTAGTGCCCCGAGTCTACTGCTTAGCTGCCGGCCAACAAGGAGAGATGAGGGGGCCCCCGGGCGGAGACTGCAAACGACCCCCCTCCTCTTTTAATATGCCCCTGGGCCAGAGCATTATGTTGATCCACAGAATTGCTGGAAACTATAGAAAATCACTTCCACACTAACACTGGTCAGATTGATGTTCAGAAATAGTGCTTAGATGAGAAGCCACATGGTGATGACGATAAGGCCACTTTAAAAACTAAACATGTGCGGAATCTTGGTGTTGTCCTGGATAGTGGCTTGAAACTTAAACATCAGTTATCAGCCACAATCAAATCCTCATTCTTTCATCTGAGGAACTTAATTCCCTCAGAAGATCTGCCTAAAGTCATACATGCATTTATATCATCCGTTTACCTCGGTCTCCCAGCAAAAGAATTGCACCGCCTGTAGATGGTACAAAATGCAGCTGCCAGGCTATTAGCCAACCAGCCCTGTTCCAGCCACATAACACCCATTCTCTACTCCCTTCACTGGCTGCCTGTCAGATGGCAAATTTTTTTCAAGATTGGCTTACTAACTTACAAAGCCCTTCATGACCATGGCCCAGGGTACCTGAAACAGCTTCTGATTCCTTACCGTCCCTCTCGGTTACTGCGATCCCTTAGCAAAGGACTATTAACAGTACCTAGAATCTCACAGAATTCGTCTGGGGGTCGAGCTTTCAGTTTTGTGGTTCCAACCTTTTGGAACTCACTTCCCCGCACAGTTCGAGAGGCCTCCACTCTAGAATCCTTCAAACATAGACTCAAGACTTACCTCTTCACCCAAGCATTTCACTAATGTCCCTTGTTTAAGCTTATTTTGTATTCAGTACTCTAAATGTAAAGCACTTTGAGTCCTTTAGGAGAAAAGCGATATATAAATAAAATTATTATTATTATTATTATTATTATTTTGTATGCTGAACGGAGACAAGAACAAGTGTAGTGGCCATTACCCCAATATATCATCTGGCAAATATATATATTTTTTTATTAGAGTCAGATATGGGCGATGGGACTGACCTTGCAGTCAGCCCACTCTGGATTATTTTCTTTGGACTTTGCACCATGGGGTGTTATATTGTTTCTACAGATGGGGCAGCAAAACTGTTGTACGGCTGTTATAATTTTTCTTATTTTTAAACTTACATGAGAATCTACATAAAAATAAGGCAACATCTACATTGTAAAAAATGAGTAATGGACATATAAAATTCAAATGATCTAGGGAAATCTATTACAAATGAACAAGTATCCATCATTACAGTGACATATGTGTGTTTCACTCCCACCCCTCGTTCTGATAGATCACAAATGAGGCTCGAGTTTAATGACTTTCTTCTAATGCAAAGACTTCATTTCAATCCAAAGAAGTGTAATTGTTTGAAACATAGTGGAAGTCATATATCTACAAGTAGTAGTATATAAATAACAGCAGGGTTGGACTGTCCCACAGGGGTACAGGGGAAATCCCCGGTGGACCCCACTACCTGTGGGTCCACCCTCTCATCTACGTGTCAGGTTTCAGACCCAAACTTATAGATTGTTACTCAATTAGGCAGTCTGTTACCTGTTGGAGCAGGACCACTGATCAACTTTGGGACTTGGTTCCCTTCTATAGAAACTACAATATTTGCCTAGTGGTTAGCCAAGCGTCGGTGGTGGCTGTCCACACCCCCTCTGGTGGATGACGACACCCCTTAATCATGGGCCCCTACCACTGATTCCCCCGGTGGGCCCCCCATGCCCCAGTCTGACATTAAATAACAGACAGGTGTATTAGCTCATTTAGCTATTTTAATATCTGGAGTTACCAATTAAGTTATCAGAACCAAGGGCCTGATTCAGGTTGGATTGCATCCGCAATTATCGGACGATTGTTACGTTCTGTGCATGAGTATGCATTGCAGTGCATGTGCGAGTACCAGCCACTGAGATCTGGACTGTGGGCCTGATTCAGAGCCACTCGTAAGCGGACGCTCGTTCGCTCCGAGCGATGTTTGCCCAACTGCGCATGCATACGGATTGTTATACGCATGCGCGAACCAGTCAGTGCGGCTGAAATTCGTTTGTTCGCTAAACAGCGAATGCCTGCTATTTTGAGTGACAGGAGGAGGCGTATGTGGGTGGTAACGGGGGAATGTGCTTGAAAACGGGGAGTGGAGATCCGAACGCTGGCGTGCTTAAAGGTCAAAACAGGCGTTTTAAGGGTGTGCATAATTAATACAGCAGCGCCATTGACCACGTCACTGGGTTATTTTATAGCCAGAACTGCTCGCAAGATTGTGGTAGCAAAACCAACCACAAGAATAGCGAGCAGTTCATACGCTGGTCGATGTACTCAATTAGTCTAATAAATAGCGGACATGACGTAGGATGCGAGCGGCCAGGGGGCGTATTTTTCCAAAAAATGACCGCAAGTTTTGTTCGCTCGTTCAGACCTAGAGGCGTGAACAGACCGCATAGCGATCCCAATGGATTAGCATACTATCGGAGTCAGACTGCGTGCATAATCGCAGCCGCGATCGCACTTTCAATCCCACCTTAATCAGGCACCATGTTCCATGTGTATTTTGTACTTTTTCCTTCAGTCTCTACAACTTTACAAGTCACATGGTTTTGAACAACTAGAAGTGTTATCTTTAGAGCCTTGTATTCTTTCTTTATTATATCAAGGTTAATTAGATCCTTCCCCCCCCCCAATTTATAACTACTTTCCATTTTCTAGATAGCAATTGAATAATGCAAACTATGTTCCCATTTAGTTTGTTATTTTTTGATAAATGATAAACTGTATGATCTGTTTGCATCTTTGGGGCTGAATCAGAGGTGGACGCTAAATTGTTTTTCACGCAATCTGCCGATGTTTGCAGATATGTGCAGGAGACTTACTGCGTGTGTTCAGATCTTGTCCTGTGATGTTGCTCACACTGCCCCAAAAGCAGGTGCACGATTGACATGCTGCCGGCGTCTTGGGGCGGCGAAGGGCATCTGCCCTATTTTTCTGGGTGTCTTGAAGCCAGTGGCAAGGACGCAGCTTCACTGGACAATAACCTGAGAGTTACTCAGATGTCCGATGTTCACGCAGTTGATACGATGCCGTGCCTTTGGATGCAGCAGCAGATCAGAGAAGCCATCAGAAGGCACCAGCAGCTGTGCCTTTGGTGTCCACCTCTGAATAAGCCCCTTTATTTGTTAGTGAAACCAGTTTGCTGTGTTGTAAGATATTGGTCAACATTCATTTAACCCTTAGAGGCCATTTTTACATGTTTGAATTACTTTTTTATGCAGTACCCACACACGTTTTACATTCTTTTTTCCAGAACACTTTTAATATTTTCAGAAAATACCATCATACTTTTTGCTTAGTCTAATACACCAAATAACATGTAAATAAATTGAAATTTCAAAAATGTGTACCAAAAGCAAACACGATTTTTGTTTACTAATAATCACCACAAATAAACCCTTTGTGGTTATTGCTTCAGCGTTAATTCATCTTTCCAAAATTGCAATTACATTTTTTTGGGTTGAAAATTTCCGTTGTCTCAATTTAAACGCTAACCATGTGTAGGAATAATATCGCAGTCCATCAAGGCCAACCATTTACTACTGAGTAATATGTATGTACTATATAAATAAATCTTATCACTAATAATAATCTAGGTCAGTGGTTCTCAATCTCAATGCTCATGGCTACTCAGCAGGTCATTGTTTGAGGATTTCTGTCTGTGGAAGCAGATGGGATCATTACTAAACCAGCAAATTAATTAGCTCACCTGTGCATGATTAATGTAATACATGACCTGTTGGTGGTATTGCAGTACTGTAGTCGAGATCCTTTGATCTAGGTCATAGTAATATGCATCTTTATTGAGTAGTATTTAATCATGCTAATTCATGTAGTCCCTTACTTCAAGTCATTAATTCTTAACTTTCTGTAAGAACAAACAAACTTACATGTTTAATATTTACAAATGCTGAAGAAATAAGTTTGGCAATCTAACAAGAGTAATTTAATTGCATTCAAGCATGCATGCAGGGGTTGTAATGACACTGTTCATGTTATCACATCCCTTTGCAATAATGCAATTAACTGAGTATCTCCACTATGTCATCAGGAGTCACCTAACACACAGTTTAAGGAGGAAGTTAATCTGTAGCTGCCTCAACCACATTGGAGACATGATGAGTAGTATTCTATCAATGTGACCCCCGGTCCTGTCTGTGTTTCTGTCTATCCTGTCAGTGTGTGTATTACAGTCCTGTATTTGAGTCTATTTCCCAGTGATCTCTGTAAGTCTGTCAATTAGATAAAGCACCAGGGAGATAGGTACAATATCAAAGCGTGGGGAGAGATAAATTGAAGAACAATAAAGTACCAACCAATCAGCTCCTAGCTGTCTTTTTTTTCAAACACAGCCTGTAAGTGACAGTTAGAAGTTGATTGGTTAGTACTTTAGCTCTCTCCACTTTATCTCTCTCCAAACTATAATAAATCTCCCATCAGATCTCCATGACAGCAGAGATTGATGACAATTCCAAAGTAATTTCTAATCATTTGCTTAACCTATGCTTAACTAGCACAGCAGAACTCTCTTGGTTGGGCGGCTATTGTAGTCAATCCTAGTAGGTGAAATGCACGTCACACAGTACTGGGTTTCAGCCAGCTGATCTAAAACCCTTATCAGGTCTGACTGTGAACTTACAATACAACCACAGAACCTCTTTCAGGTAACACTGTTCTTTTCAGTTGTGAAATGATCCAAAGCACACCATCAAATATATAACTGAATGTCTAAAAAATTTATGAATCCAGTATTTGAAAGGACTAATCGAAGCACAGAATTTGATCCTATTGAGATGCTGTGGTAGAACGTTAATATAGGTGTGCTGGAATAAATGCCATCAAACATCATCATCATCATCATCATCATCATCATCATCATCAATATATGACCATAACTAGATAAACTGATCATTTCAAGCTATTGCTGCTACAAGTTAATCATGTGGTGTACTTACTTTGAGTTGGTTTATATTTGTTGAATAATGCGAAAATAAAATATAATGTTATAGTTTATTAGTCCCATGAGATTAAATAAATAAAATGTTAGTATTTTGCAAGTTTTAATTAATTTTTAGTTATCTTTTAGATTTAATTTATTTTACATATTTATATATGTAAAACACACGCGTACAGTATATACATACACATCGTGCTCTCAAAATGACAGAAGATATATAAGTTACAGTAACATGAATCAAATGTCCATAAAGAAATATAAGGCTGTACAATTCCCATTAAAAATTAACCCATTAAATACTGGTGTGTAAGTATGTAGCACATGACTCCGTTCTCTTTACTACATTACTATATTAACAAAATCTTACTCTTGTTTGATTATTGTGTCTTGTTTATTGTTTTTGATTGTGCCTTTTTAACTTTGTTTTAACAGAACATTTAATAAAGCTACTAATGAGGGGGTAAGGTGTCTACTAGTATAAAGTTCCAGCTTTCAGTATAGAGACTACTGTGTCTTTCACACCTCTCAAATACAAATGAATGGTACACAATAAAATAAAAAAGGTTAATGTCTTAAATCTCGGCTACCAACTTTGTCACTTCTGGTTAGTTTCTCATTACCTAAACCTTTCCCTTCAACTGTTTACTATTGCAAATTAAAATAAACAATATGTAAAAACAAAGAAATAACATCCTTCCGAAAGATAGAGAAACAAAATTATTCTTAGCAAGTTTCCTCTGGCATTTAAATTAGAATATTCCTAAGGCGACTAGTTACTTTTAAACTTTAACCCCCTGACCTTTGAAATTTTCTAGTGTAAACAACAGGACCAGATCTGTAATAAAGGTAGTAGTAGAGAATGCAGATGATGTGGCCATGTTTTTATTTATATAGTCCCTCCTGGATTTTGTTTACAGGATATCCAATATAATTTGCAGGGTCATATTGGAAGCAAATGTTTGCTGATCCTTTGGGGAAATGCACAGCGTGGAATGGAGGGGATTGGGAACGAGGCAGCAGGGGTCAGCTAAAGAGGGCAAGTGTTAACAAGGTAAGGCACTACATCAAGGAGTTTGGAGGCAAAGACAGCTGCCATGACACTCATATTTGTTTCATGCTGGCCTCCGAGGTTTTGCAGATGGGAAGGAAAATGGAAAACAAAGTCGACAAAAGTTGTTCGCATAACTTCCAGACAGCTAAGCATTTGATGTGTTACATATTATACTTTGGGCCTTTATATGGCAAAATACAGCCCGCTTTATTCACTGAACCATAATAAGCAATTTTCGATAGATTAATACTGTAGGACAGCCCTATTCAACTGGCGGCCAGTGGGCCAAATCTGCCCAGCAACATGATGCAAGCTGGCTGGCAAGACAGTGTTTCCTCCACCAATACAAGTTGCCAAGAAAATTGGACTTATTAATTTTCTCATTTGCTTTTTATTTTGGCTATGCGGTTGTGTTGTTTTTTTCAAAAGGAAAATATGGCTGCATATCAAAATAATAAAACAAGCAAATGGAACATCTAAGAGTTTACTTTCCTACAAGGACTTTCAGATCTTTAATTAATTAGATTCCACTCTGGTCTGCCACAAGTTACCTCCATGAACTTAACTCTTTTATAAGCTTAACTCAGCACTATCTGTTCTTCCCTACCAGGTCTCTTTCTTAAGTCCCCATCGACCATCTCCCATATGCATCATTTTCTGGATGACTGTTCGCAAACTCAGGTTGCTGCTTAATAAGACATAAACCCAGGCACAGTTTTAAATGTACATCTGAATGTTTTTTGAGATGCTTTATCATTTCTGGAAATTGTGTTGTACCGTTATTCTTAAATAAATATTTTATAAGTAACTGTTAATAATAATACTTTTAAAAACAATTTGCATTTTGTGTTAGTTTAAGCAAAACACTACTGTGTAGGACGTTAGCATTTGGGATGTTAAAATGTTCCCATTTAAGCATTAACATGTGATAACCAGCTCAGACATGCAAAGTCTGACCATGATTTTGCCACCTACTTTATGTCTAAAATTGACTCCATACGTCAGGACATCACATCGCACCAGACCCTCAGCACTTCTCCTCCTCCATTCCCTGACCACCCTTCCCCATCCATCTTACCAACTCGGACATCCTTCTCCCCTGTATCTGGAGAGAAAGTCTTGGCCGTCATCCTATCCTCCCCTTGACCCTATTCCTTCCCGCCTCCTCGGCTACCTTACTCCCTCTGCCTGTTTCCATCTTGTCCACCTTCTGAATTTCTCCATCTCATCTGGCACTGTCCCTTCAGCATGCAAACATGCCCTTGTCTCCCCCATTCTTAAAAATCCTACCCTTAATCCTAACACTCTCTCCAACTACCTAATCATCTCTCTCCTCCCTTTTGGCTCCAAACTCCTTGAGCGCAATGTTTACAACCGCCTTACCTCCTTTCTTCACAAAAGAAAAGGAACAGGTATTCTTGTATAGGGCACTCACAGATTATATACATTCATAATTCTCTTACAGGATTCTGGCTATATCTCATGCTTTAAAACTTAACTTTTATTATGTACATTAATACAAAGACAAAATATAAATTGTGTAAAAACTTTGTGAAAACAATTGTCAAAAATGTACACTAAATTTAAAGGTGAATTAAAATTATGACTGTTAAATCATGTTGTTAAGAATATCATAATTGTTAATTGTTATATAATCTACTATGAACCTTCAATATTAAAGATAGAGGATTATTTCTTTTTATACGTTTCAGCTTGATCTGAGAAGAATCTGAGAAAATTATTTCTTCTTTTCAAACCAATAAACTGATTTTAAACTAATTTATTGACTTTTTACTATCTCTAATATTATTATCCTTTTGTTAATCTCATCTGCAAAATCATCACTATTCCATCATTACACTGACCTCTCCAACAAATTGACCACTCATATAGTGTATTTCGATCCATTGGTGTCCATACAAGATTGTCTAATAATAAAGCCAGGAGCTGATTTTATCCACTGTCCTTAAAGATATCCTATAATAGTTGATGACTGACCATATACATATATGCATTTAGGAGATTTAGACTAGGTACAATCATACCCTACTTGCATTCTTCAAAATCCTTATATCATTGTAATTATGGATTAGTGATGATTTTTGACAGATGAAATTAACAAAAATCCTACCTCTCTGATTGTTCATTCTCTGTCTCCTCTCATGACTCCTCTTCCTCCCCACATCCACAGTACATGTTCCCCAAGGTTCTGGTCTTGGCCCTCCCCTATTCTCCCTCTATATGTCCTTTCTTGGTGAACTCATCAGCTCCATTTACCTCCAATATCATCTCTATGCTGATGATACTCCGATCTACCTTTCCTCCCCTGACCATTGCCCCCATATCCTCACTCGTATCTCCAACTGTCTCTCTGCTATCTTTTCCTGGATGTCCCAGTGCTTTATTAAACTTAATATAGCTAAGATTCAGCTGATCATCTTCTCACCCTCCCAAATAACCTCACTTCCAACAATTTCATTATGAAATGATGGCACAATTATCTCCTCTAGTCCCAAAGTGCGCTGTCTGGGAGTTATACTGGACTCTTCCCTTTCATTCAAGCCACACATTCAGCACCTTTCGCAGTCCTGCCATTTTCATCTCAAAATTATTTCCAAGATCAGACCCTTTCTCATTCAGGATGCTACTAAATCCCTTATCCACTCACTGGTCATCTCCAGATTGAACTACTGTAACCTCCTACTATCTGGCCTACCTGACTTCCACCTCTCTCCAATCCAATCTGTCCTCAATGCTGCTGCTTGGCTGATCTTCCTCTCTAATCGTTCTAAATCTGCATCCCCTCTCCCACAAGCCCTCCACTGGGTCCCTTTTCCCTTCAAAGCCCAATTCAAGGTTCTCACACTTGCTTACAAAGCTGTCACCCATTCCTCTCCCATGTACATCTCTGACCTCATCTCCCTTTACACTCCTGTCTGCCCTCTTTACTCAACAAATGCATGTCACCTCTCCTGCCAACTGATTACTTCCTCCCACTCCCACCTCCAAGATTTTGCCTGTGCTGCTCCCTACCTCTGGAACTCTCTCCCTCTTCCCATCATACTCTCCACCTCTATACAAATCTTCAAACGGGCTTTCAAGACCCACTACTTTCTTAAAGCTTTCCAGCTCTCATCCTAATCCGCTGCTACTTGCTCCTTGCTCTGTCTACCCCATCTGTGTCATACCTGATTGTCTACCCCATCCCTTTATAATGTAAGCTCTCATGAGCAGGGCCCTTTACCCTCTTGTGCTTCTCCTTACTTATACTGTTATCTACTCCTCACTCGGGAACCTAACACCTGGTTGCTTACTCCCTGTTGCTTATTTGAGTGTTATGTTCACTAATACAGCAATGTATATAAAACTTTCCCTGCATTTTATTGTACTGCTAGTCACTTGTTGCTTATTTGGAACTTATTTGTCTATGTATTTTATAATGCGCTGCAGAACTCTTGTGGTGCAATATAAATAAAGGATAATAATAATAATAACATAATAGCTCACCCACTTTTAAACTGGCTGGCACATAGTCAAACATGTTTGTCTTTCTCATATTCAGCTCAATGTTTAGTAATTCAAATATTCTAGGTGACAGAAGAAAACAAGTGATATTCCAGCGAAATCTGCAAAGTGTGTGTGTATATTTCAGCACTGTACTGTATTTCAAAGTAAAGAAAGGAAACAAAATTAAAATAACTGGCAGCTCAGGGCTTAAACTAGCAGTGGCTAAACTGAATGATGACTATTCTCTGGAAAATTAAGATTGAGATTATGCTATCCAGAGATGACGTGCATGAGGTTATTATTACTGTCAGAGGAGAATTTGATAGAATGGGTTTAGAAAGACAGACAAGACAGAAAGACACAAACCATAATCATAAACTTATTAGTGGACTAGCTACTTCATTAAACATATGTGACCACTGCAGAAGTAATGTTAAATATGGGGAAGCAATCGGGAAGCCGACTGCCTAAATACCGGCAGCCGGCTTCCCGACTGTCATATCCCGGCAAGGGTGAAATGCTGGGCGTCTAGATGTAGACGCCCGCATTTCCCCGACGCCGGGAGACCGGCGTTCGGCATCCCGATCATAGTGATGCCGGGCGCCACGAGCAGACAGCCGCGGGGGGGAGGGTTAGGTTTAGGGCTCCCGGGGGGGGGACTTAGGGTTAGGCATCCCCCCGGGAGGGTTAGGGTTAGGCTAGGGGGAGGGAGGGTTAGGCACCCCCCTGGGGGACTTAGGCTTAGGCAGCAGGGAAGGGGGTGGTTAGGGTTAGGCACTTAGAGGGGGTATTAGGGTTAGGCACTTGGGGGGGAAGTTAGGGTTAGGCACCCCTAAGGAGGGTTATGGTTAGGAGGGTTAGGTTAGGTTAGTAGATACTCACCTATCCACGATTGGGATTTCCAGCGCTATCGGGTTTCCGCTGCTCGGAACTCTGCTGATGTCGGCCTGCCGCTGACGGGAATTGAACCGGCGGTATTTCATACCCATTCCTTACATATGTATTACAAATCTGCAAGAAAGCTCCAACAGTAAGATGTTTTTAGAAACTCTACTAAATGTGACTTGGCAAAAGAAACTTGATGCAGGAGCATATAAATGCTAGAGACAGAAGTGTAACTACTGTAATTAGAAGTTAAACACTTGTCTGCAAGTCACATGTTGGCTGAAAGACTCACCATCAAATTCCAGGATGCCCTGACTATTATCCTGAATGTAATATTGGCAAGAGCTAGAGCTGAAGTTGATCTGGGTTGTGTGCAAGTACACACAGACAAGATATTTGCATATACGGCACAGATATCTGGGGCAAAGACACACAGGAAGCATACAGGGAAAATGGGAGCTGACAAAGGTTATACTGAGGAGTGAATATAACTTGCTGCAATGAAAAATGTCCAATGGAGGTTAGGAGTTTACAGCTCAAACCTTTGGAACTCAACCAATAAGTTCCTAGAAGATAGCGGAATCAAATGGGGGTGGGGGCTCCAGTGCTTGTCTGTTTAATCCTCCATTTTATATTTTATAATGAATTTATACCTGTTCTGGTCATGGTAATTGTTATGCCACAATTTTCAGTTCATGTTAATGCTTGAATAGAGAAACATATTCTATTTCTTTAACACAAAATAAATAAATTCCTAATTTTGCTTAGCAGTGTCTACCACCAGACAAATGCAGAGAGCTTTTTCTTAACAAATGCTGTGCATGAAGAGGCAATCTACTTCATAAGGAGCACTTACCCCCTTCAAAACTCTGCATGAGGCAGAGTGTGTGTAATGCTCAGTGTTTAGTGAGCCTGGACAGGTGACTGTAGGCAGAGATGTCAAGGTGGTTGAAAACAGAGCAAAGTAGCATGAGCTTGCAGGATTTGGGGGGTACTGATGTTGTCTGCCATTTCACTTAATGAGGCAGTGATGTGAGACCACCCTGTTCTGCCGACAGTCATGTGGGAACCCAAGTATAAATATGCTTGGGTTTCCCATCCAGGGAAGGCACCAAGGTTTTACTTGTTATGTGAGTGGCCAAATATGCTCTGCAAAACACTGTGGAATATGTGTGCATTATAAAATAACTGGTAATAAATAATAAAATAATACTTGGTCCTAGGGATGGTAAGTTAAAAGTGGTAAGGTAAAGGGATGGTAAGGTAATAGTCTCCATACAGCAGCAGCCAAATAGGGAATAGCTTCAGGAAAGCAGAGAGTCTAATGTGCATAAAGCCCTAAGTGATATGACAGAGAGGGATGGAGCCTCATAGCAGTTGTGGCTCAATGCACGGGCTAGCAGAGCCCTCATCTGGAGGGCTATAGCTTAAAGTGCACAGCCCTGCACCCTGCCTGAATTCACCATTACCTGGTGCTGGAAAATAGCTGGTGTTATTGGCCATATGTTCAGGGGGAGGGAAAGGGCATGGCAGTGCACCACAGGATGGTGCTGGGTGCAAAGAAGCCTAGCGCCGGCCCTGCCTCATAGGAGCTCACAAAGTGAGAGGGCTGATATGAAGGCTGATTGAGAGCCTGTATATATCACAAAGTTACACTCTTGTGGTAAAGCAATGCATAACGGGAGAAAGCCAAAGTCTAAATTCTCCCCATATTCTTGGTCTTGTGAATCGAGAGAGTAGCAAAGAGAGACGGGCCTAGGAGGAAAAATTCTGTGTATTGTCTGTCTTGTGAATCGAGGAGAAGGCAGGCCTATGAGAAGAGAGTCTGTATATTGCTGGCACTGTGATTCAAGTTTGCATGAAAGAAAGATAGAACAAAAACAGGAAAGTCTGTATATTGCTGGTCACATGAGTGCAAAGAAAAGTAGATTGCAGGAAGGCCACTTATAGAGGAGAGTCAAACGATGTCTGAAATACAGTATATGTGCACCGTCACAGAGGAGGTGGGGAACTACTAACACACCTCATATTGCCTACATACATAGTGACATGGGGTTACAGTATATGTGCAAGGGAGGAACTGCAGGGGATGCATCCAATATGGGACCCCTAAGGTAAGTGGAGCCTCCCAATGTTGGGTTGCCCCAAGTCCCTTCTTAGCACTCCAGAGGTTCCTGCTCTAGTTTCAAGAGAGCAGTGCGAAGGATTTTTCTGAGCCATGATATGCTCCAGTCCATCCAAGCTCAGAAAAGACAGAAGAACTGAGCAAGGGGGCCAGAGAGGCCAGAGTTTCATTGCTAGGCCCTATCATGATTTTTTCTCTAAGTCCAGCTATGCACTTTTTTTCCTCCCCTGCTTATAGATCAAGGCATTTAGTAAATCACAGTAAACATTCCTTCAACTTCTAAAGACATCTGTTTACTTTAAGCTTTTTTAAATTATTATTAAGTTGCTCACTGAATGTTGTAATCATTTTTGAAAGTCCATGTCACATCCCAAGACAATCACTTGGACTACTGAATAAACCCTCCTGCTATCATCATGCATGAATCACAATTTTGCATGGTTTAAAAATAATCACCATGGTAGCTTCTAGTCAGCGAACTCTGACATGAACACAAGAAAGTACACATACCTATTCAGGGGAAGAGAAGGCAAGACCCGTTCTCTCTCTCAGGTTATTTCTACCAGGAAGACATTTTCTTTTTTTTGCATTAGCCCCACTAATGCATCATTATGAACGGTAGGTTTGATGCAATTCAATCTTCTTTATATCTTTTAATGGTGAAAATCTAGAAAGGAAGAAAGACTTTTACTGCTCAGCTGTCATCACATCTGGGCTACTTGTCAAAACAATATAATTTGCCTGTGTAACTCTTGGACACTAGTATTTACTGCACCTGTCTGTAGCTGTGATTTATGACTTGTCTGGTGAATATTACTCTGCAGTTTCTAGTTTACAATGGAAGATAAGTGAAGCATTTGAAGCTGTAACATGGGATAGACATATTCTTGTGTATATTTTTACTGCCGTTGACAACACGCAGTATCACCTTCTCTGTGCTCACAATGGCACACTCTTCTTTATCGGAAATCTCCTGTGGTAGAGGGCTACAGCCCTAGAAAAATAATTAGAGACAGCAAAATGTAGACAAATGAGAAGGATGGAATGTTGTGCTATTCTGGTGGGGAAGAAATGGTGTCAATCACTGTCATGAGCTTTGAATTTTACAGATTTCTCTGGAATAAGTAGTGAACTGAAACAAATGCTTGTTTTGACCTGTCTGATTCTGGGACCAAATAGTAATATATTCTCCTTTCAGGATCTGTCATAGATTCATGTTTCCTATAATCAGCTATTTAATGAATTGATAGATAAAACTAAATATGGAATTTCCCCAGTGATAGGCTGAATATATTCCATACATTGGAAAACCAAACAATTGTAGTTAGGTTACTATATTAATATTATTAATTATCTTTTACTTCTCATGATCCAACATTCTCAATAGTGTGGTACAATCTACATAGATTACTAAAGGTGGGTACAGTTAAAAATATTAATCTGTTAAAGACATTTGACAGTGTTGTCTACTTGTCATTCACTGTAAAAAAAACTGTTCTATCTATTAGTAAATATGTTTTGAAGTTTTTTCATAGATTGGGCACTGCCAAATATTGCATCCCGTCTATCACAGGGATCAGGGAACTTTTTTACCTTTTACCCCAAAATATATTTAGATATGCCGACGTTACCCCCTTGATTTGAAAGGAAGGAAATCATATAGTAGTGCCCCCATATAATGCCCCTGTAGTAGTGCCCCCATAGTCATGCCCCTGTAGTAGTGCCCCCATATAATGCCCCTGTAGTGCTGCTTGTACAAAAAAAAAACCAAAAACACTTACCTTAATCCCTGCTCCCGCATCCGCCGCCGTCCTGTCCGCCCGGCTGCTCCCCGGAACTATGGGAGAGACATCATGACGCCTCTCCCATAGTGCGCATGGAGAGAGGCGGAACCTGGAGTGCAGAAGAGAACTCCAGCCTCCGGCTAATGCGGCACTGCAGGGAAGGAGCCGGGCGCCCGCTGGTAATAACATCTCAGCGGGCGTCCGGCTTTGTGCCTCCCTGCGGCACAGCCAGGCATGCATATGAATCATTCTATATTATAGAATGATTCATATGCATGCCCGGCTGTCCGTCCATTACCCCCAGGAATTTAATTTTTACCCCATGTGGGGTAATTTACCCCTGATCCCCGACCACTGGTCTATTGTAACACTCATATGACTGACTTTAAGGGATAAATAAACTGCTCATGAAAGATTTACTAATCTCACATTCACAGCAAACACCACACTTTAGAATACAATTGAACATCAAAGACAGATAGACATTTTTACCATTAAAAGTAAAGAAATCTGACTTACTAGAAGGGAAAACCACAGTCCGAGGGTCACCCTGCCATGTTTCCACCAGCCCTCAGCCAATCAGTATTAGGGCTGGCTTCCCGAAGGTTTCTGGTCTGCAATAAAATGTGCAGGCCCCCTCTCTTGGGTATAACTAGCCACAGTGCCAATACTGTAACACTAAAGCTATTCTCCACACTCCAGGACCAAAGCTGGGTACACTATATGATCCGTCTTACAATATATCATTCCGTCACAGATTGGAACATTATATCATGCCGATCGTATAGTGTGTACGCACAATTGTGCATTCACAATGACCGTTCATCGCATCATCCCGTCTGCTGCGCTGTACACCAGACAACAGATGGGCCGATGTAATGAACGATGCTATGCTGCTACATGCAGCATGTAACACTATATTGCGCAGTCGTACACCAGGTGTGCAGTGTGTACAGTGCACACAATATATTGTTACATTGCGCTGTACCGTCACTGGGTACACACATAAGCATAAGAATGTGGAGTTAATAAATGGTTAATAACAGTGTTGATAATGTACTTTGCCCGGTCATTTCCATTTTTTTTTATTTTTAGGACTGCCAGGGCATACTGGAGAATGACAAGTGTCAGCATGCTCTTGCAGACAGGTGCTTCCATAATGTATGTAACGTATCCCAATTTGTGTTGTGTATACAATGTCAAAAAACCTTGGTGGGCTATGTGTGTGTTAATGTGTGTGCTCTGTGCAGTGTAGATGCATCAACAAGAAACATGAAAGAAGTGGAGGAGGGGTGCTTGTCACAACAAGTGCCAGCCTGCCCGGGCATTAAAGGCCCACTGGCACCTGTAGTCTTGCTGAAAAGTAAATATTGAAATAATGACAGGAAGCGGACACCGAATGTATTAATCCTTTATCAAAAATACTTACCAAATCCATGGATGTGCTCTGCTGTCTTGGGTCCAAGTAGTAGTCCAAACGCCTTCTTAAAATAAAAAATTGAGCACGTGCCCACGGACATGCACGGACAAGCGATATGACAAAAGGTTACTCCCAGTCACTCCCTTAAAATTAATGGAAAAGCACTGATTGGTTGAATGTGGACGCTTCCATTAAAACCATTGCCCTTTATGTTCAGGCATATTTGTTGTTCCACAAGTACCTGTATACCAAGGCAGATTTGCTAGGACCTGTAGTCTCATTGTTAAGAACAATATTATAATCTATTTTTACACCCACTAGGACTGTAGTCTCACTGTATAGAACAATATTATTATCTATTTTTTCAACCTCCGCCACCAGGAATTCGGGGGAATAGCCATGGGTTGAAAGCCTCCCAAGAATCAACCAGCCCTGGACGGAGGGACCCTTTGTGTAGCATTCCATTTTTTTCAGTTTACATTCATATGCTTTGTGTCCTATTTTGTGACATACATAATGCTTGTATTTTAATTTTCTGGGATTCTCACTTTTAGTGTGTAATGCAGGATCTTCATCATTTAACTCAACTGGTACACATTGTTGGAATTGTTGTAGTTTTATCTTGAAACTTTCTGTAGTTAGCTTGGATGTATTAGCTTATAATTCTAATATCAGGAAATCAAATTCACATGTTAAGTTCCATAACATTGCTATTAGGAGATTTACTTGTCATCGACTTGGACTCCTACAGAAGTTAACTGCTGGTATATGGACATCATTTTGTCAATGTAGTTACTCATACTTGTGTATTCACTCAATGTGGATATTATACAGTATTCACCTTATTCTCATCAAACCCTTATCCTCATATGCTGCCTGCAGGGCTATTCACATGTCATTAGCTGTAATAAAATGTAT
Organism: Taudactylus pleione; assembly: GCA_031769625.1. Taxonomy (NCBI): domain Eukaryota; kingdom Metazoa; phylum Chordata; class Amphibia; order Anura; family Myobatrachidae; genus Taudactylus; species Taudactylus pleione. The sequence continues at coordinate 6,182,313 of JAUIMM010000015.1, read as the reverse complement.
AATAGAATAATTAAACATGCTGTTCAACAGTTACAGTAAGCCTATTGTTCCCATGGCTCTCTCTATATTGTCTGGGCTTGGATTGTCACCTAGGTCAGCTCTAACTTTCCACAACACCTCAGACTTAAGTTGCATTTTCATTACAAATTTCCATGTGGTGTGTTTCTCTGTACCTTTCAGCTTAATGAAACCCATTATGGAAGCAGCTCCTGTGAATATATTGTGCAATGAAAACAGTTATGCAGTCTCACTGTTCAAATAGTTTAGTTAACTTTAGTAATACTCTGTGCTGACACTCTGTGCTGTCACATGTCTAGGTGCCTGGCATTTGTGTGCCTGGTTCCATAACATGCTAATATGTGTGTGCTATTGGCGGTGAAAAGTTATAATAGCAACACCAGCGCAGTCCAGATGCACAAGAGACCAAGTACTTAACAAGGTGTGCATTGTATTGAAGTATAATAGAAGATGCATGTACTGATGTACTCACAGTTATACACTTAAATCTGCATGGATTGGAGCTTGAGCAGAACATACAGAGCACAAACCGGTGATGTATGAAGCTATTGGTGCAGGTACATGCATTATAAGCAGGCTATATGCAGGATAATGAGGCAGGGTCTCTGGAGCACATCTGTGTCCCACTGTGGAGCTCATACATAATGACAAGATGAGGCCATGCATGATGTACTTAAGACCAAACATCGGCCATCTTGGTGAAGTAGAATGCTTCAAGTAAGGAGCATTCTTAAAGGTAGTACAGTAGCTTACTCCATATTTCAACAAATACTGTTTTAATTTTCAATGAGTCAGATGGATTTCTATGTAGGGATAAAAATGGCCAGTTCTTGCATACAGAACAGAGTAGATGCACATTTACACAAATTTGTGTATCTGTCCTCTTCTGAGTTGGATAGAACTTGGATGAATTGTCTTCCCTTTCAGATTTGTGCTGGAGGGTCATGTGGCATCTCTAGCACAGATCAAACTCCAAGTAGTAGTTTCAGATCTTTGACCTGTGCTGGAGATGCCATAGCAGCAGAGATCTGATCTGTGATAATGGCAATTACTATTTAAAGGAAAGACAATCGAAGACTCACTTCACAAATATTATCATAAACAGTCTGAGGAAGTGGGCAGTTGGCCAGTGAAATGGGTCACTATAGTTTATGTGTATCCCATCCTGATGACCCATATGTGAAATAATACATAAAAACCATATAGATAGCGTTTCTGGAGTGCTTTCTAATGTTTACAATACAACATATACTTATTTGACAGTCCTTATGTAGCTTGTCACTTTCTTCAAAAGTTTCATCTTCAAATAGTCAATGTTGTAGGACCATCCCCTCATCAGAGACTAAGATCATTAATTTTAAAGTGAAAGAAAAAGAATCCAAGATGGATGGATTAATTACCTGCCACACAACAAATATTTTATACCTTGTTGAATGCAAATGTGGCCTTGTTTATATAGGACGGACATTGAGAGCATTAAAAAAAAGACTCTCAGAACATCTACGTAATATTAAAAAAGTTTTAGAAACACACACATTACCGACCATTTTAAGACCACCCACAAATGCTCGAACAAAGACCTAATTAAATTTCTTGAATACAGAACATAAAATGTAATTTTAAAGATAGGGATTTGGAAGGAAACCTTGCTAGAGAAGAGATGAGGTGGATTTCTAATCTTGAAACACTGATACCAGGAGGCTTAAATGCCGATTTTGAATTAAAATGGTTTTTATAGTGATATTTTGGTATTTTAGTGGTATCATTCATTTTCATGATTTTATATTGTGGTATATTAAATATGATAATTTTTAGCATAATTTTATTAGTACATGTAGAATGTTTTGAGGTAGGACGTAATAGAGTGCTATTATGATATGGTGTCCTGCATTGATTTTATTTTAACTGTATAAATGTTATGCTATTTTTGAGTTTTATGATGTTCTATATTGTTTTTGTATGAATTTATCATTGTATAATTGTGTATGATAGACTAAGGCAAACACCCCAATTGCGATGTTAAAATCCTGTGGTCCATATCTATAATATTAGCCTGCATTCCACTTGTATGGAATGCAGACCTGAAATTCCGTAATGTGATTGTTTGCGGTTCACTGGTGTCCATGGCATTAGCTTGCATTCCAAATGTTGGAGCGCGCACCAAAAGTTTTGGCTTGTGATGTACTTCCCGGTGAGCAGTGGGAGTAAGCAATGGGGTTAGACTGCACGCCAGACTACCGTTCTTGGAGCCGGCGCAGGGACCTGTAAGGGACACTGCATAGGGGTCATCCATATAAGATATATATATATATAAATATATATATATAAATATATATTGGATATAATGCAGAAAAAGCATTTTTGAGGACAGAGTTGATGTCATAGCCGGTCCCGATCATGTGACCAGGTTTTTATTATCTCAGGTATAAAAGACAAGCAAGGTGCATCTCTCAGTAGAACTTGAAAAAGATTAGTAATCGAAACGCATTGGTTAGGAGAGTTTTTGTGCACCAGTAGGAGAATATTTGGATTGTGGATATCGCACCTCCAATAAGGTACTGGGTATGTATTTTTAGAGACTGATCCGGACTGTCTTTGGGATCTTATACCTTTAATAATGATACCAGGATGTTTGTAATTTTATCCCTAATCTGGATGCCTCTTACACAGAATTTTTTATATTGTAATTATATTTTTGCGTGTTTTTTTGTGTATTTATTTAATAAATACTGAAATCTACATACTGACTGATATTGGATGTTGGGAAGAACTGGATAAATAAACCTTGATGTGCTTAAGTTACATTTGTTTCATGTGAGTTTTGTACATGATTACTTTGGAAAGATACCATAATGTGATTTACCCCACTTTGCTGTATGTGAGTAGGGTATGTGTTTATTCGATTCATCTTGTGCCATGTTTTATGCATTATCTGTGATAATTTGATTTTTAAAGAAACCGTTATATGTTTTCAACCATACAAACTGTAAGTGAGTATGGTACATCATTGCACCTTATAAACTGGGAAGAAAAAGAGTTAATCATACCCAGATTTTGCTTCTATAAAGATTTATACTTATACAACAATTGGAACAATTCTACACATATGTGGCTCTTTGTGTTTTTCTCATTTTATACATCGACTATTTGAAGAGGAAACTTTTGATGAAAGTTACAAGCTACATAAGGACTGTCAAATAAGTATATGTTGTATTGTAAACAGTAGAAAGTGCTCCAGAAACACTATCTATATGTTTTTTATGTGTAATTTTTTCTTGTATTGGGCAAGATAAGATAGAGATTTAGAGCTGCTATTATTAAAATTTGCGCAATGATTATTCCAACAACTATTTTTCTCATATGTGAAATAATGACTGCCTATCCATGGTACTTTGTAATAAAGTTGCAATAGATTCAAGTCAAAGATGCAACTATGACTCTTCAATTGTTAGAACCTGCACCTTAAACATTTATCACAAGTGGACTTTCTTAAAGAGGTTCTTGCATTCTTTTGGTGCAGCAAATTAACTTTTCTCACTTGTTCCTAGACCCGCACCTACACTAATTACAGTTGATATACACTGCATATTTTATACCAAAGAGCCCCCTTATTTGAAGTGACCTAGTCCCCCAAAGTCTTAATTCAGCTTTGGATGGGGAGGACAGATCTAGACTTGGGTGAAAGTACTGTATGAGTATCTCCACAGGTAGGTGTGTGTAAATGCTCATGTACACAACCCTACAGAGAATGACAATACTGTAGGTACAATGAATGAATATGGCATGCACAGAGCTTTCTCAAAGCTTAGATAAGAGATGCAATTCAAGAGGATTGTGGTCATGGAAGTGAGCTGGTCTTATTTTGCTTATGAAGGACACACGCTATGCCGATGTCAGACGCAGTTGAGAATTTTTTTCTACTGTGTACGCGTCCTAGTCGCACCGCCCATATGCCACGTTTGTGTTTGTGTAGAGTCACAGTACCGATTTTAGACACACGCACACATATACCGTATGTATTGAAAATGTATTGGGCATTACTGTGTGGTGATAGGGAGGTGGTTATTCAGACACACGGAGATGGTCCATCTTATGGGTGTGTTATGGGAGTGTCACTGAATTGTTTCTGTACACAGATGCTTAGTCGCTCACATTGGATGCCATACTCAGATGAAAAATTTGCACCTACCATAGGGCTGGTGCAGGGTTAGATGGTGCGACCAATGGTTGCATCTAAAGATGCACCAAGCTGTATTACAGTGTCTAAAGATACTCAAAGTGGGCTTCTCAGTCCTTGCACATTCAGACACATGCTTGTACACCAGGGGGTAAATGGAATAGGGTACAGAGTTCTGACATCGATGAGTCCCATGCGAGACTGCCCGATGTTTTAAAGTAACAGTCATTTAACAGGCAAAATCAACATGTTTTGCCTGTTAAATAACTGCTACTTTAAAACATCGGACAGTCTCGCACGGGACTCGCCGATGTCAGAACTCCGCACCCTATTCCATTTACCCCCAAGCATATTTTACTAGCATTAGCATATACTGACAAAGGCGACTAAGGTAAAAGAGGCTAAGTGGTCACAGCAGCATGCGACTCCGAATCAGCCCCCAAAGGTCTTTCTGGAAAATAGTACATAGAGCATGTTAAACGTTCCTGTATTAGCAGATTTTGATGAACTTGTATGTAATGAACCTTCAAAATTCTCAGAATCATAGGAAACAACTGAGCATATCAGAGTATAGTAAAACTTGGAGTGAAATCCAAAGGGAATTCTAATCACCAGCTAAGCCAAAATATCACACTCCTAATGTCTTTGATCAGTTTCCAGTTAAAATACTGAATAAGCGCATGTGGTTCATGTGGAGACAGTGAAGGCCATGCTACCAGAGATCTAGATCAATTCTTCTTAACAATGGTCTCCATTCATTGAAATAATGTAAATGATTTGTTTCAGGACAACATGAAAGTTGCCACTGATTTTACTGTTTCTATTCTGCTCAGGGTGTGAGCGCGCTGTATTCTATTTCGCAAGCTACAGTAATTCAATAAAAAAATAAAATAGAATGTGCATATAGAGCCCACACTTATATGTAGCCCTGCCGCTGGGCACCGTACGAAACCCACCAAATTTGGTGTCAATAAAAAAATTATATTCCTCTGCAAATTATTTAATTCTGTTTCTGGATCAGTGGCTCTGATAAGAGCTGATGGTGATAAAAAGTGAGTAGTAAAATAATATGTTACACTATCAGGCCAATCATGTGCTTATTAGCTGACATGAAGATTCCTTCTCCAGAAAACAGTTGTGAAAATGAAGTTTATGGGCTAAACTAATGTCTAACACTAAATAGAGATGGAGTTACTTATTGGGGCCAAGTTCAGAAAAGCTAAGCTTCATGGAGCTTAGTAAATTGGGGACTGCTGCGATTAGAGACAGAGTAAACCCCATAGATATATATTATTTCAGCTGTGGTAACCCTTGGTAAATAGCGCCCATCCTTCATTGCAGAAATCCTCTGAATAGGTCCATTTTTTGAAAAATGTATCTTTAAGGTACTTCAGCAAACAGACCTTTCTGTATCATAATATATGCTGCTATCAAAAGTTTTATCAGAAATGTTTTAATTTTGTTTATTTAAGTTCATACTTGGTTAGATAATTCATCCATAAAAAAATATAATTAAAACAATTTTTGTTATAAGTTTTATTTTTTTTAAATTAAACAAATAATTTTTGATAAAAACAGAACTTTCTCTTGCATCCACTCATCACTGCATATTTACATGCCAAGTCTGTAACATCATCATTGGATGAAGTCTTTAGATTAGACAAGAGTCCAATTACGTCATCCAAAATAGCTCAATCTAGCAGTTGCTTTTTGCAATAAAATAAAAAAACATTCTGAGAACAGCATTATGCGAGCAGAGGGTCTTTATCCTCTCTCAAAAATATTCAGTCAGTTGCTGGTTTGTTTGTTTGTTATATAAAATTTTGTCTTTTCTATTTCCATTAATTCTTGTTGAAATACATTTTGTTTTATTCAAAGTGCTAGTACAATGGATATATGCAGGATGATACTGATCGATTGGTCTACAAAAAGGTCGACATTCAGAAGGTCGAGACATTCAACAGTAAAAAGGTCGACATGGTCATTAGGTCGACCATCATTCTGTATACATAAAGAATCCAACCAAAATAAACATTTTGTGAGGATTCTTTATGTACCTATGGGTGATACCATTCAATTGTTACAAGAGTTAACACACATATTAGAAATATAACAATGTGTCAAAATCTCTGCACTCACTTTTAGTATACATATGTGTTGGTGTGGATTCTTTATATAGAAAAACAAGTTCTCCCAGCGCACAACCTCCAAATTACAATAATTAAAAAAAAAATTAAAGCCCCTTGTATTTAAAAGATAGAAATTAATTTATTAGGTAAAAGGTATACAATATAATAGGTTGCTAGAACCTAATACCGGTATATGACATACAACATTGAGGGGTAAAAAATAAAATCAATATGAATTCATAAATGTAACAGAAAATCAGCTTATGTAAAATCTATGGATTATCCAAAAAATACCAATATTGCACTTTGTGCCACTGCATTTTAAAAATCTGGATAAATTCCTCCAATTGAAGTAAGCATAGATTATTTCCAAGTTACTAGAGACCAGTCCAAATGCCACAGTGGGTCACAGAGGGGGTGTGGAGCACACAACTTCTCTAGTGAGGTAAGGTATTTTCCTTAAGGACCACTGTCCAGATATATAGGGGTTTTACGAAAAAATGGGCTTTGTTGGGGATGTGGGCATATAAGATATGTGATTTACTTACTATTTTTGTCTGAGTTGTGCTCTGTATCAACTTTATTTTGGCATTAGTCTCCCACTCCCATTGAATAATTGTTTGTATATATTTTTGCCGTGCTTTGGTGATTGAGACATCACCAAAGATTTCATATGATTGCTTTGGATCTGAGATGATTACATTGCAGATGTTTCTAACGGTATACAATTGGGAAGCCGGCTGCCGGAATCCCGACAGCTGGCTTCCCGACTACTTTATCCTGGCGTGGGATAAATGACCGGGCGTCTATATCTAGACGCCTGTCATTTCCCTGATGCCGGTAGACCGGCACCCGGCATCCCGATCAAAGGGATGCCGGGCGCCGCGAACGGACAGCTGCGGGGGGGAGGGTTAGATTTAGAGCACCTGGGGGGGACTTAGGGTTAGGCAGCCCCCCGGGAGGGTTAGTGTTAGGCTAGGGGGAGGGAGGGTTAGGGTTAGGCACCCCCGGGGGGGACTTAGCGGGGAAGAGGGGGTTAGGGTTAGGCACTTAGAGGGGGGATTAGGGTTAGGCACTTGGGGGAGAGGTTAGGGTTAGGCACCCCCTAAGGAGGGTTAGGGTTAGGGGGTTAGGTTAGGTTAGTTTATACTTACCTTAGCAACGATCAGGATTTCCAGCGCTGTCGGGCTTCTGCTGCCGGGAACTCTGCTTTTGTCAGCCAGGTGCTGCCGGGAATCCATGCGGCCGCCGGTATTTAATTTCGATTCTGTTTCTAACAGACTGCTGATACCCAATTTCTATCTGGATAAGCAGCAGAATAAATGTCTCCAATTCAAAATTTTATATGTTTTTAATCTTACTATTGTTGCATTCATATATTTTGAATCTTGACTTGTTGCTTCAGCATTCTACTATGTATGTGTTTTAACAAATGTTTTTAAAAGCTAAGTTTTGGTTTCACTTGGGTAGGGTGAGTACATTTCTCTTTTCTTGCTAATTATAAGGTGTACCAACCCAGGAAAAGAAAGTCAGAACAGACCTACCATGTCAATTTTTTTAAACCCCTTTAAGGATAGAGTAGCTCTGTCTGCCACCATGGTCCCTCCAGTAACCACAGTACCTTTGATTTTTGTAATTATAACAGCCTGTGTGTTCTTCAGGCACTGTGTTAAAAACAATAAAAATAAACACTGTTGTATACACTGTGTTACAAAAAAAGCGATTAGGGTGTCATTACTAGGAGCGCTGTGAGGCATGGTGTTGTGTGTTCAGGCACTGTGTTAAAAAATAACATAATTAGGGTGCCATTATTAGGAGCCCTAAGGCACTGTGTTGTGTGTACAGGCAATGTGTTAAACAATAAAGTCGTAAAGGTTCCACTAGGAGCACTATGAGGCAATTTGTTGTGTTCAGGGCCTTCAGGCACAGTTAAACATTTTTAATATAAAAATTGTATGTTAAAAAATATAGCGTCATTATTAGGCTAACATGTGCCTTATACTAGGGGTGCTGGGAAGCAGTTTGTTGTGTGTTCACACACAGTTACAAAATTATAATATAAAACTTACGTTAAAAAATATAATGTCCTAGGGTGTCACCCGACTTATACTAGGGGCGATGTGAAGCAGTTTGTTGTGTGTTCAGGTACAGATAACATTTAAAAAAAATACTTGTGTGTTAAAAAATATAACATCATTATTAAGGTGCCACCCTACTTAAACTAGGGGAGCTGTGAGGCAGTTTGTTTTGTGTTCAAGCACAAATAAAAAAAATCCAATAAAACTTCTGTGTTAAAAAATATAAAGTCATTAGGGTGCCACCCTTATACTAGGAACACTGTGGGGCAGTTTGTTGTGTGTTCAGGGCCTTCAGGCACTGTTAAAAAAAAATTATATAAAACTTGTGTGTTCAGAAATATAATGTCATTATTGGGGCGCCACCTGGTTTATACTAGGGGCGCTCTGAGGCAGTTTATTGTGTGTTCAGGCACAGTCAAAAATAAATATAAAACATGTTAAAAAATATAATGTACTTTCATGATCAGACTCTCTGGAGCACCTCATAAATGTACTACAGGGGTGTGTTACATACTTAGGAAGGAGGGATGAGGAGGGTAGTATGGCCAGCTTCTCTTGCAACCTTTTTCTGAAATCCTTGGCTATTTATCAACATTTTACCCAACATCAGCTCATCTGCGTGAACATTGGCCATCTGAGTAATCCTTAGATTACTCAGGATGGCCAGTATTTTCATGCTACCAGAGATAGTGAAGCTGCATCCGAAGACTCAGACAACTTCATGCTGCAGCTTGGGGACACTGTATGTGATGTCATAGTATGAGATCTGCAAATGTGCATTGTGGCATCTGCGCATTCATAGATCTCACACCATCAGGTTTGCATACATCTCTGAATCAGGCCCACAGTCATGAAATATGAATCAATGTATATCTGCAGTAACTTTAGTAAGCCAAGGCCATACATTTACCTGTGGGAAAATACTCACACGGACCTAGAAAGAAAAACATATAGGCTGCGCTTATCATATAAAATAATCCCACAGTAGCAACAATTGGGAAGTAGACAGGGATACTCCTTACCTTGGAATAGAATAAACAGTTGCTAAAAGATATATAATTCCCAGCGCTCACTTGGGATATAAATTAGTGCTGAATAAATGAGTAAACATACACTCTTGCAGGCTGAATTTAAACTGCTTTATTTTAATAGTAAAGGTTTTAAAATAAACCTCCTTCTTTAAAATACTCAATGTAAAAATCAGTGTATATATAATATAAGAATTGCTTCTAGATTAAAACCTAATACCGGTATACCTGGCACACAGGGCTGCCATCAGAAATCATGGGGCCCGGGACTACCAAAATAGGCAGGGCCCCCCTCCTTTCCAGCCTATGTCCCCTTTCCACCCCCTTGTCTTTCCAGCCTATGTCCCCCTTTCCACCCCCTTGTCTTTCCAGCCTATGTCCCCCTTTCCACCCCCTTGTCTTTCCAGCCTATGTCCCCCTTTCCACCCCCTTGTCTTTCCAGCCTATGTCCCCCTTTCCACCCCCTTGTCTTACCTTTTGCATGATCCTCTGCTAGCTGGTCCGGCGGGTCTCAGTCCCACGCGGCCAGCGGCTCCTCTCTTCGGCAGGGAGCGCGACGTGACGCCACGAGGTCAGCGTCGCGCTCCCAGCAGTCCTTTAGGTAGGAGAAACGGTGTCACAGCAGGAACTCCTGCTGCGCCGCCGAGCTCTATGGTCTTGCTCGGCGGCACAGCGGCAATTCCTGCTATGACAGTTAATAATGGTAACGGGTATGCGACGTGGGCTGGCTGGCGGCGGTACTAGTAGCGGGCATGGCCTCCAGAGTGTCCAGCTGCTGCCATAGCTTATGCAGCGTCAGGGTTAGGAGCAGGCGGGCCCCCAGAGTGACTGTACGGCCGCGGCTGTTAGGGGCGGAGCGGAAGGACTTACCTGGGCTTGTACTGCGGCAAGGGGTAGGAGTGGACGGGCGGGCCCCCCCGAGTGTCCGGGCCCGGGACTCCAGTCCCGGCAGTCCCCCCCTGATGGCGGCCCTGTTGGCACACAACAAAGATAATACATACACTGGTTTGCAATATCGGTTAATAATGAACTGTGATAGTCTCCATTAGAAAGTCAATATATGGTAATTACTTAAATGGGTCTTACAGGGTCTCCCTGAGCCATGTAATAAATAGTAATCGATCTGTTGATCTTTTTGGTATGCCCGGGGCAGGTCTTGCTGGGCCTCCTCAGGGCATTACCACTTAATACACATAGTTGCTTTTCACATCACTTGTTATGTTTGTATTTATTCATATAATTATTATTATTATTATTATCCTTTATTTATATGGTGCCACAAGTGTTCCGCAGCACCTTACATAGTACATACAACTAATGGGTGAACAAGAAACAAGTAACATACAGTACATTACAGTACAGGACAAGGACACAACTTATATACATTGCTGAAATAGTGATTAAAGCACTCACAATAAGCTGCCGGGAATTGGCGGTCCCGTGTTAGGTGCCCTAATGGGGAGTAGAGAGTAGAAGAAAATGTAAAGAGAAGCACATGAAGGAAGAGGTCCCTGCTCGTGAGAGCTTACATTCTAAGGGGAGGGGCAGACAGACAGGCGTGACACAGAAGGGGAAGATGGGAAGGAAAGAGCATGAGGTGGGTTAGGATGAGTGCTGGAAGGCCTTGATGAAGTAGTGGGTCTTGAGAGCCCGTTTGAAGATTTGTAGAGAGGTGGAGAGTCTGATGGGGAGAGGGAGAGCATTCCAAAGGTAGGGAGCAGCATGGGCAAAATCTCAGATGCGGGAGTGGGAGGAAGTAATCAGTTGGCAAGAGAGGCGGCATGCATTAGTTGAGCGAAGTGGGCGGGCGGGAGTGTGAAGGGAGAGAAGGTCAGAAATGTTTGCGGGAGAGGATTTGGTGAGGGCTTTGTAGGCGAATGTAAGAACCTTGAATTGGCATCTGAAGGGGAAGGGGAGCCAGTGTAGGGCTTGGAGGAGAGGGGAAGCAGATGTAGAACGTCTGGAGAGGAAGATGAGCCGAGCAGCAGCATTAAGAACCGATTGTAGTGGAGAGAGGTGAGAGACTGGGAGGCCAGCTAGGAGAAGGTTACAGTAGTCCAATCTGGATATGACCAGTGAGTGGATGAGGGTTTTAGTGGCATCCTGGGTGAGGAAGGGTCTAGTCCTGGAGATATTTTTTAGGTGAAAACGGCAGGACTGCGAGAGGTGCTGAATGTGCAGTTTAAACGAGAGGGAGAAGTCTAGGATAACTCCAAGACAGCGCACTTTGGGGCTAGAGGAGATAGTTGTGCCATCAATAGATAATGAAATTGTGGAAAGTGATGTAGTGGAAGAGGGTGGGAAGATGATCAGCTCAGTCTTAGACATGTTAAGTTTAAGAAAGCACTGGGACATCCACAAAGAGACAGCAGAGAGACAGTTGGAGATATGGTTAAGGAGCTCAGGGGTGAGCTCAGGGGTGGAAAGGTAAATTTGAGTATCATCTGCATAGAGATGATATTGGAGGTCAAAGGAGTTAATGAGTTCACCCAAAGAGGATGTATATAGGGAGAAAAGGAGAGGTCCAAGAACAGAACCTTGGGGAACTCCTACCTTTAGTGGAAGTGGAGGGGAAGAGGAGTCATGAGAGGACACAGTGAAGGAACGATCAGAGAGGTAGGAGGAAAGCCAAGAGAGGGCAGTGTCACGTAGACCGAGAGAGTAAAGGATTTGCAGGAGGAGAGGGTGGTCTACAGTGTCAAATGCAGCAGAGAGGTCAAGGAGAATGAGCAGAGAGTAGTGGCCCATGGATTTGGCAGCAAGGAGGTCGTTGCTGACTTTCGTGAGGGCAGTTTCAGTGGAGTGGAGAGATCGGAAGCCAGATTGAAATGAGTCAAGGAGGGAGTGGGAAGAAAGAAAGGTGGTAAGGCGGTTATAGACAATACGCTCAAGGAGTTTGGAAGCAAAAGGGAGAAGAGAGATGGGTCGATAGTTGGAAAGTATGTTAGGATCAAGGGTAGGTATTTTAAGAATGAGGGAGACAAGAGCATGTTTGAATGCAGAAGGGACAGTGCCAGATGATAGGGAGAGATTAAGGAGGTGAGCCAGATGGGAACAGGCAGAAGGAGACAGGTGGGAGAGGAGATGGGAAGGGATAGGGTCAAGAGTGGAGGTGGAAGGGGGGGAGGACCGGATGAGGGCCATGACTTCCTCTCCAGAAGCAGGGGAGAAGGATGTCAGAGTTGGTGAGACAGAAGGGGAGCGGTGGTAAGGGCAAGGAGGGGGAGGAGTGCTGAGGGTCAGATGGGATATGATGTCCTCATGTATGGAGTCAATTTTAGATGTAAAGTAGGTGGCAAAGTCGAGGGCAGAGAGTGAGGAGGGAAGGCAAGGAGGGGAAGGGCAGAGTAGGGAGTTGAAAGTGGCAAAGAGACGCCGGGGGTTTGAGGACTGGGAGGAGATGAGGTTCTTGAAATATGTTTGTTTGGAGAGAGACAAGGCAGCACTGTAGGAAGAGAGAATAAATTTGAAATGGAGGAAGTCAGCCTTAGAGCGTGACTTTCTCCACTGACGCTCTGCAATTCTTGAACACTTTTGTAGGTATCTGGTGCATTTCGAATGCCAGGGTTGTGGTGTGGATCTGCGAGGGTGAGTGGTTATTGCTGGAGCAACAGATTCAAAAGAGCAAAAGTAAGGGAGGAATTGTACAGGGAAGTAGCTTGTTCAGGACAGGAGAGAGAAATGATAGGGGAGAGAAGAGAGTCCAGCAGGGAGGAAAAGGCAACAGTGTCAATAGCCTCAATATTACGCTTAGTAATTGTAGCTTTAGGAGTTAGAGGAGGGGAAGGAGAGAGGGATAGGTTAAAAGAGAGAAGGTGATGGTCAGAGAGGGGGAATGGGCAATTGGAGTAATCAGAAATATCACAACGGTGCGTAAAGACCAGGTCAAGTGAGTGCCCACTCAAATGGGAGGGTGAGGAGGTCCATAGGGCGAGACAAAATGAAGAGGTGAGGGTAAGGAGTTTAGCTGCAGAGGATTCTGTGGGAATGTAAATAGGAATATTAAAGTCACCTTGGATAATGGAGGGAAGGTCTGAGGAGAGAAAGTGAGGGAGCCAGGAAGCGAAGTTGTCAAGGAATTTGGAGGGAGAGCCTGGGGGATGGTAAATGACAGCTACTCTGAGGTTTACTGGTTGGAAGAGGCGTATAGCATGAACCTCAAATGTGGGGAATGTAAGGGAGGGTTCAGAGGGTATTAGCTGGTAGGAGTAACTGGTGGCTAGAAGGACCCCAACACCACCACCATGGCGACCCCCAGGCCGGGGGGGGTGTGGGAGAAGGCGAGGCCCCCAGAGGATAGAGCAGCAGGAGAAGTGGTGTCAGAGGGTGAGATCCAAGTTTCAGTGATGGCTAGGAGATTCAGAGAGTTGGAGATAAAAAGGTCATGGGTGGGGACCAGTTTATTACAGACTGACCTGGCATTCCAGAGGGCACAGGATAGAGAGATAGCATTTGTGGGGGAGATGTGAATAAGATTATCCGGGTTGCTGTAACGTGGAGGTAAGCTTAATTTGGAGGACCGATATGAAGCGAGTTTAGTGATGGTGCAGGCACCTGAGCTAGAAAGGGAATATGTAGGAGGTGGGTAGGGAGAGAGATGTGGATGGCAGTGGGGTGAAGTGACAGGGAGAGGAGTGTAGGAGGAGGGCTTGGTGGTGGGGTAGTAGGACAGAGGGGGGTAGAACAGGAAGAAAGTGGAGTAAAGGGAGAGGAGTGAAGAGTAGGCAGACAGAGGAGGGGGGAGAAGGGTAGGAGGAGGTGGAAGAGATAAGGAGGAAAGGATAAAGGTGGAAGCAGGGGGCAGAATAGAGGATTAGGTAGAGACTGAGTGAAGGAGGGAGTTGACGAAAACCTTGTCATGGTGTTTATAGGTAAACAAGAGGAATGAAATTTGGAAATGTAAATGAGGTATGAGTGCAAGAGATTTGTAGATATAATATTTTGCATATATTTTAACCCCTTTTTCAACACTTATTAATTAGTCTTATACAGAGGAAAGAGGATTGTCCCTTATCCTTAAAAATTTATATGATAATGGGGTCATATAAACCTATTCTAAGATATCAAGAAAGATTCATATTTTTTTTATTTTTGGGGAGAAGAAAGGAGGTTTAACATGGAATAAAAATGTTCATGAATTCGATGTTATAGCTATACTATTATTGTAGAAATCTTTGGACAGTAGACTATACTAAAATTATACATACATGATTACTAATACCCTTCGACGTTGTCTCGGCCTATGCAAATATTGTATACTAAAATTATATATGCGTGGATACTGATAGCTTTAGACTAGGCAATGTTCTCTTGGAAGAATTTAAATCCTAGACTGGAAAAGGAAAAGAAACCTGTTATGTTCTGAATATGAGGGGTGAGGATCTATCTTTATGATAATAGATTTGGAGGTTATCTCAGATATTTAGAAAGGGGTATATTTCGTAGTCTATATTAAGGCCTTTTGGGGATAATGTTTCCAAATTAAAGATCATCTTTGCATCCTCCTTCAATAGATTTGCATTTAGATTTTCTCCTCTCTTTTTAAGTCCCACAAATTGGATCTTGGTTGGATCACTTACATATAGTAGTTTAGAGTGTGTTGGTAGCCTATGATTTTACTTGACATTCTTGATATTGAACAGATGTTCATTTATGCGGGCACCTAACTTTCGAATCGTTTTCCCTATATATTGTAACCCGCATGTGCAGGTCAGAGAATATACAACTCTTCTCGAGTGACAGGTTATCTGTTCTTTAATAATATATTCCATGCCGTTTGTTTTGTATATTACTTTTTTGCAGGCTGCGCAAGTGGCACAGCTGAAAAAAACCTTCCTTGTTTGTAGTTAGCCAAATCTCCATCCTGTCTTCCTTATGTTTGAGGTGACTTTTCACCAAATTGGTCTTGATTGTTGGTGCTCTTCTATAGACCAATTTTGGTACCTTAGGTAAGAAGGACCTCATCTCCTCATCAGCTAAGAGAATATGCCAATGTTTTCTTAAAATTTGTTCAAGGAGTTTGCTTTGACCTGAAAAATCAGTAATAAAAAGTATACCAAATTGTCTCCTTTTTCTTCTCTTTGTATTCTAAGAACATTTCCCTGTCTAACTCATCTATCTTCTTCTTGTCTTCTTGTAGTTTGCTTGTGGTATATTGTTTATTTTTAAACTGTTGTATTAGAACCTTTGATTGCTCCTCAAAATCTTCTTTCTTGAACAGTTCCTTTTTAAACATCTTATGTGTCCCTTTGGGATATTAGACAGCTACTTTTCATGGTGGTTGCTTTTAGCATATAAATAGCTGTTCATGTCCAGTGGTTTGACATATATTCTTGCTTCCAATTTTCCCTTTCTGTAAATATTGTGAGGTCCAGGAAATCTTGCTTGTGAATTCCAGATTTTCTTCATTATTGTTGATATTTGTGATAAAATCTTCCAAATCCTTTCTCTTCTCATCCCATATAATGATTACATTATCGATGTCTCTTGCCCAGAGAATTATGCTATCCATATAAATATTGTTCTTCCATATACATTCTTTCTCCCAGAGATTTGTATACAATGGGGCAAATTTAGTCCCCATCGTAGTTCCCTTCTGATGGAGCTAGAAGCCACCCTCGAACCAGAAATAATTGTGTCATAATATGAAATTTATCCCTTGGATGATGAACTTGATCTGTGCTGTCTTTAACTCCAAATCCTCAGTCAGTATTTGTTCTACATTTTTACATCCTTTTTGATGGTCTATGCAGGTAAATAACAATTTAATGTCACAAGTTGCTAAAGGTAAGTGTTTTTCCACTGTACTTTACTGAGAATGCTCAGTAAATCTGTAGTATCTTTTAGATGATTTCTTTGTTTTATCACCACTTGTTGTAAGACATTGTGTATGTAACTTGACAAGTTGGCAAGTTAAATATTCTAAACTGGTTTTTGTGTACTTTAGGTAGGTGGTAAAACACCAGTATTATTGGGCAATTTGGGTACAGGAACTCGTATTCTTTTTCTGTGAGAATTTCTGCTTCTTTTCTTTCTTTTAGTAAGGGGATCAGTTCTTGTCTGAAATCTTCTGTTGTATTCTTACTCAGTTTTGTATATATTGTTTCATCCTTTAATACATTGTGTGCCTCCATTATGTATGCCTCTTGGTCCATAATCACAGTCCTTCCACCTTTATCAGCTTGTTTTATTACCAGATCCTCATTCCTTCCCAGCACTCATAAAGCTGTTATCTCTGCTTACATTAAATTGTGTCTCCTCTCACCTTTCCTTTTTCCTTTATTCATAACAGGTATTTTTGTGAGCGCTGGAAATTATATACCTATTACCACCAGTTGTACATAGTCATGAAACATAAAAACTGAATGTTTATTGCATACATAAATTACAGTATCATACTTGAATACATAAATTACAGTATCATATTTCAAATATCTCTAACTGTCAAAAGAGCCTATTGGTAATTATATTGTGGCAAGCAATATGAGTTACTGAATTGCCGCTCTGATACCGCAGTAAACAATATGCCTCACTGAATTGTCTCTTATATTGTGGCAAGTAGTATTTTTCACTGACTCATCCAGCTTATAAAATGGAAATCAATGTCTTACTGACTTGTCTCTCTTTACATAGTGGCAAGTAATATGCCCTACTTCAGTGAGTGCAGAACTGCTCCCGCAATTACAATTTGCAGACTGACCTGAACATAACTGGACCTTCACAATAGCACCCTCAGGCAGAGACCAAACTATACATTTTAGTGCCCTGGGTGAGAGACAGCACTGATGCTTCCCCACACACACACTTAGTGGAAACAATAAAATACACTTTTTGTGTTGTCACATTTTGTGTCATTTTAGTTACAGCTTTTTGTTAGTAAATAGTACAAAATGTTAAATTTATTTAGCTTTTAAAGTACTACTTTACTCCACATTATTTTAATTGACATATTATAAAATGTAAAGCTAACATTCTCTTCTTAAATGCTGATGTAAACATTGTGTAGACTGACTTGTTTGTTAGGTGCGGGCACAACCTATTTTTAGGCTAATTTTTAAATTAAGATAAGAGCACCTGCTGAATTTAGTACGTTAAATTGTTGTAAAGCTATTATAATCGAAAAATCGAAAAAAATAAAGCTACTAATTTGCGCCTAAAAGGGAAAAATAACTACACATCCATTCAAAAATGTTAAGCTACAGGCTCTGCCAGATTCACATTGTTAGTCTGTTGTTTAATGCCTGCAGTACCATGTCTCACCACTGTGTTATTTTACTGTATTGCTTTACTGCTGCTGCAAAATGTTGTAGCTTTATGTTTGTTCTCAGTAAAGGTATTGATAGCATGCAGACCACAGTTTCTGATGTCCATGTATGTTTGCATGAATGAAGACATACGCAGACACTACATAACCTATTTGCATCAGTGTTTATTTGCCAACACAATACAATGAGATTTATGTAAAAAAACATAACTTTCGGTACCAGTGATTCTCAAACTGTGGGTCGAGACCCCAGAGTGGGTCGCATCCATCTCAGCATGGGGTTGTGACTTACCCACAGCAAGTTAAAATTCCTGGACCAGTCCCACTCCCTGGTGCTCACTGCAATGTTAATTTGCAGCGGTATGCCTGCATCAGCACTCCTCCTGCGGCTCCTCCTCCCCGCACTGTAATTGACACCCATGAGACATCCCGACATTCGTGCGTCATGATGTTACCCGGGTGCCAGTCACAGTGAAGGAGCTGCAGCGCAGCCTGTGTAGTTGTAGGAGGTGTGCTGAGTCTGCCCCTGCAATAGCTAGTGGCAGCTTTAAATATAGTGTTAAAAAGAAAGAACCATTTTTTATGGTAAGTAAAGTAAAATGTAGAACTATGGTCACAAATTAAAGTAGGGTGATGTGTGTACATTCTATGCTACATCACCTCCCTTGTCCATCATTTTCCCTATATTTGTTTTATGCCCATCAGCTTTCTTATATATTTTTGTGCCATAAAATATCTAAGGAAGATGATGGTCCTAAAACAAATATAGGGAAGATGATGGGCAAGGGGGTTAATGTGCATATACAGATGTAGCCATGCTCAACTATTCTGCGATGCGAGTGCATTGGAGCATGGATGGTGCAACTCGTATATCCACATCTATGGCGTGCGCATGTGTATGCACGCGTACGCCATAGTCTTCAATGGGGAGAACGCCAGGCGCAGCCCAGCAAGAGCTCCACCATGCCGCGATGCATGACACTGTGCGCGTGCATCGTGGCAGCGATGAGGGGGGCGGCTAGATCTGTATTTTATGCCTCATCACCCCCTCCCCATGCCCATCATCTTTCTGTATTTTTAATGCCCATCATCTTTCTTATATATTTTTATGAGAATAATCTTTATTTTATATATATATATATATATATATATATATATATATATATACAGTCAGGTCCATAAATATTGGGACATTGACAGAATTTTCATATTTTGGCCTCTATTCACCACCACAAGGCTTTGAAATGAAACAAACAAGATGTGATTTAACTGCAGACTTTCAGATTTAATTTGAGGGTAATTACATCCAAATCAGGTGAACGGTGTAGGAATTACAACGGTTTCTATATGTGCCTCCCACTTTTTAAGGGGCCAAAAGTAATGGGACAAACTAAACAATCCTAAATCTAACTTTCACTTTTTAATACTTTGTTGCAAATCCTTTGCAGGCAATTATAGCCTGAAGTCTGGAACGCATAGACATCACCAGACGCTGGGTTTCATCCCTGGTGATGCTCTGCCAGGCCTCTACTGCAAATGTCTTCAGTTCCTGCTTGTTCTTGGGGCATTTTCCCTTCAGTTTTGTCTTCATCAAGTGAAATGCATGCTCAATCGGATTCAGGTCAGGGGATTGACTTGACCATTGCATAACATTCCACTTTTAAGCCTTAAAAAACTCTTTGGTGGCTTTTGCAGTATGCTTCGGGTCATTGTCCATCTGCACTGTGAAGCGCTGTCCAATGAGTTCTGAAGCATTTGACTGAATATGAGAATATAATATTGCCCGAAACACTTCAGAATTCATTCTGCTGCTTTTGTCAGCAGTCACATCATCAATAAATACAAGGGAACCAGTTCCATTGGCAGCCATACATGCCCACGCCATGACATTACCACCACCATGCTTCACTGATGAGGTGGTATGTTTTGGATCATGAGCAGTTCCTTTCCTTCTCCATACTCTTCTCTTCCCATCGCTCTGGTACAAGTTGATCTTTGTCTCATCTGTCCATAGGATGTTGTTCCAGAACTGTAATGGCTTTTTTAGATGTTGTTTGGCAAACTCTAATCTGGTCTTCCTGTTTTTGTGGCTCACCAATGGTTTGCATCTTGTGGTGAACCCTCTATATTCACTCTTGTGAAGTCTTCTCTTGATTGTTGACTTTGACACATATACATCTACCTCCTGGAGAGTGTTCTTGATTTGGCCAACTGTTGTGAAGGGGTTTTTCTTCATCAGGGAAATAATTCTTCTGTCATCCACCACAGTTTTTTTCTGTGGTATTCCGGGTCTTTTGGTGTTGCTGAGCTCTCCGATGCATTCTTTCTTTTTAAGAATGTTCCAAACAGTTGATTTGGCCACACCTAATGTTTTTGCTATCTCTCTGATGGGTTTGTTTTGATTTTTCAGCCTAATGATGGCTTGCTTCACTAATAGTGACAGCTCTTTGGATCTCATATTGAGAGTCGACAGCAACTGATTCCAAATGCAAATGTCACACCTAGAATCAACTCCAGACCTTTTACCTGCTTAATTGAAAATGAAATAATGAGGGAATAGCCCACACCTGTCCATGAAATAGCTTTTGAGTTGATAGTCCCATTACTTTTGGCCCCTTAAAAAGTGGGAGGCACATATTGAAACTGTTGTAATTCCTACACCGTTCACCCGATTTGGATGTAATTACCCTAAAATTGAATCTGAAAGTCTGCAGTTAAAGCACATCTTGTTTGTTTCATTTCAAATCCATTGTGGTGGTGAATAGATGCCAAAATCTGAAAATTCTGTCAATGTCCCAATATTTATGGACCTGACTGTATATATATATATATATATATATATATATATATTTATTTATGAATAATAAAACAATAGTGGTGCGCTCTGGGGCAATCCTAATGTGTTAATTGATTAATTAAATAAATAAATAAATAAAGCGTGTCTTAGTTGATATTAACTGTACAATGTCCTGCAGTTATAATTGACATAAAGTCCCAACTTTAAATCTGTAGGTAGGGTGTTCTTAAAAAATAAGAACTGACCAGTTGGTCTGCAATCCTTATCCCTGACCGGGAAATATACTTTTGTCTAAAATCCTACTATCTCTTATGGAGAAGGATCGTTGGATATCCCAAGGAATTGATTAATCCTAAAGAGTTTATCTTGTGATGCCTGTATGATGGGTGTTCTTATAGTGTAACCTGATGACAATGTAAACCACCTCGTTCTCCTCTCCACCTCAAATGCAATACATGGACACAGTATCAGGGACTTGGTGAACAGGATAATACAGGTAGGTAAGAATGGCTTGTACTTACCCCATAGGATGTGTCACTCCTGCTGGTTCTCCTAGTCCCGGTGCTCGTACAGATGTTGATGAGGGTACTATATAGCTGTATGAGCTATGTAGCTACACAATATTATGTACTACAGACTCTGGGCCTGATTCAGACCCGGTCGCAAGCACTGAGCGCACGCAACCGGGTCGATGGTGGCCCAGAGCGATGCGCACGATGGAGCCGGCTCCGTCGTGTGCTTGTACGAGACCCGGATAGCGATGGGGAATCCGTCGCTCGAGGCCTCGCACCAAAGGGGGCGTGCTGTCGAAGTTGAGTGACAGCACGCCACCTTTGGTGGCCGGGCCAGGGGGTGTGGCTGCTCAGACGGAGGCATTCCCATGAGAACACCTACCGTTAGGGGGCAGCCTCACTGACATCACAAGTGATGTCAGTGGGAGAGCTTTCGGCTCTGTTTGAGCTGAAAGCTCTCCGGGGCTTGCGGCCACAAGACCCTACCACAAGGGTCTCGTCGCAAGCCCGATGGTCGCGATGGTCTTGACCATCGCGACCATCATCCTGGCCGCTCGCATTAGCTGTGGGTGGCAACCCACAGCAATGCGAGCGGCCAGGAGGCTGCTCCATAAAGAAAAAAAAAAACGCCCTGATTCAGAGCGAGCGCTCTGTCAGAGCGTTCGGCTCTGATTCAGGGCCTCTGGTCTGATGAAAAACTATTTATTGCTGCAGATAATAACATTATGACTCAGCAGAGTCTGATGCTTTAAAAATCATCCTGTGTACAGGAAGAATATAAAAGTTCCAAGGTATGCCATACATATATACGTATATGTACAGTCAGGTGCATAAATATTGGGACATTGACAGAATTTTCATATTTTGGCCTCTATTCACCACCACAAGGCTTTGAAATGAAACAAACAAGATGTGATTTAACTGCAGACTTTCAGATTTAATTTGAGAGTAATTACATCCAAATCAGGTGAACGGTGTAGGAATTACAACGGTTTCTATATGTGCCTCCCACTTTTTAAGGGGCCAAAAGTAATGGGACAAACTAAACAATCCTAAATCTAACTTTCACTTTTTAATACTTTGTTGCAAATCCTTTGCAGGCAATTATAGCCTGAAGTCTGAAACGCATAGACATCACCAGACGCTGGGTTTCATCCCTGGAGATGCTCTGCCAGGCCTCTACTGCAAATGTCTTCAGTTTCTGCTTGTTCTTGGGGCATTTTCCCTTCAGTTTTGTCTTCATCAAGTGAAATGCATGCTCAATCGGATTCAGGTCAGGGGATTGACTTGGCCATTGCATAACATTCCACTTTTAAGCCTTAAAAAACTCTTTGGTGGCTTTTGCAGTATGCTTCGGGTCATTGTCCATCTGCACTGTGAAGCGCTGTCCAATGAGTTCTGAAGCATTTGACTGAATATGAGAATATAATATTGCCCGAAACACTTCAGAATTCATTCTGCTGCTTTTGTCAGCAGTCACATCATCAATAAATACAAGGGAACCAGTTCCATTGGCAGCCATACATGCCCACGCCATGACATTACCACCACCATGCTTCACTGATGAGGTGGTATGTTTTGGATCATCAGCAGTTCCTTTCCTCCTCCATACTCTTCTCTTCCCATCGCTCTGGTACAAGTTGATCTTTGTCTCATCTGTCCATAGGATGTTGTTCCAGAACTGTAATGGCTTTTTTAGATGTTGTTTGGCAAACTCTAATCTGGTCTTCCTGTTTTTGTGGCTCACCAATGGTTTGCATCTTGTGGCGAACCCTCTATATTCACTCTTGTGAAGACTTCTCTTGATTGTTGACTTTGACACATATACATCTACCTCCTGGAGAGTGTTCTTGATTTGGCCAACTGTTGTGAAGGGGTTTTTCTTCATCAGGGAAATAATTCTTCTGTCATCCACCACAGTTGTTTTCTGTGGTCTTCCGGGTCTTTTGGTGTTGCTGAGCTCTCCGATACATTCTTTCTTTTTAAGAATGTTCCAAACAGTTGATTTGGCCACACCTAATGTTTTTGCTATCTCTCTGATGGGTTTGTTTTGATTTTTCAGCCTAATGATGGCTTGCTTCACTGATAGTAACAGCTCTTTGGATCTCATATTGAGAGTCGACAGCAACTGATTCCAAATGCAAATGTCACACCTAGAATCAACTCCAGACCTTTTACCTGCTTAATTGAAAATGAAATAACGAGGGAATAGCCCACACCTGTCCATGAAATAGCTTTTGAGTTGATAGTCCCATTACTTTTGGCCCCTTAAAAAGTGGGAGGCACATATTGAAACCGTTGTAATTCCTACACCGTTCACCCGATTTGGATGTAATTACCCTAAAATTGAATCTGAAAGTCTGCAGTTAAAGCACATCTTATTTGTTTCATTTCAAATCCATTGTGGTGGTGAATAGATGCCAAAGTCTGAAAGTTCTGTCAATGTCCCAATATTTATGGACCTGACTGTATTTATATATATATATATATATATATATATATATATATATATATATATATTTATTTATGAATAATAAAACAATAGTGGTGCGCTCTGGGGCAATCCTAATGTGTTAATTGATTAATTAAATAAATAAATAAATAAAGCGTGTCTTAGTTGATATTAACTGTACAATGTCCTGCAGTTATAATTGACATAAAGTCCCAACTTTAAATCTGTAGGTAGGGTCTTCTTAAAAAATAAGAACTGGCCAGTTGGTCTGCAATCCTTATCCCTGACCGGGAAATGTACTTTTGTCTAAAATCCTACTATCTCTTATGGAGAAGGATCATTGGATAGTCCCAAGGAATTGATTAATCCTAAAGAGTTTATCTTGTGATGCCTGTATGATGGGTGTTCTTATAGTGTAACCTGATGACAATGTAAACCACCTCGTTCTCCTCTCCACCTCAAATGCAATACATGGACACAGTATCAGGGACTTGGTGAACAGGATAATACAGGTAGGTAAGAATGGCTTGTACTTACCCCATAGGATGTGTCACTCCTGCTGGTTCTCCTAGTCCCGGTGCTCGTACAGATGTTGATGAGGGTACTATATAGCTGTATGAGCTATGTAGCTACACAATATTATGTACTACAGACTCTGGGCCTGATTCAGACCTGGTCGCAAGCACTGAGCGCTCGCAACTGGGTCGATGGTGGCCCAGAGCGATGCGCACGACGGAGCCGGCTCCGTCGTGTGCATGTACAAGACCCGGATAGCGATGGGGAATCCGTCGCTCGAGGCCTCGCACCAAAGGGGGCGTGCTGTTGAAGTTGAGTGACAGCACGCCTCCTTTGGTGGCCAGGCCAGGGGGGGTGGCTGCTCAGACGGAGGCATTCCCATGAGAACACCTACCGTTAGGGGGCAGCCTCACTGACATCACAAGTGATGTCAGTGGGAGAGCTTTCAGCTCTGTTTGAGCTGAAAGCTCTCCGGGGCTTGCAGCCACGAGACCCTACCACAAGGGTCTCGTCGCAAGCCCGATGGTCGCGATGGTCTTGACCATCGCGACCATCATCCTGGCCGCTCGCATTAGCTGTGGGTGGCAACCCACAGCAATGCGAGCGGCCAGGAGGCTGCTCCATAAAGAAAAAAAAAAACGCCCTGATTCAGAGCGAGCGCTCTGTCAGAGCGTTCGGCTCTGATTCAGGGCCTCTGGTCTGATGAAAAACTATTTATTGCTGCAGATAATAACATTATGACTCAGCAAAGTCTGATGCTTTAAATATCATCCTGTGTACAGGAAGAATATAAAAGTTCCAAGGTATGCCATACATATATACGTATATGTACAGTCAGGTGCATAAATATTGGGACATTGACAAAATTTTCATATTTTGGCCTGTATTCACCACCACAATGGCTTTGAAATGAAACAAACAAGATGTGCTTTAACTGCAGACTTTCAGATTTAAATTGAGGGTAATTACATCCAAATAAGGTGAACGGTGTAGGAATTACAACGGTTTCTATATGTGCCTCCCACTTTTTAAGGGGCCAAAAGTAATGGGACAAACTAAACAATCCTAAATCTAACTTTCACTTTTTAATACTTTGTTGCAGATCCTTTGCAGGCAATTACAGCCTGAATTATGGAACGCATAGACATCACCAGACGCTGGTTTCATCCCTAGTGATGCTCTGCCAGGCCTCTACTGCAAATGTCTTCAGTTCCTGCTTGTTCTTGGGGCATTTTCCCTTCAGTTTTGTCTTCATCAAGTGAAATGCATGCTCATTCGGATTCAGGTTAGGGGATTGACTTGGCCATTGCATAACATTCCACTTTTTAGCCTTAAAAAACTCTTTGATTGCTTTTGCAGTATGCTTTGGGTCATTGTCCATCTGCACTGTGAAGCGCCGTCCAATGAGTTCTGAAGCATTTGACTAAATATGAGCATATAATATTGCCCGAAACACTTCAGAATTAATTCTGCTGCTTTTGTCAGCAGTCACATCATCTATAAATACAAGGGAACCAGTTCCATTGGCAGCCATACATGCCCACGCCATGACACTACCACCACCATGCTTCACTGGTAGGTGGTATGTTTTGAATCATGAGCAGTTTCTTTCCTTCTCAATATTCTTCTCTTCCCATCACTCTGGTACCAGTTGATCTTTGTCTCATCTGTCCATAGGATGTTGTTCCAGAACTGTAATGGCTTTTTTAGATGTTGTTTGGCAACTCTAATCTGGTCTTCCTGTTTTGTGGCTCACCAGTGGTTTACATCTTGTGGTGAACCCTCTATATTCACTCTTGTGAAGTCTTCTCTTGATTGTTGACTTTGACACATATACACCTACCTCCTGGAGAGTGTTCTTGATTTGGCCAACTGTTGTGAAGGGGTTTTTCTTCACCAGGGAAATAATTCTTCTGTCATCCACCACAGTTGTTTTTCGTGGTCTTCTGGGTCTTTTGGTGTTGCTGAGCTCTCCGGTGCGTTCTTTCTTTTTAAGAATGTTCCAAATAGTTGATTTGGCCACACCTAATGTTTTTGCTATCTCTCTGATGGGTTTGTTTTGATTTTTCAGCCTAATGATGGCTTGCTTCACTGATAGTGACAGCTCTTTGGATCTCATATTGAGAGTCGACAGCAACTTATTCCAAATGCAAATGTCACACCTAGAATCAACTCCAGACCTTTTACCTGCTTAATTGATAATGAAATAACGAGGGAATAGCCCACACCTTTCCATGAAATAGCTTTTGAGTTGATAGTCCCATTACTTTTGGCCCCTTAAAAAGTGGGAGGCACATATAGAAACCGTTGTAATTCCTACACCGTTCACCTGATTTGGATGTAATTACCCTCAAATTAAATCTGAAAGTCTGCAGTTAAAGCACATCTTGTTTGTTTCATTTCAAAGCCATTGTGGTGGTGAATAGAGGCCAAAATATGAAAATTCTGTCAATGTCCCAATATTTATGCACCTGACTCTATATGTGAGATACACACAGCATACATACACACACAGCATATGTACAAACACACACACACACACACACAGACATCATACATACACATAGCATACTTACACATACACTAGGTGCCGGGCTGCTGCTGCTGAGTGGCCATGACCCTACTTCTTTCTAGATTCCTCTGGGAGGGCTGTGATCTCTTCGCAGTGCGCGGCCACTGCCAGTTCAGATGTCAGTGCTTCAGCATCAGGTGGTATGAAAGCCTCCTTATGCAGAAGTGCTGACAGTTGAACAGGCAGCAGCCGGGCCCGCTGATTGTGCAGAGACAGAGTCAAAGCTGTCTCGGTCTCTGAAAAAAACAATTTGGTTGGTCAGGGGCAGGGCCGGCCCACGCCAAATTTTTTTGTAAGCGAACAGACTTTACGGCGCCCTAGGTGTACTTTTGTGCATGCAGAAGGCCCGCGTCCGTAAAAACAAAGGGTGTGTGGTCTCGTGGGGAATGCAGTATCAATGTGCCACACCCCCTGACACTGACTGCCAAACTTTTAATATGACCTTGTGCACAATGGAACTAAGGTGCCTATTTACTAAGCCTTGGATGGAGATAAAGTTAACATAGATAAGGTTCCAGCCAATCAGCTCCTAACTGTCATGTCACAGGCTGTGTTTGAAAAATGACAGTTAGGAGCTGGTTGGCTGGTACCTTATCTCCGTCAACTATATCTCCATCCAAGGCTTAGTAAATAGACCCCTAAGGGGAGTGTGGTGCTGGCACTGCCTGTACTCACTGAGTGTGAGTGACCACCATGTAGGCCAGGAGCTATGATCCAGGAGGAGGGATTTGACTATTTTATTGAGGTAGATATAGATGTGTCAACATACATTTATCCTCCGTGCGCTACAAGTCGCGTTACACATGACATAATGTGTGAGCGCCCTGTGACTCGGTAACACTGAGTGTCTTATCATGCAACTTTTTACCTTCCAATTGCACAGTGACGTGAATAGGACGCAAAAGCAGTTGCTGCTAATTAAAATGATATGCAGCATGCCAATATTCTGTGTGTGACTGTGGGTGTATCTGCATGAGAAATGCTACGTTACAGTGTCATAGCTGCTGACACGGTAATGTAGCGTTTTGCATACAGATACTGTCACAGTAGCACAAAGAACAGAGGAATGCCACATATCATTTTAATTGGCAGCATCTGCTTGTTTGACCTATTCGCATCACTGTGTGAATAAGATGCATTGGATAGCAAAAATTTGCATGAAGAAACACTTGGCGCTACAGAGTCAAGCCACGGCATGGTACGACTAGAAGGGCTAGTAATTGCACAAGGCGGCTAGATGTATTTGGACACATTTTTGTCTTGCAGCTCTCCCCCAGATACTGCTGACCTACAAGCGCCAGTACTCCTTCCCAGCAGCTGGAAGGGTCTGCTGATACATGTAGTTCTGTAATGACTAGCGAGCGACAAGTTGACTGTGGCTGCCATAAATCATTGTACAAAAGATGAATGTACATGGTGTGTAATACAATAGTACAGCATTTTGAAGCCAACATTAAAAGTGAGCGTTTGTGCATATTTAAAATAGATTTGAAATAATGTTTGCATCACAATGTGTACAGACACGCTCCTACTTATAATGCTGCTTTTAGTATTTGTGTATGTACAGAAAAGCAGGCTACATGGTACAATTGCAGCATGTATTACATTTCTAAAGGGGCACATCCACTAGACGATCTACTCCCTGTCCAATCTCTAAATGATTTTCCCTTGATTTTTTCCCTTGAAATTTTATCTTTCAGTCTGAACGATTTGCAAACGATCTTTAATAGATCAGGTGAAATGGACCTGCATGTTCAGTCGACTGACGAGACAATCAAACGACCAGCGGGAGTGCGCATCGTTGATCGTTAATGACCAAATACTGCATGATTTATAAACTATTTTTAAACGATTGAACGATAATGACATCGTTATCATTCAATCGCCTGCTAAAATTGTGTAGTGGATGCCCCCCTCAAGAATGTCTACATCCCATGGTATAGGTGGGAAAGGTGTAGACTGAGACTAGTAAGGAGCAGGGTATGTTGTTGATGATGCTACAGTAGTTAAGCAGGCTTCCTCTTACCCGACATCACTGCCCGCAGTCTTCTCCGGGTTCCGGACTCCAAGCCCCCAGCTTCCATCCACTGGGCATCCCCAGGCTTCTTTTCGGCAGCATACTGTGACATATCCCGCCCGCCTATTGCAAACTAAAGGAGCTGCGGCCGCCGCTTGTCACACAATGTTGCGGAGCTGATCAGCACCGGCAGCAGACTGTGTTACAGTGACACACTCTGACTGCCCAAGCTTAATCTTGCATGTCGCTGGCTGCGACCGACTCAGGGTGCTATTCTTTATGTGGCGCCCTACTCGGCTGCATATATGTAGAACCGGCCCTGGTCAGGGGGGGGGGTTTTCTATGTACTCAGAAATACCCCCCTGCATGCGCTAGTGCCCAGAAACCTTTTTGTTGAGCATAACCTACTACTCTCCTCCCCTCATTGTCAAAAGGTGCACCCCCATTACCCCTTCTCCCCCTGTTGCATAGCCTCAGCCCTCTGAACTTATTGTAGGACACAGCAGAGCGTGGGACAGGGAGGACATGTGCAGAACAGATTTCCGCCATAACAGATGGCATATGCGACCATGTCAGCTAAAGCCCACTGGCTGTAGTCCAGTCCCGCTCCATGCGACCATGCCAGGTAAAGGCCAGTACACACTAGATGATGTCTAGTGTATACTGACCTCGTAAGCAATGGGACCTGGCGGGGTGTCGGCTTTGGCAAGTGTGTACACTAATTGCGGCAGTGTGCATACACTTGCCGATGCCGGCTTGGTTTTGCCTTTAACATGCTTGCTGCTATAAAATTACGGGAATAATCTACAGTAAATGCGTACAGAAATTTGGTTTGCACGCACAGTGTGAAAAGACGCATTTTGTGGTAAAAAAAACAAAAAACAAAAACATAACATGCGTTTACAAAGTGCAGCCAGTATTGGCTTTTAGATTTGGAGATACAATGTAACTTCTATCTGAAAACAATGATAGCTGATACAGTTTTATTTATGTTTTTAACCTGGCATAAAAAAAATAAACATGTTTTAATTACTGTATGTGCCTCATTTAGAGTTTGGAGTAAATCCAGCTGGCAGGTGCAATTTTTCACCTTGACAGAAAGCCGTTGTGCCTTATTAACTTTAAATTAGTAATCAAAATCAGTAGTAAACATCCTAAATAATGACAACTACTTGTAACAATTCTATTTAACTGAATAATTTTAGTAATATCTATAAAATAAAACTGCAGACAGATTACTGCAATGATGGTAAATATTTTACTTAGAATAGATTATGTTTTGATTTTGCATGCTTTCATCTTTCTATTTGTACAGTTTAGTTGTAGAGAGACACAGCGCAAGTACAGATCTGTTGCAATCTTTTCATCAGTGTGTTTATAAATCATCCACAATGTGCAACATTTTACAGGGTCAAGATTATCTAAACTGTTTATTTAGAAGACACTGGCCAAGCTGAGCAGTGGGTGCACTAATGCCGGAGTTCTGGGAGCTGTCCTGATACTGATCCGACTAAACACCCTTTCACCTTGGCACCTCCCTGTCCCTCCTTATCATATCTTGCTCTGCTGGGTGATAGATATTACACTGACACATTAGGCAGCTTGCTGTGCTTCATCAAGCATATGAGAGGCTACAAAAATACTTAAAACAAGACGACCACCCAAAATACTCTCCCCCATAAACATAAAGCTTTGAATGGAATTCCCAATAATTTGGCATCTTCAATAGACATTGGGAAATAGATAATAGGAAACTGGGCTGATATTGCAGTAAATATGTTCACAAATAAGTGCAATGCCCTATTTATTAATATGAACCATTTAAAGCAGATTATAAATGGTCTCAAAGCTATGTGTTTAGCTAGCTATGATGCCATACATTGCTCACATTAGAATCGTGCAGAGAATTGCCAACTTCATTCTGTGAACATAATTTTCAATGAAATTTAGGGGTATATTTACTAAAGGTTGGTTTATGGTTTTTGGTAGTCTTGCAACCTGACTATTTATTAAAATCAAAACCGATTGCAAAATTACCAAAACCCTGACTTTAGAACATCAGACTAACAATCGATTTTTCAACAAGATCATCCGCAGATTTACTAAAAGTCGGTTTTACAACCTACCAAATTACTAACTGCAAAATGATGGGAAATACACCCAAACACTAGAGCTGCAGAGGTAGGTGAGTTTGGAAGCACTGCATAAATCACTATGATCTGTGCAGGCTTTGTTAGGTTTACAAAGGCTATAAAGAGTAAAAATAAAAATACATGCTCCCCAATCAGTAACCAGCCCCAGTCCTCTCAGCATGGGTCTTGGTATTAGGAGACAGGGGAAAAACTACATGGTGTTCCCCCTATTTTACGATAGCACCAGGCTTAACCAGCCGCATGGTCCTGTCATCACATTAACCAGCCTCAGTGGTCAGCCCAGGACTGGAATTCCTCGGAAAGTGGGGACCCCAAAAATAAAATTAAAAATTTCCTCAAGGAACTACCAGCCCTGGTGGCAGAGGATGCAGGGTAAATAATAATAAAATAGTTAATAATATTGTTCTTTACAGGTGGAGTCCCAGTCAGCCTGCCCCAGTATTAAGTCACTTGTGTGTCCATTGCTATGGCATATCCCCCCAGCTGGTTCTGCCTGATGGTGGTTATTGGAAAATAGGGGGAACCCCACACAGTTTGTCCCCTTATTTTCCAATAGCAGTACAGGCTGAGAGGTCCGGGGCAGGTTATTTATTTGGGGGGCAACCCCATGCATTTTTATTTTAATTCTTTATAACCAGCAGTGGCTCCTGCCCTCTTACCTGAGGGGGTCTGCCGCTGCTGCTGGCCTGGGTCCTGGTGCCTGCTCAATGAAACTGGCAGGCATCGGGACCTGCGCATGCGCAAGATCGGCAGTGGCGCCACGTCTGCGCACGGCTAGCACCAGCATTGGTTGCAGCCCTGAGAAGCCTTGTAGGGCTGCCAGGAAAGGCAGAGCAGCGGCTTCCACTGGAAGCCGCTGTCTGCTGATCGCAGCCCGGACTGGTGGAGGATACACCTCTCCCTGGCGGCCTATCTTCAGCGTGACTGGCAGGTGGTACTTCCAATAGGAAGCCACCTCCAGTCACAGTGATGCCAGTATAGTCACGGACTGCACTTGGCTCACTGAACAGTGGAGGATTTTAGTGAGGGGGCTGCAGCCTGCAGCCCCTAGGTAAGATCCACCACTGTTTATAACCTTTTAAACCTAAGTAAACCTGCAAATATCATGTTGATCTGTGTATTGATTCTGTTTGATGTGTTTTACTGTTGTTTTTTTAACTTCTATTATCTGTTGGTTTTTAATTAAAAGTTTAAAGTCAACATTTTTTAAATTGATAAACACCGTTGATGTCCATCAGTAACTAAACTCTTAGGGGTAAATTTAGTAACCATCAGTTTTGGTTCTAAACCAAATCCGATGGTTAGTAAATTTATCCCTAAGAGTTTAAAAACTTTCTATAGATTATCTGTGACTAATTACAACAGAACAAAATACATTCTAAAAGAATAGCACCATATATGACATACATGTATAATGACAGATTAATGATCTATAATTAGGAAACAATTGATAAGTGTGAAAAGGTGAAGGCTGGACAGATTCTGTGTCCTCTCGTGTCACCACTGCTTGTCACTTATCTTTTGACTGACAAACGAAGCTATTATAGGGGAAATAGGGTTTCTGTAATTTGTCTGTGAGTATACATAAAATAGCTTTACCAGTTTAATTCTTCAGAGACCTCTAAAAGAACTGCTGACATTACCCTCAAGCCATAGGAATGCAGAGTTCACATGGGGCAAGCTGGACGGGGGCTGCTGTAAAAAAATATACAGTAGCACTAGCTATTATAGAGTTGATATATTCTACCCATATCTTTACTGTGCAGTCCTATCTTCTTATATTTGTTGTCTACAGGAACTAGTTTAAACAGCATAAACTAGAGTTTCACAACTCTCACATACAGCATGTTTTCAAAATGTCCCTGTGTGTGCTCAGGTATGGTAATTGCTTAATAGAGATCAGTGGTTCAGTTTTCCTGAAACAGAATGAGTTTTTAACCAGGCTAAACAATCTGGGGGGCTGACACTATAGCATGGACACACACAGCATTGGTTCTCCCGCGATAAGGGCAACCAGCCCCAAACTGGTCAGCCCAGGGATGGAATTCCACGGAAAGTTAGGACCCCATTTTATTATGAAATGAGGTCCCCCGTCCCAAGAAACTACCAGCCCTGGGCTTTCACTCATGGCAATGGGTACCTGGCTAATAGTATTGAAGAATAAATATTGTTCTTTACAGATGAACTACAGGTTCAAGCAAGCCTGCGCCGGCATGCCAGCACTTGTGTAACAACAAGTGCCACAATGCCCTGACATTAAGACCACGCTGGCATCTGTAATACGCCTGTAAAGAAAATATTAAAATAAACACAGGAATCGCACACCATCTATGGTAGTATTTTATTAAAATAAAAAAATTAACATACTTACCAAACCCTTGTGTGGCCCTCTCTTCGTTTCATGTAGGCATCCAATCGTCTTGGTAAAATAAGAAAATGCAAATGAGCCCAGCTGGACATGCACTGTACCTATGTACAGTGCCTAACCCAAATGACCAGTCACTCGTGGTCACTTCCCTTACAACTGCCTTACCACCTATCTTTCCTCCCACTCCCTCCTTGAAGCATTTCAATCTGGCTCCTGTTCTCTCCACTCCACTGAAACTGCCCTCATGAAAGTCTGCAATGACTTCCTTGCTGCCAAATCCAAGGGCCACTACTCTCTGCTCATTCTCCTTGTCCTCTCTGCTGCATTTGACACTGTGGACCACCCTCTACTCCTGCAAATCCTTCTATCTCTTGGTTTATATGGCACTGACCTCTCCTGGCTGTCCTTCTACCTTTCTGATTGTTCCTTCTCTGTCTCCTCTCATGACTCATCTTCACCCCCACTTCCACTAACAGGAGTTTCTGTTCTTGGATCTCTCCTTTTCTCCCTATATACGTCCTCTTTAGGTGAACTCATTAACTCTTTTGACCTCCAATATCATCTCTATGCTGATGATACTCATATTTACATTTCCACCCCCTCGCTCCTTACCCGTATCTCCAACTGTCTCTCTGCTATGTCTTCATGGATGTCCCAGCGCTTTCTTAAACTTAACATGTCTCAGACTGAGATGATCATCTTCCCACGCTCTTCCATTACCTCACTTCCCACCATTTCATTATCTATTGATGGCACAACTATCTCCTATAGCCACAAAATGCGCTGTCTTGGAGTTATCCTAGACTCCTCCCTCTCCTTTAAACCACTCAGCATCTCTCACAGTCCTGCCGCTTCCACCTAAAAAATATCTCCAGGTATAAACCCTTCCTCACCCAGGATGCCACTAAAACCCTCATCCACTTGCTGGTCATCTCTAGATTGGACTACTATAACCTTCTCCTAGCTGGCCTCCCAGTCTCCCACTTCTCTCCACTACAATCGGTCCTCTATGCTGCTGCTCGGCTCATCTTCCTCTCTAGACATTCTACATCTGCTTTCCCTCTCCTTCAAGCCCTACACTGGCCCCCCTTCAGATGCCAATTCAAGGTTCTTACACTCACCAACTAAGCCCTCACAAAATCCTCCCCACATACATTTCTGACCTTCTCTCCCTCCACACTCCCGCCCGTCCACTTCGCTCAACAAATTAATGCTGCCTTTATTGCCAACTGATTACTTCCTCCCACTCCCGCCTCCAAGATTTTGCCTGTGCTGCTCCCTACCTTTGGAACTCTCTCCCTCTCCCTATCAGACTATCCACCTCACTACAAATCTTCAAATGGGTTCTCAAGACCCACTACTTCATCAAGGCCTTCCAGCTCTCACCCTAACCCACATAATGCTCTTTCCTCCCTATCTTCCCCTTATGTGATACGCCTGTCTGTCTGCCCCTCCCCTTTAGAATGTAAGCTCTCACAAGCAGGGACTTCTTCCCTCATGTGCTTCTCTACACTTTCTTGTACTCCTTACTCCTCATAAGGGCACCTAACACATGACTGCCAACTCCCTGATGCTTATTGTGAATGTTTTAATCGCTATTGCAGCAATGAATATAAACCATGTCCTTCACTGTAATGTACTGTAAGTTACTTGTTTCTTGTTCCCTTATTAGTTTTATGTACTATGTAAGGCGCTGCGGAACACTTGTGGCGTCATATAAATAAAGGATAATAATAATAAAACTGAATGGAGTAGTGCTGATTGGCTGAGAGAGTGGGAACGGTTGCTATGGCTGAGTCTGTTCTCAGCCAAATAGTGCTTTCCCATTCAGTCCTAAAGAAATGACCGCGGTGACATAGGTACAGTGCATGTCCGGATTGGATGCCTACATGGAACGAAGAGAAGGTCACAAAAGGGTTTAGTAAGTATGTTAATTTCTTTTTTTAAAAATAAAATACTACCACAGTCAGTGTGTGCGAGTCCTGTGTTTATTTGAATATTTTATTTACATGTGGACTACAGGTGCCAGCAAGCCCTTAATGTCCAGGCATGCCGGCACTTGTTGTTCCACAAGTGCCTGAATCCCAGGACTGGCTTGCTGGGACCTGTAGTCTGTCTATTTCAATAATACTATTTACCCCACATCCACCGCCACCAGGGACGCGGGGAATAGCCTTGGGCTTTCAGCCCAAGGCTGGTAGTTGCTCAGGAGGGTGGACCCCATTTTATTTTTTGGGGCCCCCTTTTTGAATAATTCCAGCCCTGTTCTGAGTAGTTTATGGCTGGTTGCCATTATGGCAGGTGTACACCACACTGTATGTACCCTGCTATAGTGTCAGCCTCCCCCAGCTGGTTCAGCCTGGTGCTGGTTATTTGAAAATGGGGGAAACCCCATGCCATTTTTCCAATATCAGTGCAGAGTTCCAGGACTGGTTATTAATTTGGGGACGGGAACCCCACACATTTTTTTTTATGTAACTATTTCGCTGCTACGAGTAGCATCTAAACTAGCGGCTTTGGAGAAGTGTATTGGTATATTATATTTTCTACTAGGCTTTTAATTTTATGTTATTAGTTCTTGATTAATTAAAACATTCACTGTATAGAGCCACATAGCTGGACCACAAGTATACTATACCACAGCCGTTATAGTACATGGTATCACGATACCATCCATTGGTGTATTAGTCAGTACCTTGTCCGGCGCACTACATGGCCCAGCAACACATTGACCTCCAGGCTACCCCAATATATATGATCTGCATACCGCTGTTACAACTGTGATATCCTTGTGTCATTTTCCACTTGTTGTTCTACCTGATACAATGGACTAATCACCACAGAGCCGGCCCTAACCAATTTGATGCCCTAGGCAAGATTGTGGCTGGTGCCCGCTAGCAATGCTGCTAGTTCTGCCTCTGACCCAACACCCCTCTCCCAGCACAGCACCCATCACCCACCAGCACAGATGATAACAGCATTCAGCAACACCCATAACCCCTCACCCATAGCAATACTCACTCACTGAGCTGTAACTAGACATTTTGGTGCCCTGTGCCAGAAAGAGCATTGGCCCCACCACCCTATTTTCAATAGGGACAAGACCGTGGTGATGCTAGGAAGGTCATGGCCACACCATATTTTCCCCAATTCAAATTACATCACACAGTAGGTCAACATTATTCACATTACATCACAGAATAGTGTCCTTTATTCACATTGAGTCACACAGTAGTGTCAGTTATTCACATTACACCACACCGTATTGCTCCTTATTCACATTACACTGTATTACTCCTTACTCACATTACGCCACACAGTAGTGCCCTTTATACACATTGCACCACACAGTAGTACCCTTTATAGACATTACGCCACACAGTAGTGCCCTTTATACACATTACGCCACACAGTAGTGCCCTTTATACACATTACGCTACACAGTAGTGCCCTTTATACACATTACACCACAGAGTAGTGCCCTTTATACACATTACACCACACAGTAGTTCACGTTATAAACATAAGGACATGCATTATAAGAATCTCTTTAATGAGAGATTTTCCTCAGGGACCAGTCATCCATATGCCAAACAAATCAAAGCCAATGCCAGGAGAGTGATGTCATCAAGAAATGATCCTGTTGCAGGCGCCCCTCACACCACAGGTAGCAACCTGTTACCATAGTGACAACCCGCCACCAATAACATAGTACAGCTATAAGAACCAAGGGGTCCTTTAACATTAATATAAAGCCAGTCTGACAAATAGTGAAAGTATAACCAAATAGCAAGGGAATAATCTGCCCTCAGCGTGGTTAAACAGTCAATATACACTTTTTCCTGTGCCATGTCAAATGTCCAGTAGACCAGCCCAGGGCCCAGTACACTGATACCTCTGGGCCCGCCTCACCACCTCCCGCGAGCCCCGCACCCACACATCAAAATATGATTTCTTCTATTTAGTTTTACTTTCAGAGGTACTGCTAGTGTAAATGTAAAATGCACCTCATAAATATACCACCAGTTTTATAATTGTTTAAAAAAATTGTGCAGATTGGCTTTAAATAAATTAGTTTATTAATATTCAAGAGAATTGAGAAAAAGTACATTTACAGTTCAGTTATAACAGTAAATAACAAAGTGCATAAGAAGGGGAACAGACCTATAGAACCTTCACAATTACCAAAAAAAGCAATATACTGTAAAAATGAACAATATTGAAATGTATCTTGCTCTTGTATCTTGTATCTTGCTCACTCAAAATATTGAATGTAAAAATATAGTAAAAATACACTGTAACTTGAATTGGCTTACCATACAGTCTTTGTTGGTGAAGGCTCACGCTGTGCTGCCACATTCCATGTCACTCTTCTTCAGGGCTGGGACTGCAAGACAGTGAGGGTGTCTTTTGAAAAACCTGAGTCAGGCAGTGGTGGTGATGCAGGCCTGCAGCATTAAGTGTACTGTACCCATGAGGGGTGGATCCTGCTCACCTGGTCTTCTCCTCTTAGGAATCCTGGGCCGCGGCGGCAGGTCAAGAACAGAACAGGGAAGGGTTGGTTCAGCGTCATGCATAATGACTTCATGACATCATTAATATCTTGCACAGCACAGGCCGGACCAGACCAAGTGATGGAAAACCTGGGGGTGGTGGGACGACTTGATGATTATTTTTCCCCCCTACTTTTGCCGCACTTTACGGGCAGCAGAAGTTAGGTTATAAATAACTATTAGATGCAGCGGCCCAGTTTTCTGCACCTGAACCCTGGGGCCCCTGTGAACCACGGGTCCCAGGACATGGGTACCATTTGTATCCCCATGTCACTTCCTCCCTCCACTCAGCAGCAGCTAGCCTTCACTTCACACAGTTATTCACTTCCGGGAGCTAGAAGATTGCCGCACTTGACAATCGAGGGACTGGGAACTTCCGATTTTTGTTTGCAGCAAGTGGGGAACATTACAGATATACCACAAGTCACCTCCGGTTGGACACGCGGGAATGTACGTCCCGCCGATGACGTCATTATGGTATTCCGTTCCGGCTGATGCAGAAATGCGGGACGGAATGGATTATGGACTTTTGTTTCACAGAACTTTACTCTATTAAATTGTATTTTAAAGTTGGGACGCATGTTCACTATGGGGTTTCTATTAGTTGAAGGATCAGGAGAGGCATCTCTGGTACATTTATTTTGAGGTATATACGAATAGGAGTGATTGGTCTTATTCGGGTTTTTAAGACAATGTTGGATAGGCCCCTCCCAATATTTATTGAACATAGTTAGGGTAGGTATAAAAGCTCAAGCATGGATGATTCCTACACACCTTGAGGAAGAACCTGAGGGGTTCGAAACGCGTTGGTGGTAAGGGATCCTTCATTCGGTGGGCCACAGGTTTATTTGCATAAAGACCATTTCTTATGTAATCACACCTTTTGGGAGGCCTAAACTGTATGGATTGGACTATTTTTTATGCTGTTTTTTATGCTGTTGTGTTTGGAGGATTAAAATATATTTTTTAACCAAAAATCTGAACACTTGCACTTTATGAAGTGACGCTATATGTACAAGTGGAGACTCAGACGTTTTACTTGAATATCTTTATATGGTATTGCTGATTGGATTTCTGGAGGGGTAAACCCTTTGAGACAACTATATTGGGATATGTAAAGATACCTTTTGTGGAATATCCAAACCTGAATTCAGGTGAGTTTGGTTCCTCAGGGGGGATACCTGTATGTAACATCCTTGAATTAAGATTAAGGAAGAAACATTAACGATACCTTTTGATGAATGTATCTCACCTAGGATAGGTGAGTTATTCACGAGTTCTTCCTGGTTACACCTATAATCTATTGGATGTACACACAGACGTTGTTTTTGTTTTTCTTCTTTTCATTGAGAGGAAGATTCTGCATTACATCTGGAACCTAGAAAGACAGCGCCAATTGGACCACTCATTTGTATTGTTTATGTGGGTTAGCACTGAGCAGCACCAGTGAGTCTGGGGTGGGGCGGCCAGCGAGGGGAAGGAGACCTGATATAAGCTCGTCTGACAGACAGCCCAGCCGAGCCATGACACACAGTCCTCCCTTCCCTCCGACAGTGACACGGACTCTAAGTCCATGTCACTGAAGTAATATGTCAGTCACTTCTGTGGGCAGCCGTGCGTTAGGGGAAGTAATCGCCACCGCTGATCCACAAAGGACAGCTCTTAGAGGTGCTGGCG
This sequence comes from Taudactylus pleione, assembly GCA_031769625.1. Classification (NCBI taxonomy): domain Eukaryota; kingdom Metazoa; phylum Chordata; class Amphibia; order Anura; family Myobatrachidae; genus Taudactylus; species Taudactylus pleione. Next base: position 6,143,003 of record JAUIMM010000015.1, on the reverse strand, counting down.
CCGTCCGCTTGTCCTGGTCCTGCTGCTGCCGCCCGCTGTCAAGCTGAACTGGCCCTAGGCTTGGAATGCATACCCCTAGGCATTTGCCTAATTTGCCTATGCCTAGGGCCGGCTCTGAATCACCATCCTCACCTAACTGCATTATATACTTTACACCACATGCATATTGGCCAAGCACATTATACCCTGGTTTAACTACTGTCTACTGCTCCCAGCAAGATCTGATGACATTCTACGGTGCTATCGGGTCATACCCAGCCTGCTGTCTCCCCAATAATCTTGCAGGAATGTCTGGGGATGGAATCAATTTCCAGATTTCTCTCATAGAGTACAGTATGTTGGCATTTCTGACAGTCCTCTGTGAGCATGTTTTCTAAGTTATTCAGCATATGCTTTAAATACTTATACACCTCTGACATTGCTGCTCAATTTTGTAATTATTATGTAAATGGCTGATATATAATTTTTTTTAACAACATGTCTTGGCCATAAGCCCCACCCACTCACTTTTGAACAGCTTGCCTCACGCATAGTCTTACAGTCATATAGAAATAATATACATGTAATGTGTGTATGGTTACAATAACAGGCCACTTGTGTAACCTCAGGGCTGGAAACAATTAGCAAATTCAAAACCACATCTTAAAATGACAGTAAATGAGCTTACCAAGTTAAACATGTTTGGCCCTAACCTTGACCGTGACCACTTTGCATAGCTCTACAAGAGTGATGTCAGTAGGACAGCCTTTTCCCTTTATCCGCTTGTTCCTTTGACCTGCCAGTGTCCACAAATTACAATAATCCTCACTCCAATTTCCCATAGTCTAGTAAACACATTCTTATCACTAGTCAGGGGATTAGCAGGGGGTTTACGTTAGATTTAGCACACAGTATAGGAGACAGGCTGGGCCTGTAGGAGGGATGTCTATAGATAAGAATTGCTCCTCGTGACTATTTTTGATAAGAGTCTATTGATGGGTGCTTTCTAATCTTACTTTTGGGCCAATGCACACTAAAGACAATGTTTTAAAAGACCACTATATATATAAGACATTGAGCAGATATAACTCTTGCTTCACAGCTCTGGAAACTTCATAAATACATTTTTATTGAGCTTTACAGTATCACAGATTTTATTATACATTCTGGACTGTTGTCAATTAATAAACATATCAATAATTTAATATTTAATTTTAAAACAATTGCGCTTGGCACACATTCTGGTTGTTCCAATTGCTGAGTGACAGATTCAGTTTTGCGAGACATGTGGACAAGTGACCGTAAACGAAGACATACTGCCCAAACACTGTCAATATCATTTTAGTAGGTTCATTCTTGTGCATTATATTGGATTGCAGGCCACATACAGTACATGACAATATCTGGGCAATCTGCTCATATTGCAGATGACATTGCAGCATTTGTCGCCAGTTAAAAACAACTGGAATAAGGTAATAAAAAAAGGAGAAATTATTGACATTCATTTCATTGGCTTATCATGAACATAACTAATGTTCAATGTAAATGTTAATGGTAATTTCCAATCAATATTTTTGGGGTAGACCTATGGAGTCTATTTATCAATAAATATTTGCAGCTTTTTCGTTTTTTTAGGGGGGTTACGGCAAATATTTAGTATCCCCCGAATGTATGACATAGGGACTGTGGCAGATATCTCTGATACCTGTTGTGATCCCTCCAGTCCCGCAGGCAGCTACAACCCCAATAGGTTTCTATGGGGGATGCGATGCTGCCATATTTACATTTGGGGGATACTAAATATTTGCTGTAACCCCCCTAAAAAAAACGAAAAAGCTGCAAGTATTTATTGATAAATAGGCCCCATAGGTCTACCCCAAAAATATTGATTGGAAATTAGCATTAACATTTACACTGAACATTAGTTCAATTTCCATAATATGATGCATTCTGGAGATTGGCCTTCGCAGCCAATGTAGCCTACGGGCTATACATCACAGATTTCGTTGGCGGAGGGTTCCCCCAGAACCCTCCCTGGCAATGGCAGTCGGCAATGTCTGGTCAGCGGGACTGTGCATGTGCCCCAGCAGCACTCAGCACATTGCAGGGACAAGCTCCTTTCGGAGCCCCTGTCCCTGTGGGTGCCAGTAATATATGCCACTGGTAAACTCGCAACCTGCAATACAATCTTGGGTGATAACACTGCGCCCAGATCTCTTTGGAAATGCGATATTTGATAAATGCCCCCTATAGTATAGTGTATGTGTTAACAAAACAAATTTCAAATGAAACATTTTTATTGAGTCGGTAACACGAGTATACTGTATATGACCAGATTCAATGCATGAGAGATAATATTATTAAGTCACCCATAGTTTTATTATTTTACACAACACTCTTAAGCTTTAACTAACTAATAAATAAGACACAGACAACTGTATAGAATTGGTAAAAGAGGTCACAGCCAAATTTATTATATGAAATTAGAATTGTTAATTAGTCCTGGTGGTGAAAAAGCAGTGCTACCTCGGTCTACAGCTTATAATTAATTGAACGCTATACTAAAAAAATAGGGGTGGAGTTTTCACCACCCCCTGCGCAAGCTATCCTGGGTAGAACCACCTCCCCTTAACTAGCGTCACTGTGCGGGGCTGTCGGGGAAGCAGGGCGGGCAGCCCCGGTAATGTCCGGCGGGGGAAACAGCCGGGGGGTGCTGGGTGCGCTCCCCGCATCCCTGGCCAACCAAGCCCGGAGGCCGGATGGCGAAGGGGCTGGCGGGAGTGGGGCGGCGGAGGAGAGGGCCCGTGCAGCTGTGGACAGGCGCTCACCCTGGGCAAGAGGAGAGGCCGCGGCGATCGCTAATGGTCTGGCGGTCTCTGCAAGGCGGCGGGGAGGGGGGGGCATTTCTGCGGGGATGGGGCATCGTGCTGCAAATGGGGGGGGTTTGGGATAACAGGAGATAGAGGGACAGGAATGGAAGAAGAGAGAAATAGGGTGATTGAGAGTAAGGCTATGTCAAAAGGAACTGAATGAAAGAAAGAAACATATATGAAAATGTTTATGTGAAGAATGAACTGCACACTACAGCTACTGAGTTCTTATCACTCTGGATCTCAAAATGGAAGGAGGCAGATAGAGATGGCTAGTGAGTGAGTGTCTCAACACACTGACTCGAATCATTCAAATGAGTGAATGATTCGAGTCACTCAGTGTTTGGTGAGTCGAGACACCCACCTCCCCTAGCCTCTCTGTCACCTCCCCTAGCCTCTCTGTCACCTCCCCTAGCCTCTGTCACCTCCCCTAGCCTCTCTGTCAGTGGTAGCTAGTGAATGGCAGCTCCGCCCCCCTACACTGCTGATCAGCAGTGTAGGGGGCGGAGCTGTCACCGACTCACTCTGAGTCGTGCAGCTACTGCCAGGGCTCAGGGCAGTGCACTAACTCTCCTGAGTCAGTGCAGAGGCTTGAGCTGGGATGCGGAGGGCGGAGCTGTCAGCGACTCACTGAGTCGCACAGCTACAGCCAGGGCTCGGGGAGTTCACTGACTCAGGACAGTTGTAGTGCTGGGCTGCAGGGGGGCGGAGCTGTCAGCGACTCACTCTGAGTCACTGGCTCCCCTGCTGGCTCCAGCGCTGCTCTATCTAAAGAGCCGTGTCTCGAGACACTTCACTGAGTTTAGCCATGAGGCTCAACTCAGTTCAGTGAATTGATCAGCCCATCCCTAGAGGCAGTTGACTCCTCCTCCAGCCTTAAATGCAAGTGCTAAACCCCGCCTCGACGGGGCAGCTAATAGGCGAACCAGATAATGATTGGCAACTGACCTCCACCAATTACAAACTATCAACAAAACCAGCTCTAACTAGTACTGTACTCTATAAAAAACAGTGTGCTTATATCTTCTCAAGCTTAATCAAGCATTCGAATATTTTTATTTTCATTTAGAACTTATACAAATTATTAAGAAAATACCATTAATGACATATCTTCACTGTTTGTAGGAAGATTACATGTACACTTTTGCTTGTCCACACCAATACTCATGTTACCTTCCTCCTAATATTCAGTATGATTGCCAAATCAGACATTTTCAGTTTCTTGTTCACCCATCCATAATGCCAGAAACATTCTACACAATGGAGAAAGCAGGAAGATTTGACAGGTATTCTAGTATTTTAAAAAGAACATGCTCTGAAATTGTAATGTTTGGAGAGGCACAATTTAGTTTTTATATGGACAATTGCCCAGAAATAGTAATGACATGGCATATACAGTACCAGGCTTCTTTTTTTATTTTTGCTATTTTTAATACCCTTACAGACTTTTCTTTTGTAGCACGCCACTCATGAAATATTTGCAAATTTGACTCTGTAACAAAACATATAAACAACATACTGTAAAATTACCCACCAACCTTGCATTCATTTATATCAGTGAATGGAAAAATCAGGAGTGAATAGCAAGCTCCAATGGGATTTTGCCGCGGATGATATTTGACTTCATATTCAGAGCAGTTTTTTGCAGCTTTTTTCCTGAAGGAGCAATTACAGCTTCTGATAGGTTGCCAATCTAGAACATGAGGCAGTAGGTGTAATACCTTTTATGGCTAAAGGAAGGTTAGGAGAGAGAATTTATTAAAATTTATACTTATCCGTCCATTTTTATAGATCTAAAATTAAAATAAGAAATAGAAATACATAAGTAAGTCCCGAAAAGAACACTATTCACCTTTAAACAATTTACTTTATATTGTGTCTTTTCCTAATAGAAATGTCCTGATCCTTGAGTCCTATAACTTAGCAGAAATAACACAGAATAATTGCACATAATTTACCAGTAGTCAGTCTAACGAGACGCCTATTTTTCCAGGGCAGTACAAATGGACAAATAATTACAGTTATTCTATACGTTTTGCACAGAGGGAGAACTGTGTCACATAACATGCAAGTGGTCTAGTGTATTTCGCTAAAGGGCTTCATTTATTTACGGGAAGGTGAACAAAGTGAATTAATCGTTGGTATATGGAATCTATTCATTGCATTCAAGAACATACATATTCACATTAGCAGTACATTGTATAAATGAGTGTATATAATTAATACGCAGTACAGTTTATATACATTATATAATATGTATAAGCAAATAAGAAACCACAAACTCTTCTTCATCTAGTACAATATACTCTGCTTCCAAACTTTTACATTTCAATAACTAACTGATGTTTAACCACAATTCTACATCACGGTCTCTACCACAGATGTAGATTCTACTTTGCCTGTTACCTGTTTCCATAGTGTTCTAAGCCACAGCTGTTGTTTCACCTGTAACTTGCAATCAGGTCAAGGTCACCTGGTTTAGCATTTACTCCTTATTGCCAAAACTATCAGTTGCGGATGATCGGTGGCTTTGACAAACCGTAGCACAGGAAATATACTCCCCAGTGTTGCAGTATGCACTTTACTCTGACCTAGGCTGGAATCATAGGCATAGGAATAAGGGAGGGGCAAGGAGTTGGCTCTTTATGGCCCAGACATTTGAAAGGCGGTGGCCATGGACGAAGAGAGTGGTGGTGCTTTATAGAAATAGACTTCATCACTTACAAATCCCTCGCCCAATCTTCCCTCATTTACATCTCTGACCTCATCTCCCTTCACACTCCCACCCACCCACTTTGCGCAACGATTGCATGCTGCCTCTCATGGCAGCCGATTACTTCCTCCCACTCCCGCCTCCAAGATTTTCCCCGTGCTGCTCCCTTCCTCTGGAACTCTCTCCCTCTCCCCATCAGACTCTCCACCTCTCTACAAATCTTTAAATGGGCTCTTAAAACTAGAGATGTGCGCCGACCCTCGTGTTTTGTTTTTGGATCTGGATCTCCCCTGGTTTTGGATCTGAATCTGGTTTTGGATCTGGATTTTTTTCTTAAAATATAAAAAAACAGCTAAAATCACATAAAATGTGCCTTTTTTGTTCCTACAGTATTAATAACCTCAATAACATTTATTTCCACTTGTTTCCAGTCAATTTTGGTTACCTCACAGCTCACAATATAGCTTTTTTTCATCTAGTTAAAGGACCAAAAGGTTGCATCCAGCTTGCTGACTCAAAACTGATTGATATAATTATTAATAGAGTTGAGGACTTTGCAAAGGTGATGATTGGGATACCCTTGAGGATTGAAAGCATGGGCCTTCATAGAGGACAAAGAAGTTGATGGCCTTGCATTATCATGATGACTGCTGGCGGCAGCTACAACATGTGGTTATTGGCCTTGCTCTCCTGTCATGTGACAGCCCTCCATATTTTCTGCTGTCTTGAAGCAGTGTCACAAGCACCAATAGTGTAACCAAGGTGCGGTTACAAAATTCACACACGTGCAGTCGTGCGCACATAGAAAAAATATATACAAAAGACACTATTTTTTGGGGGGGGTCCAGAACTTGGGCCCAGAGCACAGATTGGTGACGACTGGAGTTGGGCAGCACTAGGTTGTGTTGCTGTATCTTGTGTGGCTAAGTTTAACACGCACACACACACACAGAAAATAAATAGACAAAAGACTATTTTTTGGGGGGGGAAGGTTTTCGGGTCCTGAACTTGGGCCCAGAGCACAGATTGATGACAACTGGAGTCGGACAGCACTAGGTTGCATTACCGACTTGCTAGATCTTGTGCGGCTAAGCCTAACACGCACAGACACACAGACAATTATTAGAAAAAAAGACAATTGATTTTAATTTTTTTTATGCTCCAGAACTTGGGCCCAGAGCACAGAATGATCATGACTGAGTCGGGCAGCACTAGCTTGCATTGCCGACTTGCTAGATCTTGTGCGGCTAAGCCTAACACGCACAGACACACAGACAATTTATTAGAAAAAAAAGACAATTGATTTTAATTTTTTTTATACTCCAGAACTTGGGCCCAGAGCACAGAATGATCACGACTGAGTCGGGCAGCACTAGCTTGCGTTGCCGACTTGCTAGATCTTGTGCGGCTAAGCCTAACACGCACAGACACACAGACAATTATTAGAAAAAAGACAATTGATTTTAATTGTTTTATGCTCCAGAACTTGGGCCCAGAGCACAGATTGATCACGACTGGAGTCGGGCAGCAGCACTAGCTTGCAACTTGCGTTGCTGGCTGGATCTTGTGCGGTACTGCAGTTAAGCCTAACGCGCATGCACACACAGAAAAATATAAAAGACACTTTGATTGATTTTTTTTTTACTATATATTTTTTATTTATTTTTTTTGAGTCCAGAACTTGGGCCCAGATGGACACAGCACCAGCCCAGATGTATCTACAGTTCTGCACCAGCCCAGATGGACACAGCAGACATGAAAAACACCAGCCCAGGACACAGCAGACAGCACAGACAGCCCAGATGGATCAGCAACAGCCCAGATGGACACAGCAGACAGCACAGTGACAGCTGTCACAGGCACCAGCCCAGAATGGATCAGCAGTCACCAGCCCAGGACACAGCAGATAGCACCAGCACCTCTCCCAACCCTACACTACCCACCCTCCCTGTTCAGTCTCCACAGCCGGAGTGAAATGGCGTCCGTCGTGTGGTTCCTTATATACTACATTGATCATAGAGACGAAAGCTCGCGATCCGCGAGATTTCATCTCTATGGTTTTGCCTCGATTTGAGAGATCCGAGTAAGGTGGGAACATCCGAAGCCTGCTTGGATCCGACTCGGTTCTGCTAAATTCAGGTGGGTTCGGATCTCTGGAAACCGAACCCGCTCATCTCTACTCAAGACCCACTACTTCATGAAAGCCTTCCAGCTCTCTTCCTAACCCACTGCTACATGCTCCTTCCTCCCTGTCTACCCCATCTGTGTCTTACCTGTTTGTGTCTGCCCCATCCCTTTAGAATGTAAGCTCTCACGAGTAGGGCCCTCTACCCTCATGTGCTTCTCCGTACTTACACTTTCATCTACTTCTTACTCCCCTCAAGGGCACTTAACACTTCATTACTTACGTCCTGCTGCTTATTTTCAGTGTTATGATCGTTAATGCAACAATGTGTTTAAACCATGTCCTTGTCCTGCATTGTATTGTACTGTAAGTCACTGGTTTCTTGTTCACTCATCTGTTTATGTACTTTGCAAGGCGCTGCGGAACCCTTGCGGCATCATATAAATAAATAATAATAAAAATAATAATAATAATAATGACAAATTATTTCTCAAAAATATATTTTTTTCACAAAGCTGTAAGCTGGGACAAAAACATTGAGTAATTTTAAACAAATCACTTTAAAGATTCAGAACAATTATCAATAATGTAAATCTCATCAGAGAATGTGTAAATACCAGCCAGTGCTGGTGTGTGGGATTCAAGAATAAATATTCTAGTTGCTATGGGAATCTGTGAAAACAAATATGTTCTGTGGTCATAGTTCCCAGACTCCTCTCACTGATAACTATGGGAGATATTGATATAAATAGTTTCTTCTCTTAGATCATTATATTGCTGTATACACAAGAAGTGCCACAATGGAATTCATTAGATACCTGTTTTGCAGAATGGATAGCGTTTAGAAGAAATCAGTGGTGGTTATAATGTCATCATAGGCAACCTACAAGTCAACTATTGACCTAGATTTTAACTGATCTGGGGAGATGTAGTTATGAGCCGCCATGCTAGCCGCGTCAACTCTCAATGGCCGCTCCGTCCCAGCCGTTGCTAGGCAGCCGGGCCACTGCTAGCAGCCGCATTGACTTCTGGTTCCGGCTGTTACTAAGCAGCCAGGATGGCTCAAAGCCACGTGGCTGCGGTGTAATTTGGAAAAGTCTGATTGGCTCCTGTATTTGGTAAAAGGATGGAAGGGTTTTAGCCTCCCTGTCAGGTATAGCGTCCTTGTCCTGCAAAGAAGCTGTTCTACTGTCCTCCTGCATGGACTGCTGTGACTCATTACCTCCTGGCAGAGCCGTAACTAGATTTTTTGTTGCCCTGTGCCAGAATGAGCATTGGCGCCCCCCCTATTTCTTAAATAGGGAGATAACACACCTGAAAAAGGCCATGGCCTCATGGGGAAGTGCCGGGGAAGAGATAGAGAGGTCAGGAGATGCTGGGGATAAAATAAGAGGAAGCTACAAGTGAAAATGATAATAAACAGAAAATTGACTGGCCCGAACAGTGCTCTTGCCCTGCGGTGCCCTGTGCCATTAAGCTTTTTTGTAGCCTCAATACATTGTTGTTGAATGGACTGCTCATTGGACTCAGGTATATTTTTTGCTCACATATACTGAAGACTTATGTGTTGTAGATTATTGTATATGAATTTATCACCTTGTGTATCTGTTTTATATATTTTGTAATTCTTTTTGAAATCCAAAAAGATTAACAACAGGAGGCTGGGCCAGGCATGCTGTCTACTCGAACAGGAACAAGGTTAGTGCTTCCATCCCCTGTAGCCAGAGCCCCCCTCTCCCCCAGACCCCCCATCCCAATGTATCCCCCTTCTCCAGCCCAGTGTCCCCCATCATTTCACTGACTCCTATTCTATTTCGGTTAGGTCTAAAGTGAAGTGGTTTACAGGACCTCTGTAAGCTGTGACTTGTGACAACAGGGGGAGGAGTATGATTCAGAACAGGGGGCCAAAAGTGTACCTTCATGGGCTTGCTTCACTCGCCACAGGTTTATATTCCTCCTCTAGCTGACCAGCCCTGTAGTAGTGGTTACATGGTTGTGACATCAGAGATCCTATTGCCAACTTGGATTTAGCATCAACCATTCTATTTCCCATTCATCCTAAGGACCTGGATGTGATGTGGGTGAGGGAGGATGTGCGTTTCCATTCCCTCACAACGCTGTTATTATGCCTCAGCTGGAGTATGTGAACACCGATAGTAGAAATTTGTACCCTCTCAGGCTCGCTTTGCTCGCCACAGGTTTAAATTCCTCCTCTATTCCCACGTGGATAGTAACACTGGTAGCTGACCGGCCATGTATTAGCGGTTACATGGTTGTGACATCAGAGGTCCTTTTGCCAACTTGGATGGGTGAGGGAGGAAGTGCGGTTCCATGCCCTCACAATGCTGTTATTTTGCCTCAGCTGGAGTATGTGGACACCGATAGTAGAAATTTGTACCCTTGCTGGCTTGCTTTGCTCGGCACGCTTCGAGCACGGTGGCCCTTGTGGATAGTAACTGATGATGGTAGGGTCCATTTGGTGAAGGGCATCTAGACGCTACCATCCCAGTGTCTCCCACCCAGTCAGTTCAGTGTCTCCCTCTTCCCTCCCTAACCAGCTCACTGCCCCCACCTAGGACTTCCCAGCCAGCCTAGTCATAGTGTCTTCTCTTTTAGCCCAGGGTCCCCCTTTCACAAGCCTAGTGTTCCTCCTCTCAACCCCATCTCATTGCCCCCTTCCCATCTAGCCTACTGCCCAATTGCACTTTCCCCCCATTCAGGTCACTACATCCCTAACTGGGAACATTCCTGCCACCACTTAACTACCCCTTCATTAGGACAGCCTCCTCCACTGATACCCTGGGGGTGGGCCAGAGGAGATGGAGTCACAGAGGAGATGGTGTTGGGGGACACAACAGAGAAGGCACTGGAGAGCTATAGGGCTGGTGCTGGGGAGACATATGGGGGGCAGGTGCTTGAGACACACAGTGGGCTGGTGCTGGAGAGAAACAGGTATGACCGCTGGTAGGATTAGAGGAAAAAGGGGGACAGTAATCTTCAGTAAAAGACACAAATTCTAAAAAAAAACATATATCTGATATAAAAGGTACCAAATTAGTAAATATATTTTATTAATATAAAACTGTTAGATCAGGGAAACTCCGTTTTTACAATGAACCAAAACTCTTGTTACTATGTATTACCTGGTTGAACCTCTGTTGCATGTTGATGACATTGGCTTTATTCCCGTGCAAATAGGCGGCTTCCAAACCATGCGATCTCCTGCATGAATAGTGAATACCAACTCAAGACACTGCATGTCCAGGGAGGATCAATTTTTTCAGAGGTTCCCTCATTGCAGAGACATCATATACAGTAGGTAAGAAAATACTCATTAACATGCTCAATGTCTTTATTCATTGGAGAGAGGGACTTGAGACATGGCTATCAGGTCCCATAGCGGTGGGCATGCCCCCAGCGTGAAAAAATGTGGGGTAGTGGCTTATGTACATAGCATTTCACACAAGGCAATGCCCCTTGCCACAAGACCACACCCACTTTTTTGGGCACATGCCTTCATTAGGCGCTCATAAGGCCACTTTCATAATAACAATACCACTTGGAAGCCAGCCTGTGTTATTGCCTGTCAGCAGTATCCAGCTATTTCTCAGTATTTGTCAGTATTATGTTATATCGCACTGCTTCTACCTGTATTCCTACATTTGTTTTGCTACGATCAATATCCTGGTCCCTGGGTCCATTTCCTGGTTGCTAGCTACTGGGGACCTGAGCTTGGTCCTGACTGTGGGTCCTACCCATCTTGACCTACTCCAGCCACTCTCACTGTCGCCATCTGGTTTCTGACATAAACTTGTACTACTTTGAGTATAAGTCCTGGGGCTACCCGAGTACCTATGAGAATATAGATCTCTCTGGAAAGGATGCTGCTGTAGGTGAGGACCTCTGTAGCCGTGTTCTAGGAGTTAAGGCGGTTACCTGGATGCACCGTAACAGATGTATCAAACCTTTGAGAGATAAAGTGGAAAAGTTGCCCGTAATCAGCTTCTGACATTTATCTAGCACAGTCCATGAAATCAATGGCAGTTAAAATCTGATTGGCTGCTACGGGCAGCTTCACTTTATCTCTCTTGAAGGTTTAATACATCTCTCCCCTGGTGCCTGTTTACTAGCATCTTGTGACATATTTAACCCCTTAAAGACCATAGGGGTTTTCATCCAATCATAACCAGAATAAATAGTACTTTTTATGATGTCTTACAGATGTGTGTCTTTTTGGCACACATTAGTTATCATATAGGGATCCACTGCACTTGGATGCAGTCTTTAGTACTGCTCTGGTGGTGGTTTGCATAGCTCAGTAATTCTTTACCACTGAGGCAAATAAAATATAGTGGCACTCATTTCCATTACAGTAACCAAAGCTGTTCTATCTGTTATGCCACTTGGAAAGGTGCTGTTAACACCTCTCCCACTGAAGTTGAACACCTTACTTTTGTTGCTTCCCAGTTCATAGTGTGACTCTGCAATAAGTGACTTATACATCTATCTTCCTGCAGTCACTTTATTATAAATATAGTGATCATGAGTAGCCACAGAAGAGAAAGATTACTGCTCTCCCACTCCTGCCCGGATGCCACTAACATTATCAGTCTCCGCTCTCATAATAGAGTGATTGCAGGAGGAAGTGCAGGCTGTGCAGATTAGAGTTTTACATTGTATTTCTTGCTACCAATTTGACTCAGCTGACTAGAACCACTAGGAAGAGAGAAGAATCCACCAGGACCAGGAGGCAAGTTAAGATGCCTGGCGTAGGATCTTATTTCCTAAGACCATTTTCTAATATTGAACCAATCGAAGCACAGTCTTGGCACAAGACTGCTAGCACGATGTGTTGTGTGACTGAAGGGTCTAAATAGTCACTTCTGGGTTTAAAAGGACAGAGGTCCCCAACCTTTATGTGACACTTCTTCTAAGTCACCTTGTAACTCATTATTAATATATATTTTTTGCAAACACTCCTGTTAAAATGTTATTATAAATGAGGAGACCAGTACTCTCAGTGGCTAAATAACCATAGAAACAGGTAAAATACTTGCTAACTATTACTATGCAATTACTCCACTAATTTCAAACAGTTTTGAAATTTTATCAATTTTGTCTTATTTAAGGGCTCTAAATTATGCAAGTCACATTTGCAGTTTGAAGTTTTTGTATGCACTTGAAGTTCACTGTTTGTAAAAATATTAAAGTAGAATAAACTATAAATGTAGCCTGTCTGAGCTTAAACAGCTACATTTTATATTATATTTAGCAATATTTGAATCATAACAGCATATATGCCTGTGTTTCAATAGTTTGAGGTTGAAATTTGAAGATTTGCCATTCGCATTAGTAAACTATTAAAAAAAAAATACTTTCACACATGATCTATAAAAAATTATGATTTTTATCTACATGTGTTTATGTGGGCAAAATTGTGATAAAACAGTTCTTGCAACATAAAGTTGAACACATTAAAATTGTGTTGTCTGAATGGATCTTCAAAACAAAATATACAAAGAGAAATATAACTGTATATTACAGTTCAATCCATTTTACCCATGTGAACAGGCCTTAGCAGCTAATAAACTATAAAGACAGACAGCAGCACGTTTGACAACCATATCTAATTTCCCCTATTTTGTTTTTTTTTTAAAAGATTTGTCTCTGCAGGTTTATATGACTTTACTAATAAAAGGTCCAATTTCAGATCTGAGAACTCATACTGTATTGGGGCCATGTCTGTATTGCAACAAACTGCTTTGTGCCCTGCGGGACATTTTCCAATCAGACTGAAGCTGTGAAATTGAGTATATGTGCATATGTTATGAATAACGTTAGAAATGTGATAATGTTGACATTAAGTCCTAAGGCCATTTTTCTTTTAATCCGAGATCAGTGTCTGTCAGATATACATATTAGTTTGGATGAGTGTACAGATACACGCTACACGTATATACATAACCACCAAAGCATTGAAGTATATAGTACCGGGAGATCACCATCCACAGATCCACTCACCAAGAGCCTGAAAGACCATTTTTTGCACTACTAGCAAGCTTTCCTGTAATATAAATCTCCTCAGTTATAGTGCAATATGTTGTACAAATTTATATTCATGCAGAAGATACAAAAAATGTTGTATTCAAAGGTTAGTGAAGGTTTTTCCCTAACCTTGTACATACAGTAGGTGCAAAGTTATGTACGGAGCATCGGGTTCTAAAACCCACTGACCGTGTTTATACCTGGAAATTAAAAGGTTAGTGATTTTAGTAGTAAAACAGGGCTAGTAAAAGCATTGCCCCTTTACATTTCAGGCATAATCACGATCGGAAGTGCCGGGATTTAGAAGCCGACTCTTTGTAAATAAACACCTTAGATTAATTATTAGCCATTAACCATTTTCCAATCCTAAATCTTATCAGTCACTGCACTGACTGACTTTCACTCACAGAATTAATGAATTCAAAAATGATGGTTGTCATTGTCAAAGAGTTCCACAATCTGTAACTAGTCTCTCAGTTCCCTACATACGTTACCCTTTAGGAACCATTTTTAAAATGATTATAGGAGAAATGTGTGGTACCCCGCCAAGGTGAGGATAATTAATGGAGTGGGTGTAAGCTGGAGTTACCTCTGTAATGGAGACACCTCACTTCTTCCTTCTGTGGCAACTCTTAGCTAAGACCACACCCTGGCAGAGAGGCAAGGACCCCACCATTACCCCAAGCTCAGTGACCGACAATTGTTATGGACAAAAAGAAAAGTTTATTTAACTCCAGTCCAGGACTGCAATGCTGGGATACCTGTTCTTTTAAATGTTGTATTTCAGTTAAACAAATATACAAACTACCTCCACAGTTCTGCAGTACAGTGTATAAATTAATTAACTATATTACTATCTATTGGTTTTGATATCCTTGGCTGCTAACATTTATATCTGCTCCCTTTTACCTTTACTTACTCACTATATTAGTAACGCTTTATAGCACATGTAAAACAATACTAGCAATACATTTTGTTTAGATCCTTATAAGCTTATATGCTATCTTGAAAGTCCATATCACCATTTATCACAATAGTCCTATTAGCTGCAACTAAATAGCTGATGCGGTGGTGCACATACTGTAGCTGATGCGATGGTGCACATACTTTAGTATCATTTACTTCTTGTTATTGTCACAAGCTGATAACTGGCTGTGATTCATAAGTTGCTGCAGTTCCTTATAGAAACAAAGTCACTGTTGGGATACAGTTGTGTCACTATCCAATATTAATATTGAGGTGAAAACTTTGCCTGTAAACTACAGCCTTCTCCCGCTGCCAGTCACTGGGTCACTGCACTGTATGGATGGGGCAATTTACCTCAACTCTCACAGAATAGGATGAAGCCTCACATACAATGAGGGGTGGAGCCGTTCCTGTGATCAATTCTCTGGCGACTCCCACCTTAGACTTTGGGTCAGCCTCAGCCCTACGTTCCTCGGCAGCTCTAGTATCCCTCAGATCAGTTGCCTGCATCAAAGTCCTGATCTCTGCAGACCTGACAGGAGCGCTGGGGACACAGATGCCTCCGCCTGAGGTACCTCTCCAAAAAACTGTCCTCAGCACCAACTCACAGCATCACTCTGGCCGGACTAACTGCCACTAGCTTCAAACTGTCACTTCCCTACCACCTGACCCTGATCATGTGACCTGCTCCTGTCCTCTTGACCAGCTGCAGAGGATGCCGATATGACAGGCACATGCAGTGCAGAAGTGATGCACAGTGTAAGGTGTAATATTTCACATAGCAGGGTATTACAAATGTATCAAACCTTTGAGAGATATAAAGCAATAGATGTATAAAGCAGTATAAAGAGTGGAGAAGTTTGCCATAGAAACCAATCAGCTTCAAGGTAACATTTATCAAGTACATTCTATAAAATGGTTGGTAGAAGTTGATTGGTTGCAACTTCTCTACTTCTCCACTCTTTACACTGCTCGATACATTTCCCCCAAAGTGTAGAAATTGCCCAAAGGGACCAATCAGCTTCCAGCTATCATTTATCTAGCACAGTCTATAAAATGACAGCTAGAAGCTGATTGGTTGCTATGGCAATTTCTCCTCTTTATTTTGCTTGAAACTTTGATATATTACCCCCCCCCCCTATTACTGAAAAATACCATGCTGAGATATCATTAGTGACAGCCACAGCACAAATACCCATATCATCCAGAGTTGGCACCTATGATCTAGCCCAAGCTAACATCTGCCAATAGCTTGCATTTGTTGTAATTTATTGTTATTGATTTATTATTAATATTATTATTACAAGATCTGAAATGCTGACCCTTGTATATTAAACTGTAACGCTTCACAGTGTTATGGGAGCATTGTGGATGTGTATCAAAAGCTCAGTGCAATCTAAGTCATGTATACAAGGAAGGGAAGCCTGTTTCTGACGGACCTAGCAAGGGGCTGGTGCATGGGTGGATACTAATGACAGGTGCGGTGACTGGTGTAAAATCAATGGGTTGCACTGGTGGAATCGGTATGATTTCCCAGCGTACGAGATTCCGGCAGTCAGAAGACCGACAACAGCATCCCGATAGTGAAAATCCCAACAGGGGTCTGGTAAGTATACTTACCTTCTCCCCTTCTTTCCCTAACCCCAACTTCTTGTACCCTTACCCACCCCACTACGTACCCTAACCCTCCCAGTAAGTGCCTAAACATTACCCTCCCCCCTTGAGACCTAAACCTAACCGTCCCCCGTTCGTGCCTAACCCCTCCCAGTGGTGCCTAACCCTAACCACCCCACCAAAAAAAAACCTAACCCTAGCCCCGCTATGCTTCCTACACCTAACCCCCCTCCCCTCCCGTGGCTAACAGCTAAGCAGCTCCGCTTACCTTCGTTGGTGATGTCAGCTTGTTGGGATTTCGGGATTGTAACGGTCGGCATCCCGGGCGTCGGCAAGCTAACTACATCCTGCAAGGGTTTCCTCTTGTAGATGCACAAACCTTGGCATTAGCCCTACGGACTCATGCATCAACATAATGTAGTAATTCAAGGATTTAACTAACAGGGGGCGAGATGTATTAATGCTTGCCGCCAGTGGTCTCGGCTCTGAAGTTGCAGAGGTGACTTCATCGGGTTTCTTTCAATAAAGTAAATATGAGCATCATTGAACTCCCGCGATGCTACATACACAGATGATGGGACATGCAGCTGTGCATATGTAAAATGGGAGGCAACGGGAGTGCGGAAGTCACCGCTGCAACTTCAGAGCCTAGACCACGGTGGTAAGCATTAATACGTCTCGCCCAGGGTAGCAGCTACTTTCAGTCCTGGCAGCTGAGGGGCCACATGTAACTTTTGGGCCTAACTCCCCTCAGCAGACAGTCCAAGTTCAGCTTAATGAACTCCTTGCCGTGTGACTACTGAAACTGCTTTGGTTTTGATGTCCCAGAATGCTGTGTCAGCAAGTCAGTATTTTGGAGCTCCAAAATGGATATGTAGAATTGTACACAGCAGAAGGAGAGGATGCAATCAACCAGTGACTCGGGGCCACATTTATTAGCAAAGCTAAACACCAGCGTCATTATTTGTTTAGTATCACTGTGATACATATGAAAATGCTAGTGGTATTTATCAATACTTACCCCTCCAGCGAGGTCCAGCGAAGTCCAGCGAAGTCCTCCTCATCTGGGAGGTCCTCCACCCACCTGCTGGCCTAATGCTGCCAGCGACGGGCTCCTGTGTAATGTGTATGTGCATGACACATTCACCCGGCGGCATCAATGGGGACCGCATCACTCTCGCCATCTAATGATGACGAGAACGATGCTATGACAAACAGCATTACCGCTGTTTGTTGAATACAGAAAGGATGTCATTAACCATTTAGTGAGCCCTAAAGAGGTTACGCATTGTTAATAAATGGGGTCTCAGTAAGGTTTTCATGGCAAATAAGGCAAGTTACCTGTAGTTCAATGGAAGAATTCATGTGGTTGGGGCAGAACCAATAATAAGTGAGGAACAGAACAGTATAACAGAGTGTGAAGCTAGGACTCCTGTGTGCAGGATTACATTGTGGACTCAGGTCATTAAGGTACTGCGTTTTTAAAGGTAGCAATAAGTACTAATATAAATGTCTGCATATCAGGTGCAGTGTGGAAAAGGGCAACAAAGGTGTAGGTAAGGGTAATCCAGGTGCAAGGTTACTTTGCAGGTTCAAGATCCGCTTCACAGGTATGCAGGATGCAAAAATCAGAGTCACAGAGCAAAGGGCCTGATTCAGCAAGGAACGCAGTTGATAATATGCATGCAATCGGGCGATTGTTGCGTTCTGCATATGCATCGCAGTGCGCGTGCGTGAACAAGCTATTGCAATTGGGACCGCGATCACAGTGACTACGCAGACCCATCGCAGAGTGATCGAGAGGAAGTGCCGTTGGTGATGGGTGCATAAATTATCCACTGTGATGGCCTGCGCAGTCTGAGGGCTTGTGCAACTGTGCCTCTGGCTGCAATGGTACTTGATTGTACCTATGGTTTTGCAGTCTTGCTAAACATTACGGATGTGTGGTAAGTAAAGTGGGCATCCTTATGTAGTGCTGTGAGGGGATAGCGATCACAATGAATTAGCATACTATTGCAGTTGAACTGTGTGTGTAATCGCTATTGCATACACAGTCGTGTACAGTAGTGAATCAGGCCCAAAGTTCAGTCCACAATGTAAAGAGTTTTGTAAAGACTGAACCTACCACTGGCTAACAGCACAGTTTGTTGAGTGGTTAGCATTACTTCTGCACAGCCCTGAGGTTATGCGTTCAATTCTTGACAAGGTAATATCTGTAAAGTTTGTACGTTCTATCCATGTTTGTGGAGGATTCCTTTGGGTTCTTCAGTTTCCTCCCATGTTTCAAATACATACTGGTAGGTTGATTTACTTCTGAAATAAATTCTAGCGTGTGTGGTTCCGAATGATAGAAAATATAGGTTGTAAGATCTACTGATGAAGGCATTGATGTGTATGACTGAAATAATCTCTGTAAAGCGATTATCAAATTCTACTTATTTATCTATTACTGTACCTTCTAGAAGATAATAGCTATAATGTAATTAGTTGCTATGGGCAACAACTCCATTTTTAAAATCCTGCACTTTAGTAAATATACCCATAGTGTCTGATTAGTTGCTAAGTTTTAGAAGATGAGAATAAACCCAAATCAGAAACAGTGTATATTCCAATTTACATGTTATGCTGAACGCAAAACTTGTCATATGGTAGAGATAATAAGTGTCTGATAGGTTAGTTTTTCTTGACCTTGTGCAGACCCAAATAATCTCTTGCAGTTCTCTCTGCTGTAATAACAGTCCATCAACATGTGAAAGGTGCAAAAAAAGAGACCTCTAGATTTTGAGACGTCCAGTTTCCGTCATCAGCTTTTAGGAAAAGCTGTGACCGATTCACTTTTGTCAAATATACATATGGGCTGTGTTAATTAACCAACACAAGACACACAGCCTGTAGACAGGAGAGGTCACTTTGCTGCCCATGCACCTAGCAGGGGTTTGTGCATATATGACAAGGTGGGGAAACGGCCTTTCACACATTCTGTCCTTAATATAAAGAAAGGCAGACCTTCCAGTGCATGTTAAATTAACAAAATAAATCTCTCACTTGGTAAAAAAAGCTTAACCACTGTTTTCCAAGTGCTATTTATTTTTGTTTTTAATTGAGCAAAATGGTTCCCAGCTGTTCACAGGTATCATTATGTTCATTATTTTTAATTCACCTTAAAATTAGATGATTAATTCCTTGGAAAGCTTTCTGATTAGGCTCCTTAATCTGGCAAAGTTTGTTTTCACGGAGAACGGACAATGGTCTGCGGAATTTATGTGAATCACAGATTATAATTGGGTGTTGTTATAGTAAAGCACCTTCAATAAAAACCATGGTAAATCTGGCTGAAAAAAATTGTCCGGAAAGTGTGTTTGGTGAGTAGATACAGGACGGACTGGATGCTGCATTTTCATAATTTTTCTATCTGATGTATGGTGAGGGTTAACAGTGTTAACACATTGAAATAGAAATTCTGCTTGTACCTGACTGTAGAGCAGACACAAAGCAAATATGGGTCCTATATTTTCCCATAGTGCTATTTGTTGCTACACAGGGAGCTTTTAAGACATGAGGGTTCTCGGGCACAAATGTTCATCCCACCCTTTAAAATACGGTGCCAAAATCTTAGCTACCTTCTACACATGCACCATATTTCTGGTGACTTGTTCGGAAATATGTAGCCGACGTTGTATTTTTTAAAAATTCACTAGAAGCATGTGACCTGATTCAGAGATGTACATAATGGCAATATTTATACAGTTAAGCGATTATCAGTAAACTGTGTCTACGTCTACGATGCACTGTGCATGCATCAAAGTCCATTACCATAGTCCCTGATTCAGACATACGCTGCTGATCGCAGATTCCCGATAGTCTGGAATCTTCGCAGATGCCGATCCTGTGTGATCGCACGCAGAGCGGCAGCAGACTGTCAGTAATTCACAGCCTGCTGCCACTTGTGGGTGGGGAAGGGGCGCGACGGGCTCCGTTTCCCAAAACAGAGGCATGTCAATGACTTTGGGGGGAGGGAAGAGGCCAGGATCTCTCTCAGCTGACAGAGATTTCCTGGCCTCTCTCCCTCATCTGCGATGGCTGGCCCATGGTCACTCAGCCGGCCGGGGATATGCAGATTTTCCTATACTGCGTCCATGGACGCTGCGTGGAACATTAATGCATGTGGGAGGTATGATGCCTCCTGGTACATTACCATAATTGCAAGGACAGAATTGCAAAGCTGCTTGTGTGCAGCTTTGAAATTCCGTCAAGTACTGAATCATCCCCATAGTCACTCCCAGCAACTTTTTATTTGCTGCATGATTGACAGTCAGGGAGCATTTGTGGGAAGTAATTGGGAGTAGTGGCAAGAAAACGTAGGCATCCCTATGCACAATATCATTGGGTGCTTGTTCCTCCCACCCCTGGGGATTTTGACAAGACTCCACCCCCTCCAGCTACCCTTTTTTTTGGCCTTTTGTGGGTTTGCACGTGCGAGCGCTCCCAAGACTCTCCCTAATACAATCTCAATCTTCCGGGCTCCTGCACTGCACATGCGCCCACTCTTGAGACTCCCTTTGATGAATCATGAGGATGTAGTCTTTGTTCTGTGTCCAAATAGCAGCAGCTGAATTGGGGCACTAGAAAGCTCTGATATAGTGGCACTGGTCTGCCATCCCCAGCTTGTGGCGCCCCTAGGCATGTGATTAGTGGGAAACCGATCACTAATGACTGTTAAGTTAATACTTCACCTTCTAAACATCAGTACTTTACACTATGACAGACACAGACACTTGTATAACCAGGGTTACTTTTAAAAAGTGTAACATGGACCTAAAGCAGCTGAGATGTCACATTTAATTGATTCGATCCAAACCTACATAAGTAAATTTCCACATTTACAAAACCTACAAAAATACTTTATATAAACGTATTACTAATAACTCAAGTTTGAAACGGTCATTCACAGCTCATCCACGTATGGGACAATTATAATAACATTTCATAACAGTATAAATAAGTAATGTTCTCTTTTTTAACTACAGGAATTATTTGATTTTTCCCATCTATATAGTTATTATTTACCTATAAATGCCCCTTAATGTCAAGTGAACACTTCTCTGTATCATTAGTCAGGTAATTAAGGTCAGTTACTAAGGGAAAAATAATTTTCCCATCATACCCTTGACTAGCAGTAAGCCAGCAAGAACACCCAGAAACTGTGTCTACATACAGTACATGGCATCCTTTGAAGAATTCAGCAGTGCCTTTATAGAAGTACTGTACAGCAAAAAAACAAACAGAAGCTAGGAAAAGACCCTTCATCAAAAAGGGGTTGATGTTTGGCCACTAAATTGTTTAGTCCTTGGCCTAGCCTAAACCTGTGGGCAGCACATGGAACATTTTCACATTTCTAGGCACATCCATTATTCATGGCATAGGTGCCAATGTTCCTAGAGATGAGGGCCAGTAACTGCTTCGTGTTGACTGTTTAGTCTATAAAAGTATAATTCTGTTGAAAGTGACTCTGTTCTTCTACAGTACTTCTCTGGCAAATAACTGATCTTGTAATCTTATTCCACTAGCTTTTCAGTAGTTTGCACTCTGTACACACACTCCCATCCTTTAATTGGCAGATTACAAGACCCACTAATCCACAGCTAATTAAATAAACAAAAACTTTTCTCTGTTGACAGTGCTTCCAGCATGTTCCATGATCTGCTACTGCTCATGTGAAATTAGTCAGGCTGCTGGTTTTAAATGAATGTGCACTAGACATCTCTAGGATTCAGGGAAGAGACAGCATTTATATGGCAACTTTCAAAGTTACAAAAAAATGACAAGCAGGTCTGGTGCACCTCTACACTCGGATGCAGAACTCTCCTCTATAGAGAAGTGGCTCCCGATCCCTGCCGCTACTTCCTTGGCAGGTGGAAAATGGTGTCGCACATTCAATGTTTTAGGTAATACAGGCCCTGTATCTAGACATTTTGTTTAGATGGGCGGTTTACCAATTACATTGAACTAATAATAAAAAATAAATTTGTAGTGTATATATGGATTCCCGTTGCTTCTGTTGTGTGCAGTACATCTCATAAGTGTAACCCCTGCAGATCGTGTACCTCTTTATTCAATTCATTCATATCATTGTAGCTTTTAAACAATGTACAGTGGCTATATTTTATAGTATATATACTGTACTTCAGCAGTGGTGAATGGGTGCCAGGGTAGGAGTGTCGAGTGCTGGGGACAGCCATGTACTTCAGAAGAGCAAGATATGCTCCCGGGTGATATGGCCATTACCACCACAGATGATTCAGAGTCACACGCAAGTCGCTGCAAGTGCATCACCCATATACATCTGCTTGTGAAAGTAGTTATCATCAGTGCGACCAGCTCTATATTTGGTCTGTCTGAACCAGACATATATCTGCGTACACTTACCTCTGAATAGCCCGCAATTCCATCTACTCGCCCATGGCCCACATGCGATTGACCGGTTGCCTGCAAATTACTGTATGCCCATTAAGCTGCAAGTGAAATATGGACAACTCTTAATCTCTCATAGATTTCTGCATGCACAGTTGCTGAGACCCATTAGCAAAGCAAGTTGTATGTAACTGCAAGCTCCCATGTTACAGCTGTTAAACCTTATGCAGTGCACATTGTGTTGCTTGATCAAGTATGTCCTTTTTTGCTTCTTCTGTCTTTGCAATCATTATTATATTTGCTCTTCCTTTAATTGTACGGTCCTGCAGACTGTGTGTGTCCAGAAACAATATACCAGAGGAAGGGTATTTCTTTTTGTTCAAAGAGCCAAGGAAGGCCCAAGATAACAGAACTAGTTGTATTACAAGAAAAATAATTTTCTCTTTAAGTAGAGTCAGTGGAGTTATGTGAAATTGAATAGTGCCTTTAGGAACTCTGCTGCCATCTATGGCAGTCAGAAAGATGGGAGTTTTCAAAAGAGAGACTACTGCAGCAGTGCCACTTTACAGACTAAAGCTGGCCACACACTAGACCAACTTTCATTCACCCATCCAGCTAGTTGATTGGTTGGAATGAAAATCTGGTAACGTATGGGAGTAACTGATGATCAGCAATTTGCTCCTAAATGCCAGAAAACAGATGAAAATGGTCGTCAGACAAGTTTGTTAAATCTAAACAATTTGTTCAAACAACAGTTTTTGTCCATTTTCTGGAGTTTGGGAGCAAATTGCTGATTGTCATTTGCTTTCATACCTTACCAGATTTTCATTCCAACCAATCAACTAGTTAGATGGTTGGATGTAAGTTGGTCTAGTGTGTGGCCAGCTTTAGGGGCCTATGGCCCGGTTTCCATGCGGAAACACTAGTTTCCGCATATTTAGTTACCGGGCCATTCATCATGAGGGGTCAGATAGGACCCTCTGGTATTCAGCAAACTCCGAAAACTGAAAGTTTTTGAAATTTGCTGCTGAGAACAAGCGTCATCTTCAGACGGCGCTTGTTCTCGGATCCCCGCTCCTTCCTATGGGAAGAGGTTCTGGGGATGTGAAGAGGGATCCAAGCTGATCCCTCCGCCGCCTCCTCACCAGCCCCCCAGTGGCTTTGCGCATGCATGACCCAAGGTCACGCATGCATGGCCGGGACGACGGGGAGCAGGTAAGTAATGCAGCTACAGAAGCTGCGATACTAACCACGGGGACAACTGCTTTTCGGTGCAGTTGTCCCCTCACCGGAGCCATGATGAATTGCTCGGTGTCACTTTTACCCCGCTGCGAGTTGAATACTTAAATATTCCTCGCAGCGAGTTCAAAACTTCATCATCGGAGCCCATACGGCCTTGGATGATGAATAGGCCCCTAATACTAATGATATAAAGTTCCCAGTGGTACCAGAATCCAAGAGAGCCAGAGAGGCTAATGATAGAGACAGATGTGGAACAGTTAATCTGACCTGAAAGTGTAAGTGAGTGAACAATTGTATCTCATTTTGCCTCTCCTGAACCAATTAGGACTTGGCATTTCCTGAATTATTAGGACAAGTAAGGGAACAATTTCTGCCCAATATAGGCATAAGTTCTACCAGGACCTTCAGTCATGCTCTTCCTGAGATAAACAGGAGCCCCCAACTGCATGGGCTCTTCTGTAGGATGAGAAGGAGGCAGGAGGTGACATTTTGATAAAGGGGCAACGACTTCACTCTTTTTCCTATCCTTTTTTAAGACTGACATCCACCTTGGTACATAAAGTTAGCAGATCATCCAATGAAGAAGGTAGTTTTAGGGGTTCCAACCCATTTTTTATTTGATCCAAATAGCATTGCCAAAATACAACATCTAGTGCCTTATTGTTTGACTGTAATTTAGATGCCAATGTATGTAATTGTACCACAGGCTGGCCTACAGCATGGGTTCCCTGTCAAACCTGGAGGATGCTAGTAGCCGATGAAGAGAGACGCCCTGGTTTATCAAAGATAGGGGGAGAATTTAATTAGAAGCGAAAAGACATGATTTTGCGATGTTTTCACATGTGCAAATTTTTCGCACCTAAATGTGCATTGTGTAATCCTATTCCCGCAGATATCGCACCTTTATAAACTCCATAGGCAAAAACCGACAAAAAGTTTTTCCCCATTTTAGAGAAGGTGAAAAAAAATTTGCACAATCCCGATTTTTGGCTTAAAATGTGGGGACTTGGCTCAGAACCATTTGGACCCCCCCCCCCCCTAATGACTAATTAGGCAAAAATAATTTTTTAATTAGCTCATTTCCCCCTAATAATGACATGTCATTTTTGGGGTGAAAATGTATAAAGTGTTGGAAAAAATGGATTAAAGTACTGTCAGGTATTTTGGGGGGCTGTAAGGATGGGACAGGTGTTTTAGGATTGCAGGTGGCTGCAGCAGGTGTATTTTTTATTTTTTTTAAAACTGCACTTTATAGACACAAAAATCTACTAACACCCATTTTAATGTACCCCAAATTTAACTACAACTATTATTTTCTAAACAAAAAATTAGCTTTTTATCACTTTTCAACACTAATATACATATAAGCAGCCATTTGACACAGATGAGCGGGTTCGGTTCCCAGAGAACCAGACCCAGCCGAATTTCGGGGATCCGGGCGACCCGAGCGTATCTCGGATCGCCCTGCCTGCCCCGGATCTCTGATCCAAAGTAAAACCTCGTGACCCCTCTGTCGAGTCGCGAGGTTTTGTTTTCAGCGGGCTTAACACTGATTGACTGAGAGAACCGCCTGTCACA
This sequence comes from Taudactylus pleione, assembly GCA_031769625.1. Lineage (NCBI taxonomy): Eukaryota > Metazoa > Chordata > Amphibia > Anura > Myobatrachidae > Taudactylus > Taudactylus pleione. The sequence continues at coordinate 6,117,460 of JAUIMM010000015.1, read as the reverse complement.
GCTCTCAGCCAATCAGCGTTAAGCCCATTGAAAACACTACAAAGGAGGAAAAAAAAATTGGCGCCCGCCATCCCCCGCCACCTGATACCGCCGGCACCCCCCACTGCCGACACCACCGGCACCCCCACTGGCAGCCTCCCCCGCTGCCAACACCACCGCTGCCGACACTCCTGCACTGCTGCCCAACGTACTGAGGACACAGTCAGCGACCCCCACACTGCCGACACTGCCGACACTCCCACAGTGAGGACACCACCAGCACCCCTGCACTGAGAACACCGCTGGCACCACTGCTCTGCCGACACCCTGCATTGAGAACACCCCTGCACTGCCGACACAGTCAGCAAACCTGCAATGAGGACACCGCTGGCACCCCCGCTCTACCGACACAGTCAGCAAACCTGCAATGAGGACACCGCTGGCACCCCCGCTCTGCCGACACCGCCGCTACCCTTCACTGAGAACACTGCCAGCACTGCCATTCCATGTACTGAGGACACCGCCAGCAACCCCGCACTGCCAACACAGTCAGCAAACCCGCAATGAGGACACCGCTGGCACCCCCGCACTGCCGACACAGTCAGCAAACCTCCAATGAGGACACCGCTGGCACCCCCGCATTGCCGACACAGCCAGCAAACCTGCACTAAAGACACCGCTGTGAACCCTGCACTGCTGGTATCACCGGTACCCTTCACTGAGGACACTGCCAGTACCGCAGCACTGCGATTCCATGTACTGAGGACACCGTCAGCAACCCCGCTCTGCCAACACTGCTGTCACAGTAAGTGCACTATTGGTGTATCCAACCCACACTGTATAACACACTGTATCCATGTTGGAAATTAGAAACTGAACTGCCACATGTTAGTGCCGCCCATTGTGTCACTTAGCTAAGTCAGCCAGCTAGCTGGATGCAACCTTTTGGCCTTAACTAGATTAAGCAAATAATATTGTGAGGTGGTGAAAATTGATTGGAAATTACTGGAAATAAATGTAATTGAGGTTCATTATATTGTAGGAACAAAAACAGGCCCATTTTATGTGATTTTAGCTGTTTTTATGATTTTTTTAAGAAAAAATCCAGATCCAAATCCAAAACACGAAAACAAAACACGGAGGTGAGGTTTTGGCAAAACCAATCCAGGTCCAAAACCAGGGGAGATCCAGATCCAAAACCAAAACCAAAACACGGGGGTCGGCACACATCTCTACTATTTAAGAACCCAAAATACTTTTATAAGGGCTATTAATACACTTCTATATTGATTTCCTATGGCAGTTAGGATTTTTATGGGGTACAGACTGATTTTCCCAAAATATGCTGTACTTTTCGCTGGTTTCGCCATGCGCAGTTTTCGCACATATGCTTTTTTGCATCTTTTGTAATAGTATAGAGTGCAAAAATGAGAGCGCGCGTTGCCGAAAGGTACAAAAATATCGCACCAAAGCTGGCGAATAGTGCAAAAACTTCTCAGCCGTTAAGTTTTCGTTTTATGGTGGCTAATTGAATCCAGCCCATAGTGTGAAATGTCTCCAGGAAGTTGGAATAGTTCTGAAGTACAGGAATATTTATTTTCCAGAGAGGGAAGGCCCATGCCAGAGAGTGCCTCGCAAGTAATGATATTATGTACGTCACTATGGACCTTTCAGTAGGGAAGATGCAAATCGAATGTGACCAGCAGAAAACAATTAGATAACAAGGAGGTTTGATTAGTAGAAGTGTGGTTCAAGATGTTTAGAAAGAGGCACTGAATCTTGGATTAGTTGAGTGTAATGATGCATTAGTGATGCAACTAAGATGCATATTGGGTACAAAACTGTGTGGCGGGATGCATGGCGTGGCTTTATCACATAATCTGTGGTGCACTATTAAAGGCTATTTGGTACGATTTGAGAATAGCTTAGTGTGGACACATATGTACCGTAGTATAATGAGTCACTAGGAGGTCTGAGGATAATGCAGCTAAGTATAACAAGGCAACAGGAGATTAGGAGATGGTACAGCTGACTGAGGTGAAGCACCAGGAGTAACAAAAGAACAGGATTCCAGATTGGAACCACAAGAATCTCCCAGGGAGCCAAAGGGTCTGACTGCAAGCAGCATAAGACAAAGTTCTGGCAATGAAAGCAGGCCCAATCCACCTTTACAAAGGAGTGATGATTTGCCATAATAGTGGCAATCTGATGTCAATGGTCACCTGACAGTGGTTTTTAAATGGGCATGTGATTCTACTTGTCACCACTAGCCCGTATGGAGGAAGAACCAGCAACCCCTGCCTCAAAGAGTGTGTGCTGGACCCCAAATCCAGTTCGCCATAAGATACCCCAGAAAGTTCAGCTGGCACTAAAAGGGCCATACCAAACAGTAGCCATGCACATGCTCAGTAGAATGCCTACTCTGATAGTCACATACATATAGAGCAAGCTGTTAAATAAAGTTAAAATAGTCAAATATGATAGGGATGGAAGGTTTAACTCTTTTAATGGTAAGTTCGTATATTATTGCTTCTAGTCAATTACTTCTGCGAAGGACCCCTTGGTGACTTCTAATATCCTTATAATTTATAGCTTTGGGTTCATTATCTCATATGTCATTCATGCTTGTTGTATATTATGACCAAGTTATTTAACAGATGCCCAACCATGACAAAATTTACTGAAGAAAGTTTTAGCGTAGACTTCTCTTAAGCAGTTTCAGAGTTGCAGCCACCATGATGGGACTTAAAGGGCAAATCAGCCTTATGGAAGAGGAGAGATTGCTCTGTAGGTCAGGAAGCAGTTAGACAAAGAGCACTCAGCAGTGAGGTAGAGGGAGCCTCAAATAACAGGCTACTTCCTATTTTAATTCCTAAAAATGCCATTGTCCTTCCCTGCATTTGTTTTACTAAGGAAATTATTTGAAGTCCAATTACACACTGTGAAAAAAATAGTGTTGACTTTGAAATCTCTATCCTCATCACATCTTTCATTGTGAAAACCTTCAGCAGCATTGACCTGCGAATTCCAGCCCTTTCGCCATCTTATGTAACACATTCTACAGTGGCTGGATAAATAAATGCACACGTTGTATGAAATGTGCGCTGTAGAAGCTGATTGTAGTGAATATGATGTATTCACTGCCACGCTGAATGATTTGCAGGAACCCAGATGTGCAATCAGATCTAGGCTCTTCTGGGCTGTTTTTCGTGAATAATATGAAAAGGTTCTCAGATACATGTTATATTGTTATGTATATATATTTTCAGTGGAATTGCTGAAAGTTAGGATGGATTCACTAGCTATGGTGTGTTTATAACATCCATATTAGAGCAACTTGACAAAGCGATGGTGCAGCTGTAGGTCCAGCCTTCAAACAATCAAACAATTAATGAATTCTTAAAATCACAGTAATTAAGCAACTGGAAATGTTTATGTTTGGATATAATATGCAAACTCATTAGATGTGAAGTAGTATATTTACTAAGTTATAGCTTTTCAAAGCCACAGTCTGTCGGTGGCTCTGTCAATGAGATTTGAAACGGTAATAATATTAAATACAAAACACTCCTTGTTTTTTATTTAATATTATTGCCCTTTGAAATCCTGCAGCCAGAATGCTTGCTGGTGGCTTTTTTGAAGTTAAATCTAAGGGCCTGATTCAGACCCGCTCACAGGTCTGATGGGCGTTTTTTTTTCTTTTTTTCAGGCCGCTCGCTAAGCTGTGGGTGAACATACACAGCTTTTGCGTGCGGCCTGGAGCCCGTTGTGATTATTGCGACATCGGGCTTGCGAGGAGACCCTCTGATAGGGTCTCAGCTCTCGCAAGCTCGAGTACACTCCCTGCTTTAATTGAGCAGGAAGTCCAATACTGACATCACTAGTGATGTCAGTAGGGCCGCCCACAAATGCATTGGTGCAGCCGCCCCCCCTCCCCGTCTACAAAACAGGGCGAGCTGTCAATCAACATCGACAGCCGTCCCGTCTTGTATCGAGACCTGTAGCAACGGAGCAGCCGTCGCTGGACGGGTCTCGCGCATGCGCACGCCAGGGGCGGCGCATGTGCAGTGGGGGACCATCGACCCGCTTGCGAGTGCTGTGCGCTTGTGAGCGGGTCTGAATCAGGCCCTAGTTCAAACAATACACCAAGCTGCTTAGGTCCTCTATTTAACATTTTTACAGACTATTATTAAATATATATTGTGACTTTTTGTAATATTAAACTCCATTTAATAACATTTTGACTTTGTGTTCTCATCAAAGTCATGTGATATATAGGCATGGTTTAATTATCTTATATTTAAAGTATTTTCATTACAACATATCTGAGTAAATTATTTTGTGATTGCAATTTACGATAAGTCAGGAAGTATTTAAAGTTTTCCTAAGAGTGCCAGGGCCTGATTCAGAGCTGGATGCTCTGAATCAGGGCCAGCCTTTTTGTTTTTTAGAGCGGCCTCCTGGCCGCTCGCATAGCTGTGGGTGACCACCCACAGCTATAGCGAGCGGCCAGGAAGATGGTCGCGATGGTCAAGACCATCGCAACCATCGGGCTTGCTACGAGACCCTTGTGGTAGGGTCTCGTTGCCGCAAGCCCCAGAGAGATTTTTGCTCTCACAGAGCCGAAATCTCTCCCACTGACATCTCTCGTGATGTCAGTGGGGCCGCCCCCAAACGGAGGCGTTCACATGGGAATGCCTCCGTCTGGGCTGGGCAGCCACTCCCCTGGCCCGTCCACCATAGCGGGTGTGCTGTGACTCAACATCGACAGCACGCCCCCTTTGGTACGAGACCCGGAGCAACGGTTTGCCCGTCGCTATACGGGTCTCGCGCATGCACACGACGGAGCCGGCTCCGTCATGCGCATGTGCACTGGGCCACCATCGACCCGCTTGCGAGCGCTATCCGAATCAGGCCCTCAATTCTAACTACTGTTAGTAATAAAGTTGCAGTACCAAATTTTTTCACAATATACAGTTAATACTTAAAAAAGTTGCATTGTCCATGTAAAATACAATTTAATCGGAATTTAGTTAAGATTCAGACAGTCAAAACATAGACAATCAAAACCATAATGCCAACATGTTCAAAAGGTCAACAACCTGTTGACATTAGAACTGTCTACATTTTGGTTGTCGACCTTATACTTTGTCTAAGTTTGAACTGTTGACATTTTGACCCTGTTGACATTTCAAACTGTCTATATATTGAATGTCTGCATTAAGTAGTTCAAGCATGCAGTGATCATTCCTGTTTTGAAAAAACTAAATTATGACCCTAACTCTCTCTCAAATTACCGTCCTATCTCCCAGCTACCTTGCCCTTGCAAGCTACTGGAGAGACTTGCCTACACTCGCCTCACACACTTTCTTAACACCCACAACTTATTGGATCCACTTCAGTCATGCTTTCGTTTCCAACACTCCACTGAGACAGCACTGACTAAGGTAATAAATGATCTGGTCACTGCCAAGGCTAAAGGCCATTATTCACTTCTAATTCTTTTAGATCTCTCTGCTGCCTTTGACACTGCTGACCACTCTCTTCTCATACAAACACTACAATCCCTAGGTCTTCAAGACAGAGCCCTTTCTTGGTTCTCATCCTACCTATCTAATCGCTCTTTCACTGTTCACTTTTCATATTCTACCTCCACTTCGTTACCTCTATCAGTTGGAGTACCACAAGGTTCAGTATTAGGTCCTCTGCTTTTCTCAATATATACCACCTCTCTTGGCAAACTAATCAGCTCTTTTGGTTTTCAATATCATCTGTATGCTATGCGGATGATACTCAAATCTACCTATCCTCCCCAGATTTGTCACCATCTGTGCTGGTCCATGTCACTGAATGTCTTTCTGCCATATCATCTTGGATGTCATCTTGCCACCTCAAACTTAATATTTCTAAAACAGAATTAATTATATTTCCACCAGCCAATAGTAGTTACCAGCCTGATATCTCTATTACTGTTGACAACTCGACAATCAACCCCACCTCACAAGCTCGCTGCCTAGGTGTCATCCTTGTCCTGTCTTTTGTTCCCCACATTCAATCTGTATCTAAATCCTGTTACATACATCTAAAAAACATAGCAAAAATTCAACCTTATCTTATGCAAGACACTGCAAAAACTCTAATACACGCACTCATAATTTCCCACATTGACTATTGCAATAGTCTCATTATTGGTCTTCCCAAAAACAGGCTCTCCCCACTACAATCCATTTTGAATGCAGCTGCGAGGTTGATCTTTCTCACCAAATGTTCAATGTCTGCTGATCCACTCTGTCAGTCTCTCCATTGGCTGCCGGTCTTCTACCGTATTCAATTTAAAATACTTACACTCACACATAAAGCTATTAACCAAACTACACCAACATACATCTCTTCACTTATCTCAAAATATCTTCCAACCCGACATCTCCGCTCTGCACAAGATCTGCGTCTCTCATCCCCACGTATTACTTGTTCCCATGCATGGTTACAGGACTTTTATCGGGCTGCACCCACCCTGTGGAATGCCCTCCCACGCACAATAAGACTTTGCACTAGTTTCCAAACATTCAAGTGTTCCCTGAAAACTCACCTCTTCAGACAAGCTTTTCAGATTCCAGGACCGCCCACATAACCTTTTATAGCTTCCCTATCTAACTCCCTTCTTATAGTAAACACCTATCACATCTTCTCTATCTTCAATTTAACATCCTCCTAACCCTAGGCCAACTTTTCAGTGTGATTGGATTATACAGTCCACCAAGAACATCTGCAATCGGGCTGAACCAATTTGCAATATGTAGCACCTATCCTTGTGTATCAACACCTATTTCCCTATAGATTGTAAGCTTGCGAGCAGGGCCCTCTTACCCTTATGTATGTCTTTTATGTATGTATGTATGTCTTTTACAACCCAGTATAATGTTAATTCAATTGTAAAGCGCGACGGAATTTGTTGCGCTATATAAGAAACTGTTAATAAATAAATAAGTACCTGTTGGCATTTTGACCATTTAAGTTTTGACTGCCTACATATAGTCCATGTCGAGATTTTGGTTGTCTAAATTTTGTACCTGTCCACATTATCATGTCTATGTTTTGAATTTTGTCTGTCTAAGAAATGTACCCACCCCAATTAAATCCATATGAAATGTACTAATTAAGTTCAATTAAATACAAACATCTGCTGTTTTCCTCTTTAAAAGCATGATATTGGAATCGGTTTTCCTGCGAAGGAAGGAATACAAATATCAATTGAATAATTAAAATAAACTGATGCAACCACACTAAAAATTTCTACAGTATCAGTAGGAGAGACCAAAACACATCATCATCAGTGCATATATTGTACCATGAGTCATGCTCCTGGAAGAGAGATGCTTCCTGTGTCTTTGTTATAGAACGCATGGGAGACATTCAGTCCTGTATCAGGGCAATAATGCTCTCTGGGCCCCTCCAGCATGCCCCCAACACTGTCACGGCTTGGCGTGGGCATGGACCCGGCGTGGAGTCGGATGCGGAATGGAGGCTAGTTTTCTTGGAACTGAAAGGTAGTCGGTCTTAATGGAGTATGACTCATGAGGTGACTGGGTACACGGAGGGCAGTTCAGCTGAAGGGACGTGGACTGTACTCAGCGACCGGGGTCGGCCAGTCTGCAGCTGGTAGCGGGTACAGGAGGCAAGCTGGTTACGCAGGGCTGGAGTGGTACAGAGCTATGAGGTGGTTGCACTGAGACACTCTGGAACTGCAGCATGTACGGAGCAAGGAAGCACAGGAACTAGCTCACAGCATACGCTATGAAAGACGTTGCACTGGCAACTAGAGGACCTCTTGACAGCCCTTTAGTACCCTCAGGTAGTGTAGGATTGGTTGCTAGCATTCCCTGGACAGCTGTGCACTGATTGGCTCCAACCAGACACCTGACCAGAATCCAAGATGGCCGCGCCCAGCAGTCTCCAGCACAGAAGTGCTGTCAGTCACACCTGCTCACACCTCTCTCCAGATGGGCCCCCTCAGTCTGTGGAGACCCCTTGTACCCAGCGCCGCTCTCCAGGACCCAGCTCCACCGCCGGAGGGACCGCGCCAGATGCCCGTCAAGGTAAGAGCCACGACCCAGGCAGCCTGACAGCCCGGATCGTGACAAACACATTGTGACATAATTTAAGGCAGCCAGGTATTAGGTGGCTCTTAAGGCTGGAATGGGACTCTGCAAGCCAAATGTGAGTCCCACCTAGGTAGCAAAGGTGCCATCCCCACAGCCTTATGCTTTTGTCAGTTGCACCAGTTTCACAACCCTACTTACAGCACTGGACACATTTCCTCTTAAAGTTCACATGGAAAAAATTAATACTGTATATTTGATACAGCAAAATCCTTACCGCCTGAATCCCAAAGATAAGTAGCGGAGTTGGGGGGTGGATTAGGTTTAGGCACTAGGGGGAGAGTCAGGGATAGGCACTAAGGGGGGTTGGGTTAGATTTAGGGTAATAGGAGAGGGAGGTTAGGTTTAGGCACTAGGGGGAGGTTAGGTTTATGCACTGGGCAGGGAGGGGTAGGGTTAGGGGTTAGGTTAGGATACTTACCTACAGCCGTTGGTAACCTAGTCGGGATGCCGGCATCAGGATTCTGACCACTGGGATCCCGAGTGCCGGCATCCCATACCTAACCCATTTCAGGGAGTCCCTCGTCCACATGAAGACAAAGTTTAACTGGAGTGGTTTTGTCAATCGCTCCAGGAGGTAAAGAGGGAGGATCTCGGACTTCCTATGGTTGATTTTGTATCCCGATAATTCTCCATAATGGGATAGATCTCTAAAGAGATTGGGAAAGGAAGTGAATGGTTTAGTCTGGTTAAGGAGGACAGTATCAGTGGACAGAGAGTGTGTGTTTTGGGACTCACCCATGGGTGTAACTACCATGGGGCCCAGAGCTTAGAGGACCCCATCTTCCTTGTCAAGGTTACATGTGCTATATGCATTTTTCACCATTGGGTGGTAAATAGGGGCCCTTACAAACTTTTGCTATGGGGCCTACAAATACCTAGTTATTCCACTGGACTCACCAACAGTAATGCCGATGATGTGGGGTCAGCCCGGAGCCTCCTTGCAAGGGATTCAATGACAAGTGTAACCCCTCCCACACATACACACAAGAAATATTGATCATATTTTATTGCCTAATTAATTTTATAGACTACTAATTTTAATGCATTTTTCTGTTCAGTTTAGATAAAATCATTAGCTGATATTTCTTCTCCTGTAGAATTAACTTGTCACCAACTGGTCAGTAGAAGATGTCTTTCTGCTAGTGACTGCTGCACACTGTTGGTAATCTTTACGGTTATCTTCTATTTTTATAAAGACTTCAGAACATTGTGGGCTTAATTGTAGAGTTAGAAGTAAATGTGTGTATCTTGTTCCCTATCTATGTTCGTGAAAGAAACGTATATATAGACTTCATGGTTTCTCTGATAACTGGTGGTTCCTACACTTCATGATAACAGTACCCACTCTGGACTATGTAATTATCTATTGTAAGGCCTCATGATAAAGGCACATACAGAAATACATCCAAATTGTCAGTCAGCTTACCTGAGAGTGACCTGGAACCTCCAATTAGCACTACCAGCAATCCCTCTGAATGCTGATTCCATCTGTGCCTCTCACATAATGGTTCTTAGTGAATAGATACAGTAGGTTGGATTCTTACCAATACAAGTTTAGCCCATAAAACACCTGCCTGCACTTTGTGGTAGACTTGTACACTTTAAAGGTGATTGTCACCTGTATGCCCTGGACAGTACTCACTCTAGTCTCGGAGAAACGCAATCATACATAATTTCAAAGGAAAATTTATAATTTATGATAATTTCTCTTTAACTTTGCTGAACAATTTTAGTGGGACACCATATACATATATTAGGCTAGTAAGAGAATGCCAAACTAACCTCAAGGAGTTAAAATATTCAACTACACTTTAAACAGTAAAACATAATAATGCACGCTTGTATTTTTACATTTCCCCAGAAGAGGAAATGATTTTAATTCCTTTCCCCACACAAAGACAAAACATTAGGTCAGACATAGAGAGGATTAGCTTACAGCCCAGCGGAGGACAGATATTAGGGAGCAGGGCACACACATATTCAGAGGTTACTTACAACCAACTCTGTCAAAACATATATAGATTGCTCTTGATCTATGGCCACTGTGTGAAATAGTTTTCAACAGCAAATTCACCTCTGCATGCTCCCAGGGCTTCAGCAGTTATATTTTCACACACCCCGAAGCTTTCTTGCACGGCATCAATTCTTATTTTTCATTGTGGGACAACTGTGTTAAATGTCATTGACTTCAATGCCGTTCCTTGATGCCTGTGAGCCTAGGAGTACAATCTGGCTGAGTTACCAGGATCTGGAAGAGCTAAGTGTAACATGTCTTTATTATCCATGGCTAAATTATTATTGGAAATGCACATTGAATTGTCAGCTTTGCTTTAGTGTTTCTAATTTCAGATTTTTGCATTTTCAAACTGCAATTAAATATTTGGAGCACGTATCAAACATATAGAATGATAAACTTGTAACTCTAGAAGTTGAAATATGTGTAATACTAGCCCACAGATGTTTTTGAAAATGTGTTACAAAAAATACATGTGGTAAACAAATGGAAAAGAGTGAAAGAAAGAAATTCACTAATATAAAATAATGGCTTCAGTTAGGGTTGTGTTATGGTGGAACATCCCAACAGGGTTCCCAATCAAATGTTACAAAGACATTGGAGGAATTACACATATCTGTGGATTACTGGTACAGACTAAATCAACATTTAGCTGATACATGGTCAATTTAATTTTAATAGCCACATTTCTATACTCACGGTCATGGCGTAGCTAGAACATTGGGGGCTCATCGCAAACATTTTGATGGGACCTTAAAGGATTCTAAGGAGTCCCCCACTCCTTAGAATCCTTTATAATGTTGCCTACTGCTGCTACACCAGGAGTGAAGTCGCATACACACTAGACGATGTGTGTATTTGGCGATATAGTCACCAGCGGGCCTGGCGGAGGTGCCAACATCGGCAAGTGTATACACACTTGCCGACGCTGACTAGTGACGTACGATGGTAGGGAGGGAGCGGGGCCATGCTGCATTCACGATATCCCCAGATTGGGCTACTTGTACAGCTGACTGGAGATATCTTAAACAACCAGCGGGAGCATGCATCTTTGGTCATTTTTTAAATACACACTGGCCGATATTGTGAATGATTGAATTACATTGTTATCGTTCAAAATATCAGCAAGTGTGTACGTGGCTTTACACTACTGACTTGAGGATATTTAGTGAGCGGTAAGCACATATTGCTGTGACTGGCATGTTAATACATTGGAAGGGAAGGTCATTTATAAGGTATGAGGTCATAATGTCGACATTGAGAATATCGACAGCAGAATGTCATGATGGCCTGAATGTTGACATTCAGAATATTGGCATGGTCGAAATGTCAACAGTGAAAATATTGACATTCACAATATCAAAAAGGACCTAATGTGGACATGGTCATTATGTCAACATTTTGATTGTCAACAGGCACAATGTGGACAGTAAATGTTAGTGTTAAATAAAGGTTAGGCTGCGGTTAGGTTTCCAACACAGTACAAATGCTATGTCAGCATGCCGCATGTCATCAAACACAATGTCAACATTATGACCATGTTGACGTTATGGCCATGTCAACGTTGTGCATGTCAACACAACACCCATGTCAACATTCTTAAAATTAACATTCAGAACAAGATGGGATGCTGGTGTCAACATTCTGAATGTCAACGTACTAAAATGTCATCTTTTCTTACAACACCCGTTTATAAAATAACTCTTTATAAAGCACAAAAAGCAGCTTTGGACCCACCTTGCACATTCATTTCCAAGATTTCCACAAGGGTACATAGATTTAGATGTAATAGCTATTTGCACGAGCAGAGGAAATAGTTGGGTGAAGTGATTCAAGCTGGGGGCTCATTAGCAGTGCAGAAATTAGATTAGGCAACTGTTATGCGATAAAGGGGTGGTGAGGATGAATATCCAGGGGCGTTCTTTACTGGGTGGGCGTGTTCACGCCCATTTCACTTTCACAAAGGGACTTACAGTAATTTTAGCACCATTTCTGAGCTAGTGGAAATTCGGGCTTGTTAAATGATTTTAATGGGACCTGTTTCGCATAACACTATTAACTAATATAAATCAAGTTGTATTTTAGAAGGAAAACAGAAGTGTTTACTTAATGGAAATGGGCACCAATTAGAGTGGGAGGAACCTGGACTTTTGACGGGACATTTACAGTTGCAGAGCATATACCTACTGTAGGTACACTTCTGGTCTGCGGAGACATTTCCCAAGAGTGGATGTGCCCGGCCAACAAAGCAATGCCAAGCCAAGTGGTTTTGGGGTGCAGTTTATAAATGATATCCAGTATCTGAACAGCCTGCCAACTTCAAAAACATTTTTATAGTGTGATTGTCAAGAATAATGTGTCTTGTGAATGACTTTGTACACTGCCAAAGGAAGGTGGTCAATTGGCATATCATGCAAAGTGCTGCAAAATCACTCTAGTACTGTGTGCTTCAAAATGAGTTTAATAAAGTGACACCATCACTTAAAATGAACATTCCATATAAGCAAATATTATACTGCATGTATAGTAAACACTGTAAACTGATTTTGCTATTACAGTGTGGCCACTGAAATGTTATATTAGCATGTTACTATGACAAAAATTAAGCTACATGACACAGTTTACCATGGCATGGTTTGGTGAAAAAAAAAGCTGCATAGCACTTGTGCTATGGTAAAATATTACATATGGAAATATATAATTGATGCACACAGTATGGTAAAATAAATACCTTTATACAAAGCAGAACTGTTCTTTCGTATACCTCTCTACAGCCAAAATACAGTTTTATAGCACATGCCACAATATACATATAATCCACATAGATTTGCATCCCAGTATATGCCATTATGCCTCCATATCGTCAATATTATTGTGTAGTAATGGCAATTTATAAATACTAGTAGCACTAGCAATGTTTTTGAAATACTAGTAGCAATGACAAATCAGTCTAGATAGATAGATAGATAGATAGATAGATAGATAGATAGATAGATAGATATGCTACTACTTCTCAAACCAGTGAATACCCATGCTCCGTTTCAACAGTAAAGTGTTGGTACAATTAATATCGATTATTGCCAAATGATCGTGCTGTGAGTTGGGTCTTAAGAAAGAGAAGAATTTGTTTAAATTTTACCTCTAACTTTTGCAGTTTCAAATCTGAACAAGGTTTCTGTCTGTTAATTTCTGCATACGTTCATAATTTAGGAATATGGATGTTTCGACACATGCTGTTGATTAATGCCCTATAATTTTAGTCTACAAGGGAACAGTCATTGCAAAATTAATAATACTTTTATGATCAAACACATATGTCACACACCTTTCAATACTTTAGAGTAAAACACAATTCTGCTCTCACTCACATCATACTGACAAATATTTTACCAAAGGACTATTTAAGGATTAGGCAAAGTCTATAATTAATATTTGGTTTAGCACACTGCACAATATTTGTTTCCATGCTTATTACAGTTGCCTGTAGCACAATGTTAACATATCTATATTTTTTGCTTGCTTTTGCAAAAACAACATAAATATAAAACTAATCTCCCACGCCGGGTGTAAGGGGGGACGAGACATATACAAGTTTATTTTCAATGCTCGTAAACTGTAGGAACATATATAGGTCCCAGTTGGAAAATATAGGCTGTCAAAATTGTAACCTGGTCTGGACAAAAAGGAGATATATGACTGAAGTGCTTGGTGTGGCAAAAACAATTGTTCAAAACTTGGTCTCTGAGACTAATTAATTTCCTGGAAATCCCCTTCACTCCTTCTCAGGCCATTAAAAAACATATACCTAGATGGAGTTAAGAGCACAGTGGCCCAGCAGAAACGTGTTAATGGCAATAGGCTGGTCTGTTGTGAGTTAGAAATGTAAATTTTCCAGAGTTGCAACCCGCAGGCCGGTAATCCTGTAAGCGTGATTGATAGGATGAGGTCTTCAACAAGCTTGGTTTATGGATTAGAACCCTTGTGTGGTTTATGTAAGAACACAGAAACATGTCTCGTTTTTCACTGCTACAATGGAATTGCTCCTATCCCAAATGTTACTGACACCCATTTCTAGGGATGTCTTAGGTTTTGAAAATATGTTGATGGAAAATTTTGACCCTCACCTTATTGTATTCAGTGTTTGGTATGTTTAATGATAAATAAATTAAAAGATGATTTCAAATTATCATATTAAATGGTCAGGTCATATTGGGACTGTATTGTCCACTGTCTAATTGTGTTATGATCATGAAATGATCAGATGATTTTGAAAGATGTAGTGTCCTATGTTTGTATACAGTGTAACAGAACTGTATTATGACCATGTCCAGGGGTCACATCATGTTGGGGAATATAGTGTCATATGTCTGTATAGGGTGTAATCAGGGGCGTATCTATAATGGGTACAGGGTGTGCGGTGCACACGGGCCCTCCAGGGATGGGCCCGCACCGCACACCCTGCACCCATATCAATTAAAAATTACCTCTCCAAGGTCCCGCGCCGAGTGTCAGCACTGTACAAGAAGCCGAAAAAATGGCCGCCGCTGCCATTTTTCTGGCATTTTTCGCATGCACAGTAGACTCTGGGCACACTCTAGTGCCCAGAGTCTACTAATGCTCCGGTGACCAGCCAGCTGTGTCAGTCGGCTGCCGGCCACTGGGAAGAGAGGATGGGGCCCCGGACGGGGAATGCACATGGGCCCCCTCCTCTCTAAAGACGCCCCTGGGTGTAATAGAATTATATTATGATCATGTCCATTGGTCAGGTCATGTTGGGGGATGAACAGTAGTGTCCTATGTCCTATGTTTATACAGATACTATGTTTATATGGAGACTAATAAAGCTGTATTATGATCAGGTTCAGTGGAGGGATGGGTACGGGATGCCAGCGTTCGGGATCCCGGCGGACAGAATCCCAACGTCGGGATGTGACAGACAGGGTTAGAATACCATCACTGTCGGTCGGTATCCTAATCCTCCCCCTCTGCCTACCCTAACCGGTGCCTAACCTTAACCTCCCTCCATAGTGCCTAAACCTAACCTCCACCTCCTAGCACCCAAAACCTAACCCTCCCCCCATAGTGCCTAACCCTAACCCTCCCCCTAGTCCCTAACCCCTAACCCTCCCCCCAACCCTGCTACTTACCTTTGTGATTCCGGCGGTCGGGATGCCGGCGCTGGCATTCTGAAAGCCGGAATCCCTGCTGTTGGCATTTTAACCGCATCCCTCAGTGGATAAGTCATATTGGGGGATCTAGTATCCTATGGGGCATATTTATTAAACACATTTTGCGGAAAATACACCAATGACGGGGGACATCAGCAAAATGTAAGCATCCCCTGGATGACACTGGTTCTAATCGCAATAGCATTCCCCATAGGTTTCTATGGCGGCTGCTATATAGTGAAGTCCCTTGACCCTGGTAGCCAACACGATCTGCAGGTGGCATTAGTCATTGTAGCCTATAGGCTACATATTGCACCAAATACTGACTGAGGGATCCTATGGATCCCTCCCTGGTAATGGTTGTTCAGGTATGGCCAGTCTGATGCCTGTGCATGCGCAATAGGCTGCCGGGAATCCCCCAGCAGAAAGTAAGGATTGCATAAGCAATGATTTTACTTTACATATTGCAGAGACTGGCTCCTATCGGAGCCCCTGTACCTACAGTAGTTGTGTTTCTTCATACATCCAGGTGGCACAAAAATCGGCAATGAGAAATTTAATTTTTGGGTCTATACAGACGATTGTAATCTCCACTGGCAGGCACAGGGACTGCGCTACAGAATATGTGTGTGCTATATAAGTAAGTTAAGTTTTATATTGGTTATTCAAGCATCACTTAACTCAATTCCCAAACTGTGT
This sequence comes from Taudactylus pleione, assembly GCA_031769625.1. NCBI lineage: Eukaryota > Metazoa > Chordata > Amphibia > Anura > Myobatrachidae > Taudactylus > Taudactylus pleione. The sequence continues at coordinate 6,101,438 of JAUIMM010000015.1, read as the reverse complement.
GCCGTGGCACCCTGGGGTGCCTCAGGTTGGTGGTTCAGTACCAAATCAAATTATTTATGGTCAATGTAATGTAAATATGTCGATAAATAGAAATGCAGTCCTGTCCAAACCTGCCACCACCACATAACTGAACCTAAGGATGACAGGTAAGCTTAATAATTTTTTTCTGAATTTCTCAATAACAAACTTTTGGCTTAGAGGTGCCATGAAAGCAATGCTGATACTTTAGGGTGCCATGATTCCAAAAAGTTTGGGAACCACTGACTTGATAAACTCCATTCTGATGTGAGCATTTCTATGAACTGTAATTAATAACAAAGTTTGTTCCTATGGGTGTGATATATTTTGTTGGCATTTATCATGTCGACATGTCTTCTTGGTCACAATTTTGACATTCATCAAGTCGATATTGACCGTTTTGACACCAGTGATGTGCAGTGAGGTAAATGGCTGGGGAGGCACAGGATAGTATCAGAGCCAGATTTACACAAGCATACTGTATATGAACCCGAGCGTTCATGTGGGCATTATACAGAGGTACAGCAGTATATAGTGCTGAAAACTTGGTGAGTTTGATCAGGGATGTGCGGAAAAGGTAGACAGGGGAGGCTGTACCTCACCTGCCATACACTTTTTACTCCAGAGTTTTGCCTATAACAATGATTACAATAAAACAAAGAAGATATTTATAATATTTTCTTTACATTTTTCTTATAATTTTTATAGTCAAAACTCTGGAGTATACCTAAGTATGACAGGTGAGGCTCTGCCTCACCTGACCGCACATCACTGGTCGACACTGAAGAAATCTCTCCCCTGTAAAGGCTGATGACTATGCATGCACAGTAGGCCGCTGGGAATCCTGCAGCAGAAAGTAAAGTGATTGCATCAGCAAACACTTTACTTTACACATTGCAGGGACTGGCTCTGTAGCCCCTGTCCCTGGCTGTGTTTCTTCATATATTCAGGTGGAACATAATAATTTCTTATTGGCGCAAATATTGGTGATAAGAAAATCTAATTTTTGTCTCTGTACAGTCGTGTCTTCCATGCCTGGTGGTGACATCAGGATGTCATCCAGTGGATCCTTTCGTCACTTACAGGAGTAAGTATGACTTACTTTAACCCCTAACCCTCCCCCCATAGTGCCTAACCCTAACCTCCTCCTAGTGCCTAACACTAATCCCCCCCTAGTGACTAATCCTAACCTCCCCTACAGGAGTCTAACCCTAACCCTTCCCCTAGTGCCTAACCCTAACCTCCCCTCCTATAGCCCAACCCAAACACTCCTCCTAGTGCCTAATACTAACAGTCACCCTCCCCCAGTGACTAACCCTAACCTCCCCTCTCGTAGCTTAACCCTAACCCTCCTCTTAGTAACTAACCCTAACCTGCCCTCCTGTAGCCTAACTCTAATCCTCCCCCTAGTGCCTAACTCTAACCTCCCCTCCCGCAGCCTAACCCAAACCCTCCTCCTAGTGCCTAACCCTAACCTCTCCTCCCGCATTCTAATCTTCATCCTCCTCTGACGGTCCGTGCAGAATATCGCTCAGAATATCGGCGTTTCATATATCCACATTCAGGGCCAGACTGGGACTAAAAATAGGCCCTGGCATTTAAAGAGCGCACAGGCCCACCTCGCGTCAGCATCTGGCTCCTGGCATAGACTCCTCCCCTTATTATTCCTGGCCCCTCCCACTCCTTAGTCTATGCTATTACAAATATAATTAATATTAGAACAACATACAACTACACATCATTCTCTGTATTAAAAATTTAATACCTACAACAGAGCTCATCCTGCAGGGGTTTCAAACATGTGCCATAGTCAGACATTACCGGTGTAGGTCACACACAGAGAAAAGGGAAGGCATTTTCCCAAATGACCAATCCCTAGCTTAGTAGTTGTACAGGATTTGATAGTGTTCACTGCAGGAGCACATCTGTGCACACCAAACCAGAGCTGTAACTACACATTTTAACAAAAGAACGTTTTTGCCGCAACCCACAGGTGAAGCAGGGAGAGCGCATGCCGCAGGCACGTGCAAAAATATCCAGGTGTGGTCTCGCTGGGAAGGCGCGTTACCACATGGTAGTACCCTCAATTCAAATTATGCTACACAGTAGTGCCACTTAGTCACATTATTATTGTCCTCTATTTCTATGGCACTATGGCCCTCATTCAGAGCCGTTCGTTAGCAGCAGTATGCTCGTTGCATTCCGATGTTGTGAAACCGCGCATGCGCCGGTGAAACACTGCGCATGTGCGTACGGCAGATTGCGAGCTTTTTTTGACTCATTCGTCAAATTGCGAACAGGAAGTGACATGTGAAATGTGATTGACAGAACAGGCCGTTTTGGGCGTTGACGGGGTGGAGATGGGAAAACGCAGGCGTGGCGAGGCGTTTTTGGGGCGTACATAAATTAGCTCATGCGAACGTCAAATGTGTTCGTACCAAGTCATACATCACTGGCTGATCCTCTTTCCGTTCAAACTGCTCGCACAGCTTGGGGTGTGGATTACTCGACCACAATGGCGATGGTCTTGTCCTCTGGTCTGGGCCTCCTCGATGTTTCATCGATTTATCACGGCTTGTCAGAAAAACAATCAACTTTGAATTGAAAACCAGCTTGTAATGTGTTTTGAAAAGAGTTTTTTTGGTTAGCACAAAACCGTACGCAGGTGAAAATCTCAGCTGCTAATTTCAGGATTACACAATCAATTAGCGTACATTTTTAGGAATGTTCTTTACAATTTTTTTTTTATTTTGTGATATTGTAACAATATTGTCATCATGTTTGTGTGTATTTTAACATTTTCCTTTGGCCTGGCGAATTTGCATCCTTTTTTTAATTTCAAAGTGTTCCTTAAAGAAACCATTTTTTTTTTAACCCTTTGTTTTTTTATTTTTATTTCGTTTTTGGCTTGTGGGCCAGCATTAACTCTAAACCATTTTTCAAATAATGTCACAATACAATTGAGAACATTTGTAATTTTTTTTATTTCATCAACACATTTTTTTAAATTTCATGTGCATTTGGCAATTAAAGTTTTTGGTCATTGTTAGCCAATAATAAATGAAAGAATTATCCAAAAAATATTGCCAGTTTTGGCAAATTTAAAAAAACACATTAAAAACAATTCACAAGAAAGGAGAGGGAAGTTTTGGCCCTATAGGAATATGGGGCAAGCACAGAAGGAGTGTGGGAAAAATAGCCAGTGCTGTCATCGTTTTTTTCCCCGTTTGGCTGGGGTAGGGCGGGCGCCGGACCGGGTCCGGGATGTCCTCTGGCTGGCCTGTCCAGAGGCAGATGTTGTGGCCTCTGGACTAGGCACAGGCCTAGGCACATTTGGAGGAATGGCTGTTGTTGTGCCAGAGGTGGAGGATCCTGATGTTCCGGCAGGAAGGGAGGTCGGCTCCACCATGTGCTGGTGAACGAGCTGCTCCAGGGCATTGGCTATTCTGATGTTGGCCCTGGTATTTTCAGCCAGGGCCTGACCAATGGTCACGTTGGCTGCAGCATTTTGCTCTAGGGCCTCAGCCACCCGTAGCAGACTGGCGTCCATCCTCTTCAGAATCTCCGTATGGTAATCCGATTTAAAATTGAGTTCTGTGAGGAGTGCCACTGCCTGCGAGGGGGATTGCCCTGGGACTGGCTTCTGCTGGTTCCTCCCCTGCAGAGCCAGCAGAAATTCTGTGGCCAAGGCTCCCCTCTGGAGCAGACTCATCCGCCTGTGTCTCTGTGAGAAAAAAGAGAAAAGAGGAACATTAGAATCTACATATTGTCACAAAAACATTTCAGAGTTGGTTACATGACAACATTTACCTGGGACAACATGAGGAGCCGCAAAGTCTGGCATGTCCGTATCCATGTTGGACACGCCAAACACCTCCACATCCTGCACACACCCCTGTGCCAGCTCTTCCAATGCAGTCAGCTCCAATGACCCCCACCTGTCCCCCTTGCATGCCTAGCCCTGTCAGCCAGTTTTTGCTTCAGCCGATATTTGAAGTCTTGCCATCTGTGGGTGAAAAAGTTGGCATTATTCCTGCATTATTTGGCCCTGTATCCACTTTTTCTTTAAATCTTTTTTTAACTTACCGGCGTTTGACATCCCGGGCTAGACGGACCACCTCACCCACACTATTGACAGCATTGGCTATCTCCTCCCACATTCTCCACTTCTGGCTTACACCCATATTCCTGTCTGCCTGTGGCAGGATATCCACACACTTCTGAATCAAAACCTCCATCTCCTTTCTTGTGAATTGTGGCTGCCTTTTCTTTTTGCCAGCTTTGGCCGGAAAACTGGGCCCAGCAGCCTCTTCCATGTCATCCTCAACACCTATTTACATTAAATTAATTAAAATTTAGATGTCAATCTTTCACTATATTCTGGTTCTAAATAATCCTTGAATAGAAAAGAGAGAAATACTTACCGGCCGCCTCTTGGCCATTGTTTGGCTGGTCTGTAGCCATTTTGCTTGTAAAAACTTGAACTACACCAGACCGTTTGTGTTTTTCCGTGACGTATTTATACATGCGTCCTTATTATTCGACCGCATCATTGATTGTGCGTTCCTATGATCCGTCCTTAATTTGAGCGGGAAACTAAACACTATTTATGGCTTTTTGCGACTCGAGTCGAGGTGGCTGGTGTTGTTTGTTGGAGGTTTCGTGGTTAGGAGTGTATTGTTGGAGGGAGTAGTGTTTGGAGGCGGTTTTTTGGAGTTGGTTCGAGGCGCTTCATTTTTCAAATTTTCCGTTCGCATTTTTTTGTGTGGTTATTTTAGTGGTGGTTTATTTTTGGAGTAAGTTTTTTCCCGTCATCCTTGTTTAAATTATGGATCTACAAAATAGATGTTTTTTTTCTTAAAGTATTATGCATGTTTTTTTGTAGTTTTTTTTAGACTGCGCTCCAACGAAGTTTTTGGACTGTGACTTATTTATCGTGTATTGGTAAGTTTTGATTATAACTGGATTTTAAAATGTTCATGTATTGTTCTTCGCATATTTTGGACTCAGTAAGTTTTTTTGGGGGTTTTTTGTGATCTTAAAAATGCGAACTATTTAGCCCACTATTGTTTCCTTCTTCCCCCTTGTAAAAATGCGAACTATTTAGCGCACTATTGTTTCCTTCTTCCCCCTTGTAAAAATGCAAACTATTTTGCGTTCAAATTTTTTTGGGGTATTTTTATTTGCAAATTTTGTAAGTCCTCTCAATGTAGGTTTACAATTTTTCGAAATGTGTGCTCCCCCCCTATATTTTTGCCCATTTTCTAAATTCTGAAGATTACAAAATGACTGCCCAAAATTCTAAACTCATTTTTTTATGTTGAAATGTAGGTTGTTGCAATCATGACAATACCCCGGCATTTTTGGATTTTAACGGAAAGATAAGTATTTTTTTTATTTTAATTTCAACATACATTAACTACATTACTTACCATTTCAGGTTGATGTTGGTCGTATTATTTTGGCCATGCTGCCGGAAGCCGACCAACCTCAATCTCGTCCCAGGCGTAGGCATCGTAGGCGTGCAAGGCCCCAGATATATAGAACACGTGTCACCCTTTTTGGAATGCCAGATGATGAGATGTTAAGGCGATACCGTCTTCCGCCACAAATCATCATAGACACTCTCTCATTAATAAAGATTGATCTTGAGCGGCAAATTGACAGTCCTACAGCAATACCACCACTTACGCAATTAATGTCGGTGTTACATTTCTGTGCCTCAGGATCCTTTCAAACCACGGTGGGAATAGTTGCAGGAATCTCCCAATCCTCCTTTTCAAGGATCCTGAGGGCAGTGATGGAGGCCCTTTTCAAGCACCTCCATCATTTTATTAAAATGCCTTTGGATATGGCTTCCCTTAGTGTGGCGAAGGCCAATTTTTACCAAATAGCTGGCTTCCCACACATCATAGGGTTTGTGGATGGTACTCACATACAACTTCAGCCTCCAGCACGGCTGGAGGCAATTTTTAGGAACCAAAAACACTATCACTCACTGAATGTAATGGTGGTATGTGATGCCTCCCTCCAGATCCTGTCCCTGAATGCAAAATTACCCGGGAGTGCACATGACTCATTCGTCATCCGGCAATCAGGGATTTGGCATAAATTAAACAACCTACAAGCTGGTGATGCGTGGCTTCTGGGTAAGTGGAGACCTTTATTAGATACCAATGCAAAGCTTGATACACAGTGATCCTGATTTTGTAACTTCTTTTTCACAGGAGACAGTGGCTACCCTTGCACGCCCTGGCTGCTCACTCCTTATTTGGATCCCACACCAGGCCCACAAAGTGATTTTAATTCCGCACTTACAGCCACCAGGCAAGTGGTGGAGCGCTGTTCGGCCTTTTAAAAGGCCGATTCAGATGCCTCCACCACTCTGGTGGCGAGCTCATGTATTTGCCAGATATGGTTTCGAAAATTGTGGTCCTGTGTGGGATATTTCACAACATCGCCATAAGGAGTGGTGTCCCAATGCAGCCAGAGGATGCCTTGCCTGAGGATGGCCCCTCCAAGGTTGGTCGGAGGTCAGTATGTTGGGGGGCCATACGCGATCATGTGGTGGCCAGATTTTTTAGGTAATTATTGTCCCAAATGAAGTTATTTGACACAATGTAGACATGTAATAATTTAATTATAAATTTTAACATTTTTTTTAATCTTTTTGTGTTTTATTCCATAATATTTTTCGGAAAAACGATGACTACTACCTGATCCTAAAAATTGACTTCATGTGGACACATTGGATATAACTTCTGGAACAAATTTGTCATCGCCTCATTTGTGGAATCATGTTGGCATGCTACTTCGTAAAACAGTTCTTGATTGTTGTTTTAATTTTATTTTTTGGGTGTAGGCTGTATTTTTGAGAGTGTTTTCACTGTGTGTATTGATTGTGAAAAATCACTTTGTGTTTCTTATTTGTGAATAATAAATTTTTTGGTAGGTTTAAACAAACATTTCATTTCTAAATTACATGCAAAACTTGAGGGATTTTGTGATGTAGGACCATAAGAGAGGGGGACAGAGGTGGAGAGAGACATAGAGCAAGATAAAGGAAGAGAGGGGGAGGGGGACAGGGAGAAGTGGAGGGAGTGAGGAAGAGAGAAAGATTGAGAGGGAGGAATGGAGTGTATGCAGGCTCTCTCGATAGCACACTTACCAGGTTTTCTAAAGGGGGCGGGCACTTTGCGGCATTAGGCTCCGCCCCCTACTCACCCGCAAATCACGGCATTTCATCAAGGGGGCGGGGCTTCCTCAGTCAACCGCGGTCATTATTGGATGCTGCTGCCGGGTGGCAGGACGCGGAAGCCAGCCAGGGGGTGCGCTTATAATCCGGCCCTGACGTGGCAGCACGTAGGAACTGCCGGGCAGCTCTGCACCGTTGACAGCTCGCAGGAGCTGTCTAACTAACATCCACCTGCCCAGGTGAGGCTTGGCGCCAGCCGCGTCATGCTGTAATGACGTCATTACGCAATGACGCGGCCGCGCATTTCAGTGGGATGCACTGCCCATTTGGTTGTTCTGTCGGGCCTGCGCTCCGTCAAATCGGCCCTTGTGGCCATCTGCCCATCTGGCATTTGCCAGACGTGCCCAATGGCCAGTCCGGCCCTGTCCACATTACACTTGTCAACATTGTGAATATTTGGCACATGCCAACATGTTCAATGTCGATAATTCAACATTGTAAATGTCGACATTATGACTAGAACCTGTTCTAAATATGATTTTATAAATAGGTGCCCGTCTTTTCTTTTCTATTTTGAATGCATGTAATGGATGAAAAGGAAAACAATGATATATTACTGACATTTATAGGAACATTTAGGAGTAGCTGTACATTTTGATCAATGTTATATACTGAAATGTGAATCATTTGAACTATTTTTAAATCAGGTTTAACTGTACAAGTTACATACCCTTGTGCATTATACCAGATACCAGTTTATCTGCATTATACTTTTATATTTTGTCTGATCTGGTTCCCAATGTTGTTTGAACTGATGTCAAAATGGATTGCTTTGTAAATCCATATTGAGAATTCTTAATTAATTATAATATAAAGCTAATACATTGAGTAAGTCTTCAATTATTCCCTAACTTAAATCACAATACAATGTCAAGTTAAATTAATAAAAGTTATTGTACACTATACAGTTTCCTGTATTTAATTAGGTGTCCAAGTTTATCTGGCACATGGATCTTAATGTACAAGCAAGATAGTAAATGACGTACAATAAAATAAAATTACATTAACCATATCGGTCAAAACATTCAACAAACAGGTCAGAGCTTTCTGTACATTTGCATATGAAACATGGAAATATTAGGTACATTATTTAGGATAACGAAAAGGTGTATATTTGCTTGCAGCGCTGCGTGTGCTTTGTAATTCAAGATTTTCTTCCTCATCGCGACCACCAACCTGGCCGCTTGCTATAGCTGAGCGTCCGTCTCTGAATCAGGCCTTTTGTTCACTGATGCAAATGGAAAGTTTTTGCATACAGCGCATGTGCAGCTGCAAATTTACACATTTTTGCTTATGTCTATCATTTCTCAGTCGGACGGAACTTGTCCGGATCTGTCTTTCTTTGAAAAAGGGCGTTTCAGGATTGGAACTAACGAGGGAGTGTCATGTGAGTGACGTGGGAGTGTCATGTGAATGACGAGGGAGTGTCATGTGAGTGACATGGGAGTGTCATCTGAGTGACGTGGGAGTGTCATGTGAATGACGAGGGAGTGTCATGTGAGTGACGTGGGAGTGTCATGTGAATGACGAGGGAGTGTCATGTGAGGGACATGGGAGTGTCATCTGAGTGACGTGGGAGTGTCATGTGAGTGACGAGGGAGTGTCATGTGAGTGACGTGGGAGTGTCATGTGAGTGACGTGGGAGTGTCATGTGAGTGACGTGGGAGTGTCATGTGAATGACGAGGGAGTGTCATGTGAGTGACATGGGAGTGTCATCTGAGTGACGTGGGAGTGTCATGTGAATGACGAGGGAGTGTCATATGAGTGACATGTGATTGACGAGGGAGTGTCATGTGAGTGAAGTGTGAGTGTCATGTGAGTGACGAGAGAATGTCATGTGAGTGACGTGGGAGTGTCATGTGAGTGACGTGTGAGTGTCATGTGAGTGACGAGGGGAGTGTCGTGTGAGTGACGTGTGAGTGTCATGTGAGTGACGTGGGAGAGTCATGTGAGTGATGTGGGAGTGTCATGTGAGTGACGTGGGAGTGTCATGTAATCTTCAAATCCTCTCAACATTAAACACAACATGCAAATATAATCACAATCTGGATCCTTTTACATATAGAATCTCATACCAAATTACAGTAAGAGGCGGCATGTAAAACACATTATATCACACTCTGGACACTATTACATATAAAATATAACAACTAGGGGTGTGCACTGGCCACTTTTCGTGTTTTGTGTTTTGGTTTTGGATCTGGATCTTTCTTCTTGTTTTGGATCTGGATTGGTTTTGCCAAAACCATCCTTCCGTGTTTTGGATTCTGGGTTTTGTGTTTTGGATCTGTATTTCTTTTTAAAAAAAGCTTAAAAACAGCTAAAATCACAGAATTTGTGGGTTTTTCAGCTCCTATGCAATTATTAACCTCAATAACCTTAATTTCCACTCTATTCTGAACACCTCACACCTCACAATAGTGTTTTTATGTCCAAAAGGTTGCACCGAGGTAGCTGGATGACTATGCTAAGCAACACGAGTGGGCGGCACAAACACGTGGCCCATCTAGGAGTGACACTGCAGTGGCAGACAGGATGGCAGTTTGAAAAACTAGGCCCCAAACAGTACATAATGCAAAGAAAAAACAGAGGTGCAAGATGGAATTGTCCTTGGGCCCTCCCACCCTCCCTTAAGTTGTATAAACAGGACATGCACACTTTAACAAACCAATCATTTCAGCGCCAGGGTCTGCCACACGACTGTGGCTGAAATGATTGGTTCGTTTGGGCCCCCACAAAACAAGCTGGCAATTAATCTGTCCCTGCACAAACTAGCTATACGGAGGCAAGATGTCGTCCTCATTCTCCTCATCCACCGATTCAACACCCTCTTCAGTGTTGTGTACATCCTAATCCTCACAGAGTATTAATTCGTCCCCGCTGGAATCCACCACCACAGGTCTCTCTGTACGTTCTGGAGGCTGGTCTCCCTGGAAGAGTTGATAATTCAATTTTATGAACATAATCTTCTCCACATTTTGTGGAAGCTACCTCCTACGCCTTTCGCTGACAAGATTCCCGGCTGCACTAAACACTCTTTCGGAGTACACACTGGAGGGGGGGGCAGCTCAGGTAAAATAGAGCCAGTTTGTACAGGGGCCTCCAAATTGCCTCTTTTTCCTATCTGACATGCCTATTTGGATGCGGTCACCGATGTAATCCTCCACCATTCTGTCAATGGTGACAGTATCATATGCAGTGACAGTAGACATGTCAGAAATTGTTGGCACATCCTTCAGTCTGGACCAGATGTCCAAACCGGCCCTTGACTTATGACACAGGTGCACGCTTGGCGCTGCTGCTGTGTTAATGCACGTGCGGCTACTGCGCATACATTTTGCACACAAACAGAAAAAAAAGAATTGTTTATTTTTTGTGGAGTGCACTTTGGGGGTTAAACCACCCTTTAACACACTTATAGGACACAGGCGCACGCTTGGCGCTGCTCCTTTGTTGATGCACGTACAGTGCACACAATTCACAAACACAGAAGAAAATGTTTTATTTTAGTTGGAGTGCACTTCGGGGGTTACACCACCCTTTAACAGACAGACGCACGCTTGCCGCTGCTGCTTTGAGGATGCAGATGCGACTACAGCCCACACAATTCACACACAAACACAGAAAAAAAGATTATTTTATTTTGGTTGGAGCGCACTTTGGGGGTTACACCACCCTTTCACAGACAGACGCACGCTTGTCGCTGCTGCTTTGAGGATGCAGGTGCGGCTACAGCCCACACAACTCACAAAGACAGAAAAAAAAGAAGAAATTTTTATTTTCTTTGGACTGCACTTTGGGGGTTACAGCACCCTTTAACGGACAAGCCATCCGGCCCTTTACTTATGGGACACAGGCGCATGCTTGGCGCTGCTCCTTTGTTGATGCATGTGCAGCCACAGTGCACACAATTCACAAACACAGAAAATAATTCCTCCACCATTCTGTCAGTGGTGACAGTTTCATATGCAGTGACAGTACACATGTCAGAAATTGTTGGCCCGTCCTTCAGTCCGGACCCGATGTCCAAACCGGCCCTTTACTTATGACACAGGTGCACGCTTGGGCTGCTGCTGTGTTGATGCATGTGCGGCTACTGCGCATACATTTCGCACACAAACACACAAAATAAAGAATTGTTTATTTTTTGTGGAGTGCACTTTGGGGGTTTCACCACCCTTCAACAGACTTATGGGACACAAGCGCACGCTTGGCGCTGCTTCTTTGTTGATGCACGTGCAGAAACAGTGCACACAATTCACAAACACAGAAAATATTTTTTAATTTTGTTTGGAGTGCACTTTGGGGGTTACACCATTCTTTAACAGACAAGCCAGCCCTTTACTTATGACACAGGCAGACGCTTGGCGCTACTTTGTTGATGCACGTGCGGCCACAGTGCACACAATTCACAAACACAGAAAATTATTTTTTATTTTGTTTGGAGTGCACTTTGGGGGTTACAGCACCCTTTAATAGACAAGCCAGCCAGCCCTTTACTTATGGGACACAGGCACACGCTTGACGCTACTTTGTTGATGCACGTGCGGCTACTGCGCACGCAATTCACAAACACAAAAAAAAATTTACATTTTTTTTTGGAGTGCACTTTGGGGGAGCACCCCTGATGCACAGATCACCCCCTGGACAACACTACAGCACCCCTCTAGGACTACAGCCCTTATGGAACACTGCACAACACAGCCCAGCCAGCCCCTATGGACAACAGTAGCACAACACAGCCCAGCCAGCCCCTATGGACAACAGCAGCACAACACAGCCCAGCCAGCCCTAGCTCCCACCCTCCCTCTTCACTGTCCACAGCTGGAGTGAGAAATGGCGCCGACGCGGGGACCTTTTATAGAATCCAAAACCCGTGAGATCCGGAAGGCGGGATGATGACGTTTTACCTTGATTTCAGTTCCGAGTCAGGCGGGAAAAGTCGAGCCTGACTCGGATTCGACTCGGATCGGGGGGGCTCGGGGGGATTCGGATTTCAGAAATCCGAACCTGCTCATCCCTAATAATTGGAGTATGAAGAGGCATGTAAACAAAGATTGGAGATTTCCTGGTGTTCGTGCATGTGCAAGGGGGAACCCATTCCGCATCATTGGTTTTACACCAGCCACAGCATGTTACCATTAGTATCTGCACTTGCATCAGCCCCATGCTAGGTACAAGAGATCCGTCATAAACAGGCCTCAGTCTCCATACACATGGCCCAGAATCACATGGTGTTATTGATATACACTACTCCCTCGTCACTCACATGGCACTTCCTCAAGTTGGTATTCGAATAGAAGATTGACAATGTAAAGGTCGACAGTCAATGAGTCAACACTAAAAATGGTCGACATGCAATATGTCGAAAGTGACAACAGGTCGACAGGTCAACAGACAAAATGTTGACAGTGCAGAAGGTTAACATGGTTCAAAGGTCAACAAAACTTATTGATCCTGCCAGCGACTAAGGCACTCTGATAGGAGCCATGGGACTGTCACGCTTGTGATTGTTTGTGGAACTGGTGTCAGAAAAAAGTCTGAATAAGGAGCTGGAGGTGTGTAGGTAAAGCTGGCAGGCCTGAGGAGACCTCCTAGCATGTGAACAGATGCCTCCCTGACCGGGAATCGAACCCGGGTCTCGGCAGAGAGATGCCGGATCGTATATACTAGACCAACAGGGACTTCGGTGTTGGTGACGGGGTGATGTATGTAGCAGTGAAGAGTGTAGCAGTATATTAACCAGACTGATACTGGGTTATTACTTGATTAAAAAAAATAGCACTCTTCTTACTTGGCAGGAGTATTAACCAGGCTCAAACTGGGTTGTCACTAGAGATGAGTGGGCCCGGTTCTCCGACACCATCAATACCCCCACACTGAGGACACTGCCGGCACCCTGCACTGATGACACTGTCAGCACACGTGCACCGAGGACACCCCCACTTTGCCGACACCCTACACTGAGGACACTGCGAGCACCCCTGCACTGCTGCCCCACTTACTGAGGACACCGCCAGCGACCCCACACTGCCGACACTACCGGCACTCCCACACTGAGGACACCATCGACACCCCTGCACTGCTGACACTGTCAGCACACGTGCACTGAGGACACTGCCAGCACCTTTGAACTGCTGCCCCACGCACTGAGGACACCACCAGTGACCCCACACTGCCAACACTCCTACACTGAGGACACCACCGACACCCCTGCACTGCCGACATTGTCAGCACACGTGCACTGAGGAAACTGCTGGCACCTCCGCTTTTCCAACAACCTGCACTGAAGACACTGCCAGCACCCCTGCACTCCCACATACTGAGGACACCGCCAGCAACCCAACACTGCCGGCACTCCCACACTGAGGACACCACCAGCACCCCTGCATTGTCGACACTATTAGCACAAATGCACTGAGGACACCACTGGCACCCCCGCTTTGCTGACACCACCGGTACCCTACACTAAGGATACTGCCAGCACCCCGCACTTCTGCCCCACTTATTGAGAATGCCGTCAGTGACCCTGCACTGCCACTACTTCCACACCGAGGGCATCCCCGCACAGGCGACACTGTCAGCACTCCTGCACTGAGGACACCACTGGCATTCTCGCATTGAGGACACCGCCAGCACCCTGCACTGTCGACACTGCTGTCACCATAAGTGCACTATTGGTGTATCCAACCCACACTGTATCCATGTTGGAAGCTGAACTGCCACATGTTAGTGACACCCACTGCTGTCGCTTAGCTTAGTCAGCCAGATAACTGGATGCAACCTTTTGGCCCTAAACTAGATGAAAAAAAATCAATATTGTGAGGTGGTCAAAATTGATTGGAAATTACTGTAAATAAATATTATTGAGGTTAATAATACTGTAGGAAAAAAAAACAGGCCCAAATTATGTAATTTTAGTTGTTTTTATGATTTTTTTAGAAAAAATACAGAGCCAAAATAAAAAAATAAAAAACACGCAAGGGCATTATTGGCAAAACCAATCCAGATCCAAAACAAAAGGAGATACATATCCAAAACCAAAACACGGAGGTCGGTGCACATCTCTAGTTGTCACTATAGTCCAGGATCTGGGAGCACTCAGATGATGATAGGACCAGATACAGACTGAACACCGGAATGGATGGTAGCTGTAGATAATCAGGAACAGAACCAGGGAAGCAGGAATGAATCACCAACCAGGAGCAGGCTGAAATTACCTGTGCAGCTAGAGATATACTGTAGTGGCCTATTCATCATTACATAATCACATACATGCCTACCCTCCTGGTTTTTGCGGGAGGCTCACGATTTTTCGGGTAACTCCCCTGCACCCCTGGAAGGGTAGGCACTTCACCCACATTCTGCCAACTTCCTAGTGAAGTGGGCAGAATTTCCATGGTGATTGTGGGTCCCCGTGTTGGGGGCGGGGCTTAATGATGCAATTCTCCATGAATCACATCATTTAGCCCCACCCCTATTTTAATTTAAGCCAATCATGGCAATTTGCCGTGAAGGGGGTGGGACTTAATGACGTGACCTTTCAGGCCCCGCCCCCGTCATAGCCCACCTGCTTGTCCTACCCAGGTTTCTCCCGGGGAGGACAAGTTAAAGGTAGGCAAGTATGCATAATTATCATTAGGGATAATTATGTTTTAAACTTGCTGCGAGTTTAAAATATATTTTGGAGGCATTCATCATGCCTCCCTAACAAAGAATGGTGCTGTACAGACAGCTATGTCACATTGACACAGTCTGACTGCCACCCACCAGGCTGAGCTGCATGTCGCTGGCGCGGTCAGGTCAGGGCGCCCTCCTTTATGTGCCGCCCTACTCGGCTGCGTAACCAGCATATGTGTAGAACTGGCCCTGGGGTCAGTCAGGATTGGCTGAGCAGTGTCAGGTGATACTGGCTAGCTCAGGCTGGCTAGTGATTGGCCGGATCGCGATCAGGTGATCAGGACAGCAGTTCTCCTGGTCTGGCTGGCTGTTGACAGTGGCCTAGTAGGCCGGAAACAACAAAACCTCGGGGCCGGTGCTACCATTAGGCAGTTTTAGGTAGCTGCCTAGGGGCGCTGGCCACAAGAGGGCGTCACTGAGTCCACAAAAGAAAAATGAATAGCATAATTCATGGCTGAGTGGCATGTAATGAATTTGTGGCACAGCGCTATTTGGCATGTAATGAATTTGTGGCACAGCGCCATGTGGCATGTAATGAATTTGTGGCATGTAATGAATTTGTGGCACAACGCTATGTGGCATTTTATGAATTTGCAGTGTTATGAGGTACACTATGATTTTGGTGCGCTGCTGTGTGGCATATTATAACCTGGGGAGACTGATTCATGGCATATTATGAATTGGACGGAGCATGGGCGGTTGGTGAAATGTTGCCTAGGGCGCCCGGAAACCTTGCACCGGCCCTGCAAAGCCTGCATCTCTTGGGAATGATAAGTGGACGCATGTACTATGCCGGCAGGCGACAGGAGCGGTAAGAGACAAAGTGGCAGGGGTAATAAACCCGGGTTGTGACAGGGACATATTTATCTGTGATTCTAGTTAACCCCCATCTTCTGCAGTTCTTAAGTCAGAGGCAATCACTAATTCATTTTAAGTTTTTTCATGAAATTGACGTTACCACCTTGGTGCATTTTATTAAAGGAAGGGACCCGTGTGACATGCACCAGTGCATGTACTATGCACTTGCTCAATTTCTCTGGGGAAATGGTGCAATCACCATTTTCAGGTGATTTCATCAGAAATCTAGCGCCAGTACTATATTTCTGAAGAAAGCACCGGGAGGATAGCACCAACAGCCGCAAGGTAAGTAAATTCAGTTGGTGTTCTGTTGATGGATGACCCAGGAAGCTGTGTGTGCCACACTCATTATGGTTATGGCAGTGTTACCACCAAGGTAACTGCAATTTCTGATTGGTTCCCAATGCTTCTGTTTGCCCTAGGTTTTGGATCAGTCTGCAAGACAATACATGGTTTTATGTAGTAATTTTTCCTGGGGCTCTGATAAATGGCACTATGGGTAGGGTGATTTTTTTATTTTTTACATACTGTATTTTACATAAAAACACACATATAACTGTATTACCTCTGTCGATAGTGTATATTCACCATAATAGGCAAACATTTACAAAAGCCTAGAATAGTCTCTAATGCCTATTACGGTCTAACTCAACATTCTCAATTTTGGGCCACAAGCAAGAAAACTTCTGCAGCACTCTCCCCCTACATCATGTATGCTTTCATAAGTGTATATACTAAGATGTTCAATTCAAGTTATTATACCATCCCACTTATAGCTGTCATGCACAATAAGGCAGTATTGTACCAGTATGAGCCAAATACCTAAATATACTGTGTTGCTGTTAACACTTACACTTCTAGTATTGCAGGGGTAAACTTTTAGCTGCTGACTGCTTTTCCCCAAGGACCAAAACATTACTGGAAATGAAAGGGGCAGGCTGTATAACTGGAAATATTTTCCAGCTGCAGGGATAACGCTGACTCTGTTGTTTCATAGGTGTGTTCTTGTATTAATTATTTACAAGCATGCGAGCATCTGGATCTAGTCTAAGATATATATGATCAGAGATGTGCTTAATATACTAATCTGATACACATTCATCCCAATAATGACTCAGAGATGTACGCTAATGCCACCACAGCTGCGGGCTTTGTACACAACGGCTGTATGAAAATTAGAGATGTGCTGGTTCGGTTTTATTTGGTTCTTATCGCCAACTTAGCGCAAGTTCGGACTTGTATTATTGGCTATCCAAAACACATGAGAGCCAGATTGCCAATATGATGCCGTTTTTGAGATCCGAATATATATTCAAGTAAAACCGAACTGCTCATCTCTAATGAAAATATGCAAATGTCGCAGCTGCTGGGATTTGTATTAAGACGTCCACCAGCGGCTTCACAAATTCAAGTGACTGCGTACAAAGACCCTGCTCGGTATCACACTATATAGAGACAAGCCCTGAAAACGTTGCTGACATTGTCAATATCGTCTAATGTGTATGCTCTTTGTCAGCCCAAGCGCGCTCCCAGTTTGGTCATCAGTATATGCAGCAAGAGTCAACATATCGGGCAGTTGATCACCGGATCGTCTAATGTGCACCGGCCTCCTGATATGTCGGCCCTTTGCCCATGCAGTCGCCCGTCGGATTGCTGGGTGACAGCTTAAGTGTCACCATGAATGTGTAGCAGCAGGTGACAGCCAATACAGGACTAAACTTTAGACACAGTGAGGGGTCCCTGGAAAATATATTTTATGATGAGCAAAACTTCAGTGGAATCTCTTGCACCTGTTATAGGGCTGGTGCAAATGTGTGCTGCTAGTGATGATGGTTACTTTCACAAGTGGATGGATTGGTGTTGGTGCGGCCACATAGATGTGTGCTACTCTGCGTACAGGTGAAGAGACATTTATTTCCATGCATGCAATGTGACTGCATTTGTGGCTCACTGGCATGCATCTCTGTATCTGCCCCTAAGTCAGCTAGGGGTAGATGTACTAAGCCTAAGCGGGATGTGCTAAAGGGGAAAATGCGGTAAACCCCATAATCAACGGCGGGATGTACCGCTGGTGTGGGGGATGTGATTGTCACAGTTCAGGAAAGTTAATATAAGGGGCAAGCTATGTGGGTTTTATAGAGAGGGTGAAGGAGGTAATGTCAAATAGATAAGATGAATGGTTTAATTTTTTTATTGGCGGTCACAAAAATGCTCCCAGTATTACCGGTAATTGTATATCACAAAAATGCTCTGGTATTGCATGTCCGTCGTAAAAATGTTTTTAGTATCTATTGTATGGTGGTGACAAAAATGCTGTGTTGGTATTGTATAGCAGTTACAAAAAGTGCTCTCACTATCTATTGTATGGCACTCACATAAATGCTCTCATTCTCCATTGTATGGTGGTCACAAAAATACTCTTGGGGCCAAATGTAATAGGGTGTCAGTTTTGGTAAATTGCGAGTTTGGTGCTAAACTCGCAATTTTTCACAACTCTCCAATGTAATAGGGTGTCTGTTCACTAAAACTCACATTTTTCAGAGTTACTAAAACTCCCCATTCTCAAACTCGCATCCAGATGTTTTCACATTGAAAACAATCAACTCGCCCAATGTAATAGGGTGTCAGTTTCAGACTCGCAAAAAAAAGATAACCAAAAGTCCCCAAATAATAGACCTGCTTCAGGCTAGCGAGTATATCCTGAGCAGGTCAGATTAACACAGAAACATGCACATATCCATGAGATCCGTGCATGTTTCTGTGTGTACTTATGTAAAAGGTTTTTAAATTAAAAAAAATTATCCCCCCGCTAGAAAGAGTTCGGTGCTGGTTCTGGAATTTTCAGGGGACTCCTACTCATTTTGTCCCCTGATTTTCCAGAACCAGGACCAGGTCAACAAAGCCCTGTGCTGGTTCTTAATATACAGGGGCTCCCTACGCATTTTGGCCCCTGTAGTTTTTGAACCAGAACTGGCTTTATAAAGCACGGGGCTGGTTATGCTTTTGGGGAGGGGGTGCACGTTTTTTTTTTAAACACACACAGGAGCCATCACGGATCTCACTGATCTGTGATTGCTTCTGTAAAACTTGCACCTTTTAATGCTACTCGCATTAAGAGGTGTCAGTTTACATAGGGAAAAACTCACCTAAACTCGCAAATGCAGTAGCCTCGAGCTGAAAAGTTTGCAGGCTATTGAATTTGCAAGTTTCAGTACAAACTCGCACTTTTTAAAAGTGCGAGAAAGTGCGAGTTTGTACTGTTACTAAAACTGACTACCTATTACATTTGGCCTTTAGTATCCATTGTATGGTGGTCACAACAATGCTCTCAGTATCCATTGAATGGCAGACACAGAAATGGTCTCAGTATCCATTGTATGGTGGTCACAATAATGGTCTCAGTGTCCATTGTATGGTGGTCACAATAGTG
Source organism: Taudactylus pleione (assembly GCA_031769625.1). Lineage (NCBI taxonomy): Eukaryota > Metazoa > Chordata > Amphibia > Anura > Myobatrachidae > Taudactylus > Taudactylus pleione. Next base: position 6,082,196 of record JAUIMM010000015.1, on the reverse strand, counting down.
CTCTCAGTATCCACTGTATGGTGGACACAGGAATGCTGTCAGTGTTCATTATATGGCGGACACAGAAATGCTCTCAGTATCCATTGTATGGCAGACACAGAATTGCTCTCAGTGTTCATTGTATGGCGGACACAGAAATGCTCTTAGTATCCATTGTATGGTAGTCACAAAAATGCTATTAGTATCCATTGTATGGTGGTCACAAAAATACTCTTAGTATTCATTGTATGGTGGTCACAAAAATACTCTAAGTATCCATTGTATGGTCGTCACAATAGTGCTCTCAGAATCCATTGTATGGCGGATACAGAAATGCTCTCAGTATCCATTGTATGGTGGATACAATAATGCTCTCAGTATTGATTGACAATCATAAAGTTGTTAATGTTATTGCTATTATTGTCTTAGCGTTATGTATACAATTTATGATAATCTAAAAAGGAGTGGCGTGGGACCATTGCGTCCAGTGCATGTCATAGCGCCCCCCCTCCCCGTACTGAACTGTGCCAGTGGGGTATGGCCAGCCTGCGGGGGAATACTGAAGTGAAGAGAGAAACAGCAAACAGTGGCAGTATCATGCTGGGCATTGAGGTCCCATTGGGAGAATGGAAAGCTTTAGTGATGCACTAACTGACATTAAGGGGTAGCTGCTTTGACACTGATTTATTTATGTATAGCACCTAGGATCTAACTTTTATCTCCTTTGAATCATTGTTGTCAGTCAATAGAGGAGATTGTATTATATATTCTGATCATTTAACTTAAATTGACAGAATACATGTGCTACAGTGAAATTCCACAGGGTGCACAGCTTATGACTGCAATTACTGCCCCAAGCAGTTTTCACTGGAGTGGGAACACCTATGGGAAGCTCCATTCTCAGCTATGCTCCTAATTAGCAAATATACATTGCACCTATATTAATGTGAGTGCTACTAACCATGTCATGTTCTGTCTACCACCAGATTTTAAAGCCTGCACACACAGGCTTGGCCTGCAGCTGTAACCTGCATCTTAAGTATGCCATCTGAAGCATGGAGTTAGAATTGGAGCTGTTTTAATACCATCTTTCATCTCTTTCCAGGTAAACTAATGCCATCTTCCATATCTGATGCCTTTCACTGAAAGAATAGTCTGTTTTGAAAGCTGTGATGCTGCATCTTCCCCCACCGTTAATTAGCTTGTTGAACAAACTGCTCAAACATTCCCTCCCACTGTACCAGCTGACCTAGCCTCTCCTGCAAAAGGGACTCATTTTAAAGCCTGCACACACAGGCTTGGCCTGCCACTGTAGCCTCCATCTTAAGCATGTCATCTGAAACATGGAGTTAGAACTAGAGTTCGAACTGGATTTGGACTTTTGACTACTTTCTAACCAAAATTTAAACAATTTCACGAACACACAGGAATGCTACCACCAGGGCCGGACTGGCCATCGGGCACTTCTGGCAAATGCCAGAAGGGCTGATGGGCAGATGGGCCAATGTGGCTGATGCTGAGCGCAGGCTTACCCGGCCGGCACCTCAGTGATCAGCATTTCCCCTGTTATTGCCATGCGCGGCGGCTGCATCATTGCGTAATGATGTCATGACGCGATCTCGTCATGACGTCATCATGCGGACGGCGGATGTGTGAATGTGGGTAGATTTAGCAACTCCTGAGAGCTGGCAACTAGCTGGGATGCGGGCGGCGTTATGTGCTGCGGGTGATGCGCAGCAGGGGCGTGGCCCAGGGCAAATGGCTCCATTAGCTTCTGCCTCCTGTGAGCTAACTGTAAGGGGGCCGACTGGTGCGCGAGCAGCGCAACACCCACTGGAGTGTCACGTGCGGCTGGCCCAGCTCAGGGATAAAAAAAGCGCGGCGTGGGCGGGAACCTGAGGGGACTGGACGCCATCTTTGGACCTCATGAGCTGCTGACACAGATGCCAGCTGAGACTGCAGTGGCCGGTACTATATAAGTAAGTCAGTTGGTGTGGTGGGTTTCTAGTAATGTGGTGTGGGGAGGTAGTAAGTATATGATGTAGTGTTGGGAGATAGTATAGTGATACTGTGTGGGGAGATAGTATAGTGATGTAGTGTGGGGAGGTAGTAAGTATATGATGTAGTGTTGGGAGATAGTATAGTGATATTGTGTGGGGAGATAGTATAGTGATGTAGTGTGGGGAGGTAGTAAGTGTATGAAGTAGTGTGGGGAGGTAGTGAGATGTTCTGCGTGACGGCATTGTAGTTATATTATAAATTTCAGCTTCAAAACCATGTGGACCTTAATCTGGCACTGCCCCTCAGTGTCCTCGTCCTCACTGTAACCCCCTCTCAGTGTCCCAGCCCTCACCCTCTCTGTAACACCCCTCAGTGATCCAGCCCTCATCCTCCCTGTAACTCCCCCTTAGTGTCCTCATCCTCACCTACCCACTAACCCCCCTTCACCCTCCCCGTAACTCCCCTTCCGGCATGTCTGACCAATCGATATTTTCCGATCGGCCGCGTGCAAACACTGTACAATTATCTGGCCAATCAGTTGATATTGAGTGGATCGGCCAGATAATTGTATAGTAAATGCTCAGCGTAAGTAACACCATCACCCTCAGTTTTCTCCATCATACAAACAAATAAGAAAGATGGGCAGAATGGAAACTAAGACATAGACTTAGAAGGACGGTAGGCTGTATTTCCCCTTCGTGCTAGGGACCTGGAAGTGCCGTGAGTGAGGGCAGAAGTGCATTTCCTTCCCATGACAGCCAGCTAAAGAAGTACTTTGTCCCCACTTAAAGAAGTTTGTTATCCCTTCGCAGGCTCGCTGCGCTCGCCACGCTTCAGGCACGGTGGCTCGCTATGCTCGCCACATGGTTATATTCCCCCTCTATGCCCACTTGGATGGTAGGGAATGACGCTGGACACTGGCTGATGACGTCAGGGTCCTCTCCTTGAAGGGGATTTAGACATTACCTTAAAAGGACAGGAGAGTGATGGGAAAAAAAAGCAGGACAAGGGGTGGAAGAGGCAAAGAAGCAGGATCAGAGAAAGAGGGTGAAGAATATCTTTGGGTGTGATCTACACCAATGTAGTGCCAGCTTTACCTAACAGAATCAACCGAATATCAAATGTTTGACTATGGCACATGTATGAATACCCTGCAGGATGTGCTCTTTTGTGTGTATTTTAATCATACTTGCCAACTATCCCTGATTGTCAGGGAGACTCCCTGAAATAGGAACAATCTCCCTGACTCCCTGAAGAGCCTAGCAATCTCCCTGATTATGTATGTAGCTGTTACAGTATTTTTAAAAAAACAACATAGATATATACATTCAAATGGGATCTTTAGTATAATTTCCCTGCATTGGGTATAAGGCACAATGATCCCTATGGCCACATGCATTTTCTGAAAAGTGTGTTTTCATCAACAAGTAGATCTTACTAACTGCTCTGGGGCTCATTTACATTTGGATGTACAGTATGTCAATTATATGACACGCCTCTCAGATGTAGCTACAAACATCCACTTTACCACACACTCATCGTGTTACTTTCAAAATCTCCCTGAAATGCTTTTTCAAAAGTAGGCAAGTATGATTTTAATACAGAGTATAATGTACACTTTTATGTTGTTCTAATATTAATTATATGTGTAAGAGCATAGACTAAGCAGTGGGAGGAGTTAGGGATAGTAAAGGGAGCAGTCTGTGCCAGGAAACAAATGCTGACACGGAGGTGGGCCTGTGTGCTTTAAAATGCCAGAGCCTATTTTTAGTCCCAGTCCGGCCCTGGCTACCACTCCACCTTCATTTACACTCCTCTGAGACTGGGATCGGCTGCTGTTTCATGCTGCAGCCAAATCAAACTCCACAAACTGCTGGATGTGACAAACCCACACACTCGAGCGAAGGAGACGCTGTGGCTTTTTGCAGATCACTCTATCATTTTTTAATTTCTGATTAAGTTTAACATGGTTTTAACTTAAAATGCGTTCACCATTTATTCTTTTTTATTTTTTTTCTCCAGCTGGACGTTATACTTCCGCTACTTGCACACCCTGCCAGATGTAACCTACGCAGTGTGCCCCAGATGGCTGCCTCGGATGGTTCATTCTTGGGCAGGATGAACAAACACGTGGATCTATTAATTCTGTGCATTTCATTCTTCAAATGTTTCAGTCACCCGTAAATCTCATGCCTGAACTGCAGCACTGTTAGCTGTATTTACTAATCCCTGTTATGTAAAATGTACTTCCACCATACTGTATGCTATACCGGTATGCTATACATCCACTGAAGTACATCCTCCATGGGCAGGATGTACTTCATGTGGATCTAGTCACACAGGGTATATCATACTGCCACACAGGTGTCAGTTTCCCATATATGCCTTGGGTCCTTGTATGGTTTATCACCCACAGTGCAACCTTCATAGTGCGCCCACCATGGCTGCCTCACCTGGTACACTCGTGGATGGGATGAAAAATACATGGATCTGACTATTATGTTGGGACCCTACTCCTAGCATCAGGATGCTGCAACCACCTATTTTGTGTCATCTCTTCTAGACGTAACCTATTCCACCCAGGGTAATCCTACGTAGTGCGCCCTAGACGGCTGCCTCATTTGGTACCTTTGTGGTTGGAATATATAACCCATGGAAGTTATTTCCCAAAATGTCTGCACCAACCCTGCAATATGCTTATAGTGCTCTCTAGGTTTCGGTTGATTTTAATTATCTCGGTGTGGTTTTCTATTTTTTCTTTTCCAACACCAAATCCTTGTACAATGTACCATGTTTTCTGATGTCTGTAAAGCGACTTTGAGTCCTATGGGAGAAAAGCGCTATATAAATAAAATTATTATTATTATTATTATTATTATTATTATTCCAGGTCTCCTAATACAAATCCGTAACTTATTTAGGATATAGCGCAAACAAACTGAGATAAAACTAACAGGCGGCCAACATACTATGTAGTGCCCCATGAATTCCAGAACTCTGGATGGCGCCCTCTGTCCATTTTGGTGCCCGGAGCTCATGTTCCACTGGAACCACCCTTGCTACTCCCCTGGCTATTCTTAGCACCTAAAAGCCTTGCACCCTGACTGTACCCATAATCCCTCATCTATTCTGTTATAAATCCCTGTAGATGGAGTGTTAATTTTACATATAGATCACAGTGCTAATGGACGCTGCAGGCATAGGCATAGCTACAGTAGGTGTGGCTGCTATGGAGCCTGGGCTGACTCCCTGGCCCAGCCCTCCCCTTGCACATGCTGTGCATTTACGCTGCCAGCCACATGCTCACCTCCAGAGCTCCGTGGACGACTTCTCCTTTAGCTGTGTGCTGCTGCAGGCACATATGCTTTCCTCGCCGGCTCCGCCTTTGTCTCTCCTCACTGACTGATACTGGGAGGAGGTGTGGCCGTGGTCCGGGGATTTCCCAGCAGGCTCAGCATGGCCACACCTCCTCTCAGCATCAGTCAGTTCACACTGCTAAAGGGTAAGTCGACTCACGGAGCTCAGGAGGTGAGCAGCAGGGGAGAGGAGCCTGTGAAAAGTTTGTCTAGGTATGTCCCTGGCTGCAGGCTTAGGTAAGCCTGGAGTTCTCTGCAGGTTACAAGGTTGTGGCACATGGTAAAGACCATGGAATAATAAATATAAAATACACACAGACTTATATGGACAAGTTCACTGTGAAAGAGATTAGCATAAATATTTTTATAATGCTTTCCTAAAAAATGGAATACAAGACCCACATTATATTCTAAAAAGGTTGTATAGGTGCTTAACAAGCCAATGTACTTACTGTATTTATTTGAAACATGCACATACATAATAAAATGAACATACAGTACAGTACATATCACTTTGTGTAGAATGTGTAAGCAGAAATTGCTGTAATACTCTCAATCATGCATTTTTTTATGTGGTTAAAAACATTTATCATATTGAAATGTGCTGCCTTCTCCTACATGAGTTATTTCCTGACATGTTTCTTTCCCATGCCAAAAATATTAAAACGGGTATATATGTGCGTACGCTATTAAATAAATGCTGCTGACAGGTATAATTCATGGTATTGCCTCTTTATTAATAGGCCAGAGGCTACCCTCGCAATTAGCGAGGTGATGAGAATGCCTTTTTATTAAGCGGTGTCAAGCCTGACGTGCAGTGTTTGTCAAATATTTAAAGCATATAATGATGCAGTTGTTAACCCTTTCTTGGCGAAGGTGCAAAGCTTAGTCTCAGAGGACACCATGGGATTATTAAAAATAGAGTGCTGAAACAAGAATTCATACAGGCTTCTGCCACAGGGGTAGTACCTATACCATGGCTCTGGTGTTTTGGGGTCTGCTCACCCCAATGTACTGCATGAGGTTAGAATTACTTTGTTGATTTGTTTTGGTGATAGTCTATATGCCCTATTGGCACGTGTACATTAGGGGATTTTGTAAATCATGAGCACTCTCTGATGACATCACTGCACAGGGCTCCCGTGGAAATTCAGAGGCACTGCAATCTATTAATATAGCTACTTACTCATTTAATGGAGGGGGGAGGGTCTTGGTTCACACTTTGGTCAGTCACCCTGGGGCAGATAGCTAAGCCACTGGGAAAGAAAAGTATTGTTGCATGGATTGCAAATAAAACAATATGGGAAAGTACTGTAGATGTATTTAACAAAGTAGCAGGTACTGTAAAGTGGCTGCTCTGAAATCCATATATCACATGACAGGGAATGGAGAAGAGGGAAAATAAGTCTCTTTCTGGTGCACACAGGCAACAAGGTAAGTATTATGTTAAAATTTACCTTTTATTATATTATTGAATAAAAGTTAATTATGTCATATGATATCCAACATGAGATGCAAGCGAAAATAAACACAAGATAGAGTGTGTGAAGAAAATAAAGATGTGTTTAAATAGATTGGTTTGCTGGTGCGTTTTAGTTGTGCTTTGTATTTTATAAACTGTTTTATGCCACTCACATTATATAGACCCTGGTTCAAGGACTATTTGCCCTATGAATGGGGTTCTGATTGACTGTTACACCGATGCTGGTATTGGTTCCTTATAACCCTAAAAAATTTTGTTAACCCACATTAAGACACCCATTGTTTTTAATCCTTACATTATGTTAAATAACTTAACAACTAACTAGAAATAAACACTCGATCACAGTCGAAATGTATTAATCAGATTGTAATGTATTGTAAGATGGTGGCATTAAGAAAGCAGTGCTCCGGGGCAACAGCCCAGCAATCGCATATGACTAAATAAGAAAGGGGTGCATCCCCACCCAACATAAACTGGCCTGAGGCAGTACCACTCTCCCTTAATTGGCACAGCTTTGACCCCTCCCTAAGATGAAGGCCAGGTCCCCCCTAAGGTAGATGACCAACTTGCTAATATCAAAAGGAAAATGCTACCCAGGCACTCTTATGTCAATAATAGGCCGCCCAGGAGCACTGCTTCTCGCTGGGCTGCACCTCTACCTGTTGGATGGAAAAATTATAAAATTTGCACAGTCCAACGAAAATATTAAATTTGCATACAAAACAGCTTAGTAGGGTGGGTGGTGTTGAGAAAACTAAAATGCTATTTATAAGACTAGTAGAGGCCTAGCCCCTAACTAAACAACCATAGGCTAATATTTTTATGGACAAACTTCCCAGCTACACCCTTAACCCTTTAACTGAAAAAACGAGCAATATACCATAATGAAAACAGGGTGCTTATCTTTCCTCAAACTTATGCAAGTATTCAGATTCCTTTATATGATATCTTTATTTACTGGCAAATCCTGATGCTATAATATTCCGGTATTTATTGCCAGCTGTATTTCTCTTAAAATACATTTCAAAAGGTGTTCTTAATCAGTTACACAGATTTCAAAGAGTTCTAAACATGTCATACAATGTTGCATAAATGTAACATTCTCTGTGTCTAAAGGTGCATATCCACTAGCAGATAGTGTAACGACAGTACGATTACAACATTGTAATCGTACAGTCGTTCCTCATCCCCCGTAGTACCTACACTGAACGATATGTCATTTAGTGCAGGCATAAAAAACATATCGGCAAGTGGATACGCACCTTAATAGCTTGCAAACGATAGTCTTTACACAATGATATCTCCAAGTTCCTTCAAATGTTATGTCAGCAGGTCAAAAAAAAAATTATTGAATATAGATAGCACTGTTCATTTGCTGTTATCCATTATGTATGATAATTGTGGGTGTAGGGCTTGACAGTATTCTGTAAATTACATTCTGTGCCTCACAGAAATCCCTGGATAGACTGATTGTTGGTTTTAAATATCCACATAGAACAGTGGCCGAAATCAAGCATACCTGATAAGTGTGAAGACACTGATTTAAAAAATTTTTTAAAAGATTTCACAGATTTTTCCCTGTTTCTGTACTAGTGTAAAATTAAAAATTAGATTAAAAAAAAGTTCAAGTACAGTATAGCAGCACCTCGTACCTCTGAGTACCGCTATGATGGATATTAAGTCTATAAACTAGAAATGTGCTACGACCCCCATGTTTTGGTTTTGGTTTTGAATCTGTGTTAACTTCATGTTTTGGTTTTGCCAAAATCGCCCTCATGGGTTTTGGTTTTGAATCTGTATTTTATTTCAAAAACGTGCAAAAACTGCTAAAATCACATAATGCGGACTTTTATTTGTTCTTACAGCATTATTAACCTCAATAAAATTAATTTCCAGTCATTTCCACTCAATTTTGACCAGCTCATAATTTTATTTACCAACATAGGCTAAAGGCTGGCTGGCTAAACTAAGCAACAGAGCAGTGGCACAAACACATGGCCGTTATTTCTGTTTAAACATGTTTTGCAAATTAGTAATGTATTAGCTATAACCAATCAAACCAAATCACAAGTACTTTCAAACTTTCAATAGAAAACAATACAACACGGAAATTTATTAAGAATCGTGTGTGGAATATCATTGCTCAAAAGTAGTAATAGTTAACAAACTGCAAAGAAAATGCTTGAAGTTCGGGTGGGCTGAGTTCTCTGAGAACCAAGCCAGCTCATCTCTAGTCACCATATACATACATACATACATACATAATAGCAGCTGGAGCATATCACTATATACTCACCATTATAGCAGCAGCATGCCACAACATAAAGTGCATCCGGAAAGTATTCACAGCGCTTCACTTTTTCCACATTTTGTTATGTTACAGTCTTATTCCAAAATTTTTGACCTCAAAATTCTACTGTACATACATTATACCAGCCACAAGCATCTCACCATATATATATATATATATATATATATATATATATATATACATACACATTAAAGCAGCAGCATGTCACCATATACAAATACTTTAAAGCAGCAGCAGCATGTCACCATATACATGCATTATAAAAGCCAGCAGCAGCATGTCACCATATACATACATTATAAAAGCCAGCAGCAGCATGTCACCATATACATACATTATAAAAGCCAGCAGCAGGTCACCATATACATACATTATACTAGCCACAAGCATCTCACCATATATATACAGATTAGAGCAGCAGCATGTCACCATATACATACATTTTACCAGCCACAAGCATCTCACCATATATATATACACATTAGAGCAGCAGAAGGTCACCATATACATACATTATAGAAGCCAGCAGCAGCATGTCACCATATATATATACACATTAGAGCAGCAGCATGTCACCATATACATACATTATACCAGCCACAAGCATATCACCATATATATACATTAGAGCAGCAGCATGTCACCAAATACATACATTAAAAAAGCCAGCAGCAGGCCACCATATACATACGTTATAGAAGCCAGCAGCAGGTCACCATATTCATACATTACAGCAGTAGCAGGTCACCAAATACATACATTATAGCAGCAGCAGGTCACCATATACATACATTATAAAAGCCAGCAGCATGTCACCAAATATAGTACATACATTATAGCATAGTTGCCTACCTTTGCTGTCTCTTCCATGGGAGAAGCCCTGGGAGGAGAGGCAGGTGGGTTGACGACGGGAGTGGGGCCTGACGATTCGCGCCATTAAGCCCTGCCCCTTGCGGTAAATTGCCAGAGATTGGCTTAACTTTAAAATAGGGGCGGATCCAAATGATGCAAATTGCATCATTAAGCCCCGCCCCCTGCACGGACACCCGCGATCGCGGCGGAAATTCTCCTAATAATGCCCACTTCTCTAGGAAGTGGGCAGATTGTGGGAGAAATGTCTACCCTTCCGGGGGTGCGGGGGTTTACCCGAAAAATCGGGAGCCCCCCGTGAAAACCGGGAGGGTAGGCATGTATGTATTATAGAAGCCAGTAGCATGTCACCATATACATACATTATAGAAGCCAGCAGCAGGTCACCATATTCATACATTAAAGCAGCTGCATGTCACCATATACATACATTATAAAAGCCAGCAGCAGGTCACCATATACATAAAATATAAAAGCCAGCAGCATCACCATATACATACATTATAGAAGCCAGTAGCATGTCACCATATACATACATTATAGAAGCCAGCAGCAGGTCACCATATACAAGTACATTATAGCAGGGCCGTAGCTAGGGTAGTGCGGCCAGTGCCATCGCACAGGGCACCACAGGTCAGGGGGCGCTGTTTGGGCCTGTTAAATTTCTGTTTATTATCATTCTTGCTTGTAGCTTCCTCTTATTTCATCCCCAGCATCTCCTGGTCTCTCCTATCTCTTCCCTGGCTCTTCCCCATGAAGCTATGGCCCTTTTTTGGGTGCATTATGTCCCTTTGAAAAATGAGGGGGGTGCCAATGCTCTTTCTGGCACAAGGCACCAAAAAGTGTATTTAAGGCTCTGTGCATTAATGCTGCAGCATGTCAACATATACCACAGCCGTATCTAGACTTTTTGATGCCCTGTGCCAGAGAGAGCATTGGCACCCCCCTCGGGAACGGCCTGTGATGGAGACAGAGCAGGAAACGGAGCACTGCTGGGACTGGAAATATCACACCGAGCTAAGGAGCACAGAGAACTCTCACACAGCTTGCGCTATGTATATGTTGCACTGGCAACTAGAGGGTGTGCTGAACACCCTTAAGTACCATGGGAAAGTGTATGATAGGCTGCTGAGAGTAAACACAAGATGCTCCAACCTAACCTGCCCATTCAGGTCACATGGACAAAACCAAGATGGTGGCGTCCAGCAATCCCCAGCGTGGCAGCGCTGCCAGTCTTACCTGTCACCACATGGCTTGTACCCCTCAGACATCCACGTGCACCTCGCGCCAACCTCCGGGCACCAGCACCCACACCGGTAGGACCGCGCCAAAGCACTCTCATAGGCAGAGACCACAACTCACCAGGTACAACAACTCTGTTCGTGATACCTAGCAGGGGATGACTCCTTTGGCATAAGTGGTTCACATAATATATACATAGGGACATTTTAGATTTTGTCGCACGTCATTTTTCTAATTTTCTAATTTTTTCTAAGTTTTACGAAGAAATAATAATTTGAAGACTTCTTTAATTGTAATCAAAAAAGTGTTTGACTTAATGTATATTACATATAACTGTAGCATTTTAAAAATAATTAGCATTTACAATGAAATGGTAGGAAATTGAAACTGAAAAATAAAAGTTTATTTCAGTCAGTAAACACTTTTCTTACAACCTTATCCCACATAATTTATAGTCCTGCCCCACTAAATATATTTAGCACATGAACCACTATTTTTTCGGAAAATATATAAATATGTATGAGTACATAGGAAAGCTATAAAAGGTAGATGGTATTTTTTAAAAGCCTCTAGTAAGCCAGACTGCCATACAAAAAAATGCATTTTGTTTAGACTTTAAATATCTGCGGTGATGTTTTTTTTTGTTTTGTTTATTTTTTAGAGTTAATGCCTAACGTTAAAAATAAACATTATAATTTTTGTTACCTTGTAGGTAATCTCCCAGGCATTGGTACGCCACATCATAAAAAGTGGCAGCGAATACACAGGAATGCTGCCGTCGCTACACAGTTACAGAGTTCATTGCAAATTGTGCAGATGGAAATTTAGAATGCAGGAAGGGTTGTCAGTCTACCTTCCATTATTAGGCTTGTCAAAAAAAGAAAATGAAAGCTAATTATGTGATATGGTTTAGGCGTGAATTAGGAGCTAAAATAAAGGTTACCTTACTGGTGGATATTCAGGAACTTTCTCTAATATATACAAACAGATGCACCAAATATCCACCATCGGGTTAATACCCCTAAGTGAGCTCACTTTACAGCGGGAGTTGTGACAGCCAAGACCGGCTATTACATAGGCAATACGGAGCACCAGTGCCTGATCCGCAATAGCCAGAGACCGACACAGCCAGAGATCGGTATTGTCACAGTTGGTGCTAGTGAGTTACCTGTATCAGGTGATGAACTGGAATCACCGGAGGCCGGCTGGACTGGAACCATGATTAACATGAACAGCTCTTTTATTATAAGAAGTGGGTAGCAGTGAGAACTGCCTTTGGTGATGAGTGACTGGAACTGGAAACTTGAGACGTTGGAATGAGACCAGAAGGAACTTGGAGGGACCGGACTGGGACCGGCAGGTAGGCTGACTGAGCTGGTCGGGGTACCAGTAGATGAGCTTGCAGATGGATGGTAGCACGGAAGCTACTTGGTGCAGCTAATGAGCCGTGAGGTGAGTGGACTTGGAGGAACCAGACTGGGACTGGCAGGAAGGCTGACTGAGCTGGTCGGGTTACTAGTAGATGGGCTTGCAGATGGATGGTAGCGTGGAAGCAACTTGTTGAGGCTTGGGAAGCCATGGGTAGACGTTGGTAGCTGTGTGCCTACGTGGAGCGGCTGGATAGCCGTGGGTAAACGCTGGTATCTGGGTAGCTACGTGGAGTGGCAAGATGGCCGTGGGTAGACGCTGGTAGCTGGGTGGCTACGTGGAGTGGCTGGATAGCCGTGGGTAGATGCTGGTTGCTGGGTAGCTACGTGGAGCAGCTGGATAGCCGTGGGCAGACGCTGGTAGCTGGGTGGCTACGTGGAGCGGCCGGATAGCCGTGGGTAGGCGCTGGTAGCTGTGTGGCTACGTGGAGTGGCTGGATAGCCATGGGTAGACGCTGGTAGCTGGGTGGCTACGTGGAGCGGCTGAATAGCCGTGGGTAGACGTTGGTAGCTGGATGGCTTTGGGGAGCGGCTGGATAGCCGTGGGTAGACGCTGGTAGCGTGGAAGCTACTTGGTGCGGCCTGGGAGCCATGGGTGAGAGATGGTAGCGTGAAAGCTACTTGGTGCGGCCTGGGAACCGTGGGTGAGAGATGGTAGCGTGGAAGCTACTTGGTGCGGCCTAGGAGCCGCGTGGAGAAGCTGGTAGCGTGGAAGCTACGTGGAGCGGCCTGGGAGCCGTAGGTGAGAGTCTGGTAGCGTGTATAGCTGAATGCAGCAGGCTTACGGATAGCACTGGTCTAGGAACCAGCAGGAGCCTGGGACATACTGGGACACAGAGGAACAGCTATAGCACAAGCAGTACACCACGGAACGTAACACGATGTTCAAGCACTGAGTGCTATTAGAGGAGGATCTATATACCTAGAGTCTGGCAGCGATTGGTGGATACAGACAGGTGGTCTGGCAGTGGCATTCAGAGTGGAGCAAGGCACAGCATGCAGAGGGAGTATTCATCTCTGCAGCCCTTGAGAAACAGGACCACATCTGTGATTCCAATTAAGACTAGCAATGCTCACAGACAGAGCAGGGTCCAGGTGTTTAATCAGTGTGGGGGGAGAGCAGTCTGCACACACAGAGATGTTCCAGCCAGCATGATTCAGCCAGAGCAGATGTCCCAGGAGAATTACAAACACAGATCCATGGAGCAGCTGGCAGAGGTAAGTCACAAAAGGTAAAAACTAGCCAGGATTGTGACAGTACTCCCCTCTTCAAGGGTGGACTCCGAACACCCAAATAAATACATAGGAGAACATGAAAAAATGAGACGCCCAGGAAACAGAAAAACTTTCTTCCAAACAAGACATTACAGGAGCTTCAAACATAGGAACACCATCACTCTAGAAACATCTCTTTAGACATCTTCTTAATTCTGCATTATTGGGATACCAGAAGTGGAAATTCTTCAAAGGGGATGATTCAAGACCTTCGTCGATTCTTCTTTCTGCTGCGAGAACGTTTTGTGCCAACCAATGGACATGGGATCTCTGGTAACTCCTGTGGAAACACATGACTGGAAAGGACAGGGTCAAATGGCAGATGGTTTTCAGGGAATGGAGAATTATCATATGCAGGATCAAGTTCAGACTCCGAGTCAGTATCTAAAGGTAAAATCGAAGGTTTAGTAGGACTTGAACATTGATAGGACTCCTGGGAGGAACTAAGTGAAATATAACCAATTTTGATGGTGTTTTGGGAGTTACCACAGTATGAAGAGGACAAGGAGGTGGCCGCACATCTCATGTTCAGGGAAGTGGAGGACTCAGCAGAGGATGATTCTTTAGTAGCACCAACAGACTGCTTGGACCGATTTTCAGAACTAGAATTTCGTTTGACAGGTTTTAGACCAAATTCTTTAATAACAGTTTCACTGAAAGTCTTTGTTTTTAGAAGCACAGGATCTTTAGACTCGATGAGAGGATTGGCCCAGTCCAATGCCTTACCTCTAAAGGAAGAGAGAAGGTACTTAGTAAGGTTGGTAGGAGTGATACCACAAGCTGGATCTGCTTCCATGATTGCAGCATATTGCGTCAGTAATGCAAAGTATTGCGATAAGTCCCCATCAAAATATATGTATCCTGGAGTATCCAATGAAGTTTGTGTGTTCGAGGATTGTGGAGCACATTCAGGTGCAGGGCTGGAAGAGACTTGAGGATGCTCTGATTGTTGAGGAATCAAAACAACTGAAGTTGACAGCTGTTCGGTACTTGGACCAACTAAAGGAACTGGAAGGAGTCCTGAAGAGCCAGAGACAGCAGCTTCAACATTCGAGGCTGAGAACAGGCTACAGAAACTGTCATCCTCTGGAACTATATTTTCAGGAGATGCTGAACAGGAGCCATGATCAGGATTAGTAGTACATGACACTTCTCCCTGGGAACTGGAACCTGGACCCCACTCCTGGGGCATGAGACTTGAGACCACCTCCTGGGGTGCGATACTTGAGGCCCCTTGCTGGGGTGGGAGACTTGAAACCCCCTCCTGGGGTGCGAGACCTGAGATCCCCTCCTGGGGTGCGAGACTTGAGACCCCTTCCTGGGGTGCGAGACTTGAGACCCCTTCCTGGGGTGCGAGACTTGAGACCCCTTCCTGGGGTGCGCGACCTGAGACCCCTTCCTGGGGTGCGAGACTTGGGGCCCCCTCTTGGGGTGCGAGACTTGGGGCCCCCTCTTGGGGTGCGAGACTTGGGACCCCCTCTTGGGGTGCGAGACTTGGGACCCCCTCTTGGGGTGAGAGACTTGGGACCCCCTCTTGGGGGGAGAGACTTGGGACCCCCTCTTGGGGTGTGAAACTTGGGACCTCCTCTTGTGGTGTGAGACTTGGGACCCCCTCTTGGGGTGCAAAACTTGGGACCCCCTCTTGGGGTGTGAGACTTGTAACCCTCTCCTGGGGTGAGAGACTTAAGGTCCCCTCCTGGAGTACAGAACTTGACACTCCCTGTTGGAGTATGGGACCCAAAATCCCCTTCTGGGGAAGCTGACTCGACTTTTCCTTTTGGGGTATGGAACATGAACCCCCCTTTTGGGATGTGAGGACAGAGACTTCCTCCTGGGGTGAGTGACTCAAAACCCCTTCTTGGGTTACGAGACTTGAGGACCCTCCTGGGGTAGCCAACTGAAGTCCCCGACCAGAGCAGGCAGAATCCGGGTTGGGTCCGGAACAGGCAAAATCCAGGCTTGGACCGGAACAGGCAAAATCCGGGCTTGGACCGGAACAGGCAGAATCCGGGACGGGACCGGAACAGGCAGAATCCGGGACGGGACCGGAACAGGCAGAATCCGGGACGGGACCGGAACAGGCAGAATCCGGGCTGGGACCGGAACAGGCAGAATCCGGGCTGGGACCGGAACAGGCAGAATCCGGGCTGGGACCGGAACAGGCAGAATCCGGGCTGGGACCGGAACAGGCAGAATCCGGGACGGGACCGGAACAGGCAGAATCCGGGACGGGACCAGAACAGGCATTGAGACGTTGACACATAGTTATACTGCTGGAATTGCAAAGGGGACAGCCTTTGAGAAAGTGGTCAGAAGCTCCACAATAGCGCCAGAGATGTAAATCTTTACGCCGCTGGCGTTCAGCCACAGAGAGCTTGGAGCGCGGGTAACTTCGATGTCTCACTTTACTTGGCAAGGAAGAATCTTTGGTTCTTAGAGATTCCAAGACAGAGTTTTTAGTTGAGACAGAGGTAGCTCTAAGAAATTCAGGAATGATCTGAAAGATGTTGTGGAGTAGAGCCTGTAGCTGTTCCAGCAGTTGA
This sequence comes from Taudactylus pleione, assembly GCA_031769625.1. Lineage (NCBI taxonomy): Eukaryota > Metazoa > Chordata > Amphibia > Anura > Myobatrachidae > Taudactylus > Taudactylus pleione. Next base: position 6,065,709 of record JAUIMM010000015.1, on the reverse strand, counting down.
TGGAAAGTAGTTAGGGGTTCAGGTAAGATTTGGGTATCATCTAGCCGGTTAGTCAGAATTTGCAGAAGCTGTAGTACTTGATGCTGTACCGCCTCCTGTGAATCCAAACGAGTGATTAGGTTACGGAAAGCACTTGATCCAGGATTAAGTGCTTGATCCGCTACCATCGTTAGGCTTGAACATACTGTCACAGTTGGTGCTAGCGAGTTGCCTGTATCAGGTGATGAGCTGGAATCACTGGAGGCCGGCTGGACTGGAACCATGGTTAACATGAATAGCTCTTTATTATAAGAAGTGGGTAGCAGTGAGAACTGCCTTTGGTGATGAGTGACTGGAACTGGAAACTGGAGACGTTGGAATGAGACCAGAAGGAACTTGGAGGGACCGGACTGGGACCGGCAGGTAAGCTGACTGAGCTGGTCGGGGTACCAGTAGATGAGCCTGCAGATGGATGGTAGCACGGAAGCTACTTGGTGCAGCTAACGAGCCGTGAGGTGAGTGGGCTTGGAGGAACCGGACTGGGACCGGCAGGAAGACTGGTATCTGGATGGCTACGTGGAGCGGCCGGTTAGCCGTGGGTAGATGTTGGTAGCTGGGTGGCTACGTGGAGCGGCTGGATAGCCGTGGGTAGATGCTGGTAGCTGGGTAGCTACGTGGAGCGGCTGGATAGCTGTGGGTAGATGCTGGTAGCTGGGTGGCTACGTGGAGCGGCTGGATAGCCGTGGGCAGACGCTGGTAGCTGGGTGGCTACGTGGAGCAGCTGGATAGCCGTGGGTAGACACTGGTAGCTGGGTGGCTACGTGGAGCGGCTGGATAGCCGTGGGTAGACGCTGGTAGCTGAGTGGCTACGTGGAGCGGCTGGATAGCCGTGGGTAGACGCTGGTAGCTGAGTGGCTACGTGGAGCGGCTGGATAGCCGTGGGTACACGCTGGTAGCTGGGTGGCTACGTGGAGTGGCTGGATAGCCGTGGGCAGACGCTGGTAGCTCGGTGGCTACGTGGAGTAGCTGGATAGCCGTGGGTAGACGCTGGTAGCTGGGTGGCTACGTGGAGCGGCTGGATAGCCGTGGGTAGACGCTGGTAGCTGAGTGGCTACGTGGAGTGGCTGGATAGCCGTGGGTAGACGTTGGTAGCTGGATGGCTTTGGGGAGCGGCTGGATAGCCGTGGGTAGACGCTGGTAGCGTGGAAGCTACTTGGTGTGGCCTGGGAGCCGTGGGTGAGAGATGGTAGCGTGAAAGCTACTTGGTGCGGCCTGGGAACCGTGGGTGAGAGATGGTAGCATGGAAGCTACTTGGTGCGGCCTAGGAGCCGTGTGGAGAAGCTGGTAGCGTGGAAGCTACGTGGAGCAGCCTGGGAGCCGTAGGTGAGAGTCTGGTAGCGTGGATAGCTGAATGCAGCAGGCTTATGGATAGCACTGGTCTAGGAACCAGCAGGAGCCTGGGACATACTGGGACACAGAGGAACAGCTATAGCGCAAGCAGTACACCACGGAACGTAACACGATGTTCAAGCACTGAGTGCTATTAGAGGAGGATCTATATACTTAGAGTCTGGCAGCGATTGGTGGATACAGACAGGTGGTCTGGCAGTGGCATTCAGAGTGGAGCAAGGCACAGCATGCAGAGGGAGTATTCATCTCTGCAGCCCTTGAGAAACAGGACCACATCTGTGATTCCAATTAAGACTAGCAATGCTCACAGACAGAGCAGGGTCCAGGTGTTTAATCAGTGTGGGGGGAGAGCAGTCTGCACACACAGAGATGTTCCAGCCAGCATGATTCAGCCAGAGCAGATGTCCCAGGAGAATTACAAACACAGATCCATGGAGCAGCTGGCAGAGGTAAGTCACAAAAGGTAAAAACTAGCCAGGATTGTGACAGCTACTCAATCACTGCCATACCAGTGCAGGTATATTCATTATTTGCTCCATAGGCTATCATCTATCCATATCTATCACACATCTAACGTGTGATTATATCCATATGAGTCTATTATGACTTTTTGCATGATCGTGCCTTTTTAACCATATATGACAATCAAAGGAGCCTGATTGAATTACTTCAACAAACTCTGTTTTTTAATTGCTTCTATTCATTTAGAAGCCATCTATTTACCAATTGAACCATTCCACATTTTTTATATATATAAGTGTCTTTTTGTGTTTTTGTTTTTATTTCATACTGTGTATTTACATATGGTGTAATTTCTGCTATATATGTCTTTCAACACTCTTTTGAGAGTCACAGCAATATATCTTTTTAATATATCGCTGACCAACTATGGTCTATATGTCATCTATGTTTATTAAATGTACATTATATTTTATTCATTAACGTCTTAGTGATACTTTTTCATTCAGGCGAGCCCATTACTCTTTAATTATTATTACCACCTGGGTTTATTTATGACACATTGCGCTCCCACTAATACAATCTGAAATAGTGTGTTTCCAGTGTCAGTTCCAGAGGGTATGCTGCGTAGCCATAGACTTACTCGAGCAGGCGATTATCGCATGATCTGCATATGCTCTTTAAGTGTGTATGCAGCATCCATTTTTGCCCTATGATAGAGCGGTTTCTTTGTCTGACCATAGCCTCCTATGTTTGCATGTGTGCATCTATGAATACAGCAGCTTGCATTGGCTACAGTCCCATAACACACCCACTAAATGGACCATTTTTCCATGCACTACTAGTCACCGCCAAGGAATGCCCATCACTTTACTGCCACATTTGTGATACCGTCAGTCCCGATCGTAACAGCACCTTTTTATGTACATTCTGTGTAATGCATGCATTGTAGGAGTATTTAGAAATATTTGGGCTTACACAGTTTAAAAAAAAACCGCTCAACTGCATGAACTTCAGCATTGCGTTCGCATGTCACGAGCTCTGATTCAGGCCCTACATCTGTAAAGCAGTCATCTCTTCTAATATATGTTTGACCCTGCCCCAGTCATCTTTACTGACTTTTGGATATCCCTGCTCGAATCATCTTCTGTCTGATCGTATCTCTCATTGCTATCCTCATATGTCCCTCTCCTTCTCCTCACATGCCTCTCACTTACCCCAGCAGGGGCAGACTACCTGTGGTCTCACACTATATGCAGCGTCTGGCAGCCAAATGACAGATGTTTCTGCCCAAATCCAGAATCATTTGCCTGCTTCTTAGGCACAGATGTGCAGTTCTGGCTAAAGTAGCAATAGATTGATGGATGGATCTGGTCATGGTCACCCACCAATCATTAGGGATGGCCATCAGAGGTGCTTAGCATTGAAGACATGAAATTATCAACAGGAAGCCATCAATGGGTTGACCCATCAATGGACATTCCTTCTCTGTAACATGGCAGATTGAGCTGTGCAATGGGGGGTGGGGCTAAGCTGCCTGTACCAGGGAAAAAACCCCTTCGCAATTATTCTGCCATTCTAGGCGGAGAACCATCGGATCTCTGCCATCCATGGCAAAACCATCGATAGTTGCTCACTCGATGGCCATCCCTACTTCTTAGAGAGGAAGTGGAAGCATATACACACACTTCCGCCCTGAGCATGGCTGAATGATGTAGAAGAGTGCGGCCCATGCACACCGCATACTGGGGTGGCCAGATTTGATCATTCTCAGTGAAACAGTATCGGATGGGTACTCTAATGGGACTCCTACAGTTCTGAGCTGTATGTTCAAGTTATTAAATTTTCTAGTTTTGACAAACTAAATAAAGAGTTATGGGCATATTTATTAATGTTATTTTTACTAAAATAAAGTGAAAAAGGTGTTACTTTAGTATCACATAAATTTACTAAAGGGCAATTGGAGTAGAATTCGTAAAATTCTACTCCAAATCTTAATTATCACATAATTTTCGTAAGCAGATTGCATTTCCCAATTGTAATGGGAAATGTAAACTGGCCAGCTTTACTAACAAATTCCGGGGGAAGCCTTGTGCATAGGCGAAACTAAGGGGTGGTATGGGTGTGCACTGGACCACTCATTAGCTCACTTGCATAATCCTCCCCACTCTTGCTGCCACGCGACTTGAGACTGCACCACCTGCTTGCTAAGGAGGAGTGGCCACTGGACACCTCAGATTTCTACTTCCCCCAGCTCTAAACAATGGGCTCATCTATATGTATATACACAGCACCCACTGATGACGGCAGCACCCTGCGTCCGTCACCGCGGCAACCAAGTGTACACTAAAAAAAATTATTTCACCCCGGGGGTGACCTCTGTATTCCTTGATGCTCTTCTGCAACCATGTATATTGAATCACCTGAACTATTTGCTTAATACTACGTCTTTTTTGATAAATTATGTGCTTTGGGAAATGTCCCTGATAATTGCTATTTATGTAGTATCGATGTATCAAGCCTTTATACTGTAATCCCCGATACAGAGGGCCTTCAAGCGGTGAGAAAGCTGATAGTGGATAATCCGTTGTATTCTGGTCCTAGTATCATTTTGGTTATTGATCTATTGCAGATCATTTTGACAAAAAAATTATTTTATGCTTCATGGCAAATACTATACGCAATGTACAGGCTGTGCGATGGGGTCCAATGTGGCCCCATCGTATGCTAATGCCTACATGTTTCAGATGGAACACGACTTATTTTTCCAGGATCATGATATATCTGACATGATCTATGTTTTTGCCAGGTATATAGATGATCTCTTTATTATTTTGACAGGATGAATTGAGAAATTTAAGACATTTATGAAGTTGCATAATGCTACAGACAACCCCATTAAGTTCACTTACAGCATTGATCCTGAAAAAGTCAGTTTTCTGGTGAGTCTATCGGATGGCAGAATTTCTACTTCTTTATTTAGTAGGCCAACCGATAGAAATACCATCTTACATGCGTCCAGTTTTCATCCAAAACCGCTGAAATACAGTCTTCCATATTCTCAGTTCATACGTGCTCTGAGAGTGACCATGATACTGCTGTAAGACAGATTGATCTAATGTTTGATACATTTTTGCAATGTGGATATAATAGAGATTTAGTGGTTGGTGCCAGAACAAAAGCTCTGCAGAAAACAAGAGAACAGTTGTCAGTATCTGCTAGAAGCAATAATGCAGGGAAACTGATGCCCTGGGTGAATCACTTCAATATCGAGAGTGATGACATTCGGAAGATTACTAAATGTTTATGGCCAATAATTACCTCTCATGAATACTTGAATCTCAGCAATACTAATATTATACCTTGTTACACTCGAGGGCAGAACATCCGTGACTGGGTGATGAGAACAGATGTCATGGATTGAGGACGAACTGAGGGCCTGATTCAGACCCGCTCGCGAGCGCTGAGCACTCGCAAGCGGGTCGATGGTGCCCTAGTGCGCATGCGCACGACGGAGGCTGCTACATCGTGCGCATGCGCGAGACCCGGCTAGCGACAGGGAAGCCGTCACTCCGGGTCTCGCACCAAAGGGGGCGTGCTGTCGATGTTGATTGACAGCACGCCCCCTTTGGTGGGCGTGCCGGGGGCATGGCTGCAAGACAGAGGCGTTCCCATGGGAACGCCTACCGTCTGTGTCCGGCCCCACTGACATCACTAGTGATGTCAGTGGGAGTGATTTTGGCTCTGATAGAGCCAAAATCACTCCAGGGCTTGCGGTCACCGAGACCCTACCGCAGGGTCTCGTCGCAAGTCCGATGGTCGCGATCGTCTTGACCATCGCGACCATCTTTTTGGCCGCTCGCATATGCTGTGGGTGGTCACCCACAGCTATCCGAGCTGCCAGGAGGCCGCTCCAATATTAGGTAGGAGGGCCCTGATTCAGAGCGAGCGCTCTGGTCAGAGCGTCCGGCTCTGAATCAGGCCCTGAGTCTGAGCATTTTTTATGGAAAAAGAATGGATGCTTCAAATGCTTAAATTGTGTCACTTGTAGCTATCTGATTACGGGTGATAGTTTTTGTCATCCTTACAGTGGCAAACGGTTTTTTATACGTCACAGACTCAGTTGTACTACAACATTTTTATTTTATATCTGATAAGACCTATCGCAAACGAAAGGCTCTTCATCGCTCTGCGATTAGGGTTGCAATACAATTGGGTCACAGTGATCAGCTGGTGGCTTGCCATTTTGCACAGGCAGGCCATAGCCTTGCTGTACTTAGATACATGATCATAGATCATATACCGGCCTGCATTAGAGGCGGTAATAGATCAAGTAGACTTCTGCAGTGTCCTGTTGGATCCACAGATTGGGGACTCTTGTGCCAAAGGGGCTCAATGATGGGTTGGGCTTACACTGTTTTTTATGACTGATGATTGTTGTTCTATGACTCTGCAATTTAAATTTAGATATAAGCTCTGGCACGTCGACAGCTGGCTGTATTAATCCTTGGTATTAATGGCTTAACAACGTCCGTTTTCATTTTGTGTTTTTAGTAGATCTCCTTGTTGGTAGTAGGTTACAGTACAAAGGTTATTATGATATAGGGTTTGCCATACCATGATTTGGTAGTACTATCCTGTGTACCCTTAGTATAGTTTAATATCTAATGCTGGCCACACACATAGCGATCTGCACACGATAAGCCGATGTGTACAATTTCCCATGAAACTCTCCCCGGCAGCTCTGCACATGATCTCCACATGATCTGCACACGATTTGGTGTCCAATCCTAGACTTGCCCTACTGCATGGCAGATCTGACGATGCGATGTGCGACCAGCGGGGACGCGCATCGCATCGTGATCGCGAGTGGGGACTCACGATTTACTCTAAATGTGGCCATATTTTACACGATCTGTCGTTCCAATGTGTCGGAATCGGCCAGATCGGGTAAAATCTCACTCTGTGTGTGGCCAGCTTTAAGAATATTATCCATTTAGGTCTATTTTAGATATCCGTTTTGTGTATTTTCTCTGAAAATGTCTAATTGTATTATAATGCTGTTCGAATAACTAAATAACACTGCTAGGGGATTGAATATGTCCTGTTTGGATATGCAAGCATATGCACTATGTGGCTTGTGTAATTTATCATGCTCTCGGCAACATTCAGCTCTACATGTAATTTTTTTAGTCTACACTGGGTTGCCGCGGTAAAGGATGCAGGGTGCTGACGTCAAATGTGGGAGCTGCACGCCGGATGCCAGAAACCACTGGCTCACATGGTGATGGTATAAGGTACATGTTTTTTTATTGTCTGTACATGCCCTGATGACAATGCAATAAATTCAGCATCGAAATGTTGGTGACTAACCTGCTCCTGTGCTGATTATTATACACCTGAGTGCTGCCGCTATTGAATTCTGGATGTTTGGTCTCCTGAATAGGGGCACCTACAGATGGCACCAGGGCTGTTATTGTGGTACTGGGAGTGCCGCCCTTTTGGAATTTGTATTATATATATATATATATATATATATATATATAAATAAATAAATCACGAGGGCTCTGCACTGACTATAATAACTAGCAATAATAATAGAATTGATCAATACATTTAAGCTTGCAGCCCCCATCAAGGGACCCCACTTTACTGCAAGTCCCTACTCTATTGCTCAGAATTATAACATCATACTCAAGGTATGCTACAGTATCTGGTTTAAAGCTCACAGCAACTCTGCTTTTAAAAGTGAAACAGTCACCTAGCACACATGTCGCAAAGCACCTAGGTAAACAGCTGGCACAAGCTAGATTAAACAGGTTAAAAAGGGATGCATGAGAAAAAAATGTGATCACAAAATGATTAATTTAAAAAATTAATCAATTTATACCATAAAATATGTAGACCGAGAAGTGCAGCCCTCTCCACAACCACATAAGTGACTCTAAGGATGACATGTAAGCCATGCTTGCTGACATTCTGGCTGCCCCTTCCGGGAGGGAGCAGCCAGATCAGCATAGCAGGGGGTGTGGCCGGCATAGGGGGGCGCGGCTGGACAGCTTACCTGGCATTTTTGGGCGGAGCAGGGGCGTGGCCACCCAATCGCATTATTTTGGCCCCGCACCCGCTACACAATGCCGAGATTACCGGCATTGTGAAGAAGGGTGCAGGGCCAAAATAACGCGATTCAGCGTGAATCGCGTCATCGACGACCCCCGCTGCGGGGGTTTCTCTTGTAACAGTGGGTGAAGGGGGCGGAGGGGAGGCTTGCCTGCCTTTCCGGTGGGATGGGAGCAGCACCCGTACGTATATATCTTCTTCTTCTAAATCGACCCACTGGCGTCACTAGGGGTGTGCGGGGGGTGCGGCCCGCACCGGGTGTCACCCTTCAAGGGGATGACACCAAAAAATAGCTGCTCTCACACCCGCGGGCAGCACCCCATCCACAGACACGTCAGCACCCACCTTCTGCGGCACCAAGCGCCGCGGCTGCAATCACCACCGCACCCCCGCTGACTCCATGAGCAGGAGTCAGGACAAATGGGATGGCCCTGCCCGCTGCCTCTGGGGATCTATCTCTATGCAGTTCTGCACACTGGCTCCGGTGACGTCAAGCATAGGTGACGTCATCGTGCATGTGGCACGCCAGCTCCGCTGGTGTTTCTGGGAGGGAGAAGTAGGAGGGGACTCATGACCGTCTGTGAGCGCTGCCAAGAGGGAGGAGGACGGGACTATTTATTTAAGTGCGCACCCTGACACCACCAGTGCAGGCAAGGTTAGGACAGGTTCCCTGCTGGCTCTGCTGCCAGTGTGCATTGAATGTTAGTAGTAATAGAGTATGTATTTAGTTACAGACTTTTTATTTACCAATTACTCTATATACAGTATATATGGTAATTGGTAAATACACAAGTCTGTAACTACATACTATATTACTAGGTTTATAATATTCCTCACTGTCTGTCTTTTAATGGAATATTATTATTTTTTTCTGAAGTAGCAATGGATTGTATTCAAATTGCCATTTTTTGTAACAAACAAATAGTTAATTTCAATATTAATCCAGTATTATTTCAGAAAAAAAAAATATATATTTGACCAAGGCTGTGTACATCAGTGGCGTCACTAGCGGGGGGTGAGGGCCGCACCAGGCAGCCTAAAACAAACGCCCGCGCAGTGCTACGGGGGTGGGGGTGACACCATGAGTTACAGCTCCAGGTGACACCATCCCTAGTGACGCCTCTGAAAAGACCACAACTTCCGCATCACGAGCAGCTCCACTGCCACTGGGGACTAGAGGATAGCAGCGGGCAAGAGACTGCCCATCGTCCGGCACCCCGCAGCTCTTATCTACCCGGAACGAGGGGGCGACTGATCCCCATCTTCCTCTCGGCCGCCATCTTGCCTCCTATACCGAGCGGCCCCCGGGGGCTGCCTTACTCCCACGGACCATTTGTGGGATTCATCTCCCTGTTGGCCAGCCTCGCCTCTGCTTCTGCCTGGCGGTATAATTTATCTATAAAGCAGCAGGCTGCATTGAGAATCCCAGACACTCCGGATGCCATTTTCCACCCCACACAGCTTCACTATACAGGTACACTGTATACATATATACAGTGCAGATTTCTCACAGGAGTGGCTTTCAATAGCGGTGAGTCCATCTTTTGCTGACCTCTGCCTCCCTGTACCCACAGCACTTGTTTTGAATATATACAAAGCAGCTTTAGACCACTCCTGTCATTTTATAATGCTCCTTTATTAGGATGTGCCATACTTTCTGCATACCATGTCACATTGTGTTTGTGAGTTCTCCTCTCCCAGTGACTTGTGCCACTGCGGTTTCGTTGCTGTGCCATCAGTGCCCTCTGCTCCTTCCCCAATGGGGTTCACTCCATCTATATCTGCTGTCTGTGTACCTGCCTGCCTGCCCGTAACTGTTGTGCACCTGTTGTCCTCCTCTACAGGGGTCCCTCACGTGATTGTTTGCCAATACTCTGGCCAGCTAGCCTGACCAGTATTACTGAGCTCTTGGGAAGATACCCTCCTTTTTACATTATATCTGCAGCTGATTCTCCTCAAAATACTTTTCTCTGCATCTTTATTCATTTCTCACCTAAATTAACTCATGACAACATCAGGGACATCCACTCATAATCACTCACTGCTTTTATGTGCTGAGATATGTGGCCAAGCAACAGAGGGGCCCTTAGGGTGGTGCTGTACCCAAGAACAAGGATAAACCTCTGACTTATGCTCCATCTTCACCTTGATCTCCCAACAGGGAAGAAGTTGTTTCAAATCTTGTAGCCGACCAAACCTGTTTTAGCTTTCACTCCTTGGAATGGGTCCAGGAAATTTCTGACCTTATTATACTTATATGTGGCCAAGCAACAGAGGGGCCCTTAGGGTGGTGCTGTACCCAAGAACAAGGATACACCTCTGCCTGATGCTCCATCTTCACCTCAATCTCCCAACAGGGAAGAAGTTTCAAATCTTGTAGCCGACCAAACCTGTTTTAGCTTTCAGTCCTTGGAATGGGCCCAGGAAATTTCTGACCTTATTTCACTATTATTGGATAAAAAATTAGCTGGTCTAAGGCGAGTTCAGGGAGGACAGAAACCTCCCGTGGAGCCTCAGTGGACATCGCTCTTATGCAATTACTGTAACACTCCATTCGCCTCGACGAAGTGGAACAAAGAATCTCATCGTTGGAAGATGATCTTGCTGCTACTAAATCATTGGTTCACAAACATGACTCTACTATCATAGCTTTTCAGGACAAACTTGTAGACCTTGACAATCGTAACCAACGAAACAACATCCGGATTATTGGCCTGTTGGAATCGGTCAAACCAAAGGATTTAATTAACTTTGTCTCGGAATGGCTCCCTTCAGAACTAGGGCCCTCATTCAGAGCCGTACGCTCTGAGCAGAGCGCACGCTCTGAATGAGGGCCGGGCTCCATTTTCATGGAGCGTCCTCCTGGACGCTCGTATAGCTGTGGGTCACCACCCACAGGCTATACGAGCGTGCATTTTGATGGCCGCGATGGTCGTGACCATCGCGACCATCGAAATTGCGAGCCGGAGCCTGCGGTTGAGGTTTTCAACCGCAAGCTCCGGAGTGATTTTGGCTCTATCAGAGCCAAAATCACTCCCACTGACATCACTAGTGATGTCAGTGGGCCGGCTTCTGACGGGAGGCGTTCCCGTGGGAACGCCCCCGTCAGGGAGGCACGCCCCCGGCACGCCCACCAAAGGGGGCGTGCTGTCAATCAACATTGACAGCACGCCCCCTTTGATCGGACACAACGAGCGAAGGAAAGTCCTTCGCTCGTCGTGTCTGGCGCATGCGCACGACGGAGCTCCCTCCGTCGTGCGCATGCTCAGTGCAGACCATCGACCCACTTGCGAGCGGACAGCCGCTCGCGAGTGGGTCTGAATCAGGCCCTAGGTCTGGGTATGGTTGTTTGTCCATTGCTCATCGAACGTGTTCACAGAATAGGTCCTGATAATCAACCTAACCAGAAACGTCCGAGACCGGTCATCATGCTTGTACTGAACTATGCAGAAAAGGTCAAGCTGATGGAAGCATATCACAAACACCCTGACCTCACTTACAAAGATTCTAAATTACTCTTATTCCAGGACTTTTCTTACAACATTGCCATGAGATGGCGCGAGTTCTCCTCCGTGTGTAAAGCATTGTTTGATGATGGGGGGCTTTCAGTTCCCTCTCCTCTACATGGCCAAATTATGAGTCTTTTACAATGGCAAAGCCCATTTTTTTGATGACCCCAAGTCAACCTTGAATTTCCTAGTCTACTCACCCTTCTTCACCTTCTGCAACGACACCTGGGACTGAGTGTATTCCCTTTTCTTTATACATGCTGCATATGTTGTTTTTTCTCCCCTTTACAGGCTGAATGGATAACACCATTACAACAAAGTTCTTTCTGCGACCCACGATACGCACTCCATGGCTGTGTTTTGTTTGTTTTTTTGGATTATTAGAGGTAACGAGGAGAAACAATATCTCTATCTTTTGTCATATTGTTCTTCAATTATCGCTATGTTGCTACTTTTTGCACAATGTTATTGTTTTGATATGTAGACCATTGTGTCCTATACAGTATATGGTTTCTTTCCCCCTTTTTGGTATTACTACTCCCTGTTGGCCACATATTTGTTTTTTTTAAAGCAAAAATGTTACTTTAATAGCATCATCACTTCTTTTCTATACACTACTAATTGGTGTGTGACATATAGTAATGGAATCAGTTCAGGGCTACTTCCTTGTCTCTTTCACACTCCACCTGATAGCTGGGACAGGTTGGCGTGTCTGCTCTTATTTTTTTTCATATGATCACCTCCTAAACAAGGTATTGGTTAAATGACTTGTAAGGTACCTAGTCCTTTCGGGTGACGGATTCCCTAAAATTTGTATCTTGGAATGTCGAGGACTTAAACACCCCCATTAAGAGTAAAAAAAAGTTACAGCAATGTTTGTACTGATGTTGTTTTCCTTCAGGAAACACATTGGAAGTCTTCTGATAAAAATAAGCTGACCGGGAACTGGGTGGGTGATTTCATAGCGGCATCTTATCACAATAAAACTAGAGGGGTACTTGTACTGTTTAACATCTCTTCGGTATGAAGTGTTAGATACTCTTCTCGACCTCCAGGGACATTTTCTCTTTCTTAAATTATTACTCAGTGGTGAAAAACTTACAGTGGTAAATGTCTATGCTCCAAATTGCCCTAATGCTTAATTTTTTTCAGATTTATATGCCAGGATTCAAGGGTGGATAGATGGACACCTGATTTTAGGTGGAGATTTCAATACCGTGATGTCTCCCTCGATTGAGAGGTCGGGAGGCTCTGGTAGGTCTGGGGGAGGGGTGCACCTTCTTCTTTATGACTGACTTATTGCAGCTTACTGATCCCTGGAGATACCAGTTCCCCACAGCTAGAGACTACTCCTTTTATTCGTACCCACATAATACTTTTTCCAGGATTGATTTTTGGTTGGTAGCCCCACAAATCTTCACAGGATATCACGTTCTGGGATATATAATACCATGATCTCAGACCATGCGCCTGTATAGTTCACATGAAAACTGCAGTGTCCCACCTGTAGCTCTTATAATTGGCGATCCCTCCCCTATTTAAGTACCTCTGATGATTTTAAAAACAGTTGATATTTCATTTTTCCAGTTATGCCCGTGATAATGCCCAACACTTCCAGAACATCAATTTATTCTGGTCGGCTTCCAAACCAGTCATGAGAGGTCACACAATATCTCATGTGATGCATAAACGTAAGCAATTATTGGCTAAATTCATGGAACTAGGTAAAGCTCTTTCAGATGCCTATTCTGTTTATCTTACTAACCCTTCTGAAGAAGCAAAAAACTAGTTACAAAAATGCTAAAAATCTATATGATACATTATGCTCAGAACAAGCTCTCCTAGATGTAACCTTTCAAAAACATACAGTATGTTATTCAAATGGGGCAATAAGTCTGGGAATCTACTTGCTGCTTTGTTAAAACACTGCACTGTCCCTAAATATATCACTAATCTATCTTCAGCTAGTTCTGGATGGTTAACCCACCCCGAACAGATAGTGGAGGAATTCCTTTAATATTATGAAGCATTGTATGCTTCCCCCCCCCAGATGATTCTAATTTAGGTGCAGACTTTTTGCAACAAGCAGGTCTCTAACACCTCACGGAGGATGAACGAGATCAGCTCATCGATCTGGTTATGGAGGAGGAAGTACACAAGATAATTAACACCTTACCGTTAGGCAAAACACTGGGCCCGCATGGCCTGAGTACTGACTACTATAAGCTTCTACTTCCCCACATAATTCCTTATTTGGTTATTCTCTATAATTTTATAGTTTCAGGACATGACGCCCCCCTTCACTTTAATTCGGCCTGTATTGTGATTCTCCCTAAACCTGGGAAAGAACCCACATCAGTCTCCTCCTACCATCCCATTTCCCTCCTCAATCAGGACTTAAAGATCTTTTCAAAATGAATGGCCCAATGTTTGCAGCCAATTTTGGATAGGTTAATTCATCCTTCACAGACTAGGCTTAATAAAGGGGCGTCATTCTGTCCTCAATATTTGGACTCTCATTGCAGCCATGACTCAGACAGATCAGACTCAGTGGCGGAACTAGCAGCGGTGCTGCCGGTGCTTTGCACCAGGGTCCGCTGTGGTGCAGGGGCCCATAGCCGCTGCACCCGCCGCCAGTGTCCGCCAGGCCCCACAGAATCTGTGCCGCTGCCGATTCCGGAAGTACAGATCCGACCGAAGACTCGAGTCCCTGCTGGAGGGGGAAGAGGGGCTGCTCTCCTCCCCTCTCATCTATAGAGCGATGAAGCAATCGGATTATCAAAGTGATGATCCGCGGCCAGCTGCTGGCCCAACAGCTGGCTGCGGATCATCACTTTGGTAATCCGATCCGAGCAGTGCTGGATGCACTGAGACCTACACTGGAGGGGGCCGGGCTGCAGCGCTCAGGAGAGTGCCCGTCAACGTCGCTGCCTGACCTGTCCCCCACCACCAGTCCTCTGCTGCCGCTGTTGGAGCCAGCAGGTAAGTCTGAGTGGGGGACTGTAATGGAGGGGGATTGAAATGAAGGGGGGCTGTAATGGAGCTAATGGAGGTGACTGTGATGGAGGTAACTAATGAGGGGGAGTGAGAGAGACTATGTTGAGGTGCTGTGATGGAGGGGCTGTGAAGAGAGGAAATGAGGGGCTGTGATGGAGTGGCTGTGATGAGGGGGATATGGGGGGCTGTGATGGAGGGGATATGAGGGGCTGTGATGGAGGGGATATGAGGGGCTGTGATGAGGGGGATATGAGGGGCTGTGATGAGGGGATATGAGGAGCTGTGATGGAGGGGATATGAGGGGCTGTGATGAGGGGGATATTAGGGGCTGTGATGAGGGGGATATTAGGGGCTGTGATGGAGGGGCTGTGAAGAGGGGATATGTGGAGCTGTGATGGTGGTTGTGATGAAGGGGAGTGAGAGGGGCTGTGAAGAGGGGATATGAGGAGCAGTGATTAGGGGGATATTGGGGTGCTGGGCTTTGAGGGGCTCCATGGGGAGAATGAGTGAGCTAGGATGAAGGTCCACTGAGGGGTGCCAAAATCTATACCCACTTAACAAAAAATATTGGCTTGGGCCGGCTCTGATGTTACGTTGGCAGCCACTCTCCTGGAGGAGAGAATAACCGGTGCCTTATTACCTGCATACTGAGTGAGTGGCTGCTTCGGGTGAGGTGGGTGCTCAGGGCACGCATGCTGTTGTTTTGGCTGGAGCACGGGAGTTGCAGTGTGGCGCTGGGTGCATACAAAGGTAAGTGTGTTTGGCCAGGGGGTACAGAGGTGGAGCAACCTGTGCTTTGTGCATCCCTTGCCGGCTGCACAGAGCCACCATATGTGCCACCATATGTCGGCCTGCCTTGTCTCTGCAGGGACCATGCAGGCAACAGGGGCAAAGTGCTAGTGGGGGAGAGAAGGATATGTGTAGGCTCAGATGTTGGGGAGCGGAGTGCCAGGAATGGGGGGGGATGGCCCAAAGCATATTCTTGGACCTGGCTCCACCACTCTCTAGTTCCGCCACTGATCAGACTAAAGCCAAGCAGAACATTCTTGTTAGCTGCAACGCTGATAAGGAGTTTGATAGGGTCAGTTGGTCACATCTATTATGCATTTTCCATTTTCAGGGATTCGGCCCAAAATGTACTCATATTTTTCAAACGTTTTTTCAAACGTTGTACAATTCCCATACTGCGCTTCTTACTATTAACACGCTGAACACCAGACGGTTTATGCTTCATCGTGGAACTAGACAGGGCTGCCCGCTATCCCCCTCTCCTTTTTGACCTGGCTATCGATCCACTGATCCGACATTTCATGCAGTTGCCTGGATGGCAAGGTATTGCTATAGCCAGCCATGAAATTAAAGCATCTGCTTTTGCAGATGATCTACTTTTATATTTTCATAATCCTAAACAAGCTGTTCCCTTGCTCATGGGAAAACCGCGTGACTTTGAATTGGTGTCTAGGTCAGGCTGGGGGGGCACTTTCCCATTTAAATGGACGTCTTCCGCCTTAAAGGATCTTGGCATAATGATTCCCTCTCACCCTTCCCAATTGTACGAAGCTAATTATCTTCAAATATTAACACAAACTTTTGCTGATTTTCGAAAATGAGGAACATTGCCTCTTTATTATGTAGGCAGGTGCCATATAATCAAGATGGTTAGTTTCCCTGGTATTTTAAACATGATCCAATCCAACCTCTCCTTCTCTCAAAAAAAGACTTACAAAAGTTAAATAGAGATGCAGCGCTTTATTTGGGCCAGTAAACACCCCAGAATTCCCCTCTACAAATTACAACAGACCACTGACTTAGGGGGTGTGAATCTACCTTGTATTAGGAGATACTCTCTTGTAGCTATCACTTTGCCATGGATTGGATAGGCAAACCAATAACTACTCCCAGGACCACTCCCCCGTTCACAAGCACCTTCCTGTTACCACCCACAAACAGCACATTCTGTCACTCAAAGTAGCGTCCAGTCTGTGTATTGTGAGCGCATGGTTCCCAGACGCAGTGACTGGTTCACTAATCGCCCATAGCATGAGTCCGCGGCTCAGCGACCGGGTCTGAATAGGGCCCTATATACGTAAAATATTACTGTTGTTGGCTGATGGTGACAGACAGTGTAAACTGGATGGCGCGTTATGGCTAAGGCCTGCGGACCCCTTCCTCTCCTCTCATATCTATTCATCTATTTGTCCTCTTATTGATTTGGAAAGAATTACAGGGTGCAAGTTAAGTGAAAGGTCACCTCTCCAGATCTTAGTCTTCCCCTGATTGTGTCAGCAACCAAAAACCTAAAGAAAAGTTTGATTTCTACCTCTAATGCTGAAATGAATTACAAAATCCTGCACTGGGCGTATTACACTCCCAAATTAAAATATTTAATAGGACAATCAGATAACTCTAATTGTTACAAATGCGGGTCCCCTAAGGCCGATTTCTTTCACGGTCTTTGGTCATATCCCAAGGTGGCAGACTTTTGGGTAATAATACATCAATATATTACTCCTAATTTATAGTCGCATTATTGCAAAATTAGCTGTGTATTTAAAGTATGTTTTTAATTTTGTACAAGTTTGTAATTGGTATTGTTTAAATGTCTGTGAATCTTTTTTGACTTGCTAGCCATAGTCATGACCTGTGTTTAGATGGGGATCACTGAAGCATAGTTTATAGTGTCATACTGCCTGTTTATTTAAACTTAGTGCAATATATGTCCACTGATCAATCTGCATTTCAACCAGCTGACCAATTGGCTCAGATGTAAGCTAGTGTCTTAATCAGGCATACTATTTCTTAACATTCAGTCTTAGGGCAGCTTGCTGAGGGTAGCAGCTTGATGTGGTTATGCATTAAGTGGTTAAAATCAAGTGTGCTTTCTGAACAGTTAAATAACAGTTGAACAACATTGAAGATCAGGTAATTACAAACCCATTACTTAGAAAATTTTATTTTTTCCAAATACACTTCATGGAATCATCTCTAAGGCTACTACATCCTTTTCTCTTCCTGCAGCTCACCCTTCTGTACATATTGCTACCTCATTAATCTTCTCACCACTTATGAACACACATGAGCTTTTAACTTCTCTATACACACTGACAATAACATCCACAACCTGTCGCCATAAAAATCAACAATTATATTTATATCTCTCTCCTGGTGCTTCTATTAGCTGGTGACATATCACCAAATCCAGGCCCAACCGACATTCCACACCCACAATGAACTATAAATCCAACTAACCTCATAAACATTGCGTGCCTCCCTTTACCATCCAAGTCACTAAAATGTGCCCTATGGAATACACGCTCTGTCTGCAATAAGCTAACATCCATCCACGACCTCTTTATTTCAACCAACCTCAACCTTCTGGCAATAACAGAAACATGGCTTACACAGACACTGTCTCCCCTGCTGCACTTTCACATGGTAACCTACACTTCTCACACACCTCCAGACCTGGTAATTGTAAAGGAGGTGGGGTAGGAATATTACTCTCCCAATCTTTCACATACACAATTCTCCCACAGGTACCTTCACTCACATTTATATCATTTGAAGTACATTCTATCAGGACTTTCACCCCTTTCTCTCTGCGAGTTGCAGTTATCTATCACCCACCTGGGCCACCTCAACTATTTCTGGAACACTTTTCTGCCTGGCTCCCTCACTTTCTATCCTCAGACATCTCCACCATCGTTATGGGTGATTTCAATATCCCCATTGACAGTCCACAATCTCCTCATGCCTCCAAACTACTCTCTTTAACATCCTCTCTTGGCCTCTCCCAATGGACTGACTCCTCTACTCATCAGGAGGGCCACTGTCTTGATCTTATAGTCACCAGACTATGCTCAGTTTCTGATTTCACTAATGCTCCTTTCCCTCTCTCAGATCACAACCTTGTCACCTGCACACTCTCCTCCATTACATCAACATCATTGAAATCAACCAAACCTAAACCTAAAACCCGTAGAAATATTAATGCCATTAACCTTCAACAACTATCTACCTCTCTACAACAACAACTTTCACCAATTTCTACATTCACTTCTCCTGAGACTGCTGCATCACACCTAAACCAGATTCTAGAAAAAGCCCTCAATGAAGTAGCTCCAGCTACCCATCACACACCATGTAGAGTTAGACATCAACCGTGGCATTCTAGCTTAACAAGACATCTACAAAAACTCTCACGTAAAGTTGAACATCAGTGGCGAAAGTCTCATACTCCAAGTGACTTCCTCACATATAAGACTATCTACAACTCTTATCGTACTGCTCTGGACACTGCCAAACAAACATTTCCAATCTCTAATCTCTGCTCAAGCTTCTAACCCCAAGCGACTTTTTAATACATTTAAACTGCTTCTTACCGCTCCATCACCCATACCACCTGCTACTATCTGTACACAAGATCTTGCTTCCTATTTTAGGGACAAGATTGATACGATCCAAAATGAAATGGTAGACTCTTCCTCAGCTAGTGACTTGCTCAATTCCCTACCTGAACCCTCTGGCACATTCTCTTCATTTGATCTCACAAACAAAGATGAAGTATCTACACTCTTCTCATCCTCCTACTCTATTACCTCTCCTCCAATACCCTCACAAATCAGTAAAGCTCTGTCTCCTGTGCTTATCCCAACCCTAACTAAAATCTGTAATCTCTCTCTCTCTACTGGCAACTTTCCATCACTGTTCAAGCACGCAGTGATTACTCCCATTCTGAAAAAACTAAATTCTGACCCTAATACTGTCTCAAATTACCGTCCTATCTCCCGGCTCCCATGCCCCTCCAAGCAACTTGAGAGACTTGTCTACACCCGCCTCACACACTTTCTTAACTCACACAACTTATTAGACCCACTTCAGTCCAGCTTTCGTTCCCAACACTCCACAGAGACAGCACTGACTAAGGTAGTAAATGATCTTGTCACTGCCAAGGCTAAAGGCCATTACTCACTCCTAATTCTTCTAGATCTCTCTGCTGCTTTTGACACTTTTGACCACTCTCTTCTCATACAAACACTGCAATCCCTAGGTCTTAAGGACACAGCTCTTTCTTGGTTTTCTTCCTACCTATCTGATCGCTCTTTTACTGTTCGTTTTTCTGATTCTGCCTCCTCTTCACTACCTCTATCAGTTGGAGTACCGCAAGGCTCTGTCTTAGGTCCTTTACTATTCACAATCTATACCACCTCTCTTGGCAAACTAATCTGCTCTTTTGGATTTCAGTACCATCTGTATGCAGATGATACTCAAATCTACCTATCCTCTCCAGATTTATCTCCATCTGTATCGGTCCGTGTCACTGAATGTCTTTTTGCCATTTCATCTTGGATGTCATCTTGCCACCTGAAACTTAATATTTCTAAAACAGAATTAATTATATTTCCACCGGCCAATAACAGTTACCAACCTGATCTCTCTATCACTGTTGATACCTCGACCATCCACCCTGCCCCACAAGCTCGCTGCCTTGGTGTCATCCTTGACTCTGAACTGTCCTTTGTTCCTCATATTCAATCTGTCTCAAAATCATGTTACATACATTTAAAAAACATATCCAAAATTCGACCATATCTCACACAAGACACTGCAAAAACTCTAATCCATGCACTTATTATTTCCCGCATTGACTATTGCAATAGCCTCCTTACTGGTCTTCCCAAAAACAGGCTATCACCATTACAATCCATTATGAATGCAGCTGCAAGGTTTATCTTCCTTGCAAAACGTTCTTCTTCTGCTGCCCCACTCTGTCAGTCCCTCCATTGGTTGCCGGTTTTCTACCGTATTCAATACAAAATACTTTCACTTACACATAAGGCTATCAACCAAACCACACCAACATACATCTCTTCACTCATCTCAAAATATCTCCCAACCCGACCTCTCCGCTCAGCACAAGATCTGCGTCTCTCATCCCCATGCATTACTTGCTCCCATTCACGGTTACAGGACTTTCTTCGTGCTGCACCCACTCTATGGAATAACCTACCTCGCACAATAAGACTTTCTTCTAGTCTCCAATCCTTCAAGCGTCCCCTGAAAACTCACCTCTTCAGGCAAGCTTATCAGATTCCAGAACCTACCACATAACCTTCATAGCTTCCATATCTAATACATCCCCTTTTACAGTCCACACACAATCTCACACATCGTCTTTCTCTCACATCCTCATGACATTTGGTCGATATTCCTGTGTGACTGGATCATGCAGCCAACCAAGAAACTGTGCATTCTGGCTGGACCAAAATGCAATATATAGCACCTCTCCTTGTGTATCAATGCCTATTTCCCTATAGATTGTAAGCTTGCGAGCAGGGCCTTCCTACCTATATATCTGTTTGTTATTACCCAGTTTTGTTCTGTTAATGTTCCAATTGTAAAGCGTAACGGAATATGCTGCGCTATATAAGAAAATGTTAATAAATAATTTACAGATAAACGTACCCTTATCTCCTAACTGGGTATTTTGGGGGTCTTTCTCTCATCTAGCCTCCATTGGCTTACCTAAAGATAATAAGATACTTTTGTCCAAAATTGCGGGAGCTGCTAAAAAAAACATTCTCTCGCAATGGATAGAAACAACAACCCCTACACTGTCCTTGTTTTCACCAAGGCTCTCTCATTTGTTTCATATGGATTGGACCGCTTCATCCATTAATAAGGAGGGTCTGCTGAGAAATTCTTTGCCACTTGGCTACTATATGTGAATACTTTGGGCCTGATTCAGAGCCGGTGATCGGTACCCTTTCATCACTTGCATAGTTGCATCTCAGTGAGAAATTACTTAATGGCACAGTATGCTTGGGAGTTTAATTTAAAACAGTTTTACTGATTGTACTTGGTAGCAATTCTGCTGTACAGCGAATTGTCCTGATACTGGTGTGTGTCACCCTAAGGGGTTCAGCCGTGACTGCGCCTTTTGCCGCATCGTGACTGCATCTTTATGCTAATGCCACAGCAGATGGTATTCAAACAGAGACTACCACTGGCTGCGGTGCTAATCCACCGCTGTGCGTATTAAGATGCACCATTGGTCTCACCATCGGATGCACCTTCGGAGATTGTGCCTACCCTACAGCAGGTGCATCTGATTTAAGTGCCCAGGATCTATGGGTTACCCCACACAGTAAGCCCAAGAGAGGCCATAGAGGAAAAATCCTTGTTAAGAGCATCCTCTGGGGCTTACCACGCGGGGTATCTGGTCTAATTGGATAGCTCTGGGTAGACCTTTACCTGCGACTAATTGAATATGTCCCTTGATTTGTGCCTCTTGATGATAACCATCGGGATGTATGCGTAGTGCTACTTGGACGCACGCACAGAAAATTTACTAACTGCACTAAGAAACTTCCGTGTGATCTTGTTGGCCATTTTATGTATTACACCAGAACACTGGTATATTATCTACAAGCCTTTACAAGAATCTACAAGGCCTCAAAGTCAATGACATCATTCAGGGGCTGCATGCAAAACTACGCCTCATAAACACACACTAATTTATTTACTTAGGTTTGTGCAAAGAGCCATCTGGGCCTTCTCTCTTTTATGTCACACATGAAGAACCACTCAGAGTGCTTTATTTAAAAACCGCTTAAGAAACATAAACAAAAAAATGTAGCTCACTCAGGAGGGACACATTTCTGCATTATATAATCCTTGCTGTCAGTTGCACTGGCGTATTCCAAATACGTATGGTCTGTGTTTCTATTACATACAATCCATGTCTCACTATGCTCAACCAGGAAATGTTAGATACTGTACTACATGGAAATGTAAAGCATGTAGCTCAACTCATGAACTATTTGTCTAACCTCTAAGATAATCTCTGAATCCTTAGAAAACTGCTCATCTTATATTTACGTACTACATACTGAATGGGCATAGGGTCTCGTTCAGCAAGGATTGCTTATGCGATCCCAGCTGCAATCACGTACGCAGGTCTGCTGCAAAAGTATGCTAATGCATTCAATCGCAAATTGCTCGCACGGACAGCATGCAGATGCCCACTTTCCCTCTCTCACATCCGTAATACCTTGCAAACCTCCTCAAACATCGGAAACATTGAGTACCATCGACCACTTTATCACTCTCCAAGACTTAGTACATCCCCCCCTCTCTCACTCTCTCTGTCTCTGTTTAATACACTGGCAAAGAAACAAGGGAATGGTTGATACTAGAGAATGTAGTCAGGATTCCACCACTCAGAATCCCCACGGTGATCAGAATACCAGCCCTAAAATCCAGATGATAAGTATTAAGCTTATCGCAGTGACATCACTAGGGGGTGCCGCCGTACAGTTGACACCATCTGAGGGGGTGATACCCAAATAGCAGAGCTGCTCTGCTATTTGGATGTCACCCCCTTGAATGGTGTCACTGAGTGGCTAGCAGTGATGATGAATTACACACACTCCTGCGGCCAAAGAGGTAAGCCCCGAGTGTGAACAACTGGGGAGTGACATGCAGTCATGCCCCCGAAATGGGACAACTCTGGGAGCATGGTCTCGCAACACAAGGCCATCCCCTTGCGTGGGGTGTCAGGACGCAGGTGCCGCACCGGGTGTCACCACCCAGTGTGATGCCTCTGGGTTAGGGTTTGGCACCTGGGTGAGGGGTAGGGTTAGGTTGCGGGAGAAGGAACGGTTAGGGATAGTCTGCAGGAAGGGACAGCTAGGGTTAGACTGCTGGAGGGGAGGGTTAGGGCAAAGGTTAGAATACTCAGCAACATGTGTCGGGATGATGACCATTGGGATTCTGGAGTCAGCATTGTCATCATCAGGATTCTGACCACCGGGATTGTGTACTCGACCTGATACTAGCATTAACATAAAATTGCAGATGCACTATGGCAAAAGACTAAAGCAGGTGCAGCACCACATGACTCTGAATCAGCTCCCTAAAGAGATATGGGTTGGGATTGCTTGAGAATTATACCGATTTGCTCCAGGTTGTTCAGGTTGGTTGGATGACACTTGTGGGCTGCAATTTTCAAATAGTGCCACAGATGTTCAATAGGATTGAGATTTGTGGAGAAACTTAATAAAGAATTATTTTGGTTGATTTCACATTTTTGGTAAATTTTTCGTCGATTTTACAAATCTGAGATTTACTATAGTCAAAACTGGCTGCAAGTCTACCAAAAGTCCAACAAACCAATCAAAAACTGACGAAAAAAACTATGCCAAACTCGACCAAACAATATAGTTGCCTGTGGAATGCGAGTTTGGGAGAAGCACTGCACAGATCACTATGATCTGTGCAGTGCTGCTTTGCGTTACAGCAATGGAAAGTTAAAAAAATTAAATGGCATGGGGTCCACCACTAAATCCATAACCAGCCCTGGACCTTTCAGTCTTGTCTTGAAAATCGAGAGAAAACCCTTTCCCACGACTCTATCAATGGGGAATCAGTGTTTCCACAACCTCCAGTATCCAAGATGGCGTTGTGCTGCTGTAGCCAATTAGCTACTGGAGGAAACCTCCTTTGCAATGGCTGCCCCGCATGCGTGGTCTGTAGAGCACGTATGTGCACGAGTCCTGAGTACTCATTCGGTTACTTCACTCCAAGCACATCACAGGAATGGGCTCCTTTTGGAGTGAAGTGACAGGCACTATCATTGCATACTGCAATGTGATCATGAGCACCTCTATTGCACCCAGATTACATTGAGTATTTGATTATTGATAAATGGGCCCCAGAGATTTTATGGACTAAGCACTACTTATTTTACTTTTGCTATCTCATAAGATCCTCTGCAATACTGTCAACAAAATGCAATTGAGCAGGAGGCATCTATAATGGGTGCAAGGTGTGAGGTCCAGGGGACCCACCCCCTGCCCCCATACTTTCAAATACTTACCTCTCCAAAGTCCCACGTCAGCTGGAGAGGAGCTACACAGAATGCCTGGAAAATGGCCGCTGCAGCCATTTTCCCGGCGTTCTGCGCATGCGCAGTAGGGATATCGTTGGGAAAGTGGCTGCTACGCCATTTTCCCAGTGTCCTGCGCATGCGCAGTAGACTCCGGGCACAGACTAGTGCCTGGAGTCTACTGAACCTGTCAGTGCGCCTTGGCTGCCGGAGAGAGAAGAGGGGGCCCCCTCCTCACTAAATATGCCCCTGCAATTGACCATTTTGTACTTATTCAGAAGCATTTGTGAATAAAGACGTAGCTGTGTCTGGGATGTCAGCAGAAGTCAGTGATGATTCATTCATAAACCTGCCAGGATACAACTGCAAGTCTTCTGCTTCTGTATATCTGGCCTCACTCATTATTTTCTGCATGTAATGTTGAGCTTGATAGGCTTGAAACCATTTAAGTTGTGGAAGTAAATTGCTTGAAGCGCTATAAAAATATCATTGAGGCCATGTGGTTTTCAAAACTCTGGGTTTTTCTGAGTGTGTGTGCTTTCTTAGCAGTCTGCGTGTGTGAATTACTCCCAGCTGCTTTTTGTGCTAGTCGCACCTCCAATTTTACAGCTATTTCTACTCTGACAGTAGCTCTTACGTCTGACATTAATGTAAATTTTGGATATTTGCAAATAAATTGTATTTTGGCTTTACTTAACCTGTTGTTAGCTGTGCAGAGCTGTTGCACCATTTCAGTACATTGCAATGCTTCTTGCACCAACTAGGTAGTAATTAGAGATGCACGCCGACCCCCATGTTTTGGTTTTGGTTCTTATTCATTATTGCATTTTGGTTTTGCCCAAACCACCCTCATCTATTTTGGTTACGGTTTTGGATTTTAAATTTTTTTTAGAAACAGAGCTAAAATCATGTATTTTGGGTCTTTTTTTGTTCCTACAGTATTATTAACCTCAATACCATCAATTTGAAGTAATTTCAAGTAAATTTTGACCACCTCGCTGCTCACAATATCGTTCACCAATATTGTCCAAAGGCTGGCTGGCTAAGCTAAGCAGCAGAGCAGCGGCACAAACACATGGAAGTTTAAAAGACTATAGCACATCTATGAAACATTGCTACACTGCAGTGGCAGACAGGGTGGCAGTTTAGTAAACTATACGACCCAATAGAAATCAAGAATGTTTTCATTAATCAAGAACTAGATCATTGGCCCAGGGCAGTACAGGGAAATGGATGTGGAATATGTATGTAGTGGAAGGTAGGTAAAGGAAGGAAGGATTGATTTGTTTAGTAAATTTTATTTAATTGTTTGACCACTGAAGAAAATTTAAGATAACAGACAAAAAAATATAAAGAGAATTAGAGAGCTTATTTTTTTATTTTTCAGTAATATGCACTAGAGAAATTAATTACAGCAGTCAACAGAAATGCTTGTTGACCATGGATAAGCAGAACATTTTCTGCTTGTGGGCTAGATTTAGGTGATAAAACATGGTATTATTATCCCTTTTACTCAGACTCTCTGGTGCACCTCATAAATGTACTACAGGGTGTGTTACCCAATTAGGAAGGAATGAGGGAGGGAGGAGGGGAGGGTAGTATGGCAAGCAGGTCAGCCTCCTAATATTTGTTAGTTCAAGATAGGCTGATTTGGAGTTTGCAACTTTACAGTGCAACTATTAATTATCTTGGCTTCTTGTTTTAACCCTTGTCAGGAATCCTTGGCTGCTAATATTGTAATGTTTTCTGGTTAAAATATTTTATAAATTAATGTATTATAGCAATATTTTGTAAATTAATGTAGTAGAGCAATAACCAATACAAATGTTTGTCTATGCAAAAAAGACATCACCAATGCCCCCCACAATACTGCCAATGTTGAAAAAAAAATTGATGCAAGATGGATTTGTCCTGGGGCCCTTACAACCACCTTTATGTTGTATATTAAAAATCACACAGTTTTAAGTTAACAAACCAAGCACTTTAGCGACAGGGACTGGCACTTTTGTGGCTGAATTGCTTAGTTTGTTTAGGCCTCCACAAAACAAGCTACCAATGGGCTTAAAGCAACTAACAGTATTTTGTAATGGATCTCTACAGTGGCAAAATGATGTCATTATCATTCTCATCCACAACCTCATCAGTGTTAACATCATCATCATCATCATCATCATCACACAATATTATCTCATTCCCGCTAGGAATCCACCATTACAGAAGTGTCTGTACTTTGACGTAATTGGCGGGAAAGGTCTTCCTTATGGAATTTGTAGTTCATTTTTATAAAAATTGTCTTTTCCACATTTTGAGGAAGTAGCCTCCTATACCGATTGCTCACAAGGTTCCTGGCAGTGCTAAACACTCTTTACGAGTACACACTGGAGGAGTGTGGAGCTTAAGTAAAGCATAACGAGATGGTACACAGGGCTCCAAATTGCCTTTTTTGTCTTTTAACAAATGACAACCATGCCACACAGCACTGATATTAACGGTGGACTGCACCTACTATACGTTATTTTTTAGCATTTACAGCGAGCTGCCCAGTGAACACACACATGTTCTACAAAAAAAAAAATGATGATTATTTTAAAAACTTTTGGAAGAAATGACAGCTGCACACATCGCTGATATTAACGGTTGACTGCACCCGCTATACGTTATAGGTAAGCAATACTGTCCTTAATATACTTTCTTTTAACTAAAGTTGTTAATTTATATATATATATATATTATTGTTAATCAATATATTGACACGTGCACCTGTTTGGTGGATGATCAGTGGGGGTTGGGTATGATATCCCGACTGTTGAAAATCCTGACTACGGCTGGAAAGTACCCTCCCGTTCGCCAGCATCCTGAATACATCCCGATCAGTAGTGGTGCTCTCCCCCTGGTGCAAAAAATTATGATGATGATGATGATGACGAATGACTGAATGCTTCCGAATCACTCCCACATTCTAACACTGCAGTAATGTTGTTAACTATTTGCATTATTAGTGATACTGGCAATCAGTCCACAGCAATAAATCATATTTGCAAGATATCCTGTAACAGAGGTGGTGTCGGGTGTGTGTCTTATTTAATATAAATCTCCGATAAAAAATACAACGCAAAGTTGTGTTTAAAAGAATATTGACATTTCACAAATATACGGTAACTCATACACCCACTCTGAATTAATACCATATGAAGAACATTAGTAAGTAAAATTTATGAGCAAAGCAATAGTTCTGAAATGCTATATATATATATATATATATATATATATATATATATATAAATATATAATCATATTTATTGTGTTACCTTGGAAAGATGTGTGTGTGAACAACCAGGCAATCAAAAGAGCTTGTGAAACCAATGAACATACTGCTATCTCTGGGTGACCTCACATGGAAGGAGGTGGAGGGCTTATTATATGATTTTCTTGTTTTTTAAATATTACTGATGAAGATGGTCATTGTACTAATGAGGGTCTGTACATTTTCAAGCTTTTGCCAAAGCACTAGATGTATGCAGAGCATGGGGCTGATTCTGAGTTTGATGCATCTGCAGCCATTTTTCTGTATGACTGCAGCAGCCGACTTACTTGCATATGTTAATGCGCGAATCCGCCCATGTATGCCAAATATCCATGCATCTGCATGTGGAAAGCCTATCCCTCCGTAGCCAAAGCCATCATTATTAATATCTGGACATGCACCCACCCACCCACATCATGCTGGGTGCAAAAGATCCCTCTTAAACAGGCATCCCATCTCTGTCCGCACACTACTGAAGTTGGCTTTCATGCCCTTGATGCTCCCACTAGACGGAACAGTTCTGGTCATCCACAATTCAATTGAAGAGAAGCAGCAGATCAAGATACTGCTATGGACATTTATTTGCAAACTACTTAAAAATCTTTGGGCACTGTGGACATTTCAACAAAAATTAAACTCATACAATAGTGTCTGGAGAAAAAAGCACGACTGTGTCAAACTGCAGATCATGTGGAATTGGTATGATTTCCCAGCATACGGAATGCCGGTGGTCAGAAGACCGACAGCGGCATCCCGATGGTGAAGATCCCGACAGGGGTCTGGTAAGTATACTTACCTTCTCCCTTTCTTTCCCTGACCCTGCCTTCTTGTACATTAACCCACCCAGCAAACCCAACCCTCCGCCTAAGTGCCTGAATCTAACCCTCCCCCCTTGATGCCTAAACCTAACCGTCCCCATTAGTGCCTAACCCTAACCCCCCAGTGGTGCCTAACCACCCCCCCTCCAGTGGTGCAAAACCATAACCTCCCCCCAAAAAAACTAACCCTGTTATGCTTCTTAAACCTAACCCTGCAACTAAAAGCTAAGGAGCCCCGCTTACCTTCCTTTGGAATGTCGGCTTGTCGGAACTCTGGTGTGGGGCTAATGATGGGCATCAGTATTTCGACGCCTACTGTATCTTTAGACCCAAGTTGGGCTACCAACGTCGGGATTGTGACGGCCAGTACCCGGACGTCGGCAAGCTAGCTACTTCTCGTACATGCAGCATAGTCAGAGAAAAGCAGAAAGATTATTATTATTATCATCCTTTATTTATATGGTGCCACAAGGGTTCCGCAGCACCTTACACAGTGCATAAACAAATAAGCACACAAGAAAACAGATATTAACAGTACAAACAATGCAGGATAGATACATGATTTATACATTGCTGCATAACACTTAGATAAGCACCATGGTGTCTGTAACCAAGGGTTGGGTGCTGTTGTAAATTAGAGGATAATTAAGTGAAGTAGAAGCACATGAGGGAAGAAGACCCTGCTTGTGAGAGCTTACATTCTAAAGGGGAGGGGGCAGACAAACATGGGTGACACAGTTGGGCTGGATACAAGGGTCAGAGCCATTGAGAGCCTGGCTGGGCCTTGGTAATGGAGGGGGCGTGGCCTAATCATGGGAGGCGTGGCCATGCCGCCTTGGAAGAAAAAAATGTGCGCCGGGGGGGTGCTGTAAGCCCCCCAGCCCAGTGCTAAGCAGGGAGGGCGCGATCAGTGTGATCGCTCCTCCCCACAGCCATAGGAGACTGCTCTGGCTGCTGCAGCAGCCGCGAGCAGTCCCACACAGCAGCCCAGCAGAAGCTGTGTGCTGAGCTGCTGTGAGAGAGGGGGGGCGACGCCGGGCCCCTCTAACAAGCCCGGGTAAACTGTACCTGCTCCCCCCCTCTCGGCGCCCATGACAAGGTTCATAGTAATCTAACATCTATGGAAAGGTTAGTCTAAACTTAAGAGCAAAATTGCACCAAGCCTCATGATTTGGGGGACCATTTGAGAGGTCATCTTGCTGCATCGTTTGGTAAGGTATAGTTGCAGTGGATAGGCAGATTGCATGGGGAGAACAGGAAGGATGCGGGCAGCATTGGAGATCCAGGTGCATGCACAATCCATAGGCATGATGGAAATGTGGTGGTAGATAAAAGCAGTCCTTAATAGCAGAAATTGCTGATTTGTTAAATTCTCCTTCTGTTCTCCTCCTGGTTAACTCCTGAATAACTCCAGCTTTAACTTAAATGTTCTATTGACACTTTAAACTAAGCACTTCAAATCTAGGCACTGATATTGATCAGCCCGGCTATGGCAGCGTAATAGTGACAAATAAGTATGTCTCAAACCAGGTGTCCACCCTGATTCCACCCCCACCCCTAACACCCTCCTCACAAAACAAAGGGTCAGCAGTAAAATAAACAAATGGGCGGAATTCAATTGATTCCTGCCCCCATCGAGCCCGATGGAGCTATTCAATTCTTGCTCCTGTCGGGCACAATCAGCTGACAGCGCTACATTCCAGCTCACAGCCCCAGGGGGGTGAGAGCTGAAATGTGCGAAAAGTGACATTTTTGGGCGCCCAAACATCACTTTTCGCAATCGCGCCCAGCACTTTGGTCGGGTTTAGCTGCTTTACGCTGCTAAACCCGACCACTTTGGGCGCGATCAGCATGAAAATCTGGAACAATTGCATAGCGGCCCACAAACTCCTGTCATTTTAGACGGGAAATGCGGGCCGCGAAAACAATTGATTCCCCCCATGGTGAGAGGACAATATACCAACACATATACAGAGTAATTTCCTGCCTTGATACAGATTTTAAAATAATACGAAATACTGTTTAATCAGTATGTTGGGTGCAGTAGTTAATTACCTAGCAGATTTAAAGGCTGTGCAAATAAAAACCAAGCAGCAATATGTTGGGAGCAGTAGTTAATTACCTGTGGATGAGAAGAAATGAAAAATCACATCACAGTTCCTTCCAGGTACTAGTATAGTAAGTAATAACTCCTGAATAACTCCAGCTTTAGCTTAAATGTTCTATTGACACTTTAAGCACTTCAAATCTAGGCACTGATGTTGAACAGCCCGGCTATGGCAGCAGAACTACAGGCAGGCAGACAGAAAGAGAAGCAGCAGAATGGCAGACTGAAAGAGGCAGAATGGCAGGCTGAAGAGTGGCAGGCAGAAAGAGAAGCAGCATAGCTTCAAGCAGAAAAAGAAGCCGTAAAACAGCAGGCAGAGGGCGGGATGCATCAAGCATTGCATTTTGCATGTGATGCATCCCACCACAGATCACAAGCATAGCGACATTCAGTAACACTGTATGCTTTTACAATTGTGGCTAAAATTGCAAAACAGCTCTTATCAGATGAGAAATATAGACGGGTTTTTGACCTGAGAGTCCTTCTGTGCATGCGTGGTCATCGGTCTGTGCATGCACAAAGCCGGGGGAACACTGGGAGGAATCCGATTGATCCTTCTCAGGGAACTATGTTGTTGAAAGGCCATAGGCTTCTATTAGGCAACTGTCCAAGCTCCAGAACTCTGCATATGGGGAATGCGGTCAAACCATCAAAAATGGCATTTTCACAGGTTTGATTGCATTTTTGGTGTTGATGTGTCCCATCCAGAAAGAAAAGCAGCAGAGTGGCAGGCAGAAAGAGAAAAAGCAGAAGGCATACAGAAAGAGCAGCAGAAAGGCAGGCAGAAAGATATGCAGCAGAGTGGTCGGCTTAACAGTGGATTGCAGACAGAGAATCAGCAGAACGGCAAGCAGAAAGAGAAGCAGGATGAAGCTTGGCACACAGAAAGAGAAGCAGCAGAGCGACGTGCAGATCAGCAGTCTGAAAAGTAGCAGAGAGAAAGAGAAGCTGCATATCTGCAGATAGAAAGAGAAGCAGCAGAGAGGCAGACAGAAAGAGAAACAGAAGAACAGCAAGCAGAAAGGTAACCAGCAGATTGGTAGGCTGATCAGTGGATTGCAAAAAGAGACATTATATTTGTAGGCAAAAAGAGAAGCAGCAGAGCAGTAGACAGAACAACAGACTGACATCTGCATGCAGAAATAGAAACAGCAGAACAGCAGGCAGAGTTACAGGATGAAGAGTGGCAGGCAGAAATAGAGACAGCAGAACAGCAGGCAGAGTTACAGGATGAAGAGTGGCAGGCAGAAATAGAGACAGCAGAACAGCAGGCAGAGTTACAGGATGAAGAGTGGCAGGCAGAAATAGAAACAGCAGAACAGCAGGCAGAGTTACAGGATGAAGAGTGGCAGGCAGAAATAGAGACAGCAGAACAGCAGGCAGAGTTGCAGGATGAAGAGTGGCAGGCAGAAATAGAGACAGCAGAACAGCAGGCAGAGTTGCAGGATGAAGAGTGGCAGGCAGAAATAGAGACAGCAGAACAGCAGGCAGAGTTGCAGGATGAAGAGTGGCAGGCAGAAATAGAGACAGCAGAACAGCAGGCAGAGTTGCAGGATGAAGAGTGGCAGGCAGAAATAGAGACAGCAGAACAGCAGGCAGAGTTGCAGGATGAAGAGTGGCAGGCAGAAATAGAGACAGCAGAACAGCAGGCAGAGTTACAGGATGAAGAGTGGCAGGCAGAAATAGAGACAGCAGAACAGCAGGCAGAGTTGCAGGATGAAGAGTGGCAGGCAGAAATAGAGACAGCAGAACAGCAGGCAGAGTTGCAGGATGAAGAGTGGCAGGCAGAAATAGAGACAGCAGAACAGCAGGCAGAGTTGCAGGATGAAGAGTGCATACCTCCCAACTCTGTGAATTGCAAGGTCGGGACTAAAAAGACGTGGCCTTGATGTGAATGGGGCGTAGTCTCTTGGCACCTCGCCCTTTTCATCACTCCGGGGGCAAGCCCAGCATCCCCAGAGATGCTGGGCTGCCCCCGACTCTCCCTGCAAGGTGAAGAGATGCCGTGCACATGCTGTGCACATCTAATCACCCTCTACTATGCAGAGCAGTGGTGACATTGATTTCTCCCAACTTCCTCCCACGTGGGACACTGCGGCCCGCGGGTGTGACGGCGAGACAGTGCCTGAATAGCAGGACTGTCCCGTCAGAAGCGGGACAGTTGGGAGGTATGAGAGTGGCAGGCAGAAAGAGAAGCAGCAGAGCAGCTGGCAGAATAGCAGGCTGAAGAGTGGCAGGCAGAAAGAGAAGCAGAAGAGTGGCAAGCAGAATAGCAAGCTGAAGAATGGCAGGCAGAATGAGAAGCAGAACATAGGAACTTTCCAGTTCTCCAGTGAGGCTAGTATGCACAGTCTACATTTAGAGCATTCAGGAATTTTTCTGCATGGGTTGAAAAACATGCATACCAGTTTCCCTGCAATCAGGGCCTAACTGTCAGTTTACAGGCTGCGTTTGAAAAATGACAGGAGCTGATTGGTTGGTACTTCATTTCTCTCTAATTTCTCTCTCTCCAAGGCTTAGTGAACTACCAGAAAGAGAAGAAGCAGAATGTTAGACTGAAAGAGGCAATATGGCAGGTTATATGAGAAGAGTAAAAACCGTGGTGTACGTGTAAATATTTCATGCCTTATCAAGCTATGATTACATGTCCCTATGGTTACTTTTTCATATAAATCAATTATGATTTATCTTTAGTTCTCCTTTAAGTCATGGGCCATTGTTTATCTAAACTTGACTGGCATTATAACTGTTGAAAGTTTGTCTTTTCTTGTCAACTACCTCTGTAGCTTCAAATACCCCTAAGTAATTTATTTGTCACTAATTTACGACATCTCTACTTAAGAATCTGCCTGGAATTTACAAAAGCAACCTTCTGATAACTATTGTGAGCTCTTGGTTATCACAACCATCCTCTATAAATTACAGGAATAGACCTGTAGAGCACGGGGTGATTGGGCGGTATATGTATTAAGTTGAGAAAAGCCCTTTCATCAGTATTTTCACTGGAGAAAGGGTTTTCCTCAACTTCTCTCTATTTACCTACACAGCAACCTGCTGCTAAACCTCTATGGGGACAGAGGCTTCCTGCAATTTAGCAAGGGATGAAAATCTTGAGATGGCAATACTATATACTCCATCTATAGGGGACATACAAAGATGCAGAAGCCGCAAAAGATCCTATACAGGGTATAGCCCAATGCCCATGTGCATACTACAGGTACTCCTCACCAGCTATGTTAAGCTCTCTTGCATAGCAACAGGTTGCCTTTGAGAGTCCCACATTGATAAATAGCTAAATACAGATTTGCAGTTAGTGCAGTGTAGACATAAATGGATCCCTTAATCTGCATCCCTGTCCATCTCTGTACAAATTGCAGTGAACAAAGCCTCTGACAGCCTTCTCTGATTTTAGTTTTATATTGTGCACCACATAAATTAACTGTGACTTCACTGTATTAGATAACACCAAGGTACAATACATCAGTGCAATTTGATTATTGAATTGTAATCTGACCATTTCTATAATGTAAGATGATCTGATATAGCTGACTAGTCACCACATTTCTTCCAGCTTTATGACCTTTTATAACAATAATTGTTTTGTATTTGTCAGAAAAGGAGCCATTTATTAAGCATACAATTCCACAAGTGGACTGAGATAAATTATTAGAGTTCAAATTCCAAATTGGGTCCCAAGACAATCTGTTCCTCAATAATGGTAAAGAAAAGTTTTGAGAATACATATTCAAAGAGAACCATTTCCTAAATTTAGTTTACAGACCCCCATTTTTAATTTTGGTTTTGGTTCTAATTCACTGTTGTGTCTTGGACCTGGTTTTTCCAAAACCACTCAAGTGTTTTGGATCTTTTTTTTTTTTTTTTTAAATGATAAAAACAGCTAATTCATGTAATTTCAGCCTAGTTTTGTTCCTGCAGTATTACTAACCTCAATAAAATAATTTCCAGCCTATTTTGACCGCCTCACAGCTTACAATATTTTCACCCACATTGCCCAAAGGAAGCAGTGAGCTGACTGCCTAAACTGAGCGACAGAGCAGCAGCAGTTTAAAAAGTATATAGCACATCTAGGAAACAGAGTGGCACTGCGGTGGCTGACGGGATGGCGGTTTAATATAAATTACACAATGCTATAGAATCTTTAATCAAGAACTACAGCAGAGGCCATCTTAGGTAAATTCCATAACCAGTCCTGGACCTTTTTAGTTCCCCCAATTAGAAAATTGGGGGAAAGATAGTTGTGGGGTTCACCATATTTTCAATTTACCAGCACCAGGCTGAGCCAGCCAAGCAGGGTGGTAATGCCACATTAGCAGGACACACACGCATGGGGTCTTCCTGCCAAATTATTAAACCAGCCCCAAACTAGTCAGCCCAGGGCTTTCAATCTTTAGAAATTAGGAACCCCCTCAAAAATGGGGTCCCCTTTCCTGAGTAGGGCTTTTCCCAGCATCCCTGGCTGGTGGATGCAGGGATAATGGCTTAATTGAAGCAATAAGATTGTACTTCACAGTGGAACTACAGGTAACACCCAGCCTCCCTTGTAGCAAGCAGGCCGGTGGCACCTGTATACCCACTGTGAAGAAAATGTTAAACCAAACCCAGTACTCACACACCGAATATTGTATATCTTTATTACACATGACTGTATAGGGCCCTGCTAATGGGAGCTTACAGTCTAAAGGAGAGTGGCAGACAGACAGGGGGGATGCAGAGGGGAGAGACAGTGAGAGAGGATAGAGTGGTGGATAAGATTTATTCAAACTTCTGAAAAGTGGAGCAATTGGTGATAGCAACCAATCAGATCAGGGCCTCTTGCAGGTCCGATCCCTGAACCCGTGACGTCATGATGTCATGACTAGGAGGTCATATCACCAGCTCCGGCAAGTAAAACACTGCCCAGAGCATCCAAAGGACGCTCTGGGCAGCTCCATAGGCTGTAAGGTGACTGTCCGGAGCACCCCTTGGATGCTCTGAGTGGCTCTGCAGTACTGCTAGTGGCTGCAGGGTGCCATTCCAGGCACCATGCATGGTTCATGCAGGTGCCATGGGGCCAGGGCTGTAACTAGGGTAGTGCAACCAGTGCCATTGCACCGAAGGGCAGGGTGCACTGTTTGGGCCTGTATTATCATTCTCACTTGTTGCTTCCTCTTCTTTTATCCCCAGCATCTCCTGGCCTCCCCTATCTCTTCCCTGGCTCTTCCCCCTGAGGCCATGGCCCTTTTTCAGGTGCACTCTATTTAAAAAATGGGGGGGGGGCGCCAATGCTCTCTCTGGCACAGGGCACCAAAAAGTCTAGGTACGGCTCCGAATCGGGCAGTGGCGGTGCCGCCCCACAGGGCCCTCTGCTCTGCACACGTCACACACCCCTAGTTACAGCCCTGAAACACATTCTAGCTGGCATTCTAAAAAATGAGAGAATCTGAGTGGTTGCTATTGGCAATAGCTTTATTTTTTAGAAGTTTTAGTAAATCTACTGCACTGCTACTAAATTATCTGCAATGTTTATTTTGGCTTTTTCTCATAAAAATAAATCAGATATGTTTTGCCAATCTTAAACTATTTAGAAACCAACAAAATGCCTTCAAATGTGGCCTAATTTACCAAATTGTTCCCAGAAATATTGTGCCTTGCTTAATAAGGGCGCATCAATTACTTTCTTTTGGGTAACTGTTTTCATTGAATGATTGGGGAAGGGGTATAATTGAAGTTAATAGAGAAAATGTCATGGTAGACTGGAAAATAATTCTTTTGTTTGAAAATAAATAAATAAAATAGAATGTATATTAGCAAAAATTACCCATTTAATTTAGTAAATTGCTACATTTTTAAAAAGAAATTAATAGTGCCAAATGTAATATGTAGCAAGATTTCAACGAGTTAGCAGTCAGATTTAAAGTGGCAATGTTTATTAAGACACAAGCAGATTGGTTTTTCCTTAGTAAAAATTAAAATTTTAAATATGACTGCTAACTCTCCTTAATCTCTGCACTTCACCATACTGTACCTCCCAACGGGCACTGTCCCACCTGTAGGCTTCAATGACCTGCGGAAGGGGGGAGGTCGGGGGGACATTCTGTCACACGCTGCATAGCATATGCACGTCATCCACACTGCTGCGAGAGACTGGGGGCTGTCCAGCAGCACTTGAAGAGCTGGGCAAGCCCCCATCATAACAAAAAGCGGGGGGGGGGGGTGTCATGCAATGACCACGCCCCTAATCAACATACATTGATGGGCGTGGCCTTGTGGGAACAAGGTCATGCCCCCTCTCGAGCATGGCGAATGCAAGGAGTCCCGACAAGGGACTTAGAAATGTTGGGGGATATGAAAACTGCTCCCCATTACATTTAGCCAATACAGTATCCTGTATGCCTATAGAATACCATACATGGGGCGTAATTATAAGAGGGTAAATATTCCTCTTGCCAGCGAAAACAGGTGTTGGCTTTGCCCTATACATGAAGAAGTACAGTATCACAAGTAATAGAATTACAGATGCTGGCGGAAACCCTCCAAGCAATAATATTTTACACCTTTCCATGGGTAAGCCTATTTTACAAGCATTGTGGCATTACATAATACTAGTTTTTGCCATTAGAATGGCAAAAACACAGGAAAATGAATGAAAAAATGCTCCATTGTTTTGTTTTGTTTTTACATTTTGAATTTCAACAGATGTTATTTTCTAAATATTTTTTTTCTTTTTCAGAAAATGTTTTATCTATTTTTAAGAGAGTATGGGTTTTCAGTTATATTGTGCATGTGCAGATTGGTTGTCATCTGCAAACCGGACATACATGTGCATATCAACTGTGACTGGCTCATCAGCGTGGAAAGTTAACCGTTAGCATGCCATGCCAATATTGCAAAGGCAGCTGATTACCGCTTAGCTGCTTCAGTGACACTTTATTGATAAATTGCAGCAATAACAGATTTAGGTTCAATTTAGTAATTTTCAAAATGGGCCTCAATGGACACAATAAAAAAGTAACATTTAAAGGTTATTTAATATAGTTACACAGGATGTACAGCTCTGCTGTATAGGAAAGGTCAAAATTTAAGCCAGCGACACACGCATTAATATTAGGACCTATTTCAGTAATTGCTTCCATTCTCTGGAAAATGTGTATAAGAACTATAATATACAGTCAGGTGCATAAATATTGGGACATTGACAGAATTTTCATATTTTGGCCTCTATTCACCACCAAAATGGCTTTGAAATGAAACAAACAAGATGTGCTTTAACTGCATAATTTGAGGGTAATTACATCCAAATCAGGTGAACCAGTGGCGTAACCAGGGCAGGGCGAGCGGGGTATGTGCCCTGGGCGCCGTTGGACCGCCGATGCGGGGGGGCGCCGCCCGCCAACGGTACTGGCCCACCCTAGTTAGCCAGTGTATCGCTGACTGCAGTGAGTGCAGTCAGCGCTACACATTTACACCGGACCGGAGCTAGGCTTCCAGCGCCGGTCCTGTGCTGCACAGCTGAGCCCCTTCCCTCCCCCTGAGCGCTTGCCCAATAGCGCCAGGAGGAGGAAGGCAGACGGGCTCAGACTGTGCTAATACACACATCACCGCCAGCACTGGCGGCAATGTGTGTGTGAATCAGCAGCCAATGAGAGTCAGATAAACTCTCATTGGCTGCTGCTGCTGCTGCACACACATCACTGCCAAGCGGCAGCGATGTGTGTGTGAATCAGCAGCCAATGAGAGTCAGACAGACTCTCATTGGCTGCTGCTGCACACACATCACTGGCAAGCAGCAGCGATGTGTGTGTGAATCAGCAGCCAATGAGAGTCAGACAGACTCTCATTGCTGCGAGCCCACTGCAAGAGCCGAGCTGGAGCTCACTCATGAGCTCCACATTCCGGCTCTTGCAGTGGGCAATGGGAGAGATGTAATGACATGATGACGTCTCTCCCATAATGCAGAGTGGCCCGTCCCGGAAGGATTGACGTGTGGACGGTGGCGAGAGCAGGAGCGTGGATACAGGTATTTTTCTTTTGTTTCATTTCAGTGTGTATTTCGTGGGGGCGTGCTCTATTACAAAGGAGGGGACTACTGGGGGGGATACTACTGGGGGCACTGCTTCAGGTGGGGGGGGCCACTATTGGTGACTACTACTGGGGGCATTGCTTGGGGGGGGGACCACTACTGGGGACTACTACTGGGGGGGGATACTACAGTGGGCACTGCTTCAGGGGGGGACCACTACTGGGGGGTGCATTTTTTGCCACGCGCTCAAATAGGGGGGCTCCATTTTCAAATTTGCCCTGGGCTCCAAATACCCTAGTTACGCCACTGAGGTGAACGGTGTAGGAATTACAACGGTTTCTATATGTGCCTCCCACTTTTTAAGGGGCCAAAAGTAATGGGACAAACTATACAATTCTAAATCTAACTTTCACTTTTTAATACTTTGTTGCAAATCCTTTGCAGGCAATTACAGCCTGAAGTCTGGAACGCATAGACATCACCAGACACTGGGTTTCATCCCTGGTGATGCTCTGCCAGGCCTCTATTGCAAATGTCTTCAGTTCCTGCTTGTTCTTGGGGCATTTTCCCTTCAGTTTTGTCTTCATCAAGTGAAATGCATGCTCAATCTTGGCCATTGCATAACATTCCACTTTTTAGCCTTAAAAAACTCTTTGGTTGCTTTTGCAGTATGCTTCAGGTCATTGTCCATCTGCACTGTGAAGCGCCGTCCAATGAGTTCTGAAGCATTTAACTGAATATGAGCATATAATATTGCCTGAAACACTTCAGAATTCATTCTGCTGCTTTTGTCAGCAGTCACATCATCAATAAATGCAAGGGAACCAGTTCCATTGGCAGCCATACATGCCCACGCCATGACACTACCACCACCATGCTTCACTGATGAGGTGATATGTTTTGGATCATGAGCAGTTCCTTTCCTTCTCCATACTCTTCTCTTTCCATCACTCTGGTACAAGTTGATCTTTGTCTCATCTGTCCATAGGATGTTGTTCCAGAACTGTAATGGCTTTTTTAGATGTTGTTTGGCAAACTCTAATCTGGTCTTCCTGTTTTTGAGGCTCACCAATGGTTTACATCTTGTGGTGAACCCTCTATATTCACTCTTGTGAAGTCTTCGCTTGATTGTTGACTTTGACACATATACACCTACCTCCTGGAGAGTGTTCTTGATTTGGCCAACTGTTGTGAAGGGGTTTTTCTTCATCAGGGAAATAATTCTTCTGTCATCCACCATATTTGTTTTCCATGGTCTTCCGGGTCTTTTGGTGTTGCTGAGCTCTCCGATGCATTCTTTCTTTTTAAGAATGATCCAAACAGTTGATTTGGCCACACCTAATGTTTTTGCTATCTTTCTGATGGGTTTGTTTTGATTTTTCAGCCTAATGATGGCTTGCTTCACTGATAGTGACAGCTCTTTGGATCTCATATTGAGAGTCGACAGCAACTGATTCCAAATGCAAATGTCACACCTAGAATCAACTTCAGACCTTTTACCTGCTTAATTGATAATTAAATATTGAGGGAATAGCCCACACCTGTCCATGAAATAGCTTTTGAGTTGATAGTCCCATTACTTTTGGCCCCTTAAAAAGTGGGAGGCACATATAGAAACAGTTGTAATTCCTACACCGTTCACCTGATTTGGATGTAATTACCCTCAAATTAAATCTGAAAGTCTGCAGTTAAAGTACATCTTGTTTGTTTCATTTCAAAGCCATTGTGGTAGTGAAAAGAGGCCAAAATATGAAAATTCTGTCAATGTCCCAATATTTATGCACCTTACTGTATATATTCAGATTAGTGTGATCCGTGTATGTTTCTGCCTGTAACTAACCAAAAAAAAAGGGTTACATTTAAAAAAAATATATGTGGGGTTCCCCCAAAAAAACATTTCTAGCCCCAGGATCAGTGAGCCAGTCCTAGTTCTAAAAATACTTGGGATAAAATGTGAAAAACACATCTAGCCCCAGGATCAATGAGCCAGTCCTAGTTCTAAAAATACTGGGGATAAAATGTTTATTTCGTAAACTAGCACTGGGCTCTGTGAGCTGGTCCTGGTTTTAAAACATTTGGGAAAAAATTGAATTAGGTTCCCCATATTTTTAAAACTAGCACTGGGCTCAAACTAGCTGGAGTGTAACGCCACAGCCAGGAGACCCTTTCACCGCACCCAAGGCATTATCCCAGGGGAGATGGAGACCCACCAATAAAGGGGTCCCCCATTTCCTGAGCACCCCAGGCCTGGGCTGAAGCCTGGGACCCTGACTGATGGGTGCAGGGGTAATAGTCATAATCATAAATGGGTGCTATTGTTTTTACAGTGGGACAACAGGTGCCAGCATGCCTGCCCTTTGGCACTTGTGGAACTACAATCAACAGCCATGCAGCTCACAGCCAATCAGCGGCCGCTTAATTTAGAGTGGCCTCTAATTGGCTGGTGGCCCGGTAAGAGACGGAACTCACGAGGTTTCCGTCATTTGCCGGTGAAGTGATGTATGTGAAAACACATACATCTCTTCACTATCTGTGGTCTGGGTAAGTCGGTTTGTTGTTTTGTATGGCCAGGACTCTACTGGAGAAGGGGACCGACCTGCACCAGGAGGTAGATGAGTATTTAAAAAAAAAAAAAATAGGGATAACTGGGTACTTCTACTAGAGACAGGTGAGTATCTATGTGTGAGTTTGGGTGTAATAAACATATATTTTGCACGGTGTGTGTCCTGTCTTTTTTTCACTATTTATTTTTACAGTGGGGGTACCAGTGCCGGCCGCCTGCTGGCACTTGTAGTTCCACAACTGCCAAAGGGGAGGCACACTGGCACATGTAGCTCCATTGTAAAAAAAACAGTACCCATTTATGATTATGACTATTACCCCTGCAACTACTGGCCAGGGGTGCAGGTAAGAGCCTCGGGCTTTAGCCCAGGCCTAGGGTGCTGAGGAGTGGGGTGTCCCCACCTCCCCTGGGATCCCTGGCCTGGGCTGACTGGGATGTTAATGCTTTGGCCAGGATGACCTGGTGAAAGGGTCTGCTGGCTAGTTTGAGTCCGTTGCTGGTTTTAAAAATATGGGGAACCTCACGCAATTTTGTCCCCGTATTTTTAAAACCAGGATCGGCTCACAGAGCCCAGTGCTGGTTCATAAAATACGAGGGGCCCCTACACATTTTGTTCCCAATATTTTTAGGTCCAGGAATGGCAGAGCCTGGGGCTGGTTATGCTTTTGGGGGGGAACCCCACATAATTTTGTTTCTATTTTTTTACATTTTTGTTTAACAGAATACAGACATGCAGCCTGCATGTATTTAACTGATATGTGCAGGCAACATGATTCAGCAAAAAACGATTCAGCAAAACATGAAAAACATGATTCTTGGTACATTTGAGTGTTTCAACTGTCAAAAGTCTCCCACATTTTAGCAATACTGTGAGTGTTTCAATTCGGACCAGACATGATTCTTAGTACATTTACCCCATGACTGAACAAAGCTCCATTTTGTGGAAGTCAATATACATTTATTTATTTATTTATTGCCATTTATTTATATAGTGCACACATATTCCGCAGCGCTTTACAGATAATATTTGGCCTTTCACATCAGTCCCTGCCCCTGTGAAGCTTACAATCTATATTCCCTACCACATGCTCACACACATGCACACTATGTGGGAGCCAAATTAGCCTACCAGTATATTTTTGGAGTGTGGAAGGAAACCGTAGTACCTGCAGGAAACCCATGCAAGCACAGGGAGAATATACAAACTCCACACAGTTAGGGCCGTGGTGGGAATCGAACTCACAACCTCAGTGCTGTAAAGGCAGTAATGCTAACCATTACACCATCTGTGCTGCCTTGGAGGAGATGTGTCAAGCAGTGAATGAAGTGGACCAGTGGAGAATTACCCATAGCAACCAATCAGCCTCTACCTATCATTTTATAGAATGTACTTGAGAAATGCTACTTTAAAGCTGATTAGTTGCAATGGGCAACTTCTCCACTTAAGCTGGGTAAACACTGGAGCGTTGTGTACCTCGACGATATGGCGGCCGTCGGGCCGACATATCGTATCCACAGTAGACATCAGAACGATGTAATGAAGGACGGAATGATCCCTTGCAGGAGCAGGTTACAAGACAGGACACAATTGGGCAGGTATGGGCAGCAATGCGTTTCGTCCCGTTCCTGTGACTTTTTTCAAGCTGAATGCCCATATCAGTGTTCTTCAGCTTAAATAGAAACATGATGAGTCCAATCAATCTTAAATTGGTCTTCTACCTCAATGGATACAATATAACTAGCAAAGTGTGTCAAACGTGCATTTGGAATTTTTTCATGCAGTAACTGTTATTTTGCGATTCTAAACCTAGTTAATTAGTACCATCATTTATATACCAGCTAGTTAATACAATATCCATTTAATCATTTATGCTTTTTTATTTTCATTGTTGAATATGTGTTTTACTGCTGATTATGTCTTATTGATTTTTATTAATGTATTGTCCTATTTTTCAATTTTTTTGCCAATTTTAATATTAAATTCATATTTAGAATTCAACTGCCTACCAGCATGGTATTATATATATTTTTTACATCAACAGATAAATCATAGTAATAAAAAGTGGTACATTGTTGTGGAAAGATATTTCCGAGGACTAAACATTAAAGCTTTGCAGTGTACAAAGAAATCAGGGATAGACAGCTCTCGTTTTATATAGATGGTTCTTTTTAAATCATTAAAGTATGGTAATATCTGGCTTGATACAAGTGAATGATTACAACCAGATTCAACAGATTTAAATGTGTACAGAATTTTCGAGGTTTGTTTTGCAATAATATAGGACAGGTCATGCTCTGAAACTGAGAGTAGCAGTCCAGGGGGGAAGCAGAGGAAGTACTGGGATGTACCCTTGCATTTTACATAAATTAATGAAAA
This sequence comes from Taudactylus pleione, assembly GCA_031769625.1. Taxonomy (NCBI): domain Eukaryota; kingdom Metazoa; phylum Chordata; class Amphibia; order Anura; family Myobatrachidae; genus Taudactylus; species Taudactylus pleione. The sequence goes on along the minus strand of JAUIMM010000015.1, from coordinate 6,022,157 downwards.
ATATATATTCTTTCAGTAACCGTGGTAGCACATCTACATACTACCACTCCCAGCTTCTCTTCTTTCACTGATGAAGGCCCACAGCTGCCCTGAGAGGGGTTAAAGAAGAGGCACATGAATGGGGGACAGGAAGGACTCTGCTGTCAAATAACCACCACATACTGTTTCCAATTACAAGATGTTTGTTGTAAGTATTTGAAGACTGATGGATTGTTTATGGAAAGATAGCTCTCCAGACAGGTCCCTCAGACAGTACGGGGAAGAGAAATTCCTGGACTGTGAACTGAGGAAAAATAGGAAGCTGGAGGTGATAGACAGGTTAGCGCTCCATCTCCCAGTCATGATGTCATGCCATTCTCTCCTATCCTAGTAAAAGAAATAAAAAACTTTGCTCTGGTGTTGTCTTGAGGATCCAGCTTCATATTAGCTGGGGCATAATAGCAAGTTGTACTGTGATATTTGGCATGACTAGATAACATAGTTATGGTTGACTACCCATGATTGTATCTTTGTCACTCCCAAAATAGTGGGTGATAGCTACCGAGAGAGTCTGCCAATATCCCTGATGTTCGTGGCCAGATGAAAACATGGTTGTTCTAATACAGCAATTCAACATGTCATTATTCTGTGGCCACCGTGGCGTGATAGGGAGTTTCACAACACAACGCAGCAGAGGACAAGACATGATGATAATAATTGTGCCATTGTGTGGAAGTGGGCATAGTATGATGGTGCAAGTTAAGCACCGCCTGATCTGACTTCATGAACCTCCCCTACTCATCTTCTGGACTCGAGCATAGCAGGCAGGGAAAGTATCCAAATTGTAAAGCTCAACGGAATTTGCTGCGCTATATAAGAAACTGCTAATAAATAAATATCCAAGAATGTGTAAATGGTTTCGTGCCACTCCTTTATTACAGAAGTCAGGTCATGCTGGCATTTTTAGTTCCACAAAAGCTGGAGACTCAACAGTTTTCAAAGCTTGCCTTGATGTTTTAGCACTAAACGCTAACCTAGAGATGACACATGGGACCGGCCACTGTATCGTCCATATATTTAGAGCTCCAATACACCTGGATGCCTCCTGACTTGCTGAATAAAAGTGTTTCATCTCATGGGAAACTTGATAATGTCCTAACAAAGAAGTATTTCCTGTTAGGAATTTTGTCCTGGTTTTCATTTCTGTGTATGTTAAACCTTTTACTAAATTGACACATTTCTGTCATAGCCTCACCCATGCTTTGCCATATGCATCAGCTCTAGGGTGCCAAGCTGTGAAACAGATGTATGTCTTTATGAATCAGCCCCTAGAGACAGTCTTGTGATCAGGCCGATCTGCAGTGCCTGTAAAAGAAACAGTCTTGTAAATGCCTCTGTGGCCAGGATTACTGATAGTTTTTTTGGCCAGGGACTTTAGCAACATCAGGGTTAATCAGACTGAGAACAACATTACGAATATCAGCTCAGCTCTAGATTACAGTTTAAAATATCTCCGAGCCTCTGATCCTTCCTGTATATTTTCACCAGAGCCTCGAAGGAGAGAGAAAATTGCTTTTGCTTGAAGGCAGACACAAAATCCCTTACAAACACTTGAAGGAACTCTTTGCACAGTCAACCCCATTTTGCAGCAGCTCTGTTTATTTTTATGGCCTCTTATCTCAGTGAGCAGTTCAATTAATGACCTCACTTTTCCCCCAGAGGGAGGCGATGACATCATGCGCTGGCCATGGTGTTGCCTGATAATGTCTAGTTTGTCGCAGACAGTTGGTACAAGTCATACATGTGTTATTTTCATCTCTTCTACCAGGAGCGTAGGCGACACTATTTACCCCATTAACAGCAACTGTGCTACTAACGCCATGCACTGCACATAGGGCCTGGTATAAGGTGATATGTATTGTAAGGACAAGTCTTCAGTTGTCTTACATGGTACAATAGAAAGATCCTCAGCTAGAAAATTGCAAAGGAAAGTGCTACGTATTAGGTGCAAATACTTTTTTGTTAAATATACTAAATGTATTTATTGTGGAAAAGAAGCGAAAATCTGTTCATATTCAGATTATTGTATTATAATTGTGTACAATGTACTCATTAAGCAGTGGCGCTTTAAGAGAGGAGAGGGCCAATGTGTGGGCTCCAATCAGGCCCCCTCCTCTCAAGTAGTGCAGTAGACTCTGGCACCGCATTTTCAGGACATCTCCACTGCGCATGCGGGAATCCCCTGGGGTGTGCGGCAGCTGCCACTGCATACACATGCCTGGTACACACATAAATGGAGCAGCCAATCAGCATCTTCCGCCAGTCTCCCAGCTGCAGTAGGCATGTTCATGTAGGTTCTGCAGCCGTCTGGCACAACTAGAGGGGGAGGGGGTGTTTTCAGCCACCTGGCAAATACCTGAAGTGAGAGCTGGCTGCCGAGCAGCTCTGCCTTCCAATCAATAAGCTCCGCCTCCCACCTAGAAGCTCCGCCTCTCATTCAGAAGCAATGGTGACTTTAGAAAAAGTGACATCATTAGGTCGCATCCTGCCTTCCGTGAAGAAGAGCAGACGCTCCCCCACAGCACCTGATTATCAAAGAGAGGAGATGTGAATGGAGCAGTGTAGATAGCCCAACCCAAGCAGAGCAAATAGGAAATCCTGTAAGTGCTGCTGCAGACAGAGAATGAGAGGAGGTGAGCTGGCCAGCACAGCCCACACTGTCCCCTGCCCATTATATACATTCTGTGTCCACATAACTGTCTAATCCACTCACTGTCCCCTGCCCACTATATACATTCTGTGCCACTGTCCCATGCCAACTAAGTACATTCTGCACCCTCATAGCTATCTAATGTCCTCACTGTCCCCTGCCCAATATCTACATTATATGCCCGCATAGCTATCTAATACCCTCACTGTCCCATGCCCATTATAAACATCCTGTGCCCACTATCAGGGATGGCAAAGGGGGATAGCGCTGGAGAGATACATAGGGGGAATGGGCTGGAGACACACCAAGGCGATGGTGCTGGAGACACACAGAGGACGGTAGGACCACTGGTACTATTATAAGAAATTACTGGGGGACAGTAATCTAAAGTAAGAAACCAATACTAATGAAATCATATTACTGATGCAAATGGTACCAAATGAGCAAATATATTTTATAAATATAAATTGTTTAAGAAGGGAAACTCACATTTTGTCCTGCCCAAAACTTCTGTTACTATGTATTCTCCGGTTGAACCTCTGTTGAGTGATGATGACAATGGCTTTATTGCTACGCAAACAGTCGGCTTCCCGACCATGTGATCTCCTGCATGAATAGTTAATACCGGCTCAAGACTCTGCCAGTCCAGGGAGGATCAATTTCTTCAGAGGTTCCCAGTTGCAGAGAGATTTATATAGGTAAGAAAATACTCATTCACATGCTTACTGTACTTATTCACTGGAGAGAAGGACTGTGAGCATGCCCATCAGCTCCTGGAGTGGTGGGCATGCCCCCAGCATGATGAAAATGAGGGGAGTGGCTTGCGGGCATGGTATTTCATGTTAGACCACACCCCTTGCCACTAGGCCACACCAACTTTAGCAGAAGCGCGCATTCGGCGCATACAGTACACATAGGGCCAGTTTCAGGATTTTGTCGAGGGCCAATCTGCCCATGACCCTCCTCCTAGTGCCTAACCCTAACCCTCCCCCTAACCCAACTATTTACCATCAGGATACCGGTGGTCGGGATGCCGATACCAGGACTCTGACTGGTTTTGGGATTCTGGCGCCGGCATTCTGAGCGCTGGGATCCCAACAGTCGCGATAATAACTACATCCTGTTACTACAAACTACAGTAATTGCATGAAGTTACAGAGCTGAGAGGAACTTGCTTTGCATTGCACACCCATAGTTTGGTGGCTCATTATATGACCCTAATGAATGCTGGTCAGTTTGTTATTGTTTTTGCACATTAGCACTTAGTTAGTATTTCATGTTTTGCATCTATAGAGTACAGGAGCATGATTTACTGTATGCTGCATATTACATTGTAAATGAAGCTCATGTTCCTTTCCCTTTCTTGTGTATATTCATATATTGGTTCAGGATCTATTAACCAGAATGTTTGTAACCATACTTTGTCTCCTAAAAGACATATAACCCCCACCTTGTACATCATCCCAGCCTTGACACACTCTTCCTGGCATTTCCCTCTTCATTAAATTGTTTATCAAAGCTCCCAATAGTAACTACAGAAATACACACTTGGTGATTATGGGGGAAGCAGTCGGGAAGACGATGGATGGCTTCCCGGCTGTCTAATCCTGGCAAGGGGTTAAATGACAGGCGTCGAAATCCCGACGCCTGTCATTTTACCTACGCCGGGAGCCTGATACCCGGCTTACCAATCGAAGGTAAGACGGGCGCCGGGCAGCCACACGGGGGGGCTAGGTTTAGGGTTCCCGGGGAGGACATAGGGTTAGGCACCCCCCGGGAGTTTAGGATTAGGCTAGGGGAAGGGAGGATTAGGGTTAGGTAGCCCCGGGGGGGAGGCTACGGTTAGGCAGCCCCCCTGGGGGATTAGGTTTAGGCGGCGGGGAAGGGGGGGTTAGGTTTAAGCACTTAGAGGGGGGATTAGGGTTACGCACTTGGGGGGGGAGGTTAGGGTTAGGGGGTAGAATAGGGTAGGAAATACTTACCTTGGGATGATCAGGATTTTCACTGCTGCCGGGATGCCGCTGTCGGGAATTGAACCGCCGGCCGTAATCATACTGAATCTGATTATGGGGCCTGTTTATCAAGGCCATTTAAAAAGAAAAAAATTATGCAGAAACTGCAGTTTTTGCATAACTGTATGTATTCCCACTGTGTACTAATAGCCTAATGTAGGAGTTTTCACATAAATCTCCTGCAAAAGGCTCAGTAGTGCTGCAGATCGCAGTCCCCGTTATTAATGGGGACTATGGTCTGACCTCCTACCAAACTCCCAAAAAATCAAAGCTTTTCTGGGTTTGGTCCCATTGGTTTACTCCACCCTCAGATGGTGTAAACCTCTTTATGGCTTTGGAGGAATTTTCACAGGAGAGGTATCTTGTGATCTTACGATCCCTCTCCTGCAGACTCTGTCTGGCTTTGGAATCTGACACTGTATGCATGCAATGTACTAAGTGTAACTCGCAGGGACAGTTGTTATCGCTACCGCTGTCCCTGCAAGTTACACAGTAGTACATAGCTGGGGCAATTTTCTTCACGAGAAGGACTGTTAATAATTGCAGCACTGCTGTTATTATTATTACATAGACCCATATATGCCACAAATTTATTTTTTATTTTACGTATTTCTTAACTTTATGAATAACAGGTTATGGATAAGGGGGCCCATATATGAAATTATAGTGTATATGTAAATGCACAAATAGTGAAGACTATGACTTATAGTATTCCCCTGTGTTTTAGGGCACATTTATTGAAAATAGAGATGTAAAATAAACCATGCTCATTTTCTCTTTAACCCTTTAAGTAGGTGTTCTGCTTTAAACAAGATCTATCAAGTTGCAGATCCATGGGCATATCAGTGGGACAACTTTGTATTTCCCGTTACACAAAAGAACTGGAAAAAAAAAAGACTTTTGTTATTACTATATTGCAAACCAGGGATTGGCTTCAGGGGCACCATAGCTTGTCGACATGACAAAGTATTGTGACTATGACCACTTTAACACAGCAATAAAAAAAGGTTTTTATTTTTATTTGAACCCCTTTCCTACATCACAGTCCCTTTTAATCCCTAGTTTGTATAGCTCATCAACAAGTAGCTCTGCTGGCACTCACTCCGTAACAGGGAGACCCTCTTCAGATGAGTCTTGCACTGAAAATCGTGCTTCTGCTGTTTTACTATTGCAGAGCAGGACTCTTCTGATTTACAATCCTGCTCCCTCCAAGGTAATTAAACAAACATTTTACCCACCCAGGGGTGTGACTAGGTATTTGAAGGCCCCATAGCAAAAGTTTGTAAGGGCCCCCATGTACCACCCAATGGTAAAAAATATATGTATCACATAACTTTGACAAGGAAGATGGGCCTCTCTCAGCTCTGGGCACCAGGGGCGCCGAGAGAGGGGGGTGGGGAGCGGGTACTAATTACCCGGGCTTGTGACTCCCCCTCCCTCTTACATCACAGTAGCCCAGCACATGCTGCTGTTTGCTGGGCTGCACTGGGAGACTGCTCGAGGCTGCTAAAGCAGCAGTCTCCTATGCCTATGGGCAGAGCAATCATGCTGATCGCGCCCCCCATTGGCTGTGTGCTGGGCTGAGGAGCATACAGCGCCCACCTCCCCAGTGTGCAACGCCACTACCAAAATTATGTTTTTTTCTTTATTTTTTCAAAGGAGGCGTAGCCATGCATCCCGCAATTAGGCCACGCCCCCTGGGACCGGCGCAGCTGTCAGCGGCCCTGCTGGCCACCATAGCAGCTGCACCCCTTGCAACTATGGTAGTTATGCCCATGCACTCGCCCATCCTTCAGAGGTTAAACATCCAAAGAAGGAAACTGTTACAGTGGGAAATTGTATTTACCCTGCAGTGTTTCCTGGTGAAATACTTCACAAGGGAATGATGTAGGCATGGGTGCCACCTCTGCGCTAGGGCGTACTAATGACAAAACAAAATAAATTGGAGTTATTTTTAAATTAAGTGTGCCTTCAATTATAATGTGTACCTGCTGAGTGCTAATACTTACTAACAATTACTAGAGTTACACTGAGTGGATACACAGGAAATAGATTATTAGTTGTTGTCACACAATCATTTAGTATACATATCAGGAAATTAACGGTCAAACTATGGAGAGATGAGCCAACTTGCCCCATTTACACACTGTTTAAAAAGGCTTAAGAAATGTAAAATAAAAAGTGCTACCTAAGCCTTTGTTAGCCTATGTTGTTCTCCCACCTCCAGCATGCTGTGCTAGCTTATTGGAATGGGCTCTTTAGCAGGAAGCTGGGAGTTGTAGTCCAGAAACGCTGGACAGCTACAGATTCCCCAGCCCTGATGCAGATGAATAGAGCAAGCACAATCATTCATGACACTTTCAGAAAACACATTTTCTCCCTTATGGGCTTACAATGAGAAATATAAAATCCATTGCATTCATTTTTATTTAGGACAAACAAATGTTTTTTCCATATATAATTACTGCATTAATATTTTGGGTGGTGGAGAAAAAAAAACTGTTTCTAGCTAGAAGTAAACCTGTATAAGCCTGCAGTTTTTCAATCATTAATAATAATATAGAGACCGGGGTAGAGCACATATGGTGTCAATACACTTTAATTAAGTGTAGTAATTCCCTTTTTCCTGAGTCAGACTGGCAAGGGTAAGATTTATATGCTGCCTGCATGCTAGACTGAGAGCATATCATTTGTGTACCATTACTGCCCTCTATTGGCAATAAAATGTGGCAATCTACTGACAGCGCAAACTTCTACATGACTTGTAAGAAAGTAGAACAGATGAACCACACTATCAAAATTAGACATGTGCACGGACCCCCGTGTTTTGGTTTTGGTTCTAATTCATCATTGTGTTTTGGTTTGGGCAAAACCACCTTCAAGTGTTTTGATTTGGATTCAGTTTTGGTTCGGTTTTGGATTTCTTAAAAATCCGTTTAAAAAAAATAAATAATAATTTAAAAAAAAAAATCGATAAAAACAGCTAAAATCATGTCATTTGGACCTGTTTACATGCAATGCAAAACCCATGTTCGGTTTTTAAATCCGAGTCCTGAACTGACAGCAGAGCTGAACCGGGACTCCGTGCGACTCGAAACCACAAAGTTATTCTGAACTGCAACTCATTTCAGAAACCCTAAGTCCAGGTGTGTTCGTATTCAGGAAAACCAAACCACACATCTATACTCAAAATACAAATTCTATACAATCACCTGTAGATGTTTAAGATTGGATGACATTTGCTATTATCATTAGTGTAGGTGGTTATCTCTGATCAGGAGTATAGTGCAGTGTATTACGCTTGCCAAACCAAGTCAGGGATTGAAATAAAAAAAAATTAACAGCATTCGGTGGGGGTAGGGCTTACTGGAACAGGTGCTGAATATGCAGTACAATACACTGCAGTTTATTATATCTGGTTAATGCTACTAAAACTAGAGATGTGCGCCGATCCCCATTTTTTGGTTGTGTTTCTAATTTATTGTTGTGTTGTGGTTTTGCCAAAACCACCCTTACGTGTTTTTGTTTTGGATCTAGATTAAAAAATAAATAAAAAAAATCTATAAAAACAGCTAAAATCATGTAATTTGGGACTATTTTGTTCCTACAGTATTATTATCCTCAACAACAATATTTGACAGTTATTTCCAGTCGATTTTGACCACCTCACAGCTCACAATTTAATTTTTACCTATATTGGCAAAAGGATGGCTGGCTAAACTAAACAACTGGGCAGTGGCACTGACACAGCAGTTTAAAAGAATATAGCACATCTATGACACATTGTGGCACAGCAGTGGCAGACAGGATGGCAGTTTAATAAAATATACAACTCCATAGAAAGAATGTTTTTGTAGCCATATTGACATATGGCTAATATAATATTTAGGTTCAAAAATAAAACTATTGTTGTAATTCACCTATTTACATTATTCTATGGAATTCATTATTGAAAAGTAAATATATATAATATGTGAAATAATTCATGTGTAAATAATATAAAAAAAACGTGCATTGTAATTCATATAAATTAGGGATGAGCGGGTTCGGATTTCTGAAATCCGAACCCCCCCGAGCCCCCCCGATCCGAGTTGTATCCGAGTCAGGCTCAACTTTTCCCGCCAGACTCGGATCTGAAATCGAGGCAAAACGTCATCGGCCCGCCTTCCGGATCTCGCGGGTTTTGGATTCTATAAAAGGTCCCCGCGTTGGTGCCATTTCTCACTCTGGCTGTGGACAGTGAACAGGGAGGGTGGGAGCTTGGGGCTGGCTGGGCTGTGTTGTGTTGCTGTTGTCCATAGGAGCTGTGACCACTCAGTCCATAGGGGCTGACTGGGCTGTGTTGTGCTGCTGTTGTCCATAGGGGCTGTGACCACTCAGTCCATAGGGGCTGACTGGGCTGTGTTGTGCTGCTGTTGTCCATAGGAGCTGGCTGGGCTGTGTTGTGCTGCTGTCATAGGGGCTGGCTGGGCTGTGTTGTGCAGTCCGTTGTCCATAGGGGCTGTGTCCACTCCAAAGTCTATAGGGGCTTGCTGGACTGTGTTGTGCAGTGTCCCATAAAGGCTGTAGTCCTAGAGGGGTGCTGTAGTGTTGTCCAGGGGGTGATCTGTGCATCTAGGGTGCTCCTCCAAAGTGAACTCCAAAATAAAAAATTTAATTTTTTTGTGTTTGTGAATTGTGTGCGCAGTAGCCGTACGTGGATCAACAAAGTAGCGCCAAGCATGCACCTGTGTCATAAATCAAGGGCCAGCTGGCTTGACCGATAAAAGGTGCTGTAACCACCAAAGTGCACGCCAAACAAAATAAAAAATTATTTTCTGTGTTTGTGAATTGTGTGCACTGTGGCCGCACGTGCATCAACAAAGTAGCACCAAGCATGCGCCTGTGTCATAAGTAAACGGCCGGTTGGCTTGTCTGTTAAAGGGTGCTGTAACCCCCAAAGTGCGCTCCAAAAAATATATTTTTTTCTGTGTTTGTGAATTGTGTGCACTGTACGTGCATCCTCAAAGCAGCAGCGCCAAGCTTACATCTGTCTGTTAAAGGGTGGTGTAACCCCCAAAGTGCGCTCCAACAAAATTAAAAAAATCTTACTTTTTTCTGTGTTTGTGTGTGAAATGTATGCGCAGTAGCCGCACCTGCATCCTCAAAGCAGCAGCGCCAAGCGTGTGTCTGTCTGTTAAAGGGTGGTGTAACCCCCAAAGTGCATTCCAACAGAAAAAAAAACATTTTCTTCTGTGTTTGTGAATTGTGTGCACTGTACGTGCATCCTCAAAGCAGCAGCGCCAAGCGAGCGTCTGTCTGTTAAAGGGTGGTGTAACCCCCAAAGTGCCCTCCAACAAAAAGTAAAAAATCTTTCTTTTTTTCTGTCTATGAATTGTGTGCACTGTAGCTGCACCAGCATCAACAAAGAAGCAGCACCAAGCATGCACCTGTGTCCCATAAGTCTGTTAAAGGGTGGTGTAACACCAAAGTGCTTAAAAAAATAAAAAACTATTTTTTTTCTGTATTTGTGACTTGTGTGTGCTGTAGCCGCACGTGCATCAGCACAGTAGCAGCGCCAAGCGTGCACCTGTGTCATAAGTCAAGGGCCAGTTTGGACATCTGGTCTGGACTGAAGGACGTGCCAACAATTTCTGACATGTCTACTGTCACTGCATATGATACTGTCACCACTGACAGAATGGTGGAGGATTACATTGTTGACAGCATCCAAGTAGGGATGTCAGACAGTCCATACCTGCACTGGCAGGAAAAAGAGGCAATTTGGATTCCCCTGTACAAACTAGCTCTATTTTACCTGAGTTGCCCCTCCACCAGTGTGTACTCCGAAAGAGTGTTTAGTGCAGCTGGGAACCTTGTCAGCGAAAGGTGTAGGAGGTTGCTTCCACAAAATGTGGAGATGATGTTCATAAAAATTAATTATCAACTCTTCCAGGGAGACCAGCCTCCAGAATGTAAAGAGGTACCTGTGGTGGTGGATTCCAGCGGGGACAAATTAATACTCTGTGAGGATGAGGATGTACACAACACTGAAGAGGGTGAAGAATCAATGGATGAGGAGGATGAGGACGACATCTTGCCTCCGTAGAGCCAGTTTATGCAGGGACAGATTAATTGCCAGCTTGTTTTGTGAGGGCCCAAACGAAAGAATAATTTTTGTGGCAGACCCTGGTACTGAAATGATTGGTTTGTTAAAGTGTGCATCTCCTGTTTATACAACATAAGGGTGCGTGGGAGGACCCAAGGACAATTCCATCTTGCACCTCTTTTTTTTCTTTGCATTATGTACTGGTTGGGGCCTAGTTTTTCAGACTGCCATCCTGTCTGCCAATGCAGTGTCACTCCTAGATGGGCCACGTGTTTGTGCTGCCCACTCGTGTCACTTAGCATAGTCATCCAGCTACCTCGGTGCAACCTTTTGGCCTCAAAACAATATTGTGAGGTGTTCAGAATAGACTGGAAATGAGTGGAAATTAAGGTTTTTGAGGTTAATAATATCATAGGAGCAGAAAAACCCACAAATTCTGTGATTTTAGCTGTTTTTATGCTTTTTAAAAAAAAAAATACAGATCCAAAACCCAGAACCCTAAACACGGAAGGGTGGTTTTGGCAAAACCAATCCAGATCCAAAACACAAAGTAAGATCCAGATCCAAAACCAAAACACGGAAAGTGGCCGGTGCACACCCCTAATATAAATATGTATGTGACAAATTCTGAGGATGACAGGTACTATATATGTATAATTCATAAATGTACACTTCTGAGGTAAAATATATTTAGTCCTATATTAACAATATATATTGAAGTAATTTATTTATACAGGTATATGTAATTCATGTATTTACATATAAGTTTGTATGGTACTTCTTTCTGTGGTGATGATGTGCCCCAGTGTATGGGATACACATACACTATAGAAGAAGGGGCGGAGTGATACAGATCGAAGTGAATTGGTTCCTGTTAGGGAAAGAGAGTGCAGTCTGGATATCCTTTCCTTGGGTGCTTACCCCCCTGTGTCCCGAGCAGCAGAGTGGGGATATGTTGCCAGGAGGCGGAGGTGGAGGCACAGAAGGAGCCTTTCACAGCAGGAGAGGAGCTGTGATGCTGGTGAGTAGCAGTGGCTGTCAGCAGAGTTTCCATTGGTGAATTTTTGCATAAGGTTATCCCATTGTTCACTTAAAAATATATGCAGGTGTATGTTCAATATCAAACTGTAAATTATAAATTATGTAATTCAAAGAGATTCATTCTTGGTCTTATATGTATGAATCATTTGTTTATATAAAGGGAGTTAAAAGTAAACTATACTTGGTGATGTCTACTTACCTAGAGGAATAGCGAGAGTCATTGGAGACCACATAAATCAAAGAAGGATAGGATGTGAGCAGGATTATTGGTATAAGTTATACAGAGTTGGCAATCTGGTGTCCTTTTATAGAGTAAATAGGGGTTACATTTTCATTAATCAAGAACTAGATCAGAGGCCTATGGCAGTACATGGAAATGGAGTATGTAGTGGAAGGAATGTAAAGCATTGATTGATTGATTGATTGATTAAGAAAATGAAGTTTGAAACATGACCTTGTCAATGCCATTTTACAGCAAATAAGAAAAGGACCTAAAAGCATACAATGTTAATAGCCAAGGGTTGCAAAAGCTGGCCATACTACCCCTCCTCTTCTCTCCTTCCTAATACATCTCGGTAGTACAGTACATTTATTAGGTGCACCAGAGAGTCTGAGAATGATGTAAAACTAGCTCAGATGCCCAAGAAATGGAAATGGAGTATGTAGTGGAAGGCAGATAAAAAAGAATGATCAATTGATTAATTAATAAGAAAAAAAAACAATCAATCTTCTTGTTCACATTAATAAATAGTACTTAATTGGCTCTATTTTTTTTAATTTATTTTATATTTTGTGAGGCACCCTTATCATTTCTCTTTACAAATTTGTTGCAAATTAGTTATCTGTTAGAGCAATAACCAATAAAATGTTTGTCTATGCAAAAATACCCATCACCAAAGCTCCCAAAAAATACATCTCATAATGAAAAGAGAAGCGGCTCACGATGTAATTGTCCTTGGGCATGCACAGTTTAATAAATCAAGCACTTCAGCGACAGGGACTACCACTTTTGTGACTGAAGTGCTTGGTTTTGGGCCTCCACAAAACAAGCTAATTTGCTTAGGGCATCTAACAGCATTGTTAATAGTCTGTACACTGGGAAGATGTCATGATCATCCTCATCCTCCACACCTTCATCAGTGTTATCATCATTATCACACAATATAAGCTCATCCCCACTGGAATTTACAGTTACAGAAGTCTATGTACTTTGTTGCAATTGGCAGCAAAGGTCTTTCTCATAGAATTTGTAGTTCACCTTTATGAACATGAGATTTTCCACATTTTGAGGAAGTAGCTTCCTACGACGTTTGCTTACAAGGTTCCTAGTGGTGTTAAACACTCTTTCCGCATACACACTGGAGGGAGGGCAGTTTAAGTACACCAAAGCTAGTTTGTACAAGGGACTCCAAATTGCCTTTTTTTCCTCCCAGTAATCAAATGAACGGTGACATGCTAATTTATCAATAGTCATTAAAATAATCCTTCACCATCCTATTGATGCTTAGTGTATCAGATTGAATCACAGTAGTTGTGTCAATAATTGTGGGCAATTCTTTTATGCCTGACCAGATGTGAAATATTGTTTCACTTTGGTGCGCTGAGTTGACTCATCTCCCACACCCCCAGTGGGTCTCTTGCAAAAGGTCTATTTTTTCATTGCGACAGCATTTGCAGGAGAAACTGAAGCAGGAGATGTTGTCGTGTCGTGTGCCATTCGAGCTGATAAATTGCTGGCAAGGTGCTCTTTGGATCTCTTACGATCTGTTTCAGTTGGAAAGAAAGACATTAAATATGACTTGAACCTACGATCAAGCATGGTTGCCAAAATGTAGTTGATCTAGAAGTCCAATATACTTAGCGTAATCACTTAGTTTCATCTCCTCCTTTAGTTGCTATAGCTGCTTTTCCAGTAGTTTTATTAAGGGACTTATCTGACCCTGGCAGTGTCTGAATTCACTTCATTAATTACTACTTCAAATGGTTTCAGTAGCTTGCATAAGGCAGAGTATTCTCCGGTGTGCTGGAAATGGTTTGTCATGGTTTGTTGTGTAGGTTTGAATGACTTGTGCTGTTCCTCTATTCGCTGAAGCATATAAAGGGTGGAACTCCACCTGGTCACTACCTTTTGCTTCACTTGTTGGCATGGCAAATGGAACTGTTCTTGCAGCTGCTGTAATCTTCTGTATTCAGTTGCTGAAAATGTTCCGAAAATTTTCTGGCTACAGACAGCATCTCTTGCACGTCCCTTTCATTTTTTTAAAAATTCTGAACCACGAAGCTTAGTGTGTGGGCAAAACATGGGACATGTTCAAATTCACCCAGCTTTAATGCTTTCAGTGTGATCGCCACCAACACTTCTCCTCTGTCCAGTGCCACAACATGTAAAGCAGCGTAGCAGCAGTGGCACATCGGGTAGTGGGAGGAGACAGCTGCAGCAGTAGTCTCCTCTCTCTCACTGCCCTATACTGGCTTTGCCAGTGATAGTTTGCAGAGCTTTGGAGGCAGTTGCTGACCTGGGCCCCCGCCGGGCCTCTCCAACAGCCCTGGCAGGGTAAGTTGTACATGCTCCCCCCAACTTTTAGTGCCCCAGTTAATAAACACATATGTAATGCCTTTCTATACCTATCATGATTTGCAATGCTAACAGGGAGTACTTTTGTTTTGATAACAATCCCTGCCTCCATTTTGCAATTGTAGTACACTGACAAAATATCTTTGACAGAAGATAACACCAATGACCAAAAGACTGATAAATTAATGTTTCCTTGTCTTATTGCTGTTATGAGTGACAGATGTAAACAGAACACACCATTAGAAATAGGTATTAGAGACAATTCATCTGAGCTAAAGTGCATTCACATAAATGCTTTTTCGGGCATGCTAGAGTTTGGTGAATGAAGTCAAATTGTCACAATCCGGTGAAAGTGATCCTCTGTGGAGGACGGTGAGCTGGGGCGTTCAGGTGACTATCGGAGTGACTGTGGCTAGGTCTCCTATTTGCGGCCGAACCCAGGTTTGGCTAGACCTGCCCAGAGGCGCGGAGTCTAACTCACTTGGTGGTTTTCTCCAGTGACCCCTCCAGTTGGGATTTGGTTTTCTGCTGCACAAAGTGAGCAGGTCGCGGCCCTCTGGACAGGTACCTGGGAATGGCAGAAGACCGGAAACTATATTACGTTAAGTTATTGCTAGAACACTGGAACACAATTAGAAATCCTGATCACCGGCTTGCATGAGATTACTGAGAATGTACTAAGAATCACTAAGAAATCCAGGAGCTGACTAGCTCAGCAGCTCAGGGAGATGTGGACACAGGCAGGTACTGGAGTTTGCTAATATGAAGGAAAACACAAACATATACTAGGGATTGCACATACAAGAGTAGAGTGGACTCAAGGAATATATTGGGAATGCTAGAAATGTGGTACTGGACAAAGGCCAAATACTGGGAGAGCTAGAAATGCTGGTACTGGGCAAAGGCCAAATACTGGGAATAATTATATATGCAGGAGCAGATTGCACAGACAAGACATATAGAGAAGATAGGCATACACTGGGAGAGTGCTAACTGCAAGTGCAGATTTGCACTGACAAGACACAGAGCAGATTGACACAGACATGTGCTGGGAGGACCAGCTGTGAGCTAATTAATACCAGCAGGTAATCTGACACTTCAGTGATACAGGGTAATAGCCACAGGAAAGCTGCAATAGAATTAGCAGCACATATACAAAGACACACAGGGAAGGGACATGAAACACTGAAGTACTGTGAGAAAGCTAAAGTATCAGAGTAAGGTTTAGCATGGAAGCTAATACAGGAAACTGGGAAACTGTGAGCAGGCTGAAGCAACACGCTTAAGGATTTAGCACAGAGCAAAAGTGGGAGTAATACAGGCACTTGGAATAACAAAGTTGAACAGCGTCTTCCTGGAGTACTGGAGGCGGATTTATACCCAGGGGTAGCAGATTACTGGAGCACAGCATCAGCTGACTGAAATCATGCTACCATAGGTTAGGAGTACTGTCACATGAGAGGAACTGTCATGGCGGCACCCATGATGGGAACTCCGATCCCCAGCACACACAGCCGACCATGGAAGCTCGCAAAAAGCACCTAAGGCAGAATACTCAGCCCACATCCATTACTGCACCAGACGTCTGACCGCAAGGAAGTCAGGGAAAGCCAGCAAGGAGGTGAGAGAGGCCGATCCTAGGCTGAACCCTGACACAAATGTTTTTTATGCTCCAATCTGCTCATTGCATGCTTGAAAAAAAGCATATATTTGGGCATGGCTTAAGCACCTCTCTTTAGTTTCTGTGGAAAGCTGACTTTCATTTATTCATAGTCCATATAGTGTACCTGGGTAAGTACAATGAATAAGCTATTCAAGTCCTATGAAAAGGAAATGTGAAATTTTGGTAAAATACAATTTAAACCTGCACTACAGCTACAGAATTGTATTTCTTAATGTGCCTCTCTTCTAGTTTGATGCTGTTGAAAACTGGATGTTGGGTGTGGGGATCTCAGTTAAGAGATTGTGGTGGAGATGTATCAAGGCTTGGATAGAAATAAAGTGATGAGAGATAAAGTACCAACCAAACAGTTCCTGTCATTTTTCAGGGGCAGATGTACAAAGCCTTGCAGATAGATACAGTGGAGAGAAATAAAGTACCAACCACTCAGCTCCTAACTGTCACTCTACAGTCTGTGTTTGAAAACCGACAGTTAGGAGCTGATTGGTTTATACTTTATCTCTCTCCAAGGCTTAGTGCATATACCCCAATTTCTGTAAAATGACATAAAAGTTGATTTTTGGTACTTTCTCTCTCTCCACTGTATCTCTCCCCAAGCTTTGCTACATATACCCCCAGCCCCCCCCCCCACCCCCCGGTTCTTTTAGTTGGTAAGCTAAATGTAGTTTCCCTGTCTGACAGAACAAGCAAAGCCTTGGGAATGCAGGGTTCGGGGGAGGCGTACATTAGTAAACTCTATTACATAGATGGTAGCAGGGGCAGATTGGGCATTACTTTTTGCGGGGAAAATCCCGGTGGGCCGATTGGTTGTGGGGCCGCTTGTTATTTGAGGCCCCGCCCCCCGATTCGCGTCACAAGCAGCCTGGCTGCCTATCAGTATTGCCTGGCCGCACCTTAGCCTATCTCGCGAGAAGAGAGGCCAGTGGCCAGCATCCTATCAAGGCTCCACCCAGCATACAGTTGGAGTGAGGTGAAGTGGCGCAGGAAGTGTGGTGAAGTGGCGCAGGACCGCGGGTGACAGCGTGGCCGCGGTGAGGGTAAGTTGCGGCGGGGATGGGGGGCCGCCGGCCGGTCAGAGCAGTCTTTCAGCCTGATCACATCCTCTCCACTCTCCCCTCCCCAGGCTGTGAAGTGTCATGTTTAAGTTTCATTTCACAGCCTGGGGAGGGGGCAGAGTGGAGAGGAGACAATCGGGTCTGGCTGCAGTCTAGGGGGTGGTGATCTGTCTGTGGGGGAGGGGGGGTCTGATATACTAGGGGTGGGGCTGGAGAGATGATGATCTGTCTGTGGGGGACGGGGGGTCTGATATATTAGGGGCGGGGGAGATAATCTGTCTGGGGGAGGGGGTGCTCTGCTATACTATGGGAGGGGGAGATGATGATCTGTCTGGGGGAGCGGGGGTCTGCTATACTAAGGGTGGGGGAGATGATCTGTCTGGGAAGGGGGGTCTGCTATACTAGGGGTGGGGGAGATGATCTGTCTGGGAAGGGGGTCTGCTATACTAGGGGTGGGGGAGATGATCTGTCTGGGAAGGGGGGTCTGCTATACTAGGGGTGGGGGAGATGATGCTCTATCTGGGGAAGGGGGGGTCTGCTATACTAAGGGTGGGGGAGATGATCTGTCTGTGAGGAGGGGGTCTGCTATACTAGGGGTGGGGGAGATGATGATCTGTCTGGGGGAGGGGGGGTCTACTATACTAAGGGCTGGGGAGATGATGATCTGTCTGGGGATGGGGGTCTGCTACCTTAGGGGTGGGGAAGATGATCTGTCTGGGGGACGGGGGGTCTGCTATACTAAGGGCGGGGGAGATGATGATCTGTCTGTGGGGATGGGGGTCTGCTACACTAGGGGTGGGGGAGATGATCTGTCTGGGGAGGGGGGTCTGCTATACTAAGGGCGGGGGAGATGATGATCTGTCTGGGGATGGGGGTCTGCTATACTAGGGGTGGGGGAGATGATCTATCTGGGGAAGGGGGGTCTGCTATACTAGGGGTGGGGGAGATGATCTGTCTGGGAAGGGGGTCTGCTATACTAGGGGTGGGGGAGATGATCTGTCTGGGAAGGGGGGTCTGCTATACTAGGGGTGGGGGAGATGATGCTCTATCTGGGGAAGGGGGGGTCTGCTATACTAAGGGTGGGGGAGATGATCTGTCTGTGAGGAGGGGGTCTGCTATACTAGGGGTGGGGGAGATGATGATCTGTCTGGGGGAGGGGGGGTCTACTATACTAAGGGCTGGGGAGATGATGATCTGTCTGGGGATGGGGGTCTGCTACCTTAGGGGTGGGGAAGATGATCTGTCTGGGGGACGGGGGGTCTGCTATACTAAGGGCGGGGGAGATGATGATCTGTCTGTGGGGATGGGGGTCTGCTACACTAGGGGTGGGGGAGATGATCTGTCTGGGGAGGGGGGTCTGCTATACTAAGGGCGGGGGAGATGATGATCTGTCTGGGGATGGGGGTCTGCTATACTAGGGGTGGGGGAGATGATCTATCTGGGGAAGGGGGGGTCTGCTATACTAAGGGTGGGGGAGATGATCTGTCTGTGAGGAGGGGGTCTGCTATACTAGGGGTGGGGGAGATGATGATCTGTCTGGGGGAGGGGGGGTCTACTATACTAAGGGCTGGGGAGATGATGATCTGTCTGGGGGTCTGCTACCTTAGGGGTGGGGAAGATGATCTGTCTGGGGGACGGGGGGTCTGCTATACTAAGGGCGGGGGAGATGATGATCTGTCTGGGGATGGGGGTCTGCTACACTAGGGGTGGGGGAGATGATCTGTCTGGGGAGGGGGGTCTGCTATACTAAGGGCGGGGGAGATGATGATCTGTCTGGGGATGGGGGTCTGCTATACTAGGGGTGGGGGAGATGATCTGTCTGGGGGAGGGGGGGTCTGCTATACTAAGGGTGGGGGAAATGATGATCTGTCTGTGGGGACAGGGGGGGTTGATCTGTCTGTGGGGAGGGGGGTATTCTGTGCTAAGGGGAGATGATCTGTGTGTGAGAAAGAAGGGCTATTCTGTGCTAGGGCAGGAGGACGCCACTGAGGAGACGCAGGAGGATGACGCTTGGGAGACGCAGGAGGATGGCACGGTGGGTAGATGGTGCCGGAGAGAATTGGGGGTGGCACTGGAGAGGCGCAGGGAGATAGCGCTGAAGAAACACACGAGGGGATAGGTTGGAGACACACCAAGACGGTGGTGCTGGAGACACACATATAGGACGGTAGGAACGCTGATACTATTAGAAGAAACACTGGGGCACAGTCATCTTCAGTAAGATAACAATTCTAATGAAACCATATTACTGATGCAAATGGTACCAAAAGAGCAAATATATTTTATTAATATAAAATTGTTTGATATGGGAAACCCACATTTATTATCTGGTTGAACCTCTGTTGCATGATAATGACATTGGTTTTATTGGGACACATACAGGCGGCTTCCAGACCATGGGATCTCGTGCGTGAATAGCAAATACCAACTCAAGACACTGCCTGTCCAGGGAGGATCAATTTCTTCAGAGATTCCCCGTTGCAGAGTAATCATATAGGTAAGAAAATGCTCATTCACATGCTCGCTGTGCTTATTCACTGGAGAGAGGGACTGTGGGCATGGCTATCTGCTCCTGGAGCGGTAAGCATGCCCCCAGTATGACTATGACTGAAACAGGGGGAGTGGCTTGCAGGTATGGTGTTTCGCATTTGGCCACACCCCTTTCCACAAGGCCACACCCACTTTTTCAACGCGCGCCTTCGGCGCGCACTCCGAGGGCCGCTTTCACGTTTTTTTCCAGGGCCACTTTCATTTCCCAATCCGCCCCTGGATGGTAGTGCAGCTTTAAAGTGTTATATCTCTTTAAATTATTACTGTAAGTACATCACTGCTGAGATTATAATAATTTACATTACTGATGCTATATACATGCACAAACATAGTATATTAATATTAGATGTGTCTTACACATAAAGAATACAAAGATTCATGCTTACCAACTTTCTAACCTTGCACCCGGGAAGGGGGATGTCAAGGTGTCAGAGGGCACGGTGCTGCAAATCACTTCATAACAACCCTGCCAATTCACGAATAGTGTCATCATCAGGGGCAGAAGTATGGGAGACAATGGAGACGCATGCCGCCGGGCGCCAGCACTTAAGGGGCACCTCCTCCATCACCCAGAATATATTCACTCCACTTAGGGTTGTAAATATGGGTGATAGGGGGGCACTAAATGATAACTTGCCCCCGGGCGTCTATGATGAATTTACGCCACTGGTCATCATGCACTTTGACTGCCCACTTTAGTGGCCGTGTTGATGGGATTTGGAAGAGTTATCTACTCTCCTGAAAGCTCAGGAGAACTTCACTAAGTTTGTGAGCTTTCTGGAAATTATGGTAGAGTAGGCAAAAATACACAGATTACCTCTTTTAAAATGAAAGAGACAAAGAATGTACGAACTTTTATAATCCAGTCCTCCTTTGGGTTGGATTTGGAAGGGCCGTTGTCCTCATCTAATGCTGGCTATACACTAACCTTTTATCCAGCTAACCAACTGAACAACTTGTCTGACCTACTAACTAATCAT
This sequence comes from Taudactylus pleione, assembly GCA_031769625.1. Classification (NCBI taxonomy): domain Eukaryota; kingdom Metazoa; phylum Chordata; class Amphibia; order Anura; family Myobatrachidae; genus Taudactylus; species Taudactylus pleione. Next base: position 6,001,486 of record JAUIMM010000015.1, on the reverse strand, counting down.
TAAAATGCTATTTAATCCAAATGTATACAACAGGATAAGCAATAGCATAAGCTGTGGAAGGAAGGTGGAAATGTCAGTGTTATCAGTGGGGAAAGATAACAAAAGCTCATTACTTGAACAGCTAGGAGATGGGAGTGTGTCACATTAAGAAATAGAAGGTGTGATGTCTCATGACAGAATGACAGTGTATCATTGGATACAGCACCTCTCAGAATAGACAATAGGAATAGAGAGAAAATCAGATGGACACATTTTCAAAGATGACCCAAATAGAATGTTACTGTGACATCCTAGCGAGGCCTCTAGAAATAAGCCATTAGACTAGAGATGAGCGGTTCGGATTCTGTGGAATCCGAACCGCTCCGAACATTGGGGATCCGAGTCCACCCAAACCCTGTTCGGGTGTTCACCGCCTGACTCGGATCCCCGTTCGGGGCCGAACGGCGGCCGCCTGATGTCGGATTCTCACTAGAGAATCCGACATCAGGTCTCCTCGCGTGTAGGGCAGAGCGCAGTGATAGCGCTCTGCCCTACACAGACACAGACACACAGCCGCCAGCGGCAGCTGTGTGTTTGTTACAGCAGCCAATGAGAGTCACACAGACTCTCATTGGCTGCTGCACGGAGGGAGCCGGCTGGAGCTCACACATGAGCTCCGTCTTCCGGCTCCCTCCTCAGCGTGTGACAGAGCGGACGGCGCGGGAGCGGGGATACAGGTAAGTTTTATTTTTTTTATTTTTTTACTTGTCAAAGGTCCGGGGGCGCTACTGGGGGGGGGGTCTGCACTACTGGGGGAGTCTGCTACTGGGGGGGGCTATACTACTGGGGGGGCCATACTACAGAGGGGCCTGCTACTGGGGGGGCTATACTACTGGGGGGGGGGTCTGCACTACTGGGGGGGGTCTGCTACTGGGGGAGGCAATACTACTGGGGGGGCCATACTACAGAGGGGCCTGCTACTGGGGGGGGCTATACTACTGGGGGGGGTCTGCTACTGGGGGGGCCATACTACTGGGGGGGATCTGCACTATTGGGGGGCCATACTACAGAGGGGCCTGCTACTGGGGGGGGGCTATACTACTGGGGGGGTCTGCACTACTGGGGGGGGTCTGCTACTGGGCAGGGCTATACTACTGGGGGGGCCATACTACAGAGGGGCCTGCTACTGGGGGGGGCTATACTACTGGGGGGGGTCTGCTACTGGGGGGGCCATACTACTGAGGGGCCTGCTACTGGGGGGGGCCATACTACTGGGGGGGCCTACTACAGGGGGGGCCATACTACAGGGGGGGCCCATACTACAGGGGGGGCTACTACTGGAGCAGCCTACTACTGGGGGGGCCTGCTACTGGGGCAGCCTACTACTGGGGGAGCCATACTACTGGGGGGGCATACTACTGGGTGGCATGCTAATGGGGGCATACTACTGGGGGGGCCTGCTAATGGGGGACATACTACTGGGGGGGCCTGCTAATGGGGGGCATACTACTGGGGAGCATTCAACTGGGGGCACTGCATAGTGGACCGTACTACTAAGGGGACTGCATAGGGGGCACCACTGCTGGGGGACATTGTGTAAGGGACACCGCTACTGTGGGCATTGTGTAAAAGGGGCACTACTGTGTGTCGTAACATAAATAAGAGACACTACTTTATGGTGTAATGTGAATCAGGCCCTATGTGCGGTGTAATGCTAATAAGATTGTGCACTGTGACTCCTAGGGCCGTAGCCCACTTTGTAAACAAGTACTGTGACTCTGCTGGCCGTACCCCACTGGGTGGGTGCACTACTTTTCATTTCTGCCACTGCTGTGTGGCAATGTGTCATAGATGTGCTTTATACTGTGGTGTCTGTGTCGTTGTGCCGCTGCTTTGTCGCTTAGTAACCAGTCAGCTCACTGCAACCTTTGGCCAATAATGTTGAAAACAATATTATAAGCTGTGATATGGTCTAAATTGACTGGAAATTAATGTTATTGAGGTTAATAATACTCTAGGAAGAAAAAAAAGACCAATTTATGTGATTTTAGCTTTTTTTGTCAATTTTTGTAAAAAAATCCAAATCCAAATCCAAAGCCAGTCACCGCAGTTTGGCAAATCCAAATCCAAATCCAAAGCCGGACGACGAATTAGAACCAAATCCAAATCCAAATCCGGCAAAAATGGTCCGGCGCACATCCCTACATTAGACATAATGCAACAGATTGTTCACACCTTTTTGTGCGCATGTTAATAAATATATGGAAGCACATTCAAATTAGGATGACTGGGTTCTTGTGGGCTTTTTCCCAACATTGCATTCTGAGGTCAATTTGAACGCACAACGTTTGTTGGAGCCTATGAGGAGCATGCTCTTGAGTACAGGTGCTAGAGAGATGGGCACATTTTGGGACTGATTCCGAGTTGCACGTAAAGTACTGTAGCTGTAGTTGCAGGCAGCCGCAGAAGCCTGACTTACATCCTTATACTAAAGCGGGGGGTGCCATAGGGCTAATGCGTGGGTTTGTATGTGTGGAGCCTGGCGGAAACCCATGTTACCCATTGATTTCAAGCCAACCATCATCATTAGTATCAGCATTTGCACAAGCCCCATGCTAGGTGCCACAGATCCGTCAGCAACTGGCTTTCTTTCCCCATAAGGCATGACTCTCACTGAGCTTTCAATGCACTCCCAGCCACGACAGTCCCACAAGTCAGAAAGGTTTATATGTGCACATAGTTGCTGTCTAGTTGCTAACCCAAAATGCCCAATTTCATGGAAAGACAGACGCTCTATACAAAAACTCACCATTTACATCCATGCACAGAGATCTGTCTGACTCAGAATCAGCCACTTCAAGCGCATCTACACTTATGACTGAAAGGGCACAACTGGGTTGTAACAGAGAATTCTCATGTAGGCAATGCGCAGTGAGTGCACGTTGATAGCCCAGGCAGGCTTTTGGATCTGGGTATTTTTTTTTTTTTAATTGATAAAAGTTTTTAAAAACAACTAAAACCATGTCATTTTTGCAATCTAAATCCCCAAATTCGGATTTAAAATCCGAATTCCGAACCACAGGAAGATCAAAACTCAGATCTACCTGGATTTGTGAAAATCGGGTGGATTCGGATTTCTGGAGAAGCGAACCACATAGATCTAATTTCATTCACACTTGCCGATGGACAGATAGGTTTGCAGATATATCTGTCCATCGGCTGTGCAGCACAGCCGAAGCGATATGTCTGAACGATGTCACTGGTACACACTGGCCAACGGGCACCAGATATGTTGGCCGATCAATTGATTGGCCAATATATCGGTCATGTATAGCCACCTTTACCCATTTCCAAGTACATATATGTGAAAAAGTCTGCAGTATTGTCCCAACAGCAATAACAGATAAATACATTGGGACATATTACCATATTAACCATTTATTGTCCATGCATAAAATAAAAACATGATATAACAGCTAGGAGGGCAAATAATTATGATGAAATACTCATTTACTTAAAATAAAAGCAAATATTGAAGATAAATCAATTGAAAAATAAAAATACATTATTAAATAAAATAGTATTTATTAATTAATTTTTTTGATAATGAAATGTTATAAAGATATAGAAGATCTAGGATCACTATAAGAATTATCTGACAACAGCACTAAAGACTGATCAATAACCTGAGGAGTCCTGCCCCTGTGTAGGAGTTTAAAGATGTGTCCTCATACACTGTGGCTTCAGTCGTACCAAACCGCTCCTCTCAGCGCTAGATCCGGGGCGTTTCGGCCGGTTGAGTGTCTTTCTCGCTCAAAATATACAGTAGTGGTCGCGGCTTTCTCTCATGTCAAGTTCATCTGTAACTTTCTACTGTACATGTTTAAAATTAATCCCTGTTAGGTTAAAGTTAAAGACCAGCATCTGTAGTACACTGTGAGCATGGGCGTCGAGAGGGGGGGAGCGGGTACATTTTACCCGGGCCTGGGCTTGCTAGAAGGGCCCGGCGGGGGGACCAGGGTCCGGTGTCGCCCCCCTCCCTCACAGCAGCTCAGCACAAGCTTGTGCTGGGCTGCAGTGCGAGACTTCTCGCACTGCAGTGCCCCCTCCCCAGTCCCACTATGTGGCGCTGCAAAAGTGTATTTTTTTTGCCAAGGGGGCGTGGCCCCACTTCCTGCAATTAGGCCACGCCCCCTCCTTTACCTGGGCCCGGCCCTCTACGACCCTGACTGTGAGTAGTGTTTCGCTGCATCAGCTATGCGAATAAGATGCAGCATTTAAAGAAAAATATAGTACACTACACCTCTCGGAGTGATTCAGTTGTGCCGGGCATCTTGCACCGTATGGCGTATTGATACTACTGTTCTATTTTGCTCACCTGAAATCTAATCAAATTGAAACTAGATATCGCTGTCAAAATCTCACATTTACAATAATTATATTTTGTAAGCCTTTTGTAAATCATATCCAATGTGGTTTGATTTTGACTAGTGATATCTTGTTCGGGTTTTGGATGCCCATGTCAACATCGAAATAAAATTGAACACAAACAAATTGAGTACAAAATCAAACACAAAATCCCCAAAATTATACACCTACTTCACGATGCCAATTTTACCATGAGCAGATGCCAGTTACACAGAAACATGCACAGATCAGTGAGATCTATGCATGCTTCTGTGTGAAAAAAAATATTAAAAGTGTAAAATAAAATAAAAAATTACATGGGGTCCCCCCCCTACATGCACAACCAGCACCGGACTTTTCTGAGCCGGTCCTAGTTGTGAAAATACAGGGGAAAAAAAAGACGTAGGATTCCCCCGTATTTTAATCAACCAGCACCAGGCTCAGTGAGCCAGTCCTGGTTTTGGAAATACAGAGGGACAAAATGTGTAGGGGTCCCCCATATTTTCCAAAACCAGCACCAGGTTCTTTCTAGCGGGGGTGTAATTCCACAGCCATGGATCCCTTTCACTGTGTCCCCGGCCAAATAATGCATCACCTGACCGCTAGTCAGCCCAAGCCGGGGATCCCTGGGGAGGTGGAGACCCCTCCAATAAGGGGTTTCCCCTCTCCATGGCCCCCTTAGGTCAGGACTGATGGCCCGGGGCTATCCCCGGCACCCGTAGCTTGTGGGTGCTGGATTGATTGTGTTAAAAACAATATACTGTACATATATATGAATATTGCCTTTTACAGTAGAACTAGAGTTCCCAGCAAAGCCTACCTCTAAAGCTGGTACTTGGAAAACCACAAGTACCAGCATGCAGGACATTAAGGGCCTGCTGGCACCTCTAGTTCACCTGCAAAATGAATATTAAAATAAAGACAAGAAGAACACTGTGAAAGTACAACTTTATTACACTCACATTTAAGCATACTCACCTACAAACCCTGTAGACATTCACGGCTGGATTAAGGCTAGGGGGGCCTCTATTAAAAAGAGGCAGGCAGATGAGATAGAGATTATAGTATATAATATATATATATATATATATATATATATATATATATATAGCTCTATCTCATTTTATTTTTTATTAGGTATGTGCGCAGACCCCTGTGTTTTGGTTTTGGATCTATATCTCCTTCGTGTTTTGGATCTGGATTTGGTTTGCCAAAACCGCCCTTGCGTGTTTTGCTTTTGGTGCTGTATGTTTTTTAAAAAATGTATTAAAACTGCTAAAATCACATAATTTGGGCTTTTTTTGTTCCTACAGTATTATTAACCTAAATAACATTAATTTCCACTAGTTTCCAGTCAATTTTGACCACCTCACACAATATTGTTCACCAACATAGGCCAAACCAACTCACAAGTACGTTTAATAGAAAACAATACAACACAGAAATTTACTAAAATCGTACGTGAAATATCCTTGCTCAAAACAATTAGTCGTAGTTAACAAGCAGCAAGCGAAAACCCCCTAAACCATGTGTAAATAGCAACAGCAGACATAAATGCCCCCTACACAAGTGCACATGCCCCCAGCACATGCCTATTCTCAGTGTCCAATCTGTATTTTCCTCCTGGGGGCGCTAGGTCACCGATGACTGGCCCATGTAAAGCCCCGATCAATCAGCCTTTTTGTTGAGTAGTTCCCCAAAATCTCCCCAACCAATAAAAACAGTGCTCCATACCTGCGAGTCAGAATCAGTGCGGGTCAGATACAGTGCAATATACAGTGCAGGTCTGATATAGTGCGGGATACAGCGCAGGTTGGGTACAGTGCAGGCTGGATACAGGGGCCTATGTATCAAAGCTTGATGTGAGATAACATTGTGAAATATATATCACCAACCAATCCGCTCCAAACTATCATTTCTTAAACACAGCCTGCAAAATGTAAGTTAGAAGCTGATTGGTTGGTGATATATATCTCACAATTTAATCTCATATCAAACTTTGATACATATGCCACACAGTGTGTTATACAGTGTGGGTTGAATACAGTGCAGGTCGGATACAGTGTGAGTCGTTTACAGTGCGGGTTACATACAGTGCAGTTTATAGTGCAGGTCGGATATAGTGTGGGTTGAATACAATGCGGGTTGGATACAGTGTGGGATACATAGTGGGTTGGATGCAGTGCAGGTCAGATATAGTGTTGGATACAGTGTGAGTCGTTACAGTGCAGGTCTGATACAGTGTGGGATACAGTACGGGTCTGATATAGTGCAGGATACAGAGTGGGTTGAATACAGTGCAGGGTACAGTGTGAGTCGGTTACAGTGCGGGTCAGATACAGTGCAGTTTATAGTGCAGGTCAGATGCAGTGCGGGTCTGATATAGTGCAGGTCAGATACAGTGTGGGTTGAATACAGTGCGGGTGAGATACAGTGTGTTATACAGTGTGGGTTGGAAACACCATTAGTGCACTTACTGTGACAGCAGTGTCGGCAGTGCGGGGTGCTAGTGGAGACCTCAATGCGGGGGTGTCGGCGGTGTTGGCAGTGTGGTGGTGTTGGCAAAGTGGGGGTGCTGGCAGTGTCCTCAGTGCAGGGTGCCCTTGGTGCTGACAGTGCGGGGTGCCGGTAGTGTCCTCAGTGTGGGATTGCTGGCAGTGTGGGGTTGCTGGCGACATCCTCAGTACATGGGGAGTGCAGGGGTGCTGGCAGTGTTGGCAAAGCGGGGGTGCCAGCAGTGTCCTCAGTGGGGGATTGTCAGCAGTGTGGGGTTGCTGTCAGTGTTCTCAGTACATGGGGCAGCAGTGCAGGGGTGCTGGCAGTGTCCTCAGTGCAGGAAGCCAGCGGTGTCGGCAGAGTGGTTTCCTCAGTGTGGGGGTCCTGGCAGTGTCGACAGTGCATGGGTGCTGGTGGTGTCCTCAATGCAGAGTGCCAGCAGCGGGGGTGTCGGCAGCATGGGGTGCCGCCAGTGAGGGACGGCAGCGGGAGTGCCGGCAGCGGGGGGTGCCGGTGGTGAAAGGCAAGGGGAATGGGAGGCATCTTCCTATCTACCTGTGCCCATTGAATTCAATGGGCTTAACGCTGATTGGCTGAGAGCCGTGACAGACATCTCTCTCAGCCAATAAGTGTTAAGCCCATTGAATTTAATGGGACTTTATAAAAGGGGCGCTCGAGGCAAAATCTGGAGATCTGGCAGTGGGATTTGCCTCGATTAGGGATCCGGGGCAGGCAGGGAGATCCTAGCTGTGTCTCGGATCCCCCCGCATCCCCGAGAACCGGACCCGCTCATCTCTTATATATACTGTGTGTATGTGTGTGCGCGCGTATTTTCTTGCATATGGGAGCGTCGGACATGCTTCTTGGATGGCACCCCGGCTGTTTTCAATTTCTATACAGAGTGCCCTTCAACATGTTTGTAATATATATATATATATATATATATACATACACTGTATGTGTGGGGGTGCATGTTACGGCTACTAACCGCTGAGTTCATCTGCTCCTGTCCACCGATCTCATCTTCTCTACAGTTGCTTCTTTAAGTCTGAGCCTTTATATCTGCAGAGATGTAAAGGTGTGAATCCTTAAACCATGTACAGTAGGGCCAAACATAGCTGTGTATAAGTGTGTGATTGTATATATATATATTTTTTATACGCACAACATAAATACTCTGCCTTATCTGTTCCCAGATGCTATTACTATACCCCTCACCTCACATAGAGGGCCTGATTCAGAGTTGGGCACTAGACACAAGTGCCCAATGTTTTACTTCTGTGCATGTGTCAGCGACACACTGCCCATGCATCCTGACTGCAGGGGATGCATATTGGAATTGCATGGCGATCCATGAATTTTCGATAGGCATTCCTGGGCAGTGACTAGGAGGGTGGCTAATGGTGGTGGGCGTATCGGTGTTAGGAACTGCATCAAAATACGCAGTTCCACTGGCACTGGCAGCCATGATATGACGGACCTTCTGAGCAACCATAGGGTTGCTCTAATGTCCCATGGTGCCTCCGATGTTTGATCAGTGGTGCATCTTTGTGTGCATATTGAAGGATTTGTGTAGCAGCTGGTGGGCAACTCAAAAGGATGCAGCATTAGCAGAAAGACGCAGTGGTGGTTGCAAATTTGTTGCAGCTGCTACTGCAGATCCATCCACCTCTGGATCAGGCGCATTATTACTACACTCCCACCCCACCAGCCAGATAGCAGTAATATACCCCCTATAATATTACTACACCCCCACCCTACCTCCCAGATAGCTATAATATACCCCCATAATAATTAAACGGTATACAAGCAGCCGGCTTCCCGACTGTCATATCCCGGCGAGGGTGAAATGCCGGGCATCTATATCTAGACGCCTGATATTTCCCCGACTTCGGGAGACAGGCGCCTGGCATCCCGATCGAAGGGATGCCGGGCGCCGCGAGTGGACAGCTGCGGGGGGAGGGTTAGGTTTAGGGCACCCGGGGGGACTCAGGGTTAGGCTAGGGGGAGGGAGGGTTAGGGTTAGGCACCCCCAGGGGGGACTTAGGGTTAGGCACCCCCCCGGGGGACTTAGGTTTAGGCAGCGGGGAAGGGGGGGGTTAGGGTTAGGCACTTAGAGGGGGGATTAGGGTTAGGCACAGGGGGGGGAGGTTAGGGTTAGGCACCCCTAAGGAGGGTTAGGGGGGTTAGGTTAGGTTAGTAGATACTTACCTTAGGACGATCGGGATTTCCAGCGCTGTCGGGCTTCCGCTGCCGGGCTTTGCTGGTTGGTCGGGCTGCTGCTGCTGGGATTCCATACCGAGTAATGCATGGGCTTACCGTTCATTGGCTAAGAGAGACGAGCCCCTGCCTTTTTCAGCCAATGAGCAGTTCCCACTATTGATTTCAAACTCAGAAAAGCCTGGTGTTTTTTATTTTACACTTTTGAAAGATTTTTTTACACAGAAGCATGCATGGATCTCACTGATCTGTGCATGTTTCTTTGTAATTGGCACCTGCTCATGCTAAAATCGCCAGCATGAAGCAGGTCTATTATCTTGAGGATTTTGTGTTTGTTTTGGTGTTTGATTTCAAATCGAGTATTAGCAAATGAGGGGATCCTATGTTGGTCTATATAAAAGTACAGATGTTTAGACAATATTCGATTTTGAAGGGAATTTTGATTTTCAATTTCACATTTAATTTTGACTTAAATCTCTGAAGCTCAAAATCGAATGCAAATGGAATCCATAACTCCCAAAACACAAAATCGACCAAAATCGGCTACATAGCATAGTTGTAATAGATGGGGAACATAGTTATTTAAGTATAAAACCTTCATTGATTGCATATATTTTATTATGCTCAGTGTGCAGCATTTGATATATATGAATTTTAATAGTGGCTTTAGTTGCTCTTTAAATCAGAAACGGCACAAATTCTAATGCTGTCCATACACTAGTACGACCAGTATAAGATGAGATTCATCTTACGATTTCCCTTGAACTCCCTGGCAGCCCCGACCGCAAGATTGACACACGATGTACATACTATCTCACGATACGATTGATCTGCAGTTTAGGAGGGAAGGTGATTGAAAGAACACACACTTCTTCAAAATGTAACTCAAATGATGCCGGTTGGACGCACGATGCATCGCATGCACAAATACACGGCACGATCTGCATTCGATTACGATAGATAGTATGGGCTGCACATCTGAACATACAATATGTTTTAAGAGCGGCAGGAGCGCGCATCGGATCATATCCTACCTAAATACAACACGATTTCAACAGTTCATCATACGACGCGTCTAAAATCGGGCAATCAGCCTGAAATTGTGCTAGTGTATGGCCATCACTAGCCTCGAAGCTCCACATGAAAGATCAGTTTATATCTTGTGTGAAGACAATCAGTAAGTCCATCAGATTCTAACATATACAATAAATCTTAGTGGATCCTGAGAAAAACAAAAGAAAGCAAAAGATAATAATGATCTTTAGCAAATACCGTGTTCAGAACAGCTAATTGTAGACATTTGCAGATGATTCTGTAATCAGTTATTTTGGCATGAAGAGCCGAGCATTACCAGCAGTGTGAAGGCAATGCCGTTTCACAATATTACAATCCAAGGAGGTCTGGCCTGCTCCTTACACTGTATAAGTCACCATATAGCTTGGCAAGGTAAGCACTTATCACACCATAAATACAACCTAACAATTTCCCATTACAAACATGATGCTGGTTTGTACTCTGATTGTGCTGGCAGAGAGAGAAAGTGATTGTCTGCTACAAGGTTACATATTTATGATGGATTACATTGTTCTTACTTGTAGTACACTTAATACATGTATAAATGGCCCAGGATACCAAGTGCAGTCAGACTTCTAAACTTGCCAACTGTGCAGGAGTTTTAATTGAGAATAATTGTGTGCCTGAAGCCCATATACATGAAATTACACTGGCTGGTAAAAAACAGCCGAGGAGAGGAGAGACTGGTTGCAACTATGTATTTATGGGAGGACATTGATTATTGAAGACTGATGTTTTGTTTTATGTAGTTTCACAATAGAAAATATTTGACTGGAACAACTATCACAATAGTCAGTGGCAAACGCAGGATTTTTAGAGGGGGGTTTCCAAATGCTTGATTTTAGAGTGAGTGTGGCCAGTCCATGAAGAGGGTAGAATTAGCACTTAATCAGCTTTAATATGCGTCATACAAAATGTATTGTGTGTCATAATTCCAGCATATACAGGACCAGCGATCACAGTAAGCCATTAGATGCAGCAGTAGGGCCATCCTGCCTGAGCTGAATGTATTTATTTTAGATGTGGGCACCATTTCAGAGTATTAGAGCAAGTCCGGGAGTCTGGGGGAGCAGCAAAATAACTTGCACTGCCCTGGACATATATGTACATATTGGGCTCTATAGCAGCACATCCCTAACAGTGAATGCTTTCCAGATCTCCTAGATGGTGCACAGGTTATTTATTACTGACTGATACATGTTAAAAGATACACAGGTGGTGCTAATTATTTCATTTGTGATACTGTGAAGAACATGCAGCACTAGTAAAATTCTATTACATTACTATTTCTATTGTGATCATGGTGTGGGCTGGGGAGGGGGGTTTCCAGTCAGACGGAACCCCCCCCTGCGTTTGCCTATGATAGTACAGTAGCAAACAACAAATACTGAGTGCATCTCCCTGCAACATGCTTAGCAAAGTAATATGTTTATTAAAGCTGAAGAGATAAAGGCCCTCATTCAGAGCCGTACGCTCTGAGCAGAGCGCACGCTCTGAATGAGGGCCGGGCTCCATTTTCATGGAGCGTCCTCCTGGACGCTCGTATAGCTGTGGGTCACCACCCACAGGCTATACGAGCGTGCATTGTGATGGCCGCGATGGTCGAGACCATCGCGACCATCGAAATTGCGAGCCGGAGCCTGCGGTTGAGGTTTTCAACCGCAAGCTCCGGAGTGATTTTGGCTCTATCAGAGCCAAAATCACTCCCACTGACATCACGAGTGATGTCAGTGGGCCGGCTTCTGACGGGAGGCGTTCCCGTGGGAACGCCCCCATCAGGGAGGCACGCCCCCGGCACGCCCACCAAAGGGGGCGTGCTGTCAATCAACATTGACAGCATGCCCCCTTTGATCGGACACAACGAGCGAAGGACTTTCCTTCGCTCGTCGCGTCTGGCGCATGCGCACGACGGAGCTCCCTCCGTCGTGCGCATGCTCAGTCCATAACATCGACCCACTTGCGAGTGGACAGCCGCTCGCGAGTGGGTCTGAATCAGGCCCAAAAGGTATAAAATCATTCAGCTTGACAGAGACAATGGGGTAAATTTACTAAAGTGAGAGTTTTTAGAAGAGATGTTGCCCATAGCAACTACGTGTGTAACTGCATGTGAACATTGTAGGGAGGAAAGTTAGGAACGGCCTAGAGTGCAAGAGTCCTCCTAGTTGTGTGGCCACGTCCCATTGTAATACAACAACACCCCAGTTGTGATGTAGTCACACCTCCTATTGTACACTATTATGTCCCAATTGGAGTATCTAAAAAGTTGGGAAGCATGGATAATGTTTGTATCAATGTCATTCTCAAGACAGCAAACCACTTTACTTGACACTGCAAGTGTGGCACTACAACTACCAGCATATATCACAGTAACTGTCCTTTTAACAGTCTTTGCAAAAGATTTCTTGCTATTCACCACACCCAATTTTAATGAGGCAGATTAGGGATTCTATTCATTAGCATTTCATTTCTACAAGAGGAAGTGAAAATGAATATTAAATATTTGCAGCAACTCCTGTACAACATTGTAGACACCTTTATTTTTCTTCCTCTCCAAAGAAAAACTGTCCACTTCACACTTTTGATTTTACATCTTTGCTTACTAGTTAGCAAATTTTGCATTACCTTTTTGCATCTTCACATACAGTACTGTATGCAGACAATTTTCTGTATAAACAAGACTTCACAACAGGCTTTCTGTCTCTTCACCTCCATGGGCTTCATGTTAGTGAGTCATGTTGCCTCCATTAACTGCTGCTGTGCATAAAAGCATCAAAGTCCACATATTTCTGTATAGATCTCAATTGCAAGCCAATTCTGGACCATTATGTGACGTTCTGTGGTATTTTGCTCAGTAGAGCAGTCAGTGGTGCAGTGTTTGGGTGCAGGGGCGTATCTACCCATTGGCCAGGATGGCACTCACCAGGGGCGCCAGCTGAGGGGGGCGCTACCTGGCAGTGCCACCCATGGCCAGGGAGTAGATTTAAGGATGAATCCAGTGGAAGTGAATAGTGATCACCCCCGTAACACACAGCTCCTTACAGGTACTGCTGAAGGAGCTGCGGGCCAGAGCTCTCTTTCCCCAATCACAGCTGGCTTCTCCTCTCCTCCTCCTTTACCCCTTCCTTCCGCGGCTTTGTCCCACCTCCTGCAAAGCCTGAGGAAGGTGGGTGAGACTGTCTCACAGCAGACACACAGTAAGTTTCCGCCACCAAGGCCGGGCTAGAGACAGGAGTTAGATTTAATTTCACTGGCTCTAAGTGGCTGTCCGAGGCCCTGCCCATTAAATCTCCTGCCCTGGCCGCCACCACATGCTGCCCCCAGCCCGCCCAAATGTGCAGGGAGTTAAGTTTTGGGCATGTCAACACAGTGGAAAGCTTCACAAACTCACCCTGTGCTGCAGTGAAGCACCTGCTTCTTCCGCGCCGTGCATGATGTCACTTAGGGGCAGCGGCAAGGACTGGTTTACCAGCAGGTCCCATACACAGGATCAGCAAAATAGCCTTAATACTACACAGAGGACAGGGCGCTGATCTGCTTCCTCCTCGATGCAGCAGTTGCACCTATCTTGATTATGTCCTCACTTCTTTTGTTGACATTGACTTTCTGGGAGCAGGAGGCTTCTTATTGGCTGAGAAAGGCCTGCTGATGATCTTGTTAGGATGGGTTGGCTGCTTGGAGAAATACTCATGTCCATGTTTGTAGTAACATAGTTTCTGCTCTTGCACACTGGACCTGGAACTGCAATGGAGGTGAAATACCACAGGCGACCCCACTTTGGTGAGTACTGAATATTCCCACAGCATCACCCGGTGATCAGCACTGCAGTGCAGCTCCGACCTCCTGGCAGGAGATTTCATGGGGTGGGAGAGGACATGGATGGGGTGGGAGAGGACATGGACTTGGGGGAGATACCAGCTTGGTACCAGGAGACTCTTCTGGTACCAAGCTGGTATCTCCCCCAAGTTCATGCATGTGTGTGCTTGCATGACAGCATTTATGTGAGTTCCTGTGTCAGGGTAAACAAGGTAGTGTAGGCTCACTTCATCCAAGTTACAGTATAAGTACTCCTAGTTGCCACAGGCAGGATATTACGTCATAGTAGCTTACTATAGACACAGTACCTCTACTCACACTTAGGGCCCAATTCAGACCCGCTCGCTAGGAAGCGTTCGCACACAGCCAGCCCATTGTTTGTATTCTGTGCATGCGTATGCATCGCAATGCATGTGCGCGAACCAGTGCGAGTGATAGGGAAGCATACACTCGCTGCGCATAGACAGCCCTGCTGAATGAGTGACAGGAGAAGCCATTTGTGGGTGGTGACATGGGCTGGCCCTTGAAACGGGGGAGTGGAGATGCAAACGCAGGTGTGCATCTTAACGATGTTTCAGAGGCATGCATAATTAAGAGGCAGCGTCATGGTACACGTCACTTGGTTGTATTGAACACCGAAGCACTTTCAGAGGGTATGGTCAACCACAAGTGCTGCGAGCGCTTCCGATGGTGCTCGATGTACCAATGGTTGCATACACTTTCTGGAGATGTCGTGCACAAATGGGCATCTTCAGACAGGCTGGTGGGCATCTGCATACACAGAGCTATCACTCGCCAAGACATAGTGGGCGTGCTAATGTTTTGTCATGCGATTGCTTGCCTTGCCAAAATTTGCATAAGCATCTAGCATGCAAACGTATCCAGCAAGCGGGTCTGAATTGAGCCCACAGTCCTAAAGAAAGGATAACATTGGTTTCTTCAAATGTGCACCAATGGAAAGATGCCTGGCCAGGTTATATGCACTTAATTTAAAACTGAATTGCAATTTATGTATTGCTGATGCTTAACATAGTGACAATATTTTGTTGGAGATTGGTATCTTGTTGAGCATGTATATCGTTACTAACCTTTAACCTTACAGTACAAACAAAGAAACATTCCTGTTTAATAAACATATTTTGTGCAAAGTGTGTATCATTAGAAACAATTATTGATTGTAATTGATTGTTGGTATGTTAAATGAAAAGAAAGCAATTGATCTGGAATATTTCCTTTTCTTTCTGAGTTCTATTGAATTTTAGAAAAAGAAAAATATAATTAAGTATACACCGTATTTTTGTATATTTGAGCCAGTACTATACCTGTATGATCCTCCTCACCTCTCTGCTATACCAAGAAGAACCAAAAGAATCATCCAGATCTGGTAAGAGTGGAAATATCACATAAAACCTTTGCAATACCTGTCGGGATATCATTATATATATATATATATATTAGATATATATAAAACACAGAGCACAATGAGGTCACCCTTATTATACATTATGTATTTCTTTTAAGAAATGCAGACTTCCAGAAAGAATGGAGACTACATTGAACTCCTGATAGATTGTGTTTTTAAAAGCCCCTGTTTGCTTGGATAATTGAGGAAGACACCTATTAAAATGAGGCACCAGTAGATGTGATAGAATTTTTGTAGCAGTTCTGTGTGTTGATTTAAAGTATTACATTTAAGTCAAACCTCATATGCTTGAGCAGTTAAAGTGAAAGTCGATCTGTCTCGGCATCATGGCTGAAATGCATGTCCAATTAGTGAAATGATTAGCCTGGCTATCAACAGAGCCAGCCCTGTGCCTTACTGGCAGTTACATCACCACACAAGTACTGCTCCAGTTCCGGCCTCCTATAAATGAACCATAAGTAGTGAGATCCATTTCACAGTTAAGGGGCTGTTCACCACTTTTAAATAAATACCTAAATACTGATGAACTATTTGCAGGTAGTGGCAATAATGTATAATAGTTCTGTATAAGGGCGAGATGTTTTAAGTTTTGGGGAGTGATACAGTGGATGGAGATAAAGTACCAGCTACTCAGCTCCTAACAGCCATGTTACAGACTGTGTTTGAAAAATGACAGTTAGTAGCTGATTGGTTGGTATTTCATCTCTCTCCACTTTATCACTCTCCAAGGCTTAGTAAATCTGCCCCTAAGACAGAACATCTGAAAAGATTTATAACAATTCCGGTGGGGTGTTGGGGGTTCATAAGTGGAAGGGGGAGTGTGACTGGGTGGGGTTGGCTTTGGGCACTTCTCCCTGCTCCATCCTAGGACATCAATAGTCAATGGTTTATAACCAAGAACAATTATGGTGGTGCTAGTGTTTTGGAAGCTTTCTGATGTCAGTCGCCATCGAATTTTGCAAAAGTGATGGTCTTGCAATGTAAAATATAACTGTTAAAAGTTTGCCCTGGCCCTAGGTCTCTGTTGCGCATACACTACATAAACTTGGTTTTTGCGCACATGTGTGAACAATTACAATAGTACTTCAATCAAATGGTTCTGATGCAGGGGCATATCTATAATTAGGGATGTGCACCGACCCCCATATTTTAGTTTTGGATCTGTGTCTCCTTCAAGGTTTTGGATCTGGTTCTGGTTTTACAAAACCACCCTTGCGTGTATTGGTTTTGGATCTGTATTTTTTTCTAAAAAATCATAAAAACAGCTGAAATCACATAATTTGGGCCTGTTTTGTTCCTACAGTAGTATTAACCTCAATAACATTTATGTCCAGTAATTTCCAGTCAATTTTGACCACCTCACAGCTCACAATATTGATTTGCTGTTTACATCAGAGGAAAGCAGCCTATAACTCTCCAGCTGAACTACAACTCCTAGTATCCGTGATGTTTGCTGGGCCTACAGAAAGTTGTTTGTCAACAATGGGTGGCGTACCTCAGGTTACCTCAGCCTGCTTTACGCACTGTATGTAACATGTAAATATGTATGTAATGTGACCAATATACACAACTAATTTTTGTATTCAACCTAGTTGCACTTTATTGCACACATCCTGCAGGAAGTTGCTCTGATCTGCTGCTCATATTTCTGGTCTCTCTCATGACACCCACCATCTACAATCTACATTATCCAGTTATTCAGTTTATAACAGCCTATCCATTCACCAGGGTCCTGGGGCAACCGGTTGGGATTAAGAGCAATGAAAAAAACTGGGTACATTTGAAAATCTACCATGTTTTGCCCACCAAATCAACTTGGTGGTTCAGAATTTTATAAAAATTAAAGGGGCATATAGGGGATGCTGTCTGTGGCCATAAAAATGTATGGACATTTTTGGCATTCAGCTACTGCATGTAGAAGATTTCAGTGGTTGTGGCAGTTCAACTTCCATCATGGCACCTCAGGAAACAAATGTTTTTATTATTCAGGAGGCCTGAGGGAGTAGGAGTATGTATGTAGTTGAAGGCAGGGAAAGAAAGGTTTGATTAGTAGTAAATTTAATTTCATTATTTGATTCCAAAGCAAATTATGATGGAGGAGGGAGGCATTTACAAAAAATACAAAAAATATTTAAATCATTCACATCAGTCCTTGCCCAAGAAGAATCATTGAGTGGTATGCCTGCTGCTGCTGGGAGTGGATCTTCATCCAAGAAGGGGACCAGGAAGACTACTAGTAGTAGTATAAAAAAAACAATTGACAATAGCAAGTATGACAGCAGTCACCAAGTTGCACAGCAGATCACTGATGCCATAACATCTATGCTGGTATTAAATGTGCATCCAATATCCACCAATAATGCAGTTTTGGACAGTTAATTGAGGTTCTGTGTCCCCACTACCAAATCCCATCTAGATTCCACTTCACTAGAAAAGCAATTCCCAGCCTGTACAGGGACGTTAAAAAAAAACTTAATTTGTGTCTTCCCAAATGCTGTTGTACACACTGTCCACTTACCCACAGATATGTGGACAAGCAGAACAGAGCAAACGTAAGATTACATGACTTTAACAGCCCACTGGGTGGTTGTATTGCCTTCAGCAGCACCAACAGCAGCATCTAAGAAGCAGCAGCTCATTCTTAGTGACTCATCGGTCTTCCATCAGCTCCCAAGGTAGCTCAGATGTTCATTCAAGAAATTTTCAGACTTCATGACCTTCCTTGGGAATCATTTCTGATAGAAATACAGTTCATGGCAAAGTTTTGGCGGTCCTTATGTACTTCACTTCAGGTCAAGCTCAACATTTCCACTGCATACCATCCTCAATCCAATGGTCAAACGGAAAGAGTCAATTAAGATCTGGAAGCTTTTCTTAGACTGTACATTTCATCCTCTCAAGATGACTAGGTTGAACTTCTTCATTGGGCTGAATTTTGTCATAATAATCAGTATCATTCCTTATCTGGAACCACACCTTTCTATGCCAATTATGGTCTCCACCCCAGAGTTCCTGTTTTTCAACCCCTCCCTGCATCTCAAGTTACAGCTGCCGATCGCACCTTACAGCACTTTTCTAAAGTTGGAAAGAAATCCCCTCTTTAGAGAAAGCTTCTGACCGTTACAAAAAATTTGCTGTCAAAAAGAGAAGAGTGGTTCCCAGTCTCAAAGAAGGTGATAAGGTTTGGCTTTCCACTAGAAATTTGCATCTGAGAGTGCCATCCATGAAGTTTGCACCCCGTTACATTGGACCATTTGCTATTGAACATATGATCAACCCAGTTTCCTTCAAACTTAGTTACCACCTTTCCTGAAAATGCCTATTTCATTCCATATTTCTTTATTGAAACCACTCATACTCAACAGATTTCATTCTACACTTACAAAGACTCCCAAGGTTCAAACTCCTCATGGAGTAGAGTATGAAGTTGCTAAAATTCTGGACTCTCATATTTAGTATGGATGACTTCAATACTTGATTGATTGGAAAGGTTATGGTCCTGTAGAATGCTCTTGGACTTTTTCTTCTGATGTGCATGCTCCTCAGCTGATCAAATCGTTCCATACCAAGTTTCCACACAAGCCTCAAATGTGTCCGGGGGCTACCCATCAAGGGGGGGTGCTGTTATGATCCAGAGTGCAGAAACACACTATTTACCTATGTGGTGTCTATCCTGTTTGGCACAGAGGAGATCCCGGCTCGCATGCTGCTTCAGGATGGCTGCTGGGCATAGGCATGGTACTCCACGTCCCTGTACTCCAGGCAGACTTCTGTCTCCTGTCAGCATGCAGGCCGCACACCGGCCTTCCCTCCAGAGCCGGGTCATGGGTGCGGCCATCTTGGACTCTGTCACATGAGTACAGTCATCCACTCAGAGCATGTTCTGCAGTCTGCATCGATCTATCATCCGGAGTCCAGCCCTATAAATTCTTTCCTCTGACTGAACTCCTCTTCCAGTACAACGTCGCTTCCACTGAAGTAACAGCTCCTGTGCTGTGTTCCCTCCATTGCTATTCTGGATGGTGCAGTCCATCCTAATTGATTATCTTCATCTTCAATCAACTCCACCATCGATTGTTGCAGTCCAAATTTGCCATTGGCAATTATTCTCATTTCTACAGCTGCAGTCGGGACTTGACATCAGTAATTATCTCTCCGAGTTTGGTTACCATCATTGGGAATTATCTGTCAATCAATAGCGATTCATTTCAACATTGGTTCCTACCGAGCATCTTTAATAAAGTCTTCATCAATTCTTTTCGACCATCTCTAATAAACTTATCATTAATTCCTTTCAAGTTCCATCATTGGTTCTTACTAGGGGTGAGCGGGTTCAGATTTCTGAAATCCAAACCCCCCCGAGCCCCCCCCCGATCCGAGGCTGATCCGAGTCAGGCTCGACTTTTCCCACCTGATTCGGATCTGAAATCGAGGCAAAATGTCATCATCCCGCCTTCCGTGTCTCGCGGGTTTTGGATTCTATATAAGGTACCCGTGTCAGCGCCATTTTCTCACTTGGCTGTGGACAGTGAAGAGGGAGGGTGGGAGTTAGGGCTGGCTGGGCTGTGTAGTGTAGTGTAGTTTAGTGTAGAGTTGTGCTGTGTTGTGCTGCTGTTGTCCATAGGGGATGTGTCCACTCCTCCAAAGTCCATAGGGGCTGGCTGTGTTGTGTTGTGCAGTCAGTTGTCCATAGGGGCTGTGTCCACTCCAAAGTCCTGTGCAGTGTCCCAGTCCTAAAGGGGTGCTGTAGTATTGCCCAGGGGGTGCTCTGTCCATCAGGAGTGCTCCCCCCAAGTGCAAAAAAAAAAAATTTCTGTGTTTGTGAATTGTGTGCGCAGTAGCCGCACGTGCATCAACAAAGTACTGCCAAGCGTGCGCCTGTGTCATAAGTAAAGGGCCGGCTGGCTCGTCTGTTAAAGGGTGGTGTAACCCCCAAAGTGCACTCCAAATAAAATAAAAAAATATTTTTTGTGTTTGTGAATTGTGTGCGCAGTAGCCGCACGTGCACCAACAAAGTAGCGCCAAGCGTGCGCCTGTGTCATAAGTAAAGGGCCGGCTGGCTCGTCTGTTAAAGGGTGGTGTAACCCCCAAAGTACACTCCAAACAAAATAAAAAAATATTTTCTGTGTTTGTGAATTGTGTGCACTGTGGCTGCACGTGCATCAACAAAGGAGCAGCGCCAAGCGTGCGCCTGTGTCCCATAAATCTGTTAAAGGGTGGTGTAACTCCCAAAGTGCACTCCTCAAAAAATAAACAATTCTTTTTTTTCTGTGTTTGTGTGCGAAAAGAATGCGCAGTAGCCGCACGTGCATCAACACAGCAGCAGCGCCAAGCATGCGCCTGTGTCATAACTCAAGGGCCGGTTTGGACATCTAGTCTAGTGAAGGACGTGCCAACAATTTCTGACATGTCTACTGTCACTGCATATGATACTGTCACCACTGACAGAATGGTGTAGGAATTATTTTCTGTGTTTGTGAATTGTGTGCACTGTGGCTGCACGTGCATCAACAAAGGAGCAGTGTCAAGCTGTGCCTGTGTCATAAGTAAGGGGCTGGCTGGCTTGTCCCTTAAAGGGTGCTGTAACCCCCAAAGTGCGCTCCACAAAAAATAAAAAATTCTTCTTTTTTTTTCTGTCTTTGTGAAATGTGTGGGCTGTAGCCACACCTGCATTCTCAAAGCACCAGCGACAAGCGTGCATCTGTTTGTGAAAGGGTGTTATAACCCCCAAAGTGCAATCCAACAAAAATAAAATAATCTTTTTTTCTGTTTGTGTGTGAAATGTATGCGCAGTAGCCGCACCTGCATCCTCAAAGCAGCAGCGACTAGCGTGCGTCTGTCTGTTAAAGGTTGGTGTAACCCTCAAAGTGCGCTCCACAAAAAATAAAAAATTCTTTTTTTTCTGTCTTTGTGAAATGTGTGCGCTGTAGCCGCACCTGCATCCTCAAAGCAGCAGCGACAAGCGTGCGTCTGTCTGATAAAGGTTTACAGCGGTGACAGCATCCAAGTAGGCATGTCAGACAGTCTGTACCTGTACTGACAGGAAAAAGAGGCAATTTGGAGGCCCCTGTACAAACTGGCTCTATTTTACCTGAGTTGCCCCCCCCTCCAGTCTGTACTCCGAAAGAGTGTTTAGTGCAGCCGGGAACCATGTCAGCGAAAGGCGTAGGAGGTTGCTTCCACAAAATGTAGAGAAGATGATGTTCATAAAAATGAATTATCAACTCTTCCAGGGAGACCAGCCTCCAGAACGTACAGAGGGACCTGTGGTGGTGGATTCCAGCGGGGACGAATTAATACTCTGTGAGGATGAGGATGTACACAACACTGAAGAGGGTAAGGAATCGGTGAATGAGGAGGATGAGGACGACATCTTGCCTCCGTAGAGCCAGTTTGTGCAGGGACAGATTAATTGCCAGCTTGTTTTGTGGGAGCCCAAACGAACCAATCATTTCAGCCACAGTCGTGTGGCAGACCCGGGCGCTGAAATGATTGTTTTGGTAAAGTGTGCATGTCCTGTTTATACAACATAATTCCAAGGACAATTCCATCTTGCACCCCTTTTTTTTTCTTTGCATTATGTGCTGTTTGGGGCCTAGTTTTTTAAACTGCCATCCTGTCTGCCACTGCGGTGTCACTCCTAGATGGGCCACGTGTTTGTGCCGCCAACTCGTGTCGCTTAGCATAGTCATCCAGCTACCTCGGTGCAACCTTTTGGACATAAAAACACTATTGTGAGGTGTGAGGTGTTCAGAATAGACTGGAAATGAGTGGAAATTAAGGTTATTGAGGTTAATAATAGCATAGGAGCAGAAAAACAAACACATTCTGTGATTTTAGCTGTTTTTATGCTTTTTTTCAAAAAAGTACATATCCAAAACACAAAACCCAGAACCCAAAACACGTAAGGGTGGTTTTGGCAAAACCAATCCAGATCCAAAACACGAAGAAAGATCCAGATCCAAAAAACACGAAAAGTGGCTGGTGCACACCCCTAGTTCTTACCTATTATATATGCTGATCCAGTAAATTCTTCTATGAACTTTTACTATTAATATCAAGTCATCTACTCTTGTGGACTATTATCATTGTCTAGTGGTTCCTTCATTGGTTCCTCCTGACTTCACAGTCATCACTTCTACCTTCTGTTCCTCTATGAGAAAGACCTGGGTCCAGCCACCCAGGTTTGTGCATTCCTCTTCAGTTACCAACACCTGACCCAATCAGATCTATCTGCAGGCATGACACTAATAACAATATTTGTTCCAAAATCTGGTGTAATAATTGGAACATTCTCACCTAGTGTATCACTAGTAAATCAGCTCTCCCTCTGTGCTTGGGTAAAGTCAGGTATGATGACAACTGCTGGCTCCCTGTGGTAAGTGTAAGTGACTCCGGCTGTAGAAAACTACTTTCTCTGTTCACTGATCTCTCCTTTCTTACTCTCAGCGGCTGTATGTAATCCCACTGCCAAATCCTGGAGCTATTTTTCTCCCTCACCTTGATGTGCAGACAGTGGCGTAACTAGGGAAAGGGCGCCGGGGCTCATATTCTGGGTGCCATGGGACCGGCGGTGCAGAGCATGGATTCAGGTATGTGTATTTTTTCAAATTGTGTTTACTTGTGTGTATTTGTTGGGGGGGAGGTGGACTACTACTGGGTTGGGACCTCTACTGTGGGCATTACTGGGGGGGACCTCTACTGGGGGCACCACTGGGGTGGACCTCCACTGGGGCACTACTGGGGGGACTAATACTGGGGGTACTGCATCAGGGGGGTGGACTACTACTGGGGGCACTACAGGGTAGCACCTCTACTGGAAGCACTACTGGGGGACACAACTACTGGGGGCACTGCATCGGGGGTTGGACTACTACTGGTGGGCGGCACTACAGGGGGGACCTCTACTATGGGCACTACTGGGGGGACCTCTACTAGGGGCAACACCGGGGGGAACCTCTACTGGGGGCACTGCATTGGGGGGACCACTACTGGGGGGGATCTCTACTGGGAGCACTAATGGGGAAGACTACTACTGGGAGCACTGCATCGGGGGACCACTACTGGGGGCCTGCATAAGGGCGACCACTACTGGGGGCACTGTCTAAGGGGCACTATTGGGGACACTGTATAATGGGAACTAATGGGGGGGTGCATAAGGGGGATCACTGCTGGAGGTACTGTATAAGGGGCACTACTGGGGGCCTGCATAAGAGGGACCACTACTGGGGACATTGCATAGTGGCGATACTGTATAAGGGGCACTACTGGGGGCCTGCATAAGGGGGATCACTACACCACCAGGGGGAACCTCTACTGGGGGCACTGCATTGGGAGGACCACTACTGGGGGGATCTCTACTGGGAGCACTAATGGGGAAGACTACTACTGGGAGCACTGCATCAGGGGACCACTACTGGGGGCCTGCATAAGGGGGACCACTACTGGGGGCACTGTCTAAGGGGCACTATTGGGTGCACTGTATAATGGGAACTAATGGGGGGGTGCATAAGGGCGACCACTGCTGGAGGTACTATATAAGGGGCACTACTGGGGGCCTGCATAAGAGGGACCACTACTGGGGACATTGCATTGTGGCAATACTGTATAAGGGGCACTACTGGGGGCCTGCATAAGGGGGATCACTACATGGGGCACTGCATAGGGGGGACTGTATAAGGGGCACTGCATTAAGGTGCATATGGAATGGAAAGGAATGTTCAGAGTGACAACACAGGGTGTGTGTCATGTAGACACGCCCCATTTTTAAGTGACCACACCCATTTTTCGATGCGCACACATAGGGGGGAGGGGGGGCTCCATTTTTAAATTTGCCCTGGGCTCCAAATACCCTAGTCACGCCACTGTGTGCAGATCACCCACCTCCTTTTTCTGGTCTGCCTCACCTGTATCCATTACTTAAGGCTGTGCATGTGCCCTAGATGAATTGTGGGGCAGTATTTTTTATGGCTGCGATGGCCTGAGCAGCACCGCCAAACCAATAAATTGGTACCTTGCAGTTGTGGGATACCACACTACTACTGTGGGCACTGCATAAGGAGCACTACTACAGGGATCATTGCAAAAGGGGCACTACTACTGGGGGCACTACATAAAGGGGCACTACCACTGGGGATATTCCATAAGGGGCACTATTATAGTGGGCTTTGCATAAGAAGCACTACTACTAGGAGCATTGCATTAGGGTCACTACTACTGGGGACATTACGGTGCATATGGAATGGAAAGGAATGTTCCCAGAATGACGAGAAACGGTGGCATGTCATGTTGACACGGCCCCATTTTACAGTGGCCACGCCCCTTCTTGTGGCATGTGGTCACCCCCAATGTTGCGCGCATGGCTTTGGTGCATGCACACAGTTGGCTAGGTGCCATTTTTCATCTTGCCCTAGGCACCAAAGACTCTAGTTATGCCCACTGTAACTATTGAGGAGTGGTTGATAAGGTTTGCGTGTATACATGACTTAGCGGGTGATTAAGCTGCAGAAGCATTTGCTATCGCAGCTGCTAACATAGTAGCAGCTGCGATATCATTAATATGGTAATATAGCAGGAGGTATCCTGCCCCTGCATGCATTACTGATCCGAACTACATCCAAGGCATAGGCGTCTATATAATGGGTGCAATGTGTGCGGGGCACACGGGCCCCTGGGTCCAGGGGGGTCCACACTGCACACCCTGCACCCATAAGTAATTATACTTACCTTTCCACAGACTCCGGTGTGCTGCTCCGCAGCACCGCACCGGCGCAGCAGAGCAGCACAAAATCACTTGGAAAATGGCGAAGGCCATATTCCCGGTGACCTGCGCATGCTCAGAAAAGATGTCCTCGGGAAAAAGGCACGGCATGAAGACAGAATCTACTGCGCTCAGTGCGCTGACAGATAGGAGGGGGCCCAAACTGAGGCTGCACATGGGCCCCCTTCTCAAGTTAAAACGCCCCTGGTCCAAGGATACAGCATCGGATCATAAGCAATCCTGAGAGAATATAGGATTGCACAAGCCGGCCACTACAAATGAGTAAAAGAGGCTAGGAAATCCCTGTCAGCTCCCTCCCCGCCCAAAAATGGCAGCAGACTATCAATCACTGACAGTCAGCTGACGGACTGCATTGGTGATTGCAGACCCAAACTGCACATGCTCAGTATGTGTCCGGCGGTAATCGGGATTCTGCAATCAGCAGTGCAGGCTCAATCACCCCCTTAGATCCATATAAAGAGAAGATACATTTTTTGCTGTATGCAAGAGAAGATTTTCTTACTAAGTGGACCAGCACAATTTGTCAGTTTATAACAGTTTACTTAGATCAGTGGTTCTCAAACTCTGTCCTCAGGACCCCACACAGTTCACGTTTTCCAGATCACCCAGAAGGTGCACAGATGTATTCATTACTCATTGACACATTTGAAAAGTCTACAGGTGGTGATAATTATATCACTTTTGATTCTATGAGGAGACCTGGAAAACATGCACTGTTTGGGGTCCTAAGGACCGAGTTTGAGAACCTGTGACCTAAGGGCCTGATTCAGAGCCGAACGCTCTGACCAGAGCGCTCGCTCTGAATCAGTGCCCTCCTCCATGAAAATGGAGCGGCCTCCTGGCCGCTCGCATAGCTGTGGGTGACCACCCACAGCATATGCGAGCATCCATGATGATGGACTTGCGACGGGCTTGCGACGGAGACCCTGCGGTAGGGTCCCGCTGCCGCAAGCCCTGGAGTGATTTTGGCTCTATCAGAGCCAAAATCACTCCCACTGACATCACTAGTGATGTCAGTGGGGCCAGCTTCAGACGGTTGGCGTTCCCATCGGAACGCCTCCATCTGGCAGGCACGCCCCCGGCATGCCCACCAAAGTGGGCATGCTTTCAATCAACATCGACAGCACGCCCCCTTTGGTGCAAGACCCGGAGCGATGGAGAGCCCGTCGCTCGCCAGGGCTCGCGCATGCGCACGACGGAGCTCGCTCCGTCGTGCGCATGCGCAGTGGGGGAACATCGACCTGCTTGGGAGCGTCCTGCGCTCGCGAGCGGGTCTGAATGACCCCCTAAATTATTAGCTCAGTAGTGTTGGTGATATCCTCTGAGAGATGCTGTGCCCATGGTCTTGCAACTACGCAGACACAAGGCCAAATAATATATATGATAGTGCAAAGTAATCATTTTGAAGAACAAAAGGTAGAGAAAGAGGAATAAAGTAATTACCGGTATGAGACTAATAGAAAATGGACAATATTGAACTTGCTATACTATCACTAAACAACATTGAACTCTATGCAAGGCGATACAGTTGGTACGTATCTGCATAAGTATAAATGTTCCAGCGTGGATTGCAGTTGCCAATACGCACGCAGTCGGCCGATTGTTGTGCAAGCTGGTCACTGGGGTGGTCGGCTGAATGCAGGCATGCCAGTGTGTTCATACGCCATTTCAGGGGCGTGCATAAATTAGGGGTGAGCGGGTTCGGATTTCTGAAATCCGAACCCCCCCGAGCCCCCCCGATCCGAGTCCGATCCGAGTCAGGCTCGACTTTTCCCGCCTGACTCGGATCTGAAATCGAGGCAAAACATCATCTTCCCGCCTTCCGAGTCTCGCGGGTTTTGGATCCTATATAAGGTACCCACGTCGGCGCCATTTTCTCACTCGGCTGTGGACAGTGAAGAGGGAGGGTGGGAGTTAGGGCTGTGTAGTGTAGTGTAGTGTAGTGCTGCTGTTGTCCACTACTTCAAAGTCCATAGGGGCTGGCTGTGTTGTGCTGTGCTGCTGTTGTTAATAGGGGCTGTGTCCACTACTTCAAAGTCCATAGGGGCTGGCTGGACTGTGTTGTGCAGTCAGTTCTCCATAGGGGCTGTGTCCACTCCAAAGTCCTGTGCAGTGTCCCAGTCCTAAAGGGGTGCTGTAGTGTTGTCCAGGGGGTGCTCTGTCCATCAGGGTTGCTCCCCCCAAGTGCTAAAAAAATAATATATTTTCTGTGTTTGTGAATTGTGTGCGCAGTAGCAGCACGTGCATCAACAAAGTAGTGCCAAGCGTGCGCCTGTGTCATAAGTAAAGGGCCGGCCGGCTTGACCGTTAAAGGGTGCTGTAACCCCCGAAAGTACACTTTATTTCCTGTGTTTGTGAATTGTGTGCGCAGTAGCCGCACGTGCATCAACAAAGTAGTGCCAAGCGTGCGCCTGTGTCATAAGTAAAGGGCCGGCTGGCTTGACCGTTAAGGGTGCTGTAACCCCCGAAAGTACACTCCAGTCCAAACCAAAAAAAAAATTATTTTCTGTGTTTGTGAATTGTGTGCGCAGTAGCCGCACGTGCATCAACAAAGTAGTGCCAAGCGTGCGCCTGTGTCATAAGTAAAGGGCCGGCTGGCTTGACCGTTAAGGGTGCTGTAACCCCCGAAAGTACACTCCAGTCCAAACCAAAAAAAAAATTATTTTCTGTGTTTGTGAATTGTGTGCGCAGTAGCCGCACGTGCATCAACAAAGTAGTGCCAAGCGTGCGCCTGTGTCATAAGTAAAGGGCCGGCTGGCTTGACCGTTAAAGGGTGCTGTAACCCCCAAAGTACACTCCAGTCCAAACCAAAAAAAAAATTATTTTCTGTGTTTGTGAATTGTGTGCGCAGTAGCCGCATGTGCATCAACAAAGTAGTGCCAAGCGTGCGCCTGTGTCATAAGTAAAGGGCCAGCTGGCTTGACCGTTAAAGGGTGCTGTAACCCCCAAAGTACACTCCAGTCCAAACCAAAAAAAAATTTATTTTCTGTGTTTGTGAATTGTGTGCGCTGTAGCCGCACGTGCATCAACAAAGTAGTGCCAAGCGTGCGCCTGTGTCATAAGTAAAGGGCCGGCTGGCTTGACCGTTAAGGGTGCTGTAACCCCCGAAAGTACACTCCAGTCCAAACCAAAAAAAAAATTATTTTCTGTGTTTGTGAATTGTGTGCGCAGTAGCCGCACGTGCATCAACAAAGTAGTGCCAAGCGTGCGCCTGTGTCATAAGTAAAGGGCCGGCTGGCTTGACCGTTAAAGGGTGCTGTAACCCCCAAAGTACACTCCAGTCCAAACCAAAAAAAAAATTATTTTCTGTGTTTGTGAATTGTGTGCGCAGTAGCCGCACGTGCATCAACAAAGTAGTGCCAAGCGTGCGCCTGTGTCATAAGTAAAGGGCTGGCTGGCTTGACCGTTAAAGGGTGCTGTAACCCCCGAAAGTACACTCCAGTCCAAACCAAAAAAAAATTATTTTCTGTGCTTGTGAATTGTGTGCGCAGTAGCCGCACGTGCATCAACAAAGTAGTGCCAAGCGTGCGCCTGTGTCATAAGTAAAGGGCCGGCTGGCTTGACCGTTAAGGGTGCTGTAACCCCCCGAAAGTACACTCCAGTCCAAACCAAAAAAAAAATTATTTTCTGTGTTTGTGAATTGTGTGCGCAGTAGCCGCACGTGCATCAACAAAGTAGTGCCAAGCGTGCGCCTGTGTCATAAGTAAAGGGCCGGCTGGCTTGACCGTTAAGGGTGCTGTAACCCCCGAAAGTACACTCCAGTCCAAACCAAAAAAAAAATTATTTTCTGTGTTTGTGAATTGTGTGCTCAGTAGCCGCACGTGCATCAACAAAGTAGTGCCAAGCGTGCGCCTGTGTCATAAGTAAAGGGCCGGCTGGCTTGACCGTTAAAGGGTGCTGTAACCCCCAAAGTACACTCCAGTCCAAACCAAAAAAAAAATTATTTTCTGTGTTTGTGAATTGTGTGCGCAGTAGCCGCATGTGCATCAACAAAGTAGTGCCAAGCGTGCGCCTGTGTCATAAGTAAAGGGCCAGCTGGCTTGACCGTTAAAGGGTGCTGTAACCCCCAAAGTACACTCCAGTCCAAACCCAAAAAAAATTTATTTTCTGTGTTTGTGAATTGTGTGCGCAGTAGCCGCACATGCATCAACAAAGTAGTGCCAAGCGTGCGCCTGTGTCATAAGTAAAGGGCCGGCTGGCTTGACCGTTAAAGGGTGCTGTAACCCCCGAAAGTACACTCCAGTCCAAACCAAAAAAAATTATTTTCTGTGTTTGTGAATTGTGTGCGCAGTAGCCGCACGTGCATCAACAAAGTAGTGCCAAGCGTGCGCCTGTGTCATAAGAAAAGGGCCGGCTGGCTTGACCGTTAAGGGTGCTGTAACCCCCGAAAGTACACTCCAGTCCAAACCAAAAAAAAATTATTTTCTGTGTTTGTGAATTGTGTGCGCAGTAGCCGCACGTGCATCAACAAAGTAGTGCCAAGAGTGCGCCTGTGTCATAAGTAAAGGGCCGGCTGGCTTGACCATTAAAGGGTGCTGTAACCCCCGAAAGTACACTCCAGTCCAAACCAAAAAAAAATTATTTTCTGTGTTTGTGAATTGTGTGCGCAGTAGCCGCACGTGCATCAACAAAGTAGTGCCAAGCGTGCGCCTGTGTCATAAGTAAAGGGCCGGCTGGCTTGACCGTTAAGGGTGCTGTAACCCCCGAAAGTACACTCCAGTCCAAACCAAAAAAAAAATTATTTTCTGTGTTTGTGAATTGTGTGCTCAGTAGCCGCACGTGCATCAACAAAGTAGTGCCAAGCGTGCGCCTGTGTCATAAGTAAAGGGCCGGCTGGCTTGACCGTTAAAGGGTGCTGTAACCCCCGAAAGTACACTCCAGTCCAAACCAAAAAAAAAATTATTTTCTGTGTTTGTGAATTGTGTGCGCAGTAGCCCCATGTGCATCAACAAAGTAGTGCCAAGCGTGCGCCTGTGTCATAAGTAAAGGGCCAGCTGGCTTGACCGTTAAAGGGTGCTGTAACCCCCAAAGTACACTCCAGTCCAAACCCAAAAAAAATTTATTTTCTGTGTTTGTGAATTGTGTGCGCAGTAGCCGCACGTGCATCAACAAAGTAGTGCCAAGCGTGCGCCTGTGTCATAAGTAAAGGGCCGGCTGGCTTGACCGTTAAGGGTGCTGTAACCCCCGAAAGTACACTCCAGTCCAAACCAAAAAAAAAATGATTTTCTGTGTTTGTGAATTGTGTGCGCAGTAGCCGCACCTGCATCAACAAAGTAGTGCCAAGCGTGCGCCTGTGTCATAAGTAAAGGGCCGGCTGGCTTGACCGTTAAAGGGTGCTGTAACCCCCAAAGTACACTCCAGTCCAAACCAAAAAAAAAATTATTTTCTGTGTTTGTGAATTGTGTGCGCAGTAGCCGCACATGCATCAACAAAGTAGTGCCAAGCGTGCGCCTGTGTCATAAGTAAAGGGCCGGCTGGCTTGACCGTTAAAGGGTGCTGTAACCCCCGAAAGTACACTCCAGTCCAAACCAAAAAAAAATTATTTTCTGTGTTTGTGAATTGTGTGCGCAGTAGCCGCACGTGCATCAACAAAGTAGTGCCAAGCGTGCGCCTGTGTCATAAGTAAAGGGCCGGCTGGCTTGACCGTTAAGGGTGCTGTAACCCCCGAAAGTACACTCCAGTCCAAACCAAAAAAAAATTATTTTCTGTGTTTGTGAATTGTGTGCGCAGTAGCCGCACGTGCATCAACAAAGTAGTGCCAAGAGTGCGCCTGTGTCATAAGTAAAGGGCCGGCTGGCTTGACCGTTAAAGGGTGCTGTAACCCCCGAAAGTACACTCCAGTCCAAACCAAAAAAAAATTATTTTCTGTGTTTGTGAATTGTGTGCGCAGTAGCCGCACGTGCATCAACAAAGTAGTGCCAAGCGTGCGCCTGTGTCATAAGTAAAGGGCCGGCTGGCTTGACCGTTAAAGGGTGCTGTAACCCCCGAAAGTACACTCCAGTCCAAACCAAAAAAAAATTATTTTCTGTGTTTGTGAATTGTGTGCGCAGTAGCCGCACGTGCATCAACAAAGTAGTGCCAAGCGTGCGCCTGTGTCATAAGTAAAGGGCCGGCTGGCTTGACCGTTAAAGGGTGCTGTAACCCCCCGAAAGTACACTCCAGTCCAAACCAAAAAAAAATAATTTTCTGTGTTTGTGAATTGTGTGCGCAGTAGCCGCACGTGCATCAACAAAGTAGTGCCAAGCGTGCGCCTGTGTCATAAGTAAAGGGCCGGCTGGCTTGACCGTTAAGGGTGCTGTAACCCCCAAAAGTACACTCCAGTCCAAACAAAAAAAAAATTATTTTCTGTGTTTGTGAATTGTGTGCGCAGTAGCCGCACGTGCATCAACAAAGTAGTGCCAAGAGTGCGCCTGTGTCATAAGTAAAGGGCCGGCTGGCTTGACCGTTAAAGGGTGCTGTAACCCACAAAGTACACTCCAGTCCAAACCAAAAAAAAAATTATTTTCTGTGTTTAGCCGCACGTATATATCAAATCGATATAACATAAATGGAGGACCAAACTTTCTCCGATAAAAATAAAATAGAGAAAGATCAAGAACCACTTCCTCCTAGTGCTGAAGCTGCTGCCACTAGTCATGACATAGACGATAACATGCCATCAACGTCGTCTGCTAAGGCCGATGCCCAATGTCATAGTAGAGGGCACATACAATCCCAAATGGCAAAGTTCAGGAAAATGACCTTGAAAAAGACATTTAAATCAGCTGAAGAGAAACGTAAACTTGCCAATATGCCATTTACGACACGGAGTGGCAAGGAACGGCTAAGGTCGATCCCTAGTATGTTCATGACTAGTGGTTCAGCTTCACATGACGATGGAAGCCCTCCTCCCACTAAAAAAATCAAAAGAGTTAAGCTGGTAAAAGCACAGCGAAGAACTGTGCTTTCTAAGAAGATATCACAAATCCCCAAGGAGAGTCCAAGTGTGGTGGTGGTTGCGATGCCTGACCTTCCCAACACTGGACGGGAAGAGGTGGCTCTTTCCACCATTTGCACGCCCCCTGCAAGTGCTGAAAGGAGCACCCACAGTCCACTTGCTGATATGCAAATTGAAGATGTCACTGTTGAAGTACAACAGGATGAGGATACTGGTGTAGCTGGCGCTGAGGAGGAAGTTGGCGAGGAGGATTCTGATGGTGATGTGGTTTGTTTAAATCAGGCTCCGGGGGAGACAGTTGTTGTCCGTGGGATGAAAAAGCCCATCACGGTCATGCCTGGGCAGAAGACCAAACATTCCACCTCTTTGGTCTGGCAATATTTCTATCCAAATCCGGACAACAACTGTCTTGTCATATGTACCATATGTAAAGGTGAAATAAGTAGGGGTAGGGATGTCAACCACCTAGGAACATCCTCCCTTATACGGCACCTGCAGCGCGTTCATAAAAAGTTACTGTCAAGTTCAGAAACTTTGGCTAAGACCGTAAGCAGTCCAGGGACACCTAAATCCCGTTGTCCTGTTGTATCCAAGCGCCTGCAAACCACACCGTCAACTCCCTCCTCGTCAATTTCCTCCTTAGTCAGGATCGGAAGTAGTCCTGCAGGCCATGTCACTGGCATGACTGACTCTCCTATCCGGGATTCCTCTGGAGGATCCTGCATTGCTACGCCTACTGCTGCCGCTGCTGCTGTTGCTGCTGCTGGGAGTCGTTCATCATCCCAGAGAGGAAGTAGGAACACCACTACTTTTACTAAACAATTGACCCTCCAACAGTCCTTAGCGAGGAGGATGAAGTACGACAGCAGTCATCCTGAAGCAAAACGTATAACTGAGGCCTTGACTGCTATGTTGGTGTTAGACGTGCATCCGGTATCCGCCATTAGTGCAGTGGGATTTAGACAATTGATGGAGGTAGTGTGTCCCCGGTTCCAAATCCTGTCTAGATTCCACTTCACTAGGCAGGCGATACCGAGACTGTACAGAAACGTCAGAAAAAGTGTCCTCAGTGTCCTGAAAAATGCCGTTGTACACAATGTCCACTTAACCACGGACATGTGGACAAGTGGAACAGGGCAGACTAAGGACTATATGACTGTGACAGCCCACTGGGTAGATGTATCACCTTACGCAGCAACAGCAGCAGCGTCACCAGTAGCAGCATCTCAGAAACGCCAGCTCGTTACAAGGCAGGCTACGCTGTGTATCACCGGTTTCAGTAAGAGGCACACTGCCGACAACCTCTTAGAGAAACTGAGGGAAATCATCGCCCAGTGGCTTACCCCACTTAGACTCTCCTGGGGATTTGTGATATCTGACAACACCACCAATATTGTGCGGGCATTACATCTGGGCAAATTCCAGCACGTCCCATGTTTTGCTCACACAATAAACTTGGTGGTGCAGAATTTTCTGAAAAGCGACAGGGGCGTGCAGGAGACGCTTTGGGTGGCCCGAAAAATTTCTGGCCACTTTCGCCATTCAGCGACTGCGTGCCGAAGACTGGAGCGCCAGCAAACACTCTTGAACCTGCCCCGCCATCACCTGAAGCAAGAGGTTGTGATGCGGTGGAACTCAACCCTCTATATGCTTCAGAGGATGGAGGAGCAGCAAAAGGCCATACAAGCCTATACATCCACCTATGACATAGGCAAAGGAGGGGGTATGCACCTGACTCAAGCGCAGTGGAGAATGATTTCCGTGTTGTGCAAGGTTCTCCAGCCCTTCGAACTTGCCACACGTGAAGTCAGTTCAGACACTGCCAGCTTGAGTCAGGTCATTCCCCTCATCAGGCTTTTGCAGAAGCAGCTGGAGAAAGTGAAGGAGGAGCTAAGACGGAGCGATTCCGCTCGGCATGTGGGACTTGTGGATGAAGCCCTTCATTCGCTTTGCCAGGATTCCAGGGTGGTCAATCTGTTGAAATCAGACCACTACGTTTTGGCCACCGTGCTCGATCCTAGGTTTAAAGCCTATGTGGTGTCTCTCTTTCCGGCCGACACAAGCCTGCAGAGGTGCAAAGACCTGCTGGTGAACACACTGTCAGCTGAAGCGGAACGTGACACGTCAACGGCTCCTTCTTCATTTTCTCCTGCAACTGGGGCTGCCAGGAAAAAACTTAGGTATCCTAAGCAACCCGCTGGCGGTGATGCAGGGCAGGCAGGACCAAGTTTGGACATCTGGTCCGGACTGAAGGACCTGGCAACAATTTCTGACATGTCTACTGTCACTGCATATGATACTGTCACCATTGACAGAATGGTGGAGGATTACATCGGTGACAGCATCCAAGTAGGCATGGCAGACAGTCCATACCTGTACTGGCAGGAAAAAGAGGCAATTTGGAGGCCCCTGTACAAACTGGCTCTATTTTACCTGAGTTGCCCCCCCTCCAGTGTGTACTCCGAAAGAGTGTTTAGTGCAGCCGGGAACCTTGTCAGCGAAAGGCGTAGGAGGTTGCTTCCACAGAATGTGGAGAAGATGATGTTCATCAAAATGAATTATCAGCTCTTCCAGGGAGACCAGCCTCCAGAAGGTACAGAGGGACCTGTGGTGGTGGATTCAAGTGGGGACGAGTTAATACTTTGTGAGGATGAGGATGTACACACTGAAGAGGGTGAGGAATCGGTGGATGAGGAGGATGAGGATGACATCTTGCCTCCATAGAGCCAGTTTGTGCAGGGACACATTAATTGCCAGCTTGTTTTGTGGGGGCCCAAACGAACCAATCATTTCAGCCACAGTTGTGTGGCAGACCCGGGCGCTGAAATGATTGGTTTGTTAAAGTGTGCATGTCCTGTTTATACAACATAAGGGTGGGTGGGAGGGCCCAAGGACAATTCCATCTTGCACCTCTTTTTTTTCTTTGCATTATGTACAGTTTGGGGCCTAGTTTTTCAAACTGCCATCCTGTCTGCCACTGCAGTTTCACGCCTAGATGGGTCACGTGTTTGTGCCGCCCACTCGTGTCGCTTAGCATAGTCATCCAGCTACCTCGGTGCAACGTTTTGGACATAAAAACACTATTGTGAGGTGTGAGGTGTTCAGAATAGACTGGAAATGAGTGGAAATTAAGGTTATTGAGGTTAATAATAGCATAGGAGCAGAAAAACCTACAAATTCTGTGATTTTAGCTGTTTTTATGCTTTTTTAAAAAAAAATACAGATCCAAAACACAAAACCCAGAACCCAAAACACGGAAGGGTGGTTTTGGCAAAACCAATCCAGATCCAAAACACGAAGAAAGATCCAGATCCAAAACCAAAACACAAAACACGAAAAGTGGCCGGTGCACACCCCTAGCATAAATTATCCACTGCGTAGCCATACGCAGCCTGAGGTCTCATAGCATATGTGGCTGTTAGCAATTTCTGAGTACGGTTAGGGCTTGTGCAAGTGTGCGTATGGGTCCGATGGTACTCGATTGTACCGATGGTTTCGTTATTCTGCTAAGTATTATGAATGTGTGTATGGTAAAGTGGGCGTCCTTATGAAGTGCTGAGTTTGCATTCCGATTGCAGTGGAGTGCCTTGTTATCGCATTGAACGCAGCTCCTCCCAGGCAGTTCCGATGGGGCATTTTGCAAGAGGCTGAGCTGCTGCCAGGTGACTCAGACTGACTGTATTACCGGCGCTCTCTTCTGTGCCGCAGGTGAAGGTATTACATGTGGGGGGTGCCCAGTGGGGGAGGGGCTGCCGGCGGGGGATTAATTCCAGCGCGCGGGGGTGGGGTGGGAAGTTTGAAGGCGGGGGTGTTGGGGTTTGGGTGTTGCGCAGTACAAATTAATCAGCCAATTGCATGCGTAAAACAACTGCATTCCTTGCTGAATCAGGCACTGAGGGCCTGATTCAGAGCCGAAAGCTCTGACCAGAGCGCTCGCTCTGAATCAGGGCCCTCCTCCCTAAAAATGGAGCGGCCTCCTGGCCGCTCATATAGCTGTGGGTGACCACCCACAGCTATAGCGAGTGGCCATGATGATGGTTGCGATGGTCTTTGACCATCGCGACCAATGGGCTTGCGACGAGACCCTGCGGTAGGGTCTCGCTGCCGCAAGCCCAGGAGTGATTTTGGCTCTATCAGAGCCAAAATCACTCCCACTGACATCATTACTGATGTCAGTGGGGCCGGGCTCAGACGGTAGGCGTTCCCATGGGAACGCCTCCGTCTGGCAGCCACGCCCCCGGCACGCCCATCAAAGGGGGCGTGCTGTCAGTCACCATCGACAGCACGCCCCCTTTGGTGCGAGACCCCGAGCGACGTATTCCTCGTCGCTCGCCGGGTCTCGCACATGCGCACGACGGAGCTCCCTCCATCGTGCACATGCGCATTCGGCAAACATCGACCTGCTTGCGAGCGTCCTTTGCTCGCGAGCGAGTCTGAATGACCCCCTGAGTCTGCACACGAGCCCCCTCCTCTCTTAAAATGTCCCTGCTCAGAAAGGTGTGTTAGTAGTGTCAACTATTACAATAGTATGAAGGAGTAATCCCACTGACCACAATAATCTCTGGTTGCAGAGTTCTCTCCTTTTAGTGATGGTTAAAGGAAAAAATTCCTGATAAAACTGTAGTTGGATGTTTCTCGTAGAACATGTGACTAACCTCTGGCTGTTTCCATTATATGTTCATAAAACCCAAGAAACAATTATAAAATATGGTGGTATATTTTGTATTAGCCACTGTAGCCTTAGAACGTAAAAGGATTCCTCCCTGGTGACGTCTGTATGTACAGGAGATGCTGGAGATCAGTGTATGCACAGTACAGCAGGGGCCGAAGCAGGAGGTAAAGTGATCGCATATGCGATCCCTTTACTTATTACTAATCACCAGTCTGTCCCAGGGACTCAGGATTCATACTGTAGATTCCAGCATTCAAAGATATCTTCTTGCCACAAACTGTGGCAATAAGGCATTTAAATAATGCTTGACTGGTATTAAGGGACCTAAAGAATGCCATAAAATATATTTCTAACCCCATTACATCACCACTCACAACCTGAATTGCTAACACAAGGCAGGATGGATACATGGATTCATGTTGTTTATGCCCAAACTCATTATTGTAAATAAATAAAGCTGACCTATTATTTTTGAACCGCGTTAACTTGGTCTGTGTCTTTATTTTTGAGAAAATATGGTTTTAAAGAACTTATGGTTACATCCATCATCTGACGATAGAGAGTTTAATAAAGAACATGCATTCCAAAATGCATTTTGTACCTCCTGCTCATTTATATGACTCTGTAAAGCAAATTAAAAACTAGTTTATTTTACAGTGCAAAATTTGGCTCATGTATGCATGATTTCTACAAACAATAGCAATTAATGCCTCCTGTCCATATCCAGTGTTAAAAATACTTGGATAGTGAAAGATGATGTCATCTTTAATAACAAAGTGGAAGCTGCTCAAATCAATTTGGCAATACTCTTCAGGTGCATGAAAGGGAGGTGTCATGCTAAACAAAAAAACAGAAAGGGGGTTTTCCCCAGATGTCTCCCAGTACATTAAATTGTACCTGCAACAATACCTGAAAACTATATGGTAATAGAAATTTAGTGATATTTGTTGCATGCATTTGCAAATACATGGTAAGCCACTAGGCCAACTTCACGGCTTCTCTGATAACTGGTGGTCCCTACACTGCATGATAACAGTACCCACTCTGGGCCATGTAATACCCCTTTTACACCGGAGCTAAAACCCGGGTTATTGCAGGGTTAACCCGGGCAGCTCCTTGGTGTAAAAGGGGCGAGTGACCCGGCAATCCAACCCAGGTAAATAGCAGGGTTTAACACGGGCGTAGCCCGTGCAACCCTGCTGTGTGTACGGCGCACTCCGGGTCTTGATGACCTGCAGTGCGCCGCAAGCCGGACGATTGGTCCGGCTTCAGTGACTCTTGGAGATGACGTCATCTCCAAGCGTCCACTGTCACACCGGAAAAGCCTGGTCTATGCACCTGTGGTGCCCTGTGTGATGGCACCAGCCGCACTACCCTAGCTACGGCCCTGCCTGGGAGTCACACCTGGGACCTCCAATTAGCACTATAATAAACAAAAATTGATTTCGGCCTGATTCAGATATGGGAATAGAGTAAAGGTGCGTACACACTTGTAAATATTTTAAACGACTGAAAGATAACGATATCGTTATCGTTAAGTCGTTCACTATATGGACCAGTGTGTACGCCAAAAAAGATGAACCATAACAATGAACGAACAACGATGCGCGCTCCAGCAGGTCGTTGGTCATTGTCGTTCATCGCCCGAACATGCAGGCCAACCTGACAATATTGTCAGGTTGTTGCATGTTCGGGGATGAGGGAGGGTGCCCAGCACTGAACGATGTTGTTCATGATATCATGCAGTGTGTGTGCTCAATGTCGTTATCGAGAGAATCGTCTTGTGTGTACGACCTTAAGACAGAGCAAGTAACTCTGTACCTAGACAAACCATGTTGCAATGCAAAGGGTGCAAATACATAAATTTGTTTGCATGTGGGGTAAATACTGGCTGCTTTTGCATGTAACTCACAAATGCTAGACAGCTTTATTTTTACACTGCAAGTTAGATGTCAGTTTGGACACACCCCTCCCATATCTAAATCTCCCTGAACATTTTAAATCAACCCCACCTGCAGTGTAGCATGGTTTTATCAAGCTGCACAGTTATACCCCTTTTACACCGGAGCTAAAACCCGGGTTTTTGAAGGGTTAACCCGGGCAGCTCCCTGGTGTAAAAGGGCAGAGGGTTGGATCGCCGGGTCGAGTGACCCGGCAATCCAACCCAGGTAACTAGCAGGGTTTAACACGGGCGTAGCCCGTGAAACCCTGCTATGAGAACAGCGCACTCTGGGTCACGATGACATGGAGTGCACTGCTAGCCGGCCGATTGGTCCGGCTTCAGTGGCGCTTGGAGATGACGTCATCTCCAAGCGTCCACTTTCACTCCGCAAAAGCCGGGTCTATGCAGACCCGACTGCGGTGTGAGCGGCGCTGACTCGGGAATATCCTGAGTCAGCGCCGGCAAAATTCCGGGTCTGATCCGGATAGGAACTTTGTTCCAACTCCGGATCAGACCCGGAATTTAGGTGTAAAAGGGGTATTACTTGCTCTTTCTTATTCTATTCCCAAATCTGAATCTGGGGCCTTTATTCCAACTCTCTAAAAATAATAGGCAAAAAAAATTATCAAAAAAAGTTTTCACATTGTGCTTTAAACATCTAGGGACATTCTCCAGTTTGCGAAGAGGATTCATCATACTTTTGGACGATGATGCAGACGATTCACTGGATTTGTTTCTTAGAGACAAAATAAAACCCCTTGTGCTGTCTCGGACTTTCTGGCTTGTATGGAGGATGGAGTCATATCTCCGAGAAAAAAGAGAAAGCAGTCGCACTAAATCCTGGTGACGGCATGAAATCTAAATTAAACCCAGAAGCTGCTAGACAGTGAAGGAGGGGAGATTACTGCACCGCCGGAATTAAGCATGTGAATAGAATCTGTCTACTGCCAAAGAGGATGCATTTGAATCAAAGCTTTTTTTTTAAAAAGTGACCATGCCCTAAATCTCCCAGCTGAACAAATCCTACACAAAGTGGCTATAAAAAGAAAATTGTCTAAGCTCCTCAAGTACATATTCATGTAAACTTTATATATGGACTGTGCAAAGTGTGACAATCACTATATGAAGATGAAAGTAATCACTGGAATACTTGATTCACATGTGTTATCGTCCAGAACTTGATAAATATGATGGGAGATTTAGGGGTAAATTTACTAAGATGGGAGTTCTATTAAGAAGAGATGTTGCCCATAGCAACCAATCAGATTCCAGGTATTATCTTCTAGAAGGTGCTAGATAAATGAGAAGTAGAAACTGATTGGTTGCTATGGGCAACATCACTTCTTAAATAGAACTCCCATCTTAGTAAATTTACCCCTTAGTTTAACATAACTGTTGAGTTGTTCGATGGAAAACGGATATATAAAATTTTGAGTGCAATTTACCTTTTTCAGATCATCACAACTAGTGGGAGATTTATCAAACTTTCTAAAGAGGACAACTGGCAACCAATCATATTCTAGCTAGCAATTTATAGACTGTTCTATATAAATGGTAGCTAGCATTTGATTGATTGCTACGGACAACACTTCCACTTGTCTTGTTCAGAAGGTTTGATAAATCTCCCCCCGTAGACTTTTGTCTATCATGGTTGAATTGAATTCATTGGATTGAAATAATAATAATTTCCAGCAAAGCACATGGGTTTGCTGAGCAAGTTGGCAATTTCTATGGAGGAGTAGAGGTTTGCAATTGCTGGATGGAGTAAGAGGCCTCTATCATTTGACCCCATGTTATTTTACTATATTTTGAAATGAGAAAAGGTGGCGTAGAGCATGAGCATACCTATAATGGGCGCAGGGTGTCCAGTGCACACGGGCTCCTGTGTCCATTTTCTGCATGCGCAATAGAGAAATAATTTGCATGGTGCCAGAGTCTATGCAGTACATGCACCAGCGGAGAGAAAGCAGAGACTACACACAGACCCCCTCCTCTCTTAGAAGTCTATTCATTATCACTTAATTTCCTCAAAAGAAGATCAAAATGAACATTTTCACCTACTTTTGTATAAATGAAAGATCGGGGCTATTCATTATAAAGGTAATGCAGGAGATATCACTGATATCTCCTGCTTACCTTTCAGCCCCGATCTGGCCCGCTATCCCCATACACTAGTATGAGGACCTTAATTAAGTCTAGCTCCGAAAATATTCCCCATCTTCAGATGGCATTTGCTCCTGCACATCCGCTCCTTCCCTATTTGAAGGAGTCCCGAGTTGCGAAAAGGGATCCTCTAGGATCCCTCCACCCCTATCCGGCTCCTTCCATCAGACGCCAGGACTTTGTGCACCTGCATGTACTATAGTTCTGATTTGTGTCTCTGCATTGTACTTTATTAGAGAAAAAGAACAATCTCTCAATTAATAAAATCAAAGGAGGTTGGACTGTGAAGTGTTGTATGAACTTAAGTGCTCCTTCAAAGATTTTTCCCCATCCCCACACTTAGAGGTGCATTTGTAGTTTGTGTCTCTCCTTAAAATGCACTGGGAACAACTAGGATGTCAGCTGTCTGATTTTTAAAAAAAATATATTCTGCTCCCTTTAATAGCTATAAAGGGGCTTAGTTAGAGTTGGATACTTTTTATGTGCTGAACATATGTAGAAAACAGGGGCAGCTAAGGGGAGAGGGCTGAGTGGGCCATTACCTGGAGACAGAGCCGTAACTAGACTTTTTGGTGCCCTGTGCCAGAAAGAGCATTGGTGCCCCCCTCTTTTTTCAAAGGGACATAATGCACCCAAAAAAGGGCCATGGCCTCATGGGGAAGGGCCAGGGAAGAGATAGGAGAGGCCAGGAGATGCTGGGGATGAAATAAGAGGAAGCTACAAGCAAGAATAATAATAAACAAAAATTTGACAGGCCCAAACAGCGCCCCCTGCCCTGTGGTGCCCTGTGCAAAGGCACCGGCCACACTACCCTAGCTACGGCCCTGCCTGGAGAGCTCTAACCTACGTCCATCCGCTCCTGTCCCCTCTGCTCCAGTTCTGCTGCTTCTGCAGCAGGGGAACATTCGAACATGCATGGCATCAGTGTGAAAGAAGAGAAAAGCATGCTTCTGCTATCACCCACCATTGAAAAC
The DNA here is from genome assembly GCA_031769625.1 of Taudactylus pleione. Taxonomy (NCBI): domain Eukaryota; kingdom Metazoa; phylum Chordata; class Amphibia; order Anura; family Myobatrachidae; genus Taudactylus; species Taudactylus pleione. The sequence goes on along the minus strand of JAUIMM010000015.1, from coordinate 5,959,605 downwards.
CTTTGAGTGGGTGTACGGATACCGAGGCCACCAGTGCAACAGCATTCTCTACAGCGGCTAAGGAGATTGTCTACTTTGTGGCCAGAGACAGGGTGGTCTACAACACTCAGGAGCAAAAGCAGAAGTTGTACATATGCCACAACAATGATATTATCAGGAAACAGGCGTAGCTTTACCCTCATAGGGCATGTCTGGCGCGGCTCAGGTGTAATACTTACCACCAATGCCAGGTGTCCTCTATATCACCTTACCTGTACTGTATATCTCTCTCACCTTTGATGTATATCTGTTAGGGTTCAGCCTGGAATCGGCTGTTACTCACCATGGGACCGGATTCCCCTGACTAGCAGTGCAGTCAGACACCTGGGGGTAAATTTACTAAAGTGATTAGATTCTAGCTATGATCTTCTAGAAGGTGCTAGTTAAATGTTAAGTAGAATCTGATTGGTTGCTATGGGCAACATCACTTTTAAAACTCACTCCTAAAAACTCTCACTTTAGTAATTTTACCTCCTGGTGTGGTGGTGGGTGACACACTGAGTATTCTCCCCAGGGCACAGATGGCTTCAATGCAATCCTCCTTATCGGAGTTCCTGCTGCGGCAGTCAAGGGCGCAGCTATGTTATTTGTCTCACCTTACCGTCTCTCATCCAATGGTAGCCTTAGCAGCTCAGCTGACTTTCTCCTCCAATGGACAGCTACCTAAGAGTATTTAGCCAGACTCCAGGAACAGGAAGTTGCCTGAACAACTTTTCTACTTCCAGTGACAGTTTGCTGTGACATCGTTCCAAGCTCCACACTATATCTACCAGTGATTGTTCCCAGCGATATTCACTAGTGTTAACTCCAGTGTAATTTCCTAATTAGTTTCTCTAGTGCTACTCTGATGCTACCCTGTGTCTGACTCTTCAGTGTATATTTCAGTTCATCCTCCGTGTGCTGATTCCTAGTGTTCTACCCCTACGCTACCCTGCATCTGGATACTTCAGCTACACTTCAATACATAGTCTGTGTGCCAGTCTCCAGCACTACACTCCAGTACTTACCCTTCGTCTGGATACTTCATCTACACCTCAGTGGATAGTCCATGTGCCAGTTTCCAGTACTACACTCCAGTACTTACCCTGTGTCTGGATACTTCAGCTACACCTCAGTGCAGAGTCCGTGTGCCAGTCTCTAGTACTACACTCCAGTACTGACCCCATGTCTGTATACCTCCGAGCTTACTTCAGTCTTCTTGCTAGATCCAGGTACCTGACCAAGGGGCCGCAACTTGCTTACTGGGTTCAGCAGAAGCCCATATCCCAATTGGAGGGGTCACTGGCAAAGACCTCCCCGTAAGTTAGACTCCGAGTCTTTGGAAAGGTCTCGTCAACATTCGGATCTAGCTGATGAGGAAAACTTACATACAACCCCCTCGATTATTGTTCTCTCCGCATCCTAGTACCCTGGCTTCCTGTCCTTCGGCAGAAGACCCCCAGAGATCGATCCTGACAATATCACTATGAGGGGTTACACTGTACAGGCAGATATGCTATAAGGGGTGTATCTATATTGGGTGCAGGGTGTGCCGTGCACTCGGTCCCCGGGTCCAACGAGTCTAACACTGCACACCCTGCACCCATTTATGCAATACCATGGCACCCATTTTCCAGCAATCTGTACGGTAAACTTTGGGCACTAGAGTGCGCCCGGAGTCTACTGCGCATGCGCAGAACACCAGAAAAAATGGCTGCGGTGGCCATTTTCCGGTGATCTGAGCAGCGCTGACACCCGCCGCGGGACCATGGACATTTAAGTCTAAAATAATATGGGTGCAGGGTGTGCGGTGCGGGGCCACCACTGCACCCATTATAGATACGCCACTGGTCAGATGCCATACTAGTATGTACTGTATACTTACATTCCACAACAGTGTAGAGATGTAGCTTGATAGTTTTAGTAGTGAATCCTTAAGTCACTTTATCCAATTGTAGACAATATAATAGCATAATGATATGTCATATATACAGGACTCGACTTTGTATGTGATATGTAATTAATCACAAATAACTCAACATATGTTTACCTATTTCAAAATCTCATGGGAAAAATGTTATATAGTACTGTAGTTGAAATCACAACTTCCAGCAGGGGAATATGGGAGGGTACAGATAAGTGGTCCGGGCTGATGAGGGAGTCTGTCAACGTTGATAATACTGACCAGAAACTGCTTCTCATTCAGTGACATTACTGTGATTTACAGGCAGTTTGCGTCCAGTATCACCGGCGATGGATAAATTAAGCAGGAAGCCCATTCACCAGGCCCCTGTCGCTCAGGGGGAATAACGGACCAGTTACGCACATCTTCCTCAGAGAAGTAGCGCAGCTTTTTAACTGTACTCTGTGTGTAAGTCCCCTGAGGCCAAGAAAAAGATGGCAATGTAAGTAAGTAGAAGAGGAATCACTTTCTACCTGTATGTGCAGCTGTACTTCCCACCCATTCCACTGTGTTTGTCTGTCCATATCTCCCCCTCTGTTTGTCGCTCTACAGTTTTGTATCTGCCTCGGGATCTGGTCTAAAGATCTGCAGTAAAAAGGTCGACAATGTACAATAGACACCAGGGTCCAAATGTAATAGGGTGTGAGTTGTTTCGCACATATGGAATCGCATCTCCTCACTTCTTTAAAAGTTGCGAGCATGACTCTAAATTCGCGCATGTAATAGGTAGTGTTATTTCAGCTACCCATGCAGTTTGCATGCTTCGTCTTGTGATGAAACTCACAGGAAAAGGCGCAAATTTTAGATCAACTGGAATGCGATTTGCATTTCTCCAAGCATACTGACACAAACAGATTCACCCATTGGCAGGGCAAAGTCCCATGACTTATACATCACACACACTATATAAACCCAAGAGGCACCATTTTGTGCTTTGATAGGGAGTAAGGAGCTGGATGCATGACAGGAGGATTTGGGGAAAATTCTTTGCAGCATGGCAGGCAGGAGAGCTGGGGAGCTCAGCAGAGGCTGGAGGAGGAGGAGAATCAGGTGATTGTCAGGCAGAGTCACAGTCAGGAGGAGGTTGCTTTGTCTGACTAGGAAGTGCAAGAGGAGGATGATGACACAGAGGTAGAGGAGGAAAATGAAGATGAGGGGGAGGATGAAGAGGAGGAGGCTGAGGCTGCTGGCCCTTTGCGTGGGAAGCTGCGCTGTGGGTGCAATATTCGCTTCACCTATGAAGAAAATTCTGCACTGGTACATGCTATGGTACCAGTGTTCACACGTCTCCTGTGAGGACCCTCACATTGTACCCCCCTGGCCAGAAAGAAACAAATGTGTATTTGGCATCACAGATGCTGTTAATGCTGCCCGTAGCTGCAAATGTGAAATTTACAACGTGAAGAAGCGTTTCAACGATATAAAACGTGTGTTAAAGGGCAAAATGGTGGATGAAGTGAAGCAGTCCCGCAAGACCGGTGGTGGGCGTCACATCACCATACAGTACACATCTTATGAACAAGAGCTGAAATAAAGCATTCCCCCAGAGTTCCTACCCGGGACTCATATTGAGGATACAGACAGACCTCCAAACCCGGCCCCTATTGGTGAGTAACATAACAATGCTCATATTACATACTTATACTAGCATATTTTTCTTTCCTGTTTGTAATGCTCTATTTCTGTACAATCATCTGCTGCTGTAGAGAACAGCACATACCAGTATGTTGTGTGTGACATAAATTGCACAGAGTACAAATGTTGGAATGTTTGGTCATGCTGGGATGTTTTTTTTTTTTATTTTATAATATTATGTACATTTTTACCAGTAATGTTAGGAAATGTATATAGTTTCTAACTTAGTATTATAATGTTTGTGAGATTAGTTAGCGCAGGAGAGCAAATGCACTGTTTCATTCAAAACCAGAGCATTTTTAGGGGTGCATTTTTATTTTAATGTCCTTCCCTTCTTTTTGGTTCACTGTTCTAAAAAATTTAGATGAACATGTAATTGTCCAAAGAGTAAGGATTTGAATTGTACGTAGCTGCTCCAGGGAGGAAGCATTCTTCTTCAAAAAGGCCTTGTGCAAGTGTGGAAGAACATGCTGCAGGTATGTGCTAAAATAGAAATGCAGGAAACCCAACACATTAGCATGTACCTGAGCATGTATTGAGGAATTAGCCCCAAAGCAAACACGCTTTCAATAGGCCACTAGAATAAGATGTAAATCATCTAAACTTTACACATGTATCTCATGTCAGCACAATCAGAACTAATAATCCTTACCTTTTTTTTTAGCTCTATCAGGTCCACATACACCAACGGAATTGGTATCAGGTCCACATACACCAATGATGATTCCCGGCAGCGCCTGGCCGACAACAGCAGAGTTCCCGGCAGCAGAAGCCCGACAGCGCTGGAAATCCTGATCGTGGATAGGTAAGTACTAACTAACCTAACCCCCTAACCCTAACCCTCCTTATGGGTGCCTAACCCTAACCTCCCCCCAAGTGCCTAACCCTAATCCCCCCTCTAAGTGCCTAACCCCCCCTTCCCCGCTGCCTAAACCTGTCCCCCGGGGGGTGCCTAACCCTAACCCTCCCTCCCCCTTGCCTAACCCTCCTGGGGGGGTGCCTAACCCTAAGTCCCCCCCGGGTGCCCTAAACCTAACCCTCCCCCCCACGGCTGTCCGCTCACGGTGCCCGGCATCCCTTCGATTGGGATGCTGGGCGCCTGTCTCCCGGCGTCAGGGAAATGTCAGACATCTACATCTAGACGCCCAACATTTCATCCCTCGCCGGTATATGACAGTCGGGAAGCCGGCTGCCGGTATTAAGGCAGCCAGCTTCCTGATTGTATACCATACCAACTCCTCAACAACATCGCCTGGAAGAAGATGATGCTCATGAAATTGTATTAGTCATAGTAGATCCTGTCATGGTTGTGGATGAAAATACAAAAGTGGTTAATGACAACAACCAGCAAATTACCCGTACAACAGAGCCTACACCTACACCTCCAAAAACCCCTTCTGTTGATGAGATAGCTTTGTCCCTTGACAGTTTTATAACAAAGCAGTTTTACTTTATGGAGAGACAAACAGAACAAATGGAAACCATTAAATATGTCCTTAAAAATGCATTAGAATGGCTAACAATATTGATTTAAGGCTGCTTGACCTAACTCAGGCTATTCGGTCACAGACTGAGGCACTTATAAACCTTCACACAGAATTAGTAGCACAGAGGGCACTAATAAAGCCTACATCATGTTCCACTATATGTAGTGTATATACGACTTCAATAAGTCCATTACCTACCACTTCACCCAGACGCAGTCTACGTACACGTGGTGGTGTAGTTAAAGGCAAAGTTAGAGGTGCAGTTGGTTCAGTGGACAAAAAGTAAATTTTACTTATGTTACAGTATGTTCACAAATCAGGTTTTGCACTTTTTTCTGAAAATGCCAATTTGTTTAAATATAAAATATATACATATATATAGATTTAAATACATTTTAGATAATGTAAATGTTCACAGTGAACCGAGTTTAATGATATTATTGAATTGTTGCAATATTGTTGTTTTTGTAAATAAAAACATGTTACAATGCATTACCTGTGACAAAGGCTACATTTTTGTATCCCCTAATCATTTAGTCCTAAGCAAATGAATACAATATTTATTGTAATGGTGTTTGTAAATTTAAAACAAAAACACTTAACAGACACTCATGGGCAAAAAAGAAGCTTTTCCACCGGTTCTAGCTCATACCCCTGTGTAATATACATACCTGTGTTTGTAGGCATACAACTTTTACACATCTATACACATACACATTCTCTTACATTGTGTCCTGAAAAACTTATGTGAAAAATACTGCTGTATGATCATTTGTCGAATCTCATTCTCGCCCTCTGTATTGACAACACCCTCTGATGGGAAAGGGTCCGGCTTCACCACAACTGCTGCAATGTCCCCCAAGGTCATCATGGCCTTGCCCAAGGGCCATGTTATGGACCATGCATCAGGACTGATTGATGTCACAGACTTTACGCACATTGTAAAAAAGGATGCCAGCCGACTGGTCCAAACAACGAACCCTGCTTTTCAACACCCCAATGGCCCGCTCTATTACTGACCTTGTAGCAATGTGTGCATTGTTGTACCAGTGCTGTGAAGGGCCTCGTGGTTGCAACAGAGGTGTCATGAGCCAAGTCTAACACTCATATCCTGAGTCACCTAAATGATGAAAGAGGGAGTAAAATTACTGAATTTCAACATTAAAAAAATAGCATTGTAACAAGACAAACACTTTGAATACATGTAAAGGTAAACACAGTAATAATTGCATTACTGGCCTTTTTGGGATCAAAAAAACATGCCAACACATACTATGAGTACAGCAATAGAGAGAAACACACACCAATTCCAAATTTAGTTTAAAGTAATTGTATCTTGACAAATAACATACCAAGTAGCCAGCCCTCCGGCATGTGTCCTTGTTGAAACCTCTCCCACAGGGCTGACTGGCGCAGGATATAGGCATCATGGCAAGACCCAGGGTAACCTGCAACCACACTGAGAATCTTGAGGTTAGCATCACAGACCACCTGCACATTGAGGGAGTGGTAGCCATGTCTATTGACATAGACATACCCCCTCAAGTGCGGTGACCTGATCCCAATGTGGGTGCAAAATATGGCTCACAGCACATTAGGCAATGCTGAGAGCCAATAGAAAGCTACCTTAAGGTCCAGCCACTCAGACTCACAACGTGGGAATGAGATATATGTTTGCCTCTACTAGAGAAAGTGGCATGTGTAATACCCAGCACTCTAGCACTCACTGACTGAAATGAGCCAGTGGCAAAAAAATGCAGGGCACACATTAATTTATGCAGCCCAGGCACTGCATAGTTGCTACCAGCCAAAGGCTCCAAATCATCTCTCACCTGCTCATATAGGGTCGTGAGGTTTGTGCAGTTCAATCTAAATAACTTAACCACCTCATGATCTGAGAGGGAGTCCAGGTCCATCCTTAGTCGCCTGGCACGAAGCAGAATAGGGACCTGGATATGGTGATGCTCCTGCGCTCTCCTCCTGCTCAGCTTCTCCATAGGAAGCAAGCCACAAGCATACAGCTCCAATGAAGACTGTGCAAACTCCATTTCTCCAACCCTCATAGGTGCAATGGCTGTAGGTGTGGTTTACATAGACATGTGATGATGATTTATGGACTTCACTTGGGCTAATTAGTCAATTGAAAAAAATTTTTAAACTCGCCTATCTGAACTTGGTCTAAAGTTCTCGTGAATTTTAGTCAAGTTCGGGTTGCGATTTTGAAATTCGCAACCTATTACATTTGGAGAGTTTCAAGTTTAAAATGGGAAAACATCTGGATGCGATTTGGCAATTTGTAATTTGGGGGAAAAAGTGAAAAATGCGAAAATGCCTGTTCTCACACTCTATTACATTTGCGATTAGGCAAAAAAAGCAACTTTACTGTCAAACTCGCAAAAAAAAAAAAAAATCGCTACCTATTACATTTGGCCCCAGATGTTAGACAGTCAATAGGTCGACAGAGACAAAAGGTTGATGCACTAAAGGTCGACATGGAAGAAGGTCGACCGTTATAAATGGTCGACAGGGTCAAAATGTTGACACAAAAATGGTCAGAACCTGTTTTTATTTTTTTAGGATTAGGCACTTACCGGAGGGTTAGTGTTAGGCACTTACCCTGACAGTTAGGGTTAGGCACCAGGAGGGAGGGTCAGGCACTAGAAGGAATGGTTATGGTTAGGCACATACCCCGATGGTTAGGGTTAGGCACCAGGAGGGAGGGTTAGGCACCAAGGGGAGGGTTAGGGTGAAGATTAGGGTTAGAAAACGAAAAAAACATGTGTCGACCATTTTTATGTCTTCCATTTTCATGTCGACCTTTTGACCTCTCACATTGGTCGAGTTATCTTCAAAATGGGAAAACATCTGAATGAGAGTATAAATCGTGAGAGTTTTTTTAGTCTAAAAACATGTAGTTGCATTGGCCCAGTTTAAAAAGAGTGAGAGGTTACTGCTAAACTCTCACATTTTCTAAACTCTCACCCTATTACATTTGGCCCCTGGTGTCTATCTAGACATTGTCTACCTTTTTACTGTAGATCTGTCAATCTAAACCCATGTGCCTCTGCCCCCCATCTACCCATATGTGCCTCTGTCTCCCACAGCATGTGTGCAACCAGGGCTACCATCAAAAGTTGTGGGGCCCAGTACAGATGTAATAGACAGGGCCCCCTCATCCTCATGCAGCACCTGGCAGCATTGTCTAGAAATGCTTCCATGGATGCCACAACTAGCTCTAACTCCAAGGACTATGATAAACTGAAACCTGTGATTTTGACTAGTTTGGGTGTCCGTTCAAGCACAATGGATTCATCGCTTGGGATTCCAAATAGATAAGCCTCCCCGCTCTCAAATGCATGACCTAATCCATCTCAAAAGATCATGAAAAGGGATGTTATGGACCAATACCTAAGGTCACTGCCTGCAGATCTACACAAGTGGTAAACCATGGGAAACCTATAACAGTAGATCAGGTGGTGGAAATGGTGAAGAGGTATGTGGCAGCCGAGGAACTGTCGAATATACCACAACAGCCACTAGTCCTACAACAGCAAACACAGTGTGGTCCAGGGGCGTTTCTAGAGAGGAGGGGCCCCTGTGCAGTCTCCGACAGGGGCCCCCTCCTCTCAGCCCGGCGGCCGGCAGCACACTAAGCTGTGCATGGCCAGCGCTGGAGTTATAGACTCTGGGCACTAGAGTGTGCCCAGAATCTATAGTTTATGCACAGGTAACCTGGAAAATGGCCGCAGTGGCCATTTTCCCTGTACTGCACATGCGCAAATGACGGGAAAATGGCAACCGCGGCCATTTACCAGTCGTTTTATAGTGCCGGACGCCTGCCCCGACGTGGGACTCCAGGGAGATAAGTATTATTATGGGTGCAGGGTGTGCGGTGCAAACTGTGGGAAACCCAATTTATTACAGACTGATTTGAAATTGTTACTGATACGTTCCCCAAGTCTGAAGTGTTTCTTTTTCCAAGCATGCCTGAGGAGTCAGAAAATGTGAAGAGCAGCAGTGGAACGCTGAATCATGTACCTCCTACTGAAGTAGAAAATGTTGTTAAACCTGTTAAAAGACCTTACTCTGTAAAAGACTAGTGAAAATTTAAAAGTGGGTGATGGAAACCCAGTAGAGCCTGATGGAAGGTTGTAATACTGTACCCTCACATGGCAGTATGCCAAAATTTGTGGTATCAAATGTCCAAAAAGAAAGACGATATTGTGGAACAATTGATATACGTAGATGAACAGTGCTTGGCCTGACTCATGGTCAAATAATTGTGGGACATATTGGGGTACAGAAAACAGCTGAGGGAATGTTTCAGTGGTTTTCTGACCAGGGGTCTATAAAAATGTTTCTGACTACAGTCCCCTGAGTGTCAGTACCATGGTCCCAGGCCGCTTTATAGAAGTCCGCAAGTCCAATTACCCTTTATTTAGGTCCCATTTGAAAGAATATCTATGGATTTGGTTGGACCTGTAATAAAGTCTGCTTGGGGTCATGGATTACCCCACCAGATATCTGGAAGAAATACCATTGCACAATACATTAACAAAGACAATTACTAGGGAACTAGTACATGTCTTTAGCAGAGTGGGAATACCTAAGGAAAAGTCATTAAACATGACATAATCACTGAACCTGGGGTAAGGCTAACCTAAAGCCCTATAGAATACCAGAAGCTTAATGGGTATCAATGTTTAAAAACATTTTAAAACAAATGTTTAAATTAGATATAATTGTAGAGTCACATAGTGAGTGGTCAGGACCCATTTTACTCATACCGAAACCCAACAGTAGCTTATGCTTCTGTATTGATTTCAGTAAATTGAATAGTGGGTCTAAGTTTGATGCCTACCCACTGCCTCATGTGGATGAATTTATTGGCAGACTGGAAACAGCACAGTAACTAACCACTGTAGACTTAACCAAATGGTACAGGCAAGTGCCATTGACAGACAATGCAAAAGAAAAGACAGCTTTAACTGTACCTGAGGGTCTGTTTCAATATAAGATATTGCCAATATAAGATAAGATATTGCCATTTGGGTTACATGGGGCATCCGCCACCTTTCAGAGAATGATGTATAAAATTCTATGACAGTATGCTGCTGCTTATTTAGATGATGTAGTCATCTGTAGTTCTGATTTGCAGTCTCACTTACCCAGGGTACAAGCAGTGTTGGACTACACCTGTGAGGCAGGGTTGACAGCCAACCCCCCAAAAAAGTGTTGCTTATGGATGGAAGAGGTGAAGTATCTTTGATACACAATATGCATAGGTTTAGTAAGGTCCCAACTTAATAAAATTGAGGCAATAAAAAATTGTCAGCAACCCCTAAGAAGCTTGTGAGAGCTTTCTTAGGAATCACATGGTATTATAGAAGGTTATACCCAATTTTCTACTCTGCAACTGTTCCAGCAAGAGTGTGTGGGGGGGGGGGGCACACAGATGCTGTACACAGGCCCCTTCCTCTCTTAATCTGCCACTGCTGACACATGAAGGTGAAAATAAGTTTGAAACTAGCAAAGTGCAAAATCAAAAAAATATACAATACCAGTTCCAAAAATATAGAGCGCATTAAAATATTGCAGGACAGCGATGAAATGTATTATCCAGCCAAGGCTTAAACAGTGATCCACTTAGCATATCAGTCAAACACATAACCGAAAAGGACTATGCCATAGAGTGTTCGGATGAATCAAGTGGTGCAAAGGCAATGGTGTCCTTTACCAGGATCAGATGTAGTACATCTTGCCTCTAACGTCCTGTTCTTCCTGCAAATATCCTTTTGCTTCATCAACCGATAAAAAGTCCTTAAAACCAGAACCACAGAAGAGCTGCAATCATGCTTGACCAATCAGATAAAGCGCCTGCTTTGCTAATTCAACTCATGGAAAATCAGGGTAAACTCTTTCCTCACTCTATTAACTGTTGTTGAAAGGTTCAGAAAGAGAAATAAGCAGTGTTTCTCCCAGGTTCATGTGTTCATTTTCTTGAAGGCGTGCCAAAGCTCCACTTATTGCATATAGTTGAGGCATCAGAAAATAACTGCATTTGGGAGGTCTTTAAGGTTGTCTTTCATGCAATGGTTGAAGTGGAAAGTTTGAAGTTGTCTCTATGTACTGTGTATCAAATTGAACTGCCCCTCAAACCTCAGGGCCCCTCTGAACCTCGGTGGGCCTGGGAAGGGTGTACCCTTTGCACCCGCCTATCACCGGTCCTGCACCCAGCACAGCTACCATCTTGTGTAGAGTAACAAGGATAGGTATAGTGCCTGGGCGCAACTAGAAAGGCTGCAGGATATACTCAACACAAGCCAGCTTACCCGCCCTCACACCTCACCTCCCAGCTCACCTGCCCTCACATCTCACAGCACAGTTCCCAGCTCACCTACCCTCACACCTCCCAGCTCACCTGCCCTCCCACCTCACAGCACAGCTCCCAGCTCACCTGCCCTCACACCTCCCAGCTCACCTACCCTCACACCTCCCAGCTCACCTACCCTCACACCTCCCAGCTCACCTGCCCTACCACCTCACAGCACAGCTCCCAGCTCACCTGCCCTCACACCTCCCAGCTCACCTACCCTCACACCTCCCAGCTCACCTACCCTCACACCTCCCAGCTCACCTGCCCTCCCACCTCACAGCACAGCTCCCAGCTCACCTACCCTCACACCTCCCAGCATAGCTCCCAGCTCACCTACCCTCACACCTCCCAGCTCACCTGCCCTCACACCTCCCAGCTCACCTGCCCTCACACCTCACAGCCCAGCTCACCTGCCCTCACATCTCACAGCACACCTGTCCTCCCTCCTCACAGTACAGCTCTCAGCTCACCTGCCCTCCCACCTCACAGCACAGCTTCCAGCTCACCTGCCCTCACACCTCCCAGCACAGCACCAAGCTCACCTGCCCTCCCACCTTCCATCTCACCTGCCCTCATATCTCACAGAACAGTTCCCAGCTCACCTGCCCTCACATCTTAAAGCACACCTCCCAGCTCACCTGCCCTCACACCTCCCACCTCACCTCCCCTACCAGCTCACCTGCCCTCACACCTTACAGCACAGCTCCCAGCTGACCTACCCTCACATCTCAAAGCAGTGGCAGTAGCAACGAGACTACGAGTGAGTTGCTGACAGCTCCACCCCCTACACTGCTGATCTGACATGATCATACTTCTGCACTGACTCAGTGCAGAAGTATGATCAGGTCGGATCAGCAGTGTAGAGGGCGGAGCTGCCACTGACTCATGCTCCCACTGACAGAGAGGCTAGAGAGGTTGGTGTCTCGACACACCAATCGTTGAGTGACTCAAATCATTCAAACATCTGAATGAATCGAGTCATTGTGTTGAGACACTCACCCAGTAGCCATCTCTAAGTGACAGTCCCAGTGCCGGGTGCCGAAGTGAAGTGCTGGTATGACATACTGTTTTATGCCGGCACACTTTGAGCACTGCCTTGGTGTGGCCTAAATGATGCATTCGCTCAATGATGAATAAGGAAAAGTCAGAAAAGAAAAGAAACAGGTCATCACATTTAAAAGGGTTAGGAAGACCCATCAATCTCAAATTATTTCTATGTGAATGATTTTCAAAGCCGTCTATCCAATTCGATCTTTCAGATTATTCATAAACCTTCACCTATAGTAGTAATGTTGAAAGAAGAATGCGCTATTACATAAACTCAATTTTCCTGTCCCTCTAGGGAGGCTTCAACACCTCTACCAAGATGGCCACTGTAGATAGTACTACGCATTCTCAATGCTATCTTTCCACTGTGTGGAGTGACATAGTGGAAGACAGATGTCTCCTACTTAGCTCATGAGAGACCTGGCTATTTCCTGCATAAAAGGCTGTTCCAATATCCAGTACCACTACCCGCATGTGCCATACACTCATTGGCTGGAGAGCTGTATAAAACCCCACTCCACTCAAGCTCCCCCCCAGTATCAGTGTGTATGAAACAGTGAGTACATCTGTGCCTGCTCTCTATTAATAAACCAACACCACTGGTTAAGTAACTGGGCTGTTCATGGTTTGAGTTCTCTTCTGGTGTGTGCCTACATACGAGCAACAAGTTGGTTTTGTAATCCTTTTTTTTAATTATTGGAATCTTGTAGTTAATTTATTGGCCTAGCACTGTAGAAGAGATGTCATTGTTTCTTTTATGGCTTTAACAACATCAGTGTACAGCATATCAGATGAATGTTCACCACTTGTCCTCCTTGGACATTTGTTGCTTAGGAGAAGCTAAACTCCCTAACTGTTGAAGTCTGTTGTTCATCCCCATTTAAGAAATATCTAACAAATAAAACCTTATTTAAATAAATGACAGCTTGTGACAATTGGAGTTGGCGTTTAAATTTAGCATATTTATTTTGACATCGAATTGAATTATTAAAATGTTAGTATGGTGGCGGACAAAAAGAACGAAAACAAACAAGACAATACCTTGCATACAATAGCTCAATCATTGGTGTTCAACTCCAACCCAATACACAAAAGCACAAAGCCCTAATGCATCATCATTTGTGAGAAGAGTGCTCCCGGCTAATATAAAAATAATCTATTCCCAAACAAAACTACGTTCTTTCCACCACCAACCAAAGACAGCACAACAACACGACAACAATTCATAATAGGGAGGGAGGGAATTTCCAGAGGACAAGATGACTGATGCAATCTGTCAAACCCTAATAACACAACTCCACCCCTCATACGCAATAGACTGCCTAATCAATAGGAAAAAGAAACATGACCACCTATAAGTGTCACTCATTTCTTTCCTAAAGGGGGTCGAGTCACAGCTCAACTTCAGGGATTAAAGTGGACTTGTTTTACAAGTCGTCCTTATGCTACACAAACTTCTCCAAATTTGGAAAGTCAAAATTTCCTGTATGAATATACTGTATCTAGATGATATTGGTTGTATATGATCGGAAGAGAAAAAGTTGAGATTACACTGAGTGAACTCTCTATCATTGTTATCCCATGGAGATCATGGAGACCACAGCAGGAATTGGGGTGGAAGGGGTGTAGAGGTTTCATACATTTAATATGTTTTAATATGTTGATGTAGTAGGTAAGAGAAAACAGTATATTATACCAGAGGCAGATAGGATTAAGCATGTTGCTAAAATCTTTAAATAATTTGTGCTAAAAAAAAAAACTACCAATAAAACAGCAGAGATTATAGCAGAGAGAATTAGGGGTAAATTTACTAAAAATCGAGTTTGGTCGCAATAGCAATCTCTGGAGAGTTTAGGCATGTTTTATTGATTTACTAAAGACAAACTCGGGTGAGTTTGGGAGAGAGTTCAGGTGAGATTGCAAACTTGAAACATCTCACCATCGGGCAAACTCAGAAGTATTTTTCATGAAAAAGATGCAACTCGGGAATTTACCAAGAATCGTGTTTACAATCTCGGATGAGATTTAAGCAAACTCGCAGAGAAATTTAAGTTTCAAACACGCCACCTCCTGAGCTGCGAGTTTTGCAGAAACATACACAGATCAGTGTGATTTGTGTATGTTTCTGCATGTGTACCTAATTTAAAGTGATTTTGTATAAAAAAAAAAAGACGTAGGGTCCCCCCCCCAAAAGCATAACCAGCCCAAGGCCTGATCAGCCAGTCCTGGTTCCAAATATTATGGGGAACAAAACGAGTAGGGTTCCCCCGTAATTTAGTAACCAGCACCTGGCTGCGGGGCCAGTGCTGTTTTTAAATATAGGGGGGAAAAATGCATAGGGGTCCCCCTATATTTAAAATCAGCACTGGACCCAAACCAACTGGGGTGTAATGCCACAGCCAGGAGACCCCATCACCGGGGCTCCATGGCCAAAGCATTCACCTCCCAAGCCGGTCAGCCCAAGCCGGGGATCTCAGAGGTGGTGGGGCCCCTAAGAAGGCTGCTTGCTCGTTGCTCGGGAGAGTTTTGCAGAGAGAAAACACTGCAATCTTGGGTGAGTAATCTCATCTAAACTTGCTACTCGGGGGAGAAATCTCGATCTGCTTCACCATCAGCCATCTCAATTTCAGCTAAACTCACTTCTTAGTAAATCTGCGAGTTTAAAAACAGGAAAATCAACTGAGTTTTGGCGAGGCAAATCGAGTTTAAAAAAGCAAAAACTCGATTAGACTCGATTCCTAGAGTCTTAGAGGCCTAACTGTATTAGAGAACAGAAACAGTGCTGTTAACACTCAATAGGGGCTGTGTGCAGGGCCGGCCAGCCCATTACGCCCGGTACACTGCTGCATACGGTGCCAAGCTGTAAGGGCGTCATTTCCTGGGTGACTCTCGCCGCTGTGCTGTCCTCCACAGTAGCCAGCATTACAATGAGTCAGAATGACTCATTGTATGTGCTGCGCAGCCACCCGCCAGTGCTGCAGCCACTACCTTAACATCTCACAGGCTCAGCCTCACACAAGATTCTAAGACCGCGGCCGGAACGGCCGGAGGGGGAAGAGTGGCCACTCTCTCTTCTCCTCTACTCAGCTCCACCCCCCCCAAGTGACACAGCTTACAAGAGTCTGTGTCCAGCTGGAGGGGGATGAGGGGCCACGCTCTCCCCTCTTCATAGCTCCTCCCCTTTCCACATACAACCCCAGCAGCCTCTCTCTCTCTGATGCTGTGATTGGGCGCCGGCGTTAAGTCCAAGGAGGAGCTGCCTGTCATCCATGTGCTGCATTTCTGACACCAGGTAAGACAATTGAAATACCCTGCAGTTGTCATGCACTGGCTGTCACCCTCTCCCTGTCCCCTGTCCCTGTCACTCATTGGTCATTCTCTCCCTGTCACCCAGTGCTGTCACCCTCTCCTTGTCTTCACCCTCTCCCTGTCACCCAGTGCTTTCACCCCCTCCCAACTGTCACCCTCTCCCTGACATCACCCTCTCTCTGTCACCCAGTGCTTTCACCCTCTCCCTGTCACCCAGTGTTTTCACCCTCTCCCTGTTGTCACCCTCTCTGTGTCGTCACCCTCTCTCTGTCACCCAGGGCTTTCACCCTCTCTCTGTCACCCAGTGCTTTCACCCTCTGTCTGTCGTCACCCTCTCACCCACTGTTGTCACCCTCTCCGTCGTCATCCTCTCCCTGCCGTCCCCCTCTTCCTATCACCCAGTGCTGTCACCATCTCCCAGGTCTCCCTGTCATCACCCTCTCCCAGTCACCCAGTGCTGTCACCCTTTCCCTGTCACCCTCAAGCAGTCATCACTCTCTCCCTCTCACCCAGTGCTGTCACCCTCTCTCTGTCACCCAGTGCTGTCACCCTCTCTCTGTCACCCAGTGCTTTCACCCTCTCCCTGTCGTCACTCTCTTTCTGTCACCTAGTGCTGTCACCCTCTCCCAGTCACCCTCTCCCTGTCTTTACCCTCTCCCTGTCACCTAATGCTGTCACCCTCTCACTGTCACCCAGTGCTGTCACCCACTGACTGTCTCCCTTTCCCTGTCATCCACTGGCTGTCTCCCTTTCCCTGTCACCCACTGGCTGTCTCTCCCTGAATACGTATCTTAGGGTATAATTGTAGCTTAGCACCCAGGGTGGTCCTGATGTATAGGAGCCCTATAACACTTCATACATTTTCATGTGGTGGCCTATGTGTGTGCTTAATTATTTTCATATAGGGGCCTGTGTGTGTTTTTTTTTTCATGCAAATCCTATGTGTATATTACTTTTATGTCCGTGCTAATGTGTGTATGTTTCTCTCATGTGGGGGTCTATGTGGGTTTTTTCCTGCAAAGCCTATGTGTTTTATTTTCACATGATGACTAATGTGTTTTTTTTTCATGCAAAGTTTATGTGCTTTATTATTTTCATGCAGGGGCCTACTTATTTTTTTTTTTTCATATTGTGGCCTATGTATGTGTTTTTATTTATCATGTGGGGCCCCCACAGTGGGGGTTAATGTGCATGTTGTTTTCCCATTCAGTCCATTGTATATTATTACTAAGGATTCTGTATGGTCTGATGCAGGAGAAGGTCCATATGGGGTGACACCATTAGTTACTGCTCTCGGTTACACCAACCATAGTTATGCCACTGAGTATAGTATTACATTATAACCATGTGTATATAAAGCTGGTCTTTTGATCTTAAAATTCCATTTTGTCATTGTTACATTATCACATGTACTCCTGATATTTCACACACCAAAATATGAGGTTTTAGTACAACAGGGGGCGCCAAAATCTATATTTGCTTACCAAAAAAATTAGGCTCGGGCCGGCCCTGGCTGTGTGTAATGAGCAAATGCAGGCTGTAGCTGCAAAAGGATCCTAGTAGTGTAAGCAGGGAACACAGATCTTGTAGGAGATAGAGGGTATGTAGTATAGTGCAAAAGCTCCACAGAGGCAATTCCCCTCTTTGCCTGTGCAGGTGTTATAGACCTTAGTGGCCTCAATAGGGTGTCTCAGCAATCAGACATAGTCCACCAGTGAACTTCAAGATCCAGCTTCACTAAGCCTGATAGGCTGTGATCTGCAGCAATGGCGTTGATCAACGAGGCTCAATGTCGGTATGCTTGCTTTGGTCATGAGGCACTCACCAGGGAAAAAGGACCTGTGAAGCGGTAATGAATAAATGCCTGCTTGCTACAGGTAAGGACAAGCCACACTGGTAGCTGTAAAGAAGTGTGTCAGCCACAAGCCCTGCTTTCATTTTTAATACAGTATCTCTATAAAGTGGCTTTGAATGTGGGAAGACCACTTTTTTACTTAATATTAGAGATGGACAATGGCCTGATTAGGATGTTCAATAGAAAACTAGTGGAAGGTGAAAGTCAGAATGGAAAACTATCATGTTTGATACAACACAGCCTTTATGAGACTAGAAAGAGATTTCTGTACAGACCTACAATATCAATACTCATTCATTTAAAAATGATCCAATGAAAGTGTTGTCTGTATTTTGCTTGCAAAACGATCCAAGGGTTTACTTCAATGTTTTCAAAAAATATATAATAATTTTTACTGATTATAACACTTAGCAACACTACTGTATGTTATGTTATTTAGTGCAAGAACGAGCTTAACTCAGCTTCAGCACTATATGAAATATAATCTGGCACTAGGAATATATTTTCAAATTGGTCTTTCATTTGTACGATTGGTGTTTTTCTTTCCATACAAGGAAAAACTAACATGGTTTTTGAATCCCCCACCCAATTCCTGCTCCCCTTTCCAAGTGATACAATCCTTAGGAAATCCTAATGATTCCGTAGCTACTTACTCTAATTATTCAGTTGCCTCCCCTTTGGTAAATAATTAAGACCGTTAATATGATAGGAGACTTTCCTGCTTTTAGGTTTTCCATTCTGAGCCTTTCTGTTCAATTGGAGAAAGCTCCAACTTTTTTTCAGGAACTACAAACCCAGTTCTGGTGGAAAAAGAGTGAGCAAGGAGCTTCCTCCTGGACAAATAAACAAATATTTAAAGTAAAAATATTCCATGCACAAATCATAATTAAATTACCTTGATGGGTAATGTCTATTTTTAAACTAAACTGCAGCTTATGTCAGTGGTACCCAGCCCTTGAAACAGTTCATAAGCTATTTCCTTCTTATTTTCAAACTAAACACAATGCTACTGTGTGTTCTTTTCAGGCATCGCTCACTAAAGCTAGCAATCTATTTAAATCCCAAAATCTATCTATGTGAATGATCTTGTCAATTTATATTCTTAACATTAAAAACTAGAATCTCTCCTTTGATTTAATAAGAACATTATAAGAATAATGATGCTAATGATATTTCCAGATGCAAAATTATGTTTTTTAAAGAGCTCTCGTACTTATACAGTGAGACAAATCCCTGAATTAGATATTGAACCATTACTTTCTGAAAATGTGTTTTTATTTTATTTATTTAATTTTTAAGACTGACAGTCCCATAAATAACCTTGTACAGAAACTACATATAGAGTAACATTGTGTTAATGTAACATGAAAGCTTGCAGCAATAATTTTTTTTTCTGAAGATCAATAGTCAACTGGCTTTGAAACCTGGGCAGGAATTGTGATATAGTAGGTTTGGTTAGGTGTTAGGTCCTTCCAGCAAGTTTTCTTAAGTACATGAATGAGTCTGCCTTGATTTGTATTCAGGAACCAGAGATGACTTCTTCTGCCAGTGCACAGCTTCTGGGTTGATGCCCAGTTTAATAAACTTCAGGGAGTCGGACAGGCTTCCGTAGACACTTAACGTATGATTGGGCCTCCGGGTATTAAACCAAAGTCTATATGAAGCTTCAAAAGTTAGGAGCCCCCATATGCTGCACCTTATCTGGGGTGAAATATAACAAGTTGAGCAATATTATAGATCACTATGAGATGCCAAGTATACCAACTTAAATATTATTTGGTGCTTATGGATCTATGTACTAAGCCTTGGAGAGAGATAAAGTGGATGGAGATAAGGTACCAAGCGGCTGGTGCACTGTCAGCCCCGTATGCTGAGGGAGTCAGTGTAAGCATTGCCAAATGCAGTATAGTTTCTGCCTCCTGAAGAAGCTGCAGTTTGCAGTGAAATGCTTCCACTGACTCCACCAGTATACGGGGCTGACCCTACACCAGCCGATATATTATTACAGCTCCCAGTCAGGTCGCTACATTAACTTTCGCTTTATGAGAAAGCTGCCTAGTGTGGTGAAACGCGTTAAGTTAACGGAGGGACTTGACTGGGAGAGCAAAACTGAGTGTGATCCTCACTATCTGCATCTCCATACAAAGTTTGGACTTCATCTGTATAAGCTCCCAACGGTGCAGCGTCGGAATATCACCAAGACGGCACCTTTACAGATTGGTCTCAGTCCCCACACCAGCAGGAGTGGTACATACCCCCTGTGGCTTTCGGTTGCAGTGCTCGCTGCATGTGAGAAGGAGCAGCGGTCCCACTGCACTGCGCATGTGCAACCCGATCATGCTCCGATACGGGGATTCAGACACCGGATACTATCTCCTGGGCATGATCTACATACTTTGCTGAGTAATACATCTGTGAACAGATGGGAATATAATTACACGCAGTGAGATGATTATCAGGTTTCCCCTGACAGACGGACGGGTGAGCAGGTTTCAACATATTTTACATCATCCGCTGTCTTTGGACGTACACTGCTCCCAGGTTCACTGATACATACAGTTCCTTATCCATAGCTTCTGCTAGACAGCTACTATATTTATTGTGGATACATTATTACCACTGGTCATAGTGATACAGAGGATGTGGACTGACACATTGTATCCATTAGTGTTTTTTTTTTATTTCTCCCAGCTGGTGTGAATAGACATATATTGAATTTGTTGTCTGTATATATTACTAACTAAATGGAATATATGTACATTATGATTGTGACAGAAATGTGTGTTATTTTCTATTATATTCTCTATTAAACCATTGGGGTTTTATATGTGAGCTCTGGCCTATTTACTTTGTGCAGCGCCACCTTACCTTGTATTTCTGTGTTTTTTTTCCATGTTGAGAGACTAAGGCAGATTCTCTCATACTGTAGGTGTGCAGCAGCACTCTTATATAGACCGGCCTGGACTAGGCTGTGACTAGTGGCGCTTGGATTTCTCATTTGATCCATATGTGATACCAATTTTAATATGCAAAACTATAAACAGTATCTGGTTCCAAATAAAATACACAAAGCCTTATCAGGTAACAATCGAAATATACATAACCTTATATATGGAGTTATAAATACAATATGCAAAGCCTTAGCTGTTGTCTATGGCATGCCTTGGCGCTCTCTCTTGTCATGGTCTGTGCACGTCACTGTGTTGACCTGCTTATGTGCATTGTGTTTTTAAAATTTATAGAGAGTTAGTGTAAATATTTTTAATTTGTTTTTTTTTTGGGGGGGGGGCAAGGTTGCAGGGCATGTTGTCAATAAGACTCAGTGGTACCCATGCACCATCTGGCTTGCACGCATAAGCTCCAATGTGATGCATCAACATTTTATTTTATATATATATTATCCTTAGCATTACCTTTTAATTTTAACTTTACTACTGTACTATTTGGGACATACTCACCTTTTAACCTGTACAGAATGTTTTTTCCTGCTCTATGTGGCCTGTGCATCCATGTGTACCTTGTTCCTTTCTACTTCTGTACTTGACAATTAAAATGGTCTCCTGAACCTGGGTTGGGTACAGGATCCCGGTGGGTGGGATGCCGGCTATCAGAATCCCGACAGTGGCATCCCGACAGTCAGAATCCCGACATGATTATGTAAGTATCGTAACCCTTACCCTAACCCTCCCCCTAACCCACCTTTCCCGCAGCCTAACCCTAACCCCCCCTGCAGCCTAACCCTAGCTCTCCCCCTAGTGCCTAACCCACCTTTCCCACCCTAGCCCTCCCCCTAAAACTAACCTACCTTTCCCACAGCCTAACCCTCCCCTTCTGTAGCCTCACCCTAGCCCTCCCCCCACAGCCTATCCCTAACCCTGCTTCCACAACTTAAACCTAGCCGGCCCCCTAGTGCCTAACCCTAATACTTACCATTGGGATGTCAGTGTTTGGGATTCTGGAGCCGGGATTCCGACAATAGGATTTCTGACTGCCGGCAGCCCAACCGCCCAGGATGCCGAATACATCCCAAGCATCTCCATTTTTTCTGTTCATTACAGCAAATGCTCTCTCCAGTCACTCCAGCCATGGCTCCTGTTTCCTGCCCTGTTATCATAACAGTTTAAAAAAACAGGCATGGAAAGTACCTCAACGAAATTAGAGTGTTTTAATAAAAGAAAAAGAGATTGAAAAAAAAATACTTACATAAATTCAACTTATGAGTTCATGAATTGTTCTTACTTCATATCACCCCAAAGCTGTAGTTGTAGAAATTGTGCAGAAATCTACGGGTATAAATGATCAACTTCTGTGCCGTATCAGTGATGTAATGATGTGTGTTACTTTCCTCATAATCTACTTTGTATATCTATTCTATTTTTCAAAAATACTTCACAAATTGTTTTAAGAGAAATGTAACACACTCACACTCACTTCATATGGGTTAGGAAAAGATGGTACATTTTGGGTTGCAGGGACGGACTGGGGCTGCTCAGCAGCCCTGGCAGTCCCCCTAATATGTGTGCCGTAGACACGAGCCTGCAAAAGGGATGTGGCCATGCCTCACAGGGGCGTGCCGCGAGTCATGGGGGCATGGCCTCGCTGCACGCCACGCCCGGGGTATGCAGCCGGACCGGCCCATCTAGCCATCGGCCCATCTGGCATTTACCAAATAGGTAGTCGGTCCTGTTGGGTTGTAAACTTCTTTGACATTTATTAGTTGATAAATGTTTAAATATGACTCCTGTTCCATATGAGTAAAATACATTTATACTAAAACTGAGTACACACTATGCAATATATCGTCTGTACAACTGACATATGACATATCGCTAAGTGTATCAGTCAGTCTGTGTGTACAGCCGATATATGTCTGTGAATGACGCCGTTTACAGACATATGGCGTTGCAGCACGGCAACTGCAGCAGATACCTTGCAGGTATGTCAGGCACTGTATTGGTAAGTGTGTATGCACAATTCGTTGGATTGGTTGGTCTGTCAGGCGGCAGGCCCATCCGTCATTCAAGTGTGTACCCAGCTTAAGCCTGGTCCCCAATTCTGCCAATGTCAGTGTTTTAAACTGATCAGAGCATATAGTTGTAATAGAGAGTGTATCTAACTAACAGCTTTAATATAGGGCAGGGGTCATGGAACTTTTTTACCTTTTACCCCAAAACATATTTAGATACGCCGACGTTACCCCCTTGATTTGAAAGGAAGGAAATCATATAGTACTGCCCCCATAAAATGCCCCTGTAGTAGTGCCCCCATATAATGCCCCTGTAGTAGTGTTCCCATAATTATTCCCCTGTAGTAGTGCCCCCATATAATGCCCCTGTAGTAGTGCCCCCATATAATGCCCCTGTAGTGCCGCTTGTACATAAAAAAACACTTACCTTAATCCCCACTCCTGCATCCGCCGCCGTCCTGTCCGCCCGGCTGCTCCTCGGAATTATGGGAGAGACGTCATTACGTCTCTCTCATAGTGCGCATGGAGAAAGCCAGAAGCTGGAGTTCAGAAGGGAACTCCAGCCTCTGGCTAATGCGGCACTGCAGGGAAGGAGCCGGGCGCCCACTGGTAATGACATCTCAGCGGGCGTCCGGCTTAGAGCCTCCCTGCGGCACAGCTGGGCATGCATATGAGTCATTCTATATTATAGAATGATTCATATGCATGCCCGGCTGTCCGTCCATTACCCCCAGGAATTTCATTTTTACCCCATGTGGGGTAATTTACCCCTGTTCCCTGACTACTGATATAGGGGTTATTTTTCACTTTTAACCCCTTCATTATTATTTAAATTTGTACTCACAAGAGTCTTTGATTAAATCGTTTTTTCTGGAAACTAAGTAAGATAAATAATCACACTTTGGAAATCTACATTCTAATGTCTTTATGTCATTACCTTCCCATGTGCTTAGTAAGGTGACCGAAGATCTGTTTTTGCATAGAAGTAGGTTTCATCCCTCCTAATGCAAAGTAAATTAAGTTAGGAGTTAATTACTGGCCGAATATAATCCATATCAGATGGAAAATTGTTAAAAAAAATCCAAGATCTGGAATCAGAAACCATACAGCCAGCAGCACTCTGTGTCATAATCCTTTGCATCGCAATAAGTGCTGAGACTGGGATCAATGTGCAAAAATGTTCTAAGATCCAAGTTTTTGGTGTAATTCAGTGGACAACCAATGAAGATCTTATTATGTTTGAGGAATAGTTACTGTATTTTTTTTTCCAAGATAAAATAATATTGAAATTTAGATGTAATTTAAAACTCCAGAATCATTAGTTTTTTTATACTGTAAACATTTGAATTGCTTTTATATGTTAAAATGTACTAACTTATATATATTGACTTAGAGATAAACCTAAAAATGTAACGTTGGCGTACACAGAAAAATGAATTTGTTCACTCCCATTTATTTGGCTACATTATGATATTTACATGCACCTGTAAATATAAATAGTACATCTAGTACAAAGGTGTAATCACCCTCATTCATAATCATTTCAGAAACTTGCATAAGGTCCATTGGGCACACAAAGATATATCTTAAAGAGAAGTAATTTGAATTAGGGCTGACCTCTAAGGTGCATTGTTGATTCGCATTTTCAAGCCCTAACTGCACTGAACTTACTCATAAATGCTGCCTCAACCAACTCTCAGAGACCCAGCTGACGTAGCTGTATTACAGGTTCAATCTGAGTAGTAGGTTGTATAAATGTGCATGGCGACAAATTTTATGGGTCCCATTTTGAAATGGCATGAATGGACAATATGACACATACTGTAGTGATCAATTCAATTAGCAGCAAAGTGTCACCAAGAATCACTGTGTTAAAAGGTAACATTTTCTTTTTGGGTGGTAATGGTGGTAGGGGAATTAAATTAAATGTTCCTGTGTGGGATATGTAGAATAGAGTCAATCTCAGACCCATGTCCTAATTTCTATTAGACATGCACTATTTTTAAAGAACTACTAACAGGGCTTGGGTGGGGAGCTTAGAAATGGTTTTATGGCAATTTGATTTTCATTGTAACTTATATTTTTTATACCCCCACCAGGGGCAAATGCAGGATTTCTAGAGGGGGGGTTCAATTTGCTTAATTTTATAGTGTGGCCAACCTATGGAGGGGGCATAATGAGCACTTAGCAAGCTATAGTCTGGTCTGGTGAGCTAATAGTGTGCTCAGTTCCATACAGTTCCTTATATTGCATGTTGTGGCCGCAGCGCTAGTGAAATCATATTATCCAATATAGCTATTGTGGTTATGATTTCAGCTGCTAGCCTTAAGGGGGTTCCTGGGCAACTGGAACCCCCCCCCCCATCCCCTGCATTTGCCTATGCCCAGAACCTACTATGTGTAGTAAAAATAATAGAAAGTGGGTTTTTTGAAGCATATTGAATTTCCAATTTCAGACTTATTCACTCTCTATTCCTAGGTCAGCCCCAGTACTGTAAACAGAGCATTGACTGACAGCGGTTATATGCTTTGTTATGCTTGATTTTTTACATGCAAAGATTTGTTCCCTAGCATTGCCTTTACATAAACCACATATTAATTACAGCAGAGAACAATGACATGTCTTTACAAAAAGCAACACAGGGTAAAACACTAGCAAGGGCATTGGTAAGTTTGGAAAACATAGTCTGGCTGTTGCTTTTATGAAGCTATTTCCATAAACACATATGTGATTACCCTCTGCACAATCCATTAGTGTCACTGAAATTAAAAATTATCAAGCAGAGTTTCATTTGCTGAGCAGGAATGTCCCAGAGGTGATGGGAGAACGAAGAAATATCCAGCAGGGCTGGATATGCCAACACATCGACCATGATTGTTATTCAGGAAGTTCAAGCAGTCCGTAAGACAACTTGCTAATGTACACAGGAGAACAGACAGGGCGTCTGTTACTTCTAATGCAGCGTGCTCCTGGCTGTCGGTGCAATATTCATACAGTACATATCATGTTTTACTATAAACTTACAGTGCGTCATACAGAAAGGAAGGATGCTATTAACACAATTTCTGTTAATTTGTTATTACATTTCGCCGTCATTATTTTTGCAGAAATGAACCGAGACCAGAATTTGCAGGGTCCTGTTGAATACTGAAACAATTTCAAGTTTTAAATGAAGGTAAAATAAAATCTGTAATTATATTAAGAAAACTTAAAACTGAAAAAAAAGAGTAAATAATAGAATTTTACAATTAAATACTGATGCATTGTTTGTTTTTTATAATGCAGGTGTAACTGAAGTGGATAAAGTTGATGTTATCCAGACATTTTTTTTGTTGCTGTAATTCAAAGTCTGAATTTATTTTTAGATCTGAATACTGCTCTTCAGTTGGAGAAATGGGGACTACTTTTGCCTTTTTCAATAATTTTTCCAATTCTGTGTACAAACAACATCAGGATGCTGTAGTGCAAACAGCCTTTTGTGTTATTTTACACTGTATCTTTTAGTCTGCTGGGTGGGTGCTTTTTGTGCCAGGTAAATTATAGCAGAGATGTGTGCTAGACTTTAGTTTGGTTGACGGTTATTTGTTTGGCAGTGTTGTACACCGCATTCCTATAAATCCAAGTAATTATATAATACTATATTTCTAAGGTTTGAATTTTATACCTCTAATGTCTATATCTGGTTGTTTTAGATGTATTTTCTGAAAGGTTGCTCAGGTTTTTATCCTTAAATAGTATCAGCTACTAGTTTGACCTGTTATTACTAAGTAATGACAGGTATGAGTTTATAAATCAGATCCAAATGGGGGTTTTGGCTGGCCAACAACACAACATGATCCAAGCTAGCAAGTGGTAAGTTTCTTTCCTGTGTACAACTCTTACGGTTTCTGGTGTATAATATGTACCATGTTCCATCATCTTTAAATAAATAGTTAAATCAGAGAACAATAGTTTAGGTGATAATCATGGAATTGCTAAAAACTTTTTCTGATACACTATCACATACTGTATGTATTTGCTATCTTCTCATCTTCTGGTTTTGTTATTATTACAATGCACACTGCTCAAAATAAAAATGTATGTAACTGAACTAATTATTGATACACATTAGGGGGCATATTTATTAATTATCTGGTTCTTGACCCAATAACAATAATTTATTATTGTCTCAATAAAAAGGACTGCTTCAATTTATGTAAAAAAAAACACATGCAAGGACAGGGGCTCCAATAACTGTCCATCCCTGCGACGTATTAGAAGTGGATCCTTCTGAAGATGGCATTACAGTAGCTACCGCGACCAAGCTCTGGGTTGCTTCACATTCTGGAGCTTGGTTAATTTAGCCCTATGGGGGCTGCTTTTGTAGTCAAAAATAGGGGACAGAGAGTAGCCTGACTGTGAATGAGCTGGCGTTGTGTGTTAGATACAGCTGCTTCTGCTGCTGAAGCCGATACACCCACCCAGTGGCTGTCACAGTCAGTTTCAGTACTGCTTGTCCACATAGTTAAAGGTAAATCTTTACCTGACTCCTAAAAGTAAATATATTTAGCGTTTCTTGAACTTACAAAACAAAAATAGACATAAAAAGTCAGCTTTTTTAACATTAAATCAGAAGCGTTTTTATTATATATTTTTTATGGATATAAAAACACTCTAAAATATCAACGACCTCTATAGTTTTGTAATATAATGAACAGAAGATCCTAACACTGTTTTCCATTATAAGAGTAATCTCCTGGTTATAGTTCCATGCCAACTTGTTGCTACATTTTTATTAATTTCAGAACAAAAAAAATAATTGATGGATATTTAAAAAACAGCAACAAATATACGTTTGCTGTATTCATTATTGTTCCACAACAAAAGAGGGAATAAAGAGCCTCGATTGCAAAGTGCACTTGATGCTCACTATAAAACACTTGGGTGGACAATCCAGTGCAGCTGGTAGCTCTACCCACCATATATCAATGTGCATATCTACTACCAACTTTCCAGAGATCCATCCAAAGACTAGAGTGGTACCTACTGTAGGTATGTGGAGAGGCAGAAAATAAAATGTAAAGAGTTGTGTAAGTGTAAATGTCACAATCAAAATTTAATTTCCGAGAACCATCCCTTATATTACATTATAATCTTTGTTTTCACAAATATTGCTCAACAAGCTTCATTTAGAGATTAAACTAATCATGAGAGTGAGTTATCTGACTTTGGAATTGATTATGTGTGAAGATTTTATTGCATTGCTCACATGCTGTCCAGTATTATGATTTCCTGCCAAAGTGCAACATGGAAACACACAATAGGTCAATCAAGGATGAGACCTAAAGACTGCCTTCTGTTCTAAGCTGGTGCAAAATGTAAGTCCTTTAGTGGAGGGAAGAGCTCAATTGCTGAAACAAGATTTTCTGCTGCATTACATGATGCAAGCTTCAAGGCAGGTTACACATTGTGTGCTGGGCACATGGGCCCCTGGGACCAGTGGGGCACTCACTGCACACCCCTCACAAAATTTTTCTATAAAAGTTTTGCCTTTTAATTGACTGACCCTTTTAAACATTGTCCAGACGCATCGGGATCTCGCCAATGCCTGCAATTTGTGGGCTATTACATTTACGGTGATGCCTTTTGAACAACTTGCATAGCTGGATATTATTAATACATAATAAAGTCACATTTACCATGTAAAATACATTTAAATACAGGTGATAAAGCCAAATAAAAGTCCTGATTAAGTTCAATTATATAAAAACATCCATTATCTTCCCCCTTAAAAAAAACAACAAAAAAAGGGAATTTGATTTCATACTGCGGACCAAATATCAAATAAATAATGAGAATAGGTAGCAGTAGCTAGTCCCTAATAACAGTATCAGAGAGATCAAGAGGCATTAGCTAATAGGAAGTTGTTGCTGATCGCTATCAGCATCATCATCAATGTATGTTTTGTATCAGGGGTTGAGCACCCACAAGTGATACGCCACCGGACAGGTGCACATCTGTCTTTCTTGTGGATGCATTTGCAGTTCTGTATCACACCCTTACTGCTCCTGTCCAATCCTTACACACTCACTTTATCAGGTG
Organism: Taudactylus pleione; assembly: GCA_031769625.1. NCBI lineage: Eukaryota > Metazoa > Chordata > Amphibia > Anura > Myobatrachidae > Taudactylus > Taudactylus pleione. The sequence goes on along the minus strand of JAUIMM010000015.1, from coordinate 5,930,868 downwards.
CTCACAGTAGTATCAGCTAGTGATCACCTGATCAATAGATCTGCTCTTGTTATGCATACTTATATGAGGTTTATAAAGTGCAAGCACACCTACATCTGTAATTGTTGGCGCGAGCCCATAAATTTATGCACATTTTCATAGAAATGGTAAAGAATGAAAATATGGCAGAAGCAGAGGCGTATCTATACTGGGTGCAGTGTGTGCTGGGCACATGGGCCCCTGGGACCAGTGGGGCACTCACTGCACACCCTTCACCCATATTTCTATACTTACCTCTCCGGGTCCCACGTCAGCTGTATCAGCACTGTAAAATTTGCCTGGAAAGTAGCTGCTGCGGCCATATTCCCAGCGTTTTGCGCATGCGCAGTTGGGAAAGTGACCTGCGCATGTGCAGTAGACTCTGGGCACAGACTAGTGCCCAGAGTCTACTATTGCAGCGCTGCGCTCAGTACTCTGCCGGCTGCCGGAGAGCGAGGGTGGGCCCCAGACAGAGGCTGCACACTCCTTTCTTAATATGCCCCCGGGCAGAAGAGTGATTTTTAATGCAGCTTCCTTGTTAAGAACTGTGTTTTGTGCAGCAAAGACTATGGTAACATGAACTTCAGAGTAAAAATAACTCTCCATTTAACTTGTGTCATTAGGATTGTATTTTTCATTTATCAAATCCATCATATTGTGGGTCCTGTTTCCAATTCATTTCCAATATAACTCGGGTAAAGCAAACAATTATTATAACCGTTGTGCAGCCGTTGCCAGGAATTTGATTTTAAAACAATACGTCTGCAGTCATTATGCCTGAGGAAGATGAATAAAGGGTTCAGTTTCAGAGAGTTTGTTGTTTCTAGCATATTAAAACGGATGGAATATTGCAATGCACAAGGCGAGCAGCCGTGATAACACCGTGACAGGCGTCTGCCTTCTGCATATTCTTCTAACACTTCTTATTGCAGACTGAACAGACATCTATCCACTTTAGGATAGAACATGGACATCTTCAAAAGTTGCATAACAAAAATATAATATATATGTTTAGTGCTATAAGAAAATCACAATATTTTATTATGAAACACACTGCTATATGTAATAGGACAAACATAATATCTCATGGACAAAAGTCCATGAAAGATGACGTTTTGCCTCTACCTGAGACCCAAAATTTGGCGGGTAAAAATCGGAATTCGCCATGAAAATCCGAACTAATCCAAGCCTGCATGTCTCTAATATATATATATATATATAGAAATGCGGTGTCTGTTAGAAAACAGCAGCAGGCGGCACTCCACGGACTTTGTTGTTGAAAAAAAGTGACTTTATTTGCCAACGTTTCAAGACCTGTGTGGTCTTGTCATCAGGGTGTTCAACACTTTTTTTCAACAACAAAGTCCGTGGAGTGCCGCCTGCTGCTGTTTTCTAACAGACACCGCATTTCTACATTGATCCTAGGAAGGCACCCCGGCATTACCATATTGGAATACTGAGTGCCCCTCTACATGTTCTATATATATATATATATATATATATATATATATAATATATATGTCCAAACTTGAAAGCACCGTGAATTTGTTCCACACTGACCTGCTTGCCTTCAAAAAGGGCACATATATGAGAGTAAAAGAGGATTACAAAGAATCTCGTGTATACAGTTGGTTACAGGGGGATGAGTTGAGTACCAATTGGAGGGGTGGCAACAGGTTCAGAAGAAATCAGGTTGACAAATCTTATTCCGATATCAATACATCTGTGAGTGACTCTGATCATTCTCAGGCTCAATCCAAACCTGTTTTAGGGGGCTCATTGACCAAGAGCCAGCACAACGACCAAAAAGGTCCACTAGGAGGGGTGGTAGGAGACGGTCCCGTAAACACAAACAAGGGAAAAAGGAACAGAAAGAAATAGTGATATTTAATTTGTCCACCTATCTGTTAACTCCTTCTGAGATGGCGGTTTTGTCCAAGGGCCTCTCATTTGTTAGGACGTCTAGACAACAGGCTTTTGATTTAGAGATAGAACTATATTGTTTCCGTCCATCTCTTAAACTTAAAGATTACTTCTCTAAGCATGATACCACTGCAGTTGGGAATAGATGTTTTAAACCCAAGAGCAATTTTGAACCTCCAGGCATCAATTGTTCCATAGAGACCTTCATTAACCTGGTTAAGCGTGATACTTTGTCATTCATTAAGAATCAGAAAGTATCATATACAAATTTGACCAAAATTGAGAGTCGGACACTTAAGTCTTTAATGAACAATACTGAGATTGTTGTGTGTCCCTCTGATAAAGGGGGAGCATAGTTGTTCTGAATAGAACAGACTATATTGATGAAATTAAAAGACAGTTATCAGATGCCTCATGCTACAAAGTTCTTGATTAAGATCCTACTTATATGTATAAAAAGGAAATAGATGGTGTCATTGCTCTTGGTCTCTCAAACAGATGGATTGATGAGCCTACCGCACAATTTTTGACGCAATCTCATCCAAGAATTCCTTTTATTTATGTGTTACCAAAGGTACATAAGACATTGGTTAGACCACCTGGTAGGCCCATCATTTCCTCTTGTGGTTCTTTATGTCAGCCCCTTGCCCAATTTATAGACTTTTGGCTCCAGCCCATAGTCCAGAATATGCAATATCATTTGAAAGACACAACAGATTTTTTGCGTAAACTTGGTTAATTGGGTACCTTACCCACAGGCAGTTTGCTGGTTACATTGGATATAACCAGCTTATATACCAATATCAAACATGAGGATGGCGTTGAATCTGTGAGGAGTTTGGCTTCAGGCAGCCCACACTACAAGGGTCCCTGTATTTAATATTTGTTACTTTTGTTGGATATAGTTTTGAGGGAAAATAGTTTTTTTTGAAAATTTGTTTCATTAGCAGCAGAGGGGGACTGCGATGGGGTCCAATATGGACCCATTGTATGCCAACCTTTTCATGCACATGTACGACAATCAACATATTATGTCACATCTGTTTTTTCCCAACTTTATTTTCTTTTATGTACGCTACATTGATGACTTTTTTGTGGTGTGGACTGGGGGAGCTGAACTCCTGACACAGTTAATTGATGCTCTCAATCTGTTGGACACCAATATTAGATTTATGCTGATGTACAGTAGTATCATCATTAATTATCATGATGTTAGTGTGGTCAACAATGCTAGCATACTGTCCAGTAAGATCTATCATTAAGAAACGGACAAAAACACCTTACTCTTGGCTGATAGTTTTCATCCAGATCCACTGAAGCGAGGGCTTCCATTTTCACAGCTTTTGTGAGTAGTGTGTATTGCATCCAATTTGGAGGAATTACCTTTGGTTCTACATGAGATGGGCCAGAGATTCATTGATAGGGGCTATCAAAGGCATGAAATTGAAGAAGCCATTAACAAATGCATGCACATCAACCATGATGGTGTTCTAGATGTGGAAGACCCCAAAATTGAAGGGGCAAAGATGATTTTTACTTCTACATATTTGATTGCCTCCAAACATATTCGGGAGACCATATTATGATATTGGCACATATTGCAGTCTGATGAAAACATTAGGCATTTTTGCAAAGGAAGACCTCTCTTCTGTTACAAGAGGAGCAGTAACATCACAGATTAAATCTGAAAATCTGATTTAGGTCCGATTAAAAACAAGAGCTGGCTACAATCCAGAAATGGAGTATTTAAATGTAACGGGTGTGTCAATTGCAATTTTTTACTACTTGGAGATCATTTTGTGGACCCCAAGACTGATATCAGATATGATATAAGACATAATTTGGATTGCACTAGTCGCTTTGTCGTTTATTTGGTTAAATGCCCCTGCAATTTACTTTATGTAGGCAAGACCATCCGTGCCTTGAAAGAGAGAATTGCCCTTCATTTACCCTCCATTAAAAAAGCTCTCAGCTTGGTCAATGTAAATACGTCGCCTGTGGTGAGACATTTTGCGTCCGCAAAACATCTCATGAAGGACTTTAAATGTATGCTCATAGATCACATCTTACCACTGAGACATGGTGGGGATAGGAATAGAATATTGTTGCAGAAAGAAAGCTTTTGGTTTGACTGGTTAAACACTGTTCTGCCCAACGGGCTTAATGAGGGACAATTTTTTGGCTGCTTTTTGTGATATAGATCCTAATCATGTTTTACATGTTTTCCTTTTTTTTCTTTGTTTATATCAGTGTTGCACTATATTATTTGTTTCCTCTAGGTAGTTTTTGTTATTTTTATGTATTGTGGTTCTGCATAATTTTGTCTTTACTGTTTGTATCTTTGTATGCTGTGTAGTGCACTTACACCATTTGTACCTATACAAGCAGGACAATATTGGTCACATAGATATTTGATGCTCACTCCCCTAGTTTGCTACCATGATGGAACCTCTTGTATGCATTATAAGTGCCATTACTTTTACACTGCCATGGGTATGCTTGCCCTAGTTAGTTATTTGTTGTCCGCAGTGTTGGTTTTGCTCATCATTTATTTTGTTGACTTGGTTGCCTTGACAATAGTTGCATCATATTGGGTCTTGGGGCTTGCTATCAGTTTGATTGTTGCCTCTGTTGGCTTGACAACCATTGTGTAATTTCCAGTTCCATCTAGGGAGTTTTACCCTGTAGATGCGCTCTGCCACTTCCGGTTTTGCTGCGGCTGGAGGCGGGGCCATGAGTCTACACAGGTGAGCTTCATTGAACTTGTTTGTTTTAGGTATAAATGTGTGCTTGTTACTTGAGCCAGTGTGTCCATGAGGACAGTGTTATGGTGCACACATCACTCACATGCACTGCATAATGTTGCTGCTTTTTTCTTAAAGTTGTTTTTTGCATTTATTACTGGATGTGCTGGTTCTCCTTTTGCATTATATTATATATATTGTGACACAGTTAGATTAGGGGGTCCCTCTCCTGGGTAGTGGACTCCTTCCTTTCACACACAGCAGCTGGGAAACAGTACGCCAGACTGGATGCAAGTACAAGCTGGTCGGCACCAGTCTTTATTGTACAATGTCAGAAACAACATAAAGAAAACATAAACAAAAATCCTAGCCCTGTCGGGGCACTAACTTCACAGGTAGTTCCCTCACTACCAGAACCTGGCAGGGCCTAATGCCCTCACCAGCAACAAGGGCACAGCACAACACTTACAGTTAGGTTTTCAAGTGTCTCTGAGCAAACTCCCTGTCTGCTCTCCCAGGTGAGACCCTCAGCCCTAAACACACTAGGCTTATATTGGCCACTCTCAGGTGGAAACCCTAACAAGCCTGTTACCAGGCTAAGAGAACCAAAACCTGGAGTGGCCGTGGGTGGAGCCCTCCCTCTCCTCTCACCCACAACCCCCAGGTCCCAAACCGGCTTTTCAAAAAGCCGAGACTCAAGCCTGCTACACTGCAGACTTTCTCCTGTGGATTTTAAACACATAGGACAGGAATCTGGGATAAATGTCCCTGCCACAGACCACTTTACCAGTGATCCTATCACAATATGTACAGAACAAAAAGACAGTGGCACTGGGGGTCTTGTGCAAATTTTGTATTATATAATCCACAATATAATATTTGCACAAGATCCCCAGTGCCACAGTCCTTTTGTTCTATTTATCCATACTTCTTGGAAGGCACGGGGGCAGCATTGTCTATCTGTTAGGAGTGCTGGACCACTTGGCTTCTATTCCTATATATATATATATATATATACATACATTGAGACAAATCCCACCAACATGACTGGACACATTAGATCACATGACTGTGGATTATTACCCAATGACCGCACACCTCACGCCTGATCTATTTCCCACTGCTATCTGAAGTCCATCACAAAGCCACAGCTGTATCACTCCACAAGTGTAAACAATAACGTCTCCCACAGAGCCACTGACTACAGTAACACATCACTGCCTCACTGACTGAAATACACATCACTGCCTCATTGACAGAAATACATATCACTGCCTTACTGTCAGAAATACACATTTCTGGCAGAAAATTTTCAAGAAATGTCAAAATTAATACATAACGCAAAGGACCTGACATCAATCCTCACTAAATAGGTGAACAGGATTTACCTGAGTAGCCACTTCAGAATCCAGCACAGCAAACAATGAGTGGACATGCCAGCCTTGGCCCTGAAGAAGCATTAAGCACTTCCTGCCAGAACAATTTACTGTTCAACAAATGTTTTATTTCCAAAATGAACCACTCTTACAGTGACAGTGTCATTAATGTTCAATTGTTTAAACAGCCTATTCTGCATGTTGAACTGTTTTATACACTTACACTGCTATCCAGTTAAATGTTTATTCATTAAAAATATTTAAAATTAAATAATCTATTCTGAACTTTTTTTTATCTCCTATTCTGTATCTGTTTCACCCTAAATCATTTCCACAAATAACTATTCTGTCACAACAGGGTCTATTTTATAAGATAGATATACTATTCATGAGTGTGCGGTTGCGCTTTAATATACGCGCCTTGGGTGGTTGGATTCACACCAAGGCATGCGTATATTAGAGCACAACCGCACAGAGTGGTATATCTAAAACACACACACATATATATATATATATATTGTGAGGTTCTGGGGTTTTGCACAGTAGAGTGGCCAGTGTATGTTGGTGCTCAAATAAGGGTTACAATACAGCTTAAAACAAACTTTTTGGTCTTTTTTAGTATTTTTTTATTTTCAGTGGAATTTGTTTTTCCATACATAATGAGGTACTGCACTAGATATCTTCTTCCCCATATAAATACAACTACCCTCTGGCAGAATACCCTCCAAGCTCCAAGAGTATATAAATAGTATATACATCACTGAAAGAGACCTTGGTATGTGGTGACTGGGCTGGAACCGGTATATGGTGGCCAGGCTGGGATTCGAATATTTTGACCAGGGTGGAATTGGTAGATGTTGACCTAGCTGGAACTGGAATATTCTCATCGGGCTGGAACTGGTATATGATGACTGTGGTGGAACTGGAAGAAACTCACCCGGCTGGTACCAGTAGATGCTGACCGGGCTGGAACCAACAGTATGTTGAATGGGCTGGGACCCGTATATGCTTAGAGCAGGGGTGGTACTGGTTGTGGTCACAAAAGAAACTCAGGCCCCATTTTTTATATTTTCAACCATGGGGCCTTGATCAACCATGACCTGACATGTTTCAGGGAGAATGTTTCATACTCCACATATAATTCATAATATGGGCATTTGCCTTATGGAAGACACTTGAGTGAGGTCCTGAATATGGGGAGACCTAACATGGAGAATGAGAGGGCAGGGTACCATCTGCATATGACAGCGAGTAGGTGCAGTATCATGAATTGTGGGTGGAGAACATGTGGTAATAGTACTTGTGGGAGGAGGCAAGCAGGCTGCTGTAGGCTAATGTGTGCACACAGTCCAGTGTTCAGTATTCCAGTAGAACAGCATTTGCCAACGAGATATACTACGTGCTATACAAAATTTCAGACTAGGGGGCTGATTCAGAATCCAGAATCGTTACCTCAGTCACAGATTGAGATAACCATCACAACCATCGGTCACGATGGTGGATGGTGCCGGACAGCCGGCCAACTGAGAAAGCCTCAGCTTACTAAGGCTGGCCGGCTTGTGAGGACAGGAACATGCGTCTGTGAATGCAGCCCCTGGCCTTGCCACTTCTGGAAAACAGGGCAGAAACATCCAGATTTCTGAGAACGCCGGACGTCCCGACCCCCACACAGCCCCTTAACCATTAACTGACTAATTTTTACCTGCAAAACTGCTCAGTAATTGTCGGGGTTTTTTAATGTAATATAATTAAAAATCCATTTAAATATTTAATTTAAAATAATTATGCCTAGGGGTGTTTTGCACCAACCCCGTGTCCATAAGCCCCCATAATATAATTTTCCACCCCCCCTCCACCGCCATCACTTGTGTACATTTTATTATTCATTTTTAAGCCCCCTCCAGATTTTACCCTTCCTTACCACCCCCATACTCCCCTCCTACCCCCTAATTCCCCAGAACCATTTACCCCCTCCCCCCTTTTCTCTGCACCCACATGCAGAGTGCAGTGGAGCCTTTGTCATTTATTGGGTTAATCATGGATGTTAACCATCAATGGCACCATTGGTGGTTAACATCATTGGCCATACCTACTTTGTTAGGAGAGATAGGTGATCAGTCCCCCCTGCTAAGGCAGGCTTCCCCGGCGGTTGCTGCTCTCTGCAGCCATCGGGTATATGCAGGCAGCACTGGATTCCACCAGTGGCTTGGCTCTCTGGAGCCGCCGGAGTATAAACAACAGGGACGGCACTAGCATCACCGATGGCTGCTGCTCCCTGCAGCCAGCAGGTAAATGCAGGGGGAGGACAGGGTTGCTTCCCCGGCGGCTCACCCTCTGGAGCTGCCGGGGTATGCATAGAAAGTGGGGCCACGATAGGTTCACCAGCAGCTGTTGCTCTCTGCAGCCACCGGGTAAATGCTGCTGGGGTACACACAAGCGGGAGGGAAGTCAGTGCTGGCTTCGCTGGCAGATGCTGCTCTGTGAGGCAGCCAGGGTATACTGAGGTGGAGACTGGGTATGCGCTGGCTTCCCCCGGGAGTTGCTCTTCTCTGCCACAGTGATCAGAATACACTGGAGGCATAGCAGCAGGTGCAGAGGGGCACCAAATCCACACCTGCTGGCTGCTAATGGTATACAGGGGTGTCAGGAAGCTGCTGGAGGGACACAGGGAGTTGAGTTGCTGGGGGGGCATAATGTGTAAGGGGCATCACTCTGTGGCATAATGTTGTAAGGGGCATTACTGTGTGGCATAATATGTAAGGGGCACTACTATTGTGTGGAATAATGTGTTGTATGGTGCACTATTACATAAATTGTAAAAGGCATTACTCTGTGATACAGAATAATGTGTAAGGGGCATTACTGTGTAGTAAAGCCCATTTCACAGAGGCACACTAGCACTGCCAAGTCAGACTCAGCAGTGCTAAGTTTCATTGCTATGGAAGTAGCAGTGAAGATAATTTTTTAGATCAGCTGCACCCACAACGAAGCAATGATGAATTACTCTGTGAATTTGTATCCACCACTGCTACTCACAGCGAATTGGATACTTAATTATCAGGAGCCGCCCAGCCCACAATAATTAACATGATGAATGGACGCTTAGTACCCCCATATTATCCATTTTCCATTAGGGGATTACATTATTTCTAATATAACACAAGTTTTGGGATAACACACATTATTATTAGGTAACCCTTATATCCAGGAGTGGTTTACATTGAGCAATAGACCAGTGACTTTACTACTCTTCATGTTTCAGTAATAACATCACCAATAACCACATAGAATGATATACAGTATATAACAGGGGATTCTAAATACTGTATTTTACAGGCATTTCTACAACCCAGTAAACAATAATCTGTAACATTTGTAACACCTGGCACCATACTAGCTATTTTACTACTACCGCTTCTACAGTCAGCCAATCTTCCCAGGGCAAAACATGAATATAAGAGCTATATTGTACTGTTACAAGGCTTGTACTTACTATTTAAGGAAGGAATTACTGTCTCTGAATGTGAAAAATATTCCTGACTGAAATATTATCCATTTTTTAGTAGCGATTGCAAAATAAAAAACAAGTATTCCTGCACTTTAAAAGATATATAAGCTGTTTGTAGGTAGCACAGTAAGTATTGGAACACATTATTTTTTATAGTCTGTATTACATTGCAGACACTATGTTATGAAGTATAAAACTAACACAGAAAGCATGTTATATTTTGAAATTAAATGGAGTAAATAAATATAGTGTAAGCAGAACTATAGGTTCTACACAAAAATTAATTGACAAGTGTCAATTACTTAATGCACATGCTCGGGCTGCATTTGAGGTCTCCACCAACAGATTGTGCATATCCCACCAGGGGGGAAACTTTCTATGTGGAGGTTTTGCTAGCGCCTGCAATTTGAATCACCAATCTACTGAATTTACAATTCAGCAGTTTTGATGGGGTTCTGTAAACCACCGTTAATGTCCATTTGCTTTACGGCGATTTTATGAGGTTTCAACCAAAAGCACCATAAAATACTGCAAAACTGCAGCATCTATCAGCCAATCAGAAGAAGAACCACAATATACTTTTAATGAAAGCAATCATTATGTATTGAATAAGGAGACAAATACTGTACCATTAATAATGTTCTTATGAGGGAATTACTATTTTATTAGTATATTAATACTATTTTATTAATCTATTTGGAGAAAATTCTTATATAAGATTATTTTCTCGCTATATTCAAGGAGCAAAATTAATTTATTATTTGTTTATTTTTTGTTATGATGGAGGATGTATTTATTATTTTATGGCTGCATATAAATGGGCCCCACATTATAAAATATTAAATACTTCACCCATCATAAAAAATAACCCAAAGTGTGGTTTCTCAGTGGATTTGCTGCAGGCTTGAGCTTAGTAAATCTGTGAAAAACCACTGGGATTTCAAACCTGCCACTTAGTCCATTTCTCCCCAGCGTCTCAAAATAATGCCCAGATCTACACAAATGAGTCTCATCCTCTCCACTGATCACCAGGGCTGGCCTGCGGCAATCCGAGCTGCTGGCAGGTATATTATTTTACAGTGACATGAAAAATAGGAGTTAACAAGCAGAGATGATGAATTTGAAGTTGACCTGTTTTTCTTTGTTTTTTGTTTTTTTTAACTTATTTGTCCCTTGATAGATAAAACAAACTCTTACCCAATAATTTGCCCCATGTTGGAGTCTGAAGTCATCAATATTCCAAACTTTGTTTACTTGACACTTTAAGACAAACCTAAAATATCTTGGATTTTTTAATAATGTGAGCTATTTGTTCTTGTGTACTGTATATTAAAATAGTAATTTCTTAGATAAATTAATTGATATATCGACGGAACAGTTTTCTTAGAGCAAATCACAATAAACAAAATACTTTTGTTTTCTTTTCATACAATAAACATTCTGACAAGTTGCTGAGAAGTTAGCTAGTTCCCAAGGGAATGGCCAAATCTGCCACGCCAAAGCCCAGCAACTTCAAGAGCTAAATACAATATTGTTCTATTGATACTTTAATCAGAGTATACATTTGTTTTAATAGAGTGATATTTTTCCGTTACAGTATATTAGAGCAACATTTATTGTAATTTCTTCATATTAAAATTAGGGGTGAGCGGGTTCGGTTTTACTCGAATTTACTCGGATCTTTAAACGGCATTTTATTGGCTATCGCCTATCATGTGTTTTGGATAGCCAATATAATAAATCCGAATTTGCGGTAAAGTGGCGATAAGAACCGAGTAAATCCGAGTAAAACTGAACCCGCTCACCCCTAATTAAAATTCATTTTATTATCCAATGCAGCCTAACACTTTTTAAAGTTATCTGATTTGTCCATCTACTGTGCTTGTGCTGTGAGGTTCTGTATACATAATTTCCATGTAAATATTGGGGGACATACTCTTGCTGGCACATTTTGGAACAAACATGAATATTACAATAATTTCTTAAGAACATTTCCAGACACTATACTATAGTGGATACTCCGCAAATTACTGTGACGTACACCTTGGAGATTAGTGAGGTGCTAAATATGCAGAACTGATCACCACATCTTCTAAGTGAACATGGACTTCTGCTTGCCAAACCCTCTAACAAGACCCCATCATTAGGAAAGGATCCAAGGGAATTCCATGAGGTCTAATGAGCCATCAAACCTTCTGAACTCTATGTGGTGGGACAATATATTTTTCTAATCTACAGTATGCGGTTTTGTAAAGGTTAGAAAACTGGCAGGCGCCGAAAAGCAAGGTCTTTATACGGCAGCCAGATAGGAGATGGGAAGTTTTTTTGGTCTGCCACATGTTCCCGCCAGTGTCTTCACATCACACTTGGAGTGGCAGACCTTGGTAGGTGAGAAGTGATTAAATTTCTATGTATGTTCTGTTCTCAGCTTCTCAAGAGCAGAAACTACTGTCCTGCTCGTGCCAAAGTTTGCGCAGTGGTTACTGGAAGTTACAAACTGGTTTCTCGTGAATGCTAATTTCTAGCTCTCTCACTCTGCAACTGCTTTATATACATGTGCAGGATACATTTAAATATGATATTTTATTTGAATGTGCTTTAATGTGTAAAAGGCTGCATCATTTGGGGTGACTGTATAATTCATTACAACTTGAATCAAGCATGAGCCACTTTCTACATCAGAGTGACAGTTATGTTGTTGGAGAAACAGTATAGTTGGTTGGTGTGTTTGATGTCATGCACTATAGTTGCTAAATAAATTATTTTAATGTGTATCTATGGTTATATGAAAATACCCAACCCCAAGTTCACTAAGAAACCCTGAACATCCCATAATCCAGGGCTAGGAAATGTTTCCTCATTTGGTGACAAACATTGACCATTACATGCCCAAAAAGTACCATGTTTTGGTTTTAATTCATGATCATGTTTTGGTTTTGGCAAACCACCCTCAGGTGTTTTAGTTCAGATTCAGTTTTGGTTCGCTTTTCCATAAAATGATAAAAAAAATCGAAAAAACCCCAGCTAAAATCATGTAATTTGGAACTGTTTACATGCAATTCAAAACCCAATTTCTGCTTTAAAATCTGAGTCCCGGACTGACAGCAGACCTGAACTGGGGCTCGGTTTGACTCGGAACCCTAAAGTGATTCCAAACTACGTCTTGATTCAACTCGGAACTCCTCATTTCGGGTGTGTTCCTATTTCAGGAAAGCCACACCGCACATGTTTAATTACAATGTATACAAAAACATTTGCAAAAGTAATAGATTGGTATTAAAAATGTTATTGTCCTTCCTTTTTTAATCTAATTTTCTTAGATTGGGTAGTCTGGAGACGAAGACATGCTTCAGAATTATATATGGCTATTCCACTGTGAGCAGGAATAACTATGACATGGTTCACTCAATAAAGGCCCAGGCTTCACTGGGTATGCAGGCCATGTTTCTAGCCCCCCCCCTACACACACACACACACACACACACACACACACACACCATACATGCCTACCCTCCCGGTTTTTGCGGGAGGCTCCCGATTTTTCGGATAACCTCCCGCACCCCCGGAAGGATAGGCATTTCTGCCGCATTCTGCCCACTTCCTAGTGGGCAGAATTAGGAGAATTTCCACAGCGATCGATTTAAGTCAATTGCGGACATTTTACCATGAGGGGACGGGGCTTAATGATGTGAATTGCCAGGCCCCGCCACCATCGCCACCCACCTGCCTCTTCTCCCAGATCGTGATAAATATGCCCCATAGGCTTTGGAGAATTTGGGGTAGACTCCTTGTTGGTGTTGCTATCTTTTGATTTTTTTTAATTTAGTTTTCCTTTGGGGGGTCAAGAGGGGGGTTGGCGGACTATGCTGATTGTGAAATGTCCAAATTGTCCGATCACTTATAGTGAATTCTCTTTTTTTTTTTACACATGGGGGTTGAAGTTAGCAACATAACTACTGTATGTTCCTAGGCAACTAATATAGATTCTGGGCCTGATTCAGAGGCGCTCACAAAAAGCGAGTGCTCGCTCTGAATCAGGGAAGGCACTGTTTTTTTTAGGAATGGCCTCCTGGCCGCTAGCGACCATCAGGCTTGCGACAAAACCCTTGTGGTAGGGTCTCATTCATCGCAAGCCCAGAGAGCTTTCGGCTCTAACATAGGCGGAAGCTCTCCACTGACATCACTCGTGATGTCAGTGGGGCCGTCCCCAAATGGCAAGCGTTCCCTTGGGAACGCCTCCATTTGGGCAGCCAACCCCCCGGCCCGCCCTCCAACTGGGGCGAGCTGTCACTCAACATCGACAGCTCGCCTCCTTTGGTGCGAGACCCAGAGCGATGGATTGCCCGTTGCTAGCTGAGTCTCGCGCACGTGCACGACAGAGCCGGCCATAGACTCGGTTGCGAGCGCTCAGCGCTTGCGACCGGGTCTGAATCAGGCCCTATGTGTATACCTAGGTTACAGATTGCATAACCCCTTCATTGCAAATCAAATTATGCACAGACAGTCATATAATACACAGAGGACTCTTTATTGCTAGTCATTTATTGTACATATATCCATATTAACTGCCTTATATTACACAGATGCTCGTCAAAGATTGCTAGGGATATAACCCCATTACAAACCATTTATTTCATAGACTCCTCAGGTGCCTGCCATATACTGCACAGATGCCTCCCCCCCATTCTTACATTTTATAGCGATACCTGACAATGCCACCTATACACTGCAGATATCCTACACTGCCAGCCGAACATTAATAATACTAAAGCTACCAAAGTACCCCCAGAGTGCAACTATGGTCAATATAAATAAACACTGAAAAGTTACTATGTTTTTTGATACTGATACGGTTTTATTTTTGTGTAATACATACTGTATGTGCAATGTTGCTTATTTTTGCTGTACAGTGTACATGGGATTACTTTGAAAGGTAAACAGAAAAAAAACAGTTTGGGATAGAGACAAGTTACAGTATCCTAACTATAAAAATAGGCAAAGGATCAAATAGAAGGTTTTATGGCAGGTAGGGAAAGGGCAGACTGGGTGGCAAATTCCAATTTCTACAGCATTGAGGATTTTTATTTGGTTCATTTTGATTTACAGCTAAAAATGCTCTAGTTTTAAGCCATGTGTTGGCAGTAATTCAATATAATAAAAGCTGTGATATTTTTTAATGTGCTTTTTTTCTGCATGTTAAAAGTGTCTCAGTTTATTTCAATAATAAAAACTTGGTGACAGAAAGCGTTGAGGCAGAGAGCTGACAATTGAGGTAATTGTACGTACTAAGTATTCACCGTAACAGCCGTGCCCATCAGTGTTGTGCATTTATCATGGCACCTGAAGATTTCATTGGAAAGGGTTAAGAGTTGTGACACTTTATATGATTTGTAATGTGCCTCAGCGATCATCTGAAATCATTTTCTCTAAATCATTAGCCTGTGAGACTTTCTGAGGAAGTTCTCCAGACGACTGGCATGGTCCAGAAATTAATGGCATATTTTACTAACTGAGAATCATCAATGGTTGGAAGAACCTGGAAGGGGCATGATTAGACGGTATGCATACAACATCCCGGCGGCCTGTATTCCGATTAGACTGTTCTGTAAAGGATGCTGGAGCTAGACTTATTCTCAATAAGGTTCAGCTGCTGTTTCATAGATTACCAGCAACAAATATACAGTACATGATTAAAGCTGTCATACATTGAACAATAATTGTTCAGATCAGCAGATGAAACAACTGTTCTGAATGATTATCATTCAATGTACTGTATAGACCTGAGCTATAATCGTTCACAGCCTGAATACGGTTGAGAAATTGTCTAGATCATTTGGTTTTTAACCTGTCCGATTCTCCAAATCATCTTTCAGCTGACTCCAAGCAGTCAATGGAGCTTGTCTCCATACAACGGAATCGGCATGATATACCGACGAATAGCCGCTGGTTCTCATACCGAAGCCGGAAGCCCGATGATCTATTATCCCGACTTTGGCTTGTAAGTAGGGGTGTGCACCGGCCACTTTTCGTGTTTTGTGTATTGGTTTTGGATCTGGATCTTTCTTCGTGTTTTGGATCTGGATTGGTTTTGCCAAAACCACCCTTCCGTGTTTTGGGTTCTGGGTTTTGTGTTTTGGATCACAGAATTTGTAGGTTTTTCTGCTCAAATCACAGAATTTGTAGGTTTTTCTGCTCCTATGCTATTATTAACCTCAATAACCTTAATTTCCACTCATTTCCAGTCTATTCTGAACACCTCACACCTCACAATAGTGTTTTTATGTCCAAAAGGTTGCACCGAGGTAGCTGGATGACTATGCCAAGCGACACGAGTGGGCGGCACAAACACGTGACCCATCTAGGCGTGAAACTGCAGTGGCAGACAGGATGGCAGTTTGAAAAACTAGGCCCCAAACTGTACATAATGCAAAGAAAAAAAAGAGGTGCAAGATGGAATTGTCCTTGGGCCCTCCCACCCACCCTTATGTTGTATAAACAGGACATGCACACTTTAACAAACCAATCATTTCAGCGCCAGGGTCTGCCATACAACTGTGGCTGAAATGATTGGTTCGTTTGGGCCCCCACAAAACAAGCTGGCAATTAATCTGTCCCTGCACAAACTGGCTCTACGGAGGCAAGATGTCATCCTCATCCTCCTCATCCACCGATTCCTCACCCTCTTCAGTGTGTACATCCTCATCCTCACAGAGTATTAATTTGTCCCCGCTGGAACCACAGGTCCCTCTGTACGTTCTGGAGGCTGGTCTCCCTGGAAGAGTTGATAATTCATTTTATGAACATCATCTTCTCCACATTTTGTGGAAGCAACCTCCTACGCCTTTCGCTGACAAGGTTCCCGGCTGCACTAAACACTCTTTCGGAGTACACACTGGAGGGGGGGCAACTTAGGTAAAATAGAGCCAGTTTGTACAGGGGCCTCCAAATTGCCTCTTTTTCCTGCCAGTACAGGTACGGACTGTCTGACATGCCTACTTGGATGCTGTCACCGAAGTAATCCTTTAACAGAGAGACGCACACTTGTCGCTGCTGCTTTGAGGATGCAAGTGCGGCTACAGCCCACACAATTCACAAAGACAGAAAAAAAAGAACAATATTTTTATTGTTTGTGTAGCACACTTTGAGGGTGTCACCACCCTTTAACAGACAGACGCACGCTTGTCGCTGCTGCTTTAAGGATGCAGGTGCGGCTACAGCCCACACATTTCACAAAGACAGAAAAAAAAGAACAATATTTTTATTGTTTGTGTAGCACACTTTGAGGGTGTCACCACCCTTTAACAGACAGACGCATGCTTGTCGCTGCTGCTTTGAGGATGCAAGTGCGGCTACAGCCCACACAATTCACAAAGACAGAAAAAAAAAGAACAATATTTTAATTGTTTGTGTAGCACACTTTGAGGGTGTCACCACCCTTTAACAGATAGATGCACGCTTGTCGCTGCTGCTTTGAGGATGCAAGTGCGGCTACAGCCCACACAATTCACAAAGACAGAAAAAAAAAGAACAATATTTTTATTGTTTGTGTAGCACACTTTGAGGGTGTCACCACCCTTTAACAGACAGACGCACGCTTGTCGCTGCTGCTTTAAGGATGCAGGTGCGGCTACAGCCCACACATTTCACGAAGACAGAAAAAAAAAGAACAATATTTTTATTGTTTGTGTAGCACACTTTGAGGGTGTCACCACCCTTTAACAGACAGACGCACGCTTGTCACTGCTGCTTTGAGGATGCAAGTGCGGCTACAGCCCACACAATTCACAAAGACAGAAAAAAAAGAACAATATTTTAATTGTTTGTGTAGCACACTTTGAGGGTGTCACCACCCTTTAACAGACAGACGCATGCTTGTCGCTGCTGCTTTGAGGATGCAAGTGCGGCTACAGCCCACACAATTCACAAAGACAGAAAAAAAAAGAACAATATTTTTATTGTTTGTGTAGCACACTTTGAGGGTGTCACCACCCTTTAACAGACAGACGCACGCTTGTCGCTGCTGCTTTAAGGATACAGGAGCGGCTACAGCCCACACATTTCACAAAGACAGAAAAAAAAAGAATAATATTTTTATTGTTTGTGTTGCACACTTTGAGGGTGTCACCACCCTTTAACAGACAGACGCACGCTTGTCGCTGCTGCTTTGAGGATGCAGGTGGAATCTAGACGGGATTTGGAACCGAGGACACACTACCTCCATCAATTGTCTAAATCCCACTGCACTAATGGCGGATACCGGACGCACGTCTAACACCAACATAGCAGTCAAGGCCTCAGTTATACGTTTTGCTTCAGGATGACTGCTGTCGTACTTCATCCTCATCGCTAGGGACTGTTGGAGGGTCAATTGTTTAGTAAAAGTAGTGATGTTCCTACTTCCTCTCTGGGATGATGAACAACTCCCAGCAGCAGCAATAGCATTAGGAGGAAGTGGTTCTTGATCTTTCCCTATTTTATTTTTATCGGAGAAAGTTTGGTCCTCCATTTATGTTATATTGATATATACGTGCGGCTAAAGCGCACACAAACACAGAAAATATTTTTTTATTTTTGCTGGAGAGTAGTGCACTTTGTGGGTTACACCACCCTTTAAGAAATGAGCCAGCCGGCTCTTTACTTATGGGACACAGGCGCACGCTTGTCGCTGCTCCTTTGTTGATGCACGTGCAGCCACAGTGCACACAAGTCACAAACACAGAAAATATATATTTTTTTGGTTTGGAGTGTACTTTGGGGGTTACAGCACCCTTTAACGGTCAAGCCAGCCGGCCCTTTACTTATGACACAGGCGCACACTTGGCACTACTTTGTTGATGCACGTGCGGCTACTGCGTACACAATTCACAAACACAGAAAATAATTTTTTTTTGGTTTGGACTGGAGTGTACTTTGGGGGTTACAGCACCCTTTAACGGTCAAGCCAGCCGGCCCTTTACTTATGACACAGGCGCACGCTTGGCACTACTTTGTTGATGCACGTGCGGCTACTGCGCACACAATTCACAAACACAGAAAATAATTTTTTTTTTGGTTTGGACTGGAGTGTACTTTGGGGGTTACAGCACCCTTTAACGGTCAAGCCAGCTGGCCCTTTACTTATGACACAGGCGCACGCTTGGCACTACTTTGTTGATGCATGTGCGGCTACTGCGCACACAATTCACAAACACAGAAAATAATTTTTTTTTTCGGTTTGGACTGGAGTGTACTTTGGGGGTTACAGCACCCTTTAACGGTCAAGCCAGCCGGCCCTTTACTTATGACACAGGCGCACGCTTGGCACTACTTTGTTGATGCACGTGCGGCTACTGCGCACACAATTCACAAACACAGAAAATAATTTTTTTTTTTGTTTGGACTGGAGTGTACTTTGGGGGTTACAGCACCCTTTAACGGTTAAGCCAGCCGGCCCTTTACTTATGACACAGGCGCACGCTTGGCACTACTTTGTTGATGCACGTGCGGCTACTGCGCACACAATTCACAAACACAGAAAATATTTTTTTTTTTGGTTTAGACTGGAGTGTACTTTGGGGGTTACAGCACCCTTTAACGGTCAAGCCAGCTGGCCCTTTATTTATGACATAGGTGCACGCTTGGCACAATTTGTTGATGCACGTGCGGCTACTGCGCACACAATTCACAAACACAGAAAATAATTTTTTTTTTGGTTTGGACTGGAGTGTACTTTCGGGGGTTACAGCACCCTTTAACGGTCAAGCCAGCCGGCCCTTTACTTATGACACAGGCGCACGCTTGGCACTACTTTGTTGATGCACGTGCGGCTACTGCGCACACAATTCACAAACACAGAAAATATTTTTTTTTTGGTTTGGACTGGAGTGTACTTTGGGGGTTACAGCACCCTTTAACGGTCAAGCCAGCCGGCCCTTTACTTATGACACAGGCGCACGCTTGGCACTACTTTGCGCACACAATTCACAAACTCAGAAAATATATATTTTTTTGGTTTGGACTGGAGTGTACTTTCAGGGGTTACAGCACCCTTTAACGGTCAAGCCAGCCGGCCCTTTACTTATGACACAGGCGCACGCTTGGCACTACTTTGTTGATGCACGTGCGGCTACTGCGCACACAATTCACAAACACAGAAAATAATTTTTTGGGGGGTTTGGACTGGAGTGTACTTTGGGGGTTACAGCACCCTTTAACGGTCAAGCCAGCCGGCCCTTTACTTATGACACAGGCGCACGCTTGGCACTACTTTGTTGATGCACGTGCGGCTACTGCGCACACAATTCACAAGCACAGAAAATATATTATTTTTTTAGCACTTGGGGGGAGCACCCCTGATGGACAGAGCACCCCCTGGACAACACTACAGCACCCCTTTAGGACTGGGACACTGCACAGGACTTTGGAGTGGACACAGCCCCTATGGAGAACTGACTGCACAACACAGTCCAGCCAGCCCCTATGGACTTTGAAGTAGTGGACACAGCCCCTATTAACAACAGCAGCACAGCACAACACAGCCAGCCCCTATGGACTTTGAAGTAGTGGACAACAGCAGCACTACACTACACTACACTACACAGCCCAGCCAGCCCTAACTCCCACCCTCCCTCTTCACTGTCGACAGCCGAGTGAGAAAATGGCGCCGACGCTGGTACCTTATATAGGATCCAAAACCCGCGAGACTCGGAAGGCAGGATGATGACGTTTTGCCTCGATTTCAGATCCGAGTCAGGCTCGACTTTTCCCGCCTGACTCGGATCTGAAATCGAGGCAAAACGTCATCATCCTGCCTTCCGAGTCTCGCGGGTTTTGGATCCTATATAAGGTACCAGCGTCGGCGCCATTTTCTCGGACTCGGATCGGGGGGCTCGGGGGGGTTCGGATTTCAGAAATCCGAACCCGCTCACCCCTACTTGTAAGTATGCTAACCCTCCCCTCTCCCCCCTATAACCCTCCTTTAGTGGTGCCTAGCCATAACCACTTTCCCGCACCCTAACCCTCTCGGGGGATGCCTAACCTAACCTTTCCCCGGGGGTGCCTAAACCTGACCCCTCCATCCCCGGGCAAACTATATACTTTCTCGGCTGTGGATGATCGGGATGGTGGAGGTCGGGAAGCTGACGCCGGTATCCTGATATCATTCGGTATATTGGCGTCAGCATTATGGCAGGCGGCGGAATTCCGGTGTTGGTTTATCAATGTCTGGGATCCCGACCGTCGGGAAACTAACTACATCCCCATACAACTTGCTGTGTATGAAGGCACTCTGATTATTGGACTATCACACCTCCCCTCCTCACTGGCCAGATTGAATGAAGGTCTACTGTGTCCACTACTTAATGTGATAAAGAATCTACAGATTTTAATACAGTCAATAAAGAAAATAGCTAGGTAGGGGTATGCGAGCAGTACCATCACCTAGGGCACAGGACCCTGTGGGTGGAACTGTTGCACCTTGCATCTGGCTATCAGGGTGCCTGGAACAGCACCCTGCAGACAGTATTACACTCCCTGCAGCTTGTACAGCTCCCTGATGACAAATTATAATAGGTATAATAATTGACTGGAGAATGTGAAGAGTGCATTTTGTTACTAAAATAGTGAGATGCCTATTTGCCAAAAATGCATTCAGGATAAGTTTATATTCTTTTTTTTAATAATTTTTAAAGATAAAAACAATTACTCCTGCAATTTATCAATAACGTAACATCCGGGCAGCTGAGTGACAGCTGCCTCAGCAATACTGACCTGTAGCGGTAAGATATGAAGTATAGCTTCACCAGGCCAGTGTAAGGAGATATGCGCGTACGTGAGCGGGTTAGTCGGTTCACACGTGTGCAGTAGAAGTAAAATGCAGATTTGGGCTTTACATTTTCTAAAAACTAATAAATATATAACTAAAAAATTTTAAGAAAAAAGTAAAAAAATATGTATATATTTGAAACTTTGAAAAATGCTTTGTTCAATAATAAACCATTTTTAAAATTATTCTCTCTGCTCTGATATCACAACACTGAGATGGTGTTAGCATGAATTGCTGCGATACATCTAAATTATAGACTTCACCAACATGAGTGGCAATGCTATAGCCGGTAGTAGCCCCCTGAGGTAAATTTTTGGTTCAAAAGATCAGGAAATGATAGTGCATATTTCTGAACAATAATCTTTACATGACATTCACAACTTTTAGATCAATGACCTCAAAAATTTCCATCTTAGTTATTTTACTAAAATAATGCAATTATATAATACACTGGCATTAGGAACTCCGTGGCAAAACCATTGTTGTTGCTAGGTGGTGACGGGGAGGTGGCCTGAAGTGAACACAAAAATGGGCTTCTAAGGGGCATGTTATGGGAGTTTTGGAGGCATACCCATGAACGCAGCTGAATTCTCAGGTGCAGGTCGCCATCACAGAGGCCATATTCAGTTCAATTTCAGAAAAAGACACTGTGCCTGCCTGGTGCACGTGTGGATGGTGAAAGCCATGGTGTGCCAATGGTGGAGTGCAAATCTAAAACAATGAACACGTTATTAAAAACCAGCTCAAAATGTAAGTTGTGAAATGCAAACTGAATTCAAACAGCAAGTCACAGGTCAGTACAGGTGATGGGAGGTGAAGTAACAGCCTGGTAGAAAAGATCTTAATAACAAACTTCTCCAACTAGCAAATCACAGGACTCAGACCAGGGCAAGTACATGAAGATGGAGTAACAGGTTAGTAATCTTTACACCAATACAACAAGGTGGGCAAGGTTCATGGAAAGTGGTGCACAATGGAATTGTACTTGGGCCATCCTACCCACCCTTATGTTGCTAACAGTGTTAATCATCCTCAAAGTTGAAGATGTCATCATCATCATCACCCTCTCCACTGTTGTAAATATTATCATCACACAATATTAGTTCATCCCCACTGGAATCGACAGTTGCAATCTCTGATTGTAATTGTTGGCAATGGTATTCCTCTTCAAATTTGTACTTCATTTTGACACACATCAGTTTTTCCACATTTTTTTAAAGTAGCATCTTACGCTAATCGCTCACAAGCTTCCTGACTATGCTAAACACTCTTTCAGAGTACACACTGGGCAGTTGGCAGCTTAAGTACATCATAGCTAGTTTGTACAAGGAGCTCCAAATTGCCCTTTTTCCCTCCTAGTACTCAAAGGGACTGTGTGAGATTCTAATGTGTACTTTATTTATTAAAGCAATCCTCCACCATTTTATTGATGCTTATCATATCAGATTGAGCCACAATAGAGGTGTCAATATATGGGGGCATTTCTTTTAAGCATGACTAGGGGCCTGATTCAGAGATGGACAGTAATGCAAACACAACTCCATACTCTAACGAAACGCAGTTGCTAAAATATGATTATGCCTTCCAAAGCATATCCAAGCATAGGGATTTCCACTGCTGCCTTCTCAATACTGTATAATGATGTGCAACAGTGTAAATATTGGTACCATCAACATACATCAGGCAGTCATGCAGCATGTAAGTCAAGTCTTACCAGCCACAAACACTGCAGCTCTCCTGACATGCAGAGAGGTCTCATGCTGCAGAGGAGAACGCAATGGCTAATTTATCCACGCCCCAAAAAATCATGTTTAAACAGTCAAACATGCTGCATATTTTCGACCCACCCCCCCATTACCACCCCCAAACACTGACTATCTGTCACTCACTTCATGTGTGGTTCCTTTTAGCCTTTGCATGCACAACAATTGCATTACGATTACAGAGTGTGGCATTTGCGCATGCACATTAGCAGGCAATCGGTTGATCTACATTAAAATTGCCATTGCGTCTGTCTCTAAATCAGGCACTAGGTGTCATAATATTTCTTTCTGGTGCGCTGAGTTGACTCATCATCATCATCATCAGTGGATCTCTTCGAAAAGGTCAGTTATTTCCTGGCAGTAGCATTTACAGAAGAAACTGAAGCCAGAGTCTTCATGTCATGTAAAACCTGAGCTTACAATATGCTCATAAGGAGCTCTTTGCATAAGATCTGTGTCATTTGGAAAGAAAGAAGGAAAACAAGTATATAAACTGCGCACAAATTCCTAAATAATTAAGGTCTCATATACTCAAAGTAACGCAAAAAAATATTTATTATAAACAAAAGAAAACATCAGAAGTAAAAACATTGTTAATAATAAAAAGGGTAAAAGGAAAAAAGGGGGAGAATGTGTTCTCCTAATTGGTAATAGAGAATCAGTGTTCCAAGAGTCTGCATCACAGGGATTATGAAAAGAAATAGGAAAATGTCTTGTATCATGAGTGAGTCCAGTAAGTAAGATGCTGAATGAACTTTGCATTACCTGATTACTGGACTTCATTCCCTATCAGCACTGTGACTACATTAGCCACCTGCATACCTAATTATCATGTTGCAGAACACTGGAAGATTCTGATTATTTGATTGTAGCCAACCTTAAAGACCTGTCATTACTGGGCACTTCTTTAAATTGGTGTGTGTGTGTGTGGTGGGCTGTTTACTTTTTTCAATCTAAACTATACAATTTTATTTGAAAATTTGTAGTGATAGGTAAATATTTTTAATTTATCAAGTGGAATTTACAGGTCAATTACATAAGTTTAGTTACTTATAGGTGCTTTGTAAAACATTAGGGATTTCAGCAATAGATATTTAAATTTAAGCCAGCGTTTTCTTATTTCAACTATAGTGGTTAATAACAGTTCTGGACTTATATACTGAGCCTACAAAAACTGATTAATGCTAGGATATATTGAATACAACTGTATAAAATATTATAAATATTACGAATATATATTTTTTTAATAATTATAGAATTTCCTTCTTCCTCCGGTCATTTTCTATGTGATATGTCCATTAGAGCGTAACTTCTAATAAGCCTATTTCCTGGTGCTTCTGTATCCTTTCCTGGTATTTATAACACTCTAGATTACTGTTTTTGCACAGTCTATATCTGTAGTGACCTCCCACCACATGCCCCTTATATGCCATCAGACCCCACCGCATGTCCCATATATGCCATCAGAACCCTCCACATTCACCATTTAGGCCAACAGACCCCTTCATATGTCCCTTGTATGCCAACTGACCGCTCTATATGACCCTTGTATGCCATTAGACACATCCACATACCCTATTTAGGCAATGTGACCCTTCCACATGCCATTTTGTGGTCATAAGACCCCTCTACATGCCCCTTGTCTGCCATCAGACCCCTTCAGATGTCCCTTATCTGCCATAAAACCTTTTAACATGTTCATTATCTGCTGTACAACCCCTCCCCATGCCTCTTTATAAGTAGCCTCCCTTGAAAATTATTTCATGACTTTTTAATAGTGTCCTAGTTTGAGTGACCGTCTGAGCATTATTACATATTATAAGATATTTTTCCCAGACAGGGAGAGTATTACTCCTTCTTTGCATCCTCATATTGAAGTTTACCTTGCAAGAAAATATAAACAAACCACCCTGTCAACTTATCCCCAAAAGAAGAACGGTAAGGCAGACTCTGTCATAGATAAATATATATATTTATTTATAATTTGGTATTAAAGCTATTTTTTATCCCAGAAGATGGGGGAGTGCCAGTGTTTTCTCTTGCCCAGGGTGCTAAAATATCCAGCTACGGCTCTAGTAGGAGGCCTTGCCCATTCAAACCCCATTCCTAACAACCACCTCTACAACTCTCAGTCCTCCGAGTCCCACAGCTGGACAATAATTCAAAGGTTGGCACATTGGAAGGCTTCCCAAGCCCTCCCTGCAGTGATATATAATGTCACTAGCACCTCTTCTGCATCATGTGACGATACATTATTTAAAGTCACATAGATGGGGAGATGCAGGGGTGGCACATTGGAAGGTTTCCAATGCTATTGACCCAGTGGTGGACTGAGGAGGCACCACTGGTTCCTCCTGACTACTATAATGCAGCCTGTGGTTGTACGACTGGAAGTACCTGGCCTTGCCTCCCTGACAGTGCCAATAAATGGAGAGACGATCCATGGAGAGTGTCAGCTTAGAGAAGGAGCCGAGGCAGATGAACAGAGAAAAGAAGAGAGAACAAGGTAAGTGAACTACGTGGGTGGGGAGAGCAGAGCACTAAACATACCTAGGAGGAAAGAAAGAAACCCATATGGACACAGAGGAGGAGGGGCGTAGAGAACATATTAATGGACGTAGTGGAGGAGGGGGAGAGAACATAATAATGGACATAGAAGAGGAGGAGGGGGAGAGAACATAATAATGGACATAGAAGAGGAGGAGGGGGAGAGAACATAATAATGGACAGAGGAGGAGGAGGAGAGAACATAATAATGGAGGGGAAAGAGAGTGATGGTATAGGACTGAGATTCCTGTGATAAATTTACCATTGAAGTCCATAAATGGTAAGGACATGGAAAATGAAGAAAAAGGAGATGTGATCATATGTTTCCTTGCCTTTGAGTGCTAGTACTAGAGGAAAAGTTTTGCTCATGTATGGTCTCAATCAGGTCTGTGGTTCATCGAAGGTGCTGCACTCTCTCTTATTATTTTTTTTTTTATTAAATTTTTACCAATAAACTTTTCTGCCAGACTCTTATAACAGGCTCTGGAGCTGTAAAGGTAGGAGACATTTTCAATAATAAATGTGTCATCGAACATTCAACTCTTTTATCTAATTTCACCAGGAAAAAGGGTTTCCAACTATATTAGTTCTGAACAATAGGCCTGATTCAGATGTGGACGTAATGCCGATATTTATGCAGTTGAGCTATTATCAGCCGACTGCGCTTGTGTCTCGGTCGTACTTTGCAATGCTGCTTGCGGTGAGGACTTCTTTGTAAAGTGATTGACATTCAGGGACCGTTTGGGAGCGGTTAAGGGATATGGCGGCAAAATGCAGGTGAATGGCAGCCATTTTAGGGGCGTGTCTCAGTATACTACTGCAATCCCATACTCAGAAAATGTGGAGCCAGTGTCTCAGTTCCCGCGGCCATTCTGTGCGACCATAGAGTTACTCAGATAGTAAATTATTAATGGATCTGTGAACACTGCTGCGTGTTTGTACACACTTGCTTGGATCTGCACAGCTGCTGGTGGGTGTCTAAATACATTTCCAAGAGGCTATAGTAGTAGCATATTATCACACAGCAGCTACGTACAGGATAGCATCTGCGATTGCATTAGCGTACATATCTGAATAGGGCCCCATGTGCATAACATGATATAACGATTAGGAATACATAGCATGGCAGCTCATGAACATCCACAATTTTAGCCCACAAACTATTCCTGAATTTCCAAACTGTCGGTGTTAATGGAGAGTCACTTATTCCAGACTTCAGTAAAGAAAAAAAAAGCAACTCAGTATTTATCAAGCAGATATTTCCTGCTGTAATTCCTAAGTGGCCATTACAAATTCCATTGCCCTCTTAATGTTTTAATTGCCTGATTTGAATAAAATCCAGACACTTATGCTGTCCATTTTTATTTTGTCTCTCTCGGTTTAGCATCCCACACAAAGCTAGACAAAAGGACAAACACTCCTGCTCTCCTTTCACCTCTACGCCCCTTAGGTTTTGTTTCATTTTCAATGTTGTTAAATGAATGCCTTGAAAATTTAAATGCAACAGTAACAGTGGTAAGATTATTATGCAACATGTCGAGAGGAGAGATCGATCCTGAAATGATTGGGATTGGCTGGTTCCAGCTCTTTTATTCCAGGCAATGTTTTCACTTGAATTTATCAGCACTAAACATTTTTTCTAAAAAGAAACAATTCAAAGAGAAAGATTATTTCCCTCAAAGGAAAAAAATCTGTTTGTGGTATAAACTATCATATAATGGGCAAACACAACAGTAGTATCTTGCTTTCTATGTATACTTTTCGTGCATTACTGAGACTTTTCCCCATTTACCGTGTATTGTTTTATGTGAGTTTTTAATTGTTTATCAGCTAGTTTTGTATGGTCTTGTATTCAATGATAGTGTGTGAATGCAATCATGACTTAATTTACGTTTAGACGAAGCCATCTTAAAACAATTTTATAATGTAACATGCATATAATGATTAGAGATGTCCGTGGATCCCTGTGTTTTGGTTTTAATTCATCATTGTGTTTTTGTTTTGCCAAATAGTGTTTTGGCTTTGATTTTGGATCTGGATTTTCTTTAATTTTTTTTTTAATAAAAACAGTTAAAATCATGTAATTTGCAAATTTTTTTGTTCCAAAAGTATTATTAACCTCAATAACATTAATTTCCAGTCCTTTCCAGTCAATTTTGATCACCTCACAGCTCAAAATATTGTTCACCAATATTTGCCATAGTGTGCAACAAGCTGGCTGGCTAAACAAAGCAACAGAGCAGCGGCACAAACACATGGCAGTTTAAAAGAATATAGCACATCTATGAAACATTGTGGCACAGCAGTGGCAGATAGGATGCCAGTTTAGTAAACTATATGACCCTATAGAATTAATACTTTCATTAATCATGAACTAGATCAGAGGTCCAAGGGCAGTACAGGGATATGGATGTGGAGTATGTAGTGGAAGGCAGGTAAATGATTGATTCTAAATAAAATTAATGAAATTTGACATGTAGAGCAAATTTTTAATACAAAAGAATCCAAATGTGAGTGTTCATTCTGCAACTGCAAACTGATCCATAAAACAAATCACAGGCTTCAGGACAATGCAAGAGCTTCAAATGGCCTTGCAAGAGAAAGAAGGTAATCATCAATGCCCCCCCAAAAATACAGCCCATAATGAAAAGAAAAGTGTTGCATGATGTAATTGTCCTTGAAAAATGTTTTTTTTTAACATGTTGCTTAAAAGGGATCTAGTCGGCATCCTGACAGTCTGAATACCGGTGGTTGGAATTTTGACTATCAGGATGCCGCTGTTGGTATTCTGACTATCGACATCCTGACTGGGATCCTGTACCCAACTCTGCCTGAACACACAACAGTTTAATTTTACTATTTTTTAACACAGTGTCTGAACACACAACATAGTACCTCACAGCTCTCCTAGTAATGGCACTTTAATGACATTATTTTTTAACATCGTGTCTGATTACAAAGCAGTATTATTTTAATCACTTAACTGGCTAATATTTTTTCAAAAAAAGTTCCCAAAATTGTAGATTATTTTTATTAGCAAATCACATAAATAAGAGCTATTTAAACCTGATTCAAAAATGTTAAATCAAGTTTATATAGCTATTAATTGTATAATGTGATAATAAAAAAATGGCTATTCTGGGGACATTTTAAAAAAAATTACAGTCTAGTTTTAAAAATAAGCTGGGGATAGACAAAGCAAGGGGCAGATGTGTGGGTATATATTAGGGGTGAGCGGGTTCGGATTTCTGAAATCCGAACCCCCCCGAGCCCCCCCGATCCGAGTCCGATCCGAGTCAGGCTCGACTTTTCCCGCCTGACTCGGATCTGACATCGAGGCAAAACGTCATCATCCCGCCTTCCGAGTCTCGCGGGTTTTGGATCCTATATAAGGTACCCGCGTCGGCGCCATTTTCTCACTCGGCTGTGGACAGTGAAGAGGGAGGGTGGGAGTTAGTGCTGTGTAGTGTAGTGTAGTGTAGTGCTGCTGTTGTCCACTACTTCAAAGTCCATAGGGGCTGGCTGTGTTGTGCTGTGCTGCTGTTGTTAATAGGGGCTGTGTCCACTACTTCAAAGTCCATAGGGGCTGGCTGGACTGTGTTGTGCAGTCAGTTCTCCATAGGGGCTGTGTCCACTCCAAAGTCCTGTGCAGTGTCCCAGTCCTAAAGGGGTGCTGTAGTGTTGTCCAGGGGGTGCTCTGTCCATCAGGGGTGCTCCCCCCAAGTGCTAAAAAAATAATATATTTTCTGTGTTTGTGAATTGTGTGCGCAGTAGCCGCACGTGCATCAACAAAGTAGTGCCAAGCGTGCGCCTGTGTCATAAGTAAAGGGCCGGCTGGCTTGACCGTTAAAGGGTGCTGTAACCCCCGAAAGTACACTCCAGTCCAAACCAAAAAAAAATTATTTTCTGTGTTTGTGAATTGTGTGCGCAGTAGCCGCACGTGCATCAACAAAGTAGTGCCAAGCGTGCGCCTGTGTCATAAGTAAAGGGCCGGCTGGCTTGACCGTTAAGGGTGCTGTAACCCCCGAAAGTACACTCCAGTCCAAACCAAAAAAAAAATTATTTTCTGTGTTTGTGAATTGTGTGCGCAGTAGCCGCACGTGCATCAACAAAGTAGTGCCAAGCGTGCGCCTGTGTCATAAGTAAAGGGCCGGCTGGCTTGATCGTTAAGGGTGCTGTAACCCCCGAAAGTACACTCCAGTCCAAACCAAAAAAAAAATTATTTTCTGTGTTTGTGAATTGTGTGCGCAGTAGCCGCACGTGCATCAACAAAGTAGTGCCAAACGTGCGCCTGTGTCATAAGTAAAGGGCCGGCTGGCTTGACCGTTAAGGGTGCTGTAACCCCCGAAAGTACACTCCAGTCCAAACCAAAAAAAAAATTATTTTCTGTGTTTGTGAATTGTGTGCGCAGTAGCCGCACGTGCATCAACAAAGTAGTGCCAAACGTGCGCCTGTGTCATAAGTAAAGGGCCGGCTGGCTTGACCGTTAAGGGTGCTGTAACCCCCGAAAGTACACTCCAGTCCAAACCCAAAAAAAAATTATTTTCTGTGTTTGTGAATTGTGTGCGCAGTAGCCGCACGTGCATCAACAAAGTAGTGCCAAGCGTGCGCCTGTGTCATAAGTAAAGGGCCGGCTGGCTTGACCGTTAAGGGTGCTGTAACCCCCGAAAGTACACTCCAGTCCAAACCTAAAAAAAAATTATTTTCTGTGTTTGTGAATTGTGTGCGCAGTAGCCGCACGTGCATCAACAAAGTAGTGCCAAGCGTGCGCCTGTGTCATAAGTAAAGGGCCAGCTGGCTTGACCGTTAAAGGGTGCTGTAACCCCCGAAA
Source organism: Taudactylus pleione (assembly GCA_031769625.1). Lineage (NCBI taxonomy): Eukaryota > Metazoa > Chordata > Amphibia > Anura > Myobatrachidae > Taudactylus > Taudactylus pleione. Next base: position 5,900,355 of record JAUIMM010000015.1, on the reverse strand, counting down.
GTACACTCCAGTCCAAACCAAAAAAAAATTATTTTCTGTGTTTGTGAATTGTGTGCGCAGTAGCCGCACGTGCATCAACAAAGTAGTGCCAAGCGTGCGCCTGTGTCATAAGTAAAGGGCCGGCTGGCTTGACCGTTAAGGGTGCTGTAACCCCCGAAAGTACACTCCAGTCCAAACCAAAAAAAAAATTATTTTCTGTGTTTGTGAATTGTGTGCGCAGTAGCCGCACGTGCATCAACAAAGTAGTGCCAAACGTGCGCCTGTGTCATAAGTAAAGGGCCGGCTGGCTTGACCGTTAAGGGTGCTGTAACCCCCGAAAGTACACTCCAGTCCAAACCAAAAAAAAAATTATTTTCTGTGTTTGTGAATTGTGTGCGCAGTAGCCGCACGTGCATCAACAAAGTAGTGCCAAGCGTGCGCCTGTGTCATAAGTAAATGGCCGGCTGGCTTGACCGTTAAAGGGTGCTGTAACCTCCGAAAGTACACTCCAGTCCAAACCAAAAAAAAATTATTTTCTGTGTTTGTGAATTGTGTGCGCAGTAGCCGCACGTGCATCAACAAAGTAGTGCCAAGCGTGCGCCTGTGTCATAAGTAAAGGGCCGGCTGGCTTGACCGTTAAGGGTGCTGTAACCCCCGAAAGTACACTCCAGTCCAAACCTAAAAAAAAATTATTTTCTGTGTTTGTGAATTGTGTGCGCAGTAGCCGCACGTGCATCAACAAAGTAGTGCCAAGAGTGCGCCTGTGTCATAAGTAAAGGGCCGGCTGGCTTGACCGTTAAAGGGTGCTGTAACCCCCGAAAGTACACTCCAGTCCAAACTAAAAAAAAATTATTTTCTGTGTTTGTGAATTGTGTGCGCAGTAGCCGCACGTGCATCAACAAAGTAGTGCCAAGCGTGCGCCTGTGTCATAAGTAAAGGGCCGGCTGGCTTGACCGTTAAGGGTGCTGTAACCCCCGAAAGTACACTCCAGTCCAAACCTAAAAAAAAATTATTTTCTGTGTTTGTGAATTGTGTGCGCAGTAGCCGCACGTGCATCAACAAAGTAGTGCCAAGAGTGCGCCTGTGTCATAAGTAAAGGGCCGGCTGGCTTGACCGTTAAGGGGTTCTGTAACCCCCGAAAGTACACTCCAGTCCAAACCAAAAAAAAATTATTTTCTGTGTTTGTGAATTGTGTGCGCAGTAGCCGCACGTGCATCAACAAAGTAGTGCCAAGCGTGCGCCTGTGTCATAAGTAAAGGGCCGGCTGGCTTGACCGTTAAAGGGTGCTGTAACCCCCGAAAGTACACTCCAGTCCAAACCAAAAAAAAATTATTTTCTGTGTTTGTGAATTGTGTGCGCAGTAGCCGCACGTGCATCAACAAAGTAGTGCCAAGAGTGCGCCTGTGTCATAAGTAAAGGGCCGGCTGGCTTGACCGTTAAAGGGTGCTGTAACCCACAAAGTACACTCCAGTCCAAACCAAAAAAAAAATTATTTTCTGTGTTTAGCCGCACGTATATATCAAATCGATATAACATAAATGGAGGACCAAACTTTCTCCGATAAAAATAAAATAGAGAAAGATCAAGAACCACTTCCTCCTAGTGCTGAAGCTGCTGCCACTAGTCATGACATAGACGATAACATGCCATCAACGTCGTCTGCCAAGGCCGATGCCCAATGTCATAGTAGAGGGCACATACAATCCCAAATGGCAAAGTTCAGGAAAATGACCTTGAAAAAGACATTTAAATCAGCTGAAGAGAAACGTAAACTTGCCAATATGCCATTTACGACACGGAGTGGCAAGGAACGGCTAAGGTCGATCCCTAGTATGTTCATGACTAGTGGTTCAGCTTCACATGACGATGGAAGCACTCCTCCCACTAAAAAAATCAAAAGAGTTAAGCTGGCGAAAGCACAGCGAAGAACTGTGCTTTCTAAGAAGATATCACAAATCCCCAAGGAGAGTCCAAGTGTGGTGGTGGTTGCGATGCCTGACCTTCCCAGCACTGGACGGGAAGAGGTGGCTCTTTCCACCATTTGCACGCCCCCTGCAAGTGCTGAAAGGAGCACCCACAGTCCACTTGCTGATATGCAAATTGAAGATGTCACTGTTGAAGTACAACAGGATGAGGATACTGGTGTAGCTGGCGCTGAGGAGGAAGTTGGCGAGGAGGATTCTGATGGTGATGTGGTTTGTTTAAATCAGGCTCCGGGGGAGACAGTTGTTGTCCGTGGGATGAAAAAGCCCATCACGGTCATGCCTGGGCAGAAGACCAAACATTCCACCTCTTTGGTCTGGCAATATTTCTATCCAAATCCGGACAACAACTGTCTTGCCATATGTACCATATGTAAAGGTGAAATAAGTAGGGGTAGGGACGTCAACCACCTAGGAACATCCTCCCTTATACGGCACCTGCAGCGCGTTCATAAAAAGTTACTGTCAAGTTCAGAAACTTTGGCTCAGACCGTAAGCAGTCCAGGGACACCTAAATCCCGTTGTCCTGTTGTATCCAAGCGCCTGCAAACCACACCGTCAACTCCCTCCTCGTCAATTTCCTCCTTAGTCAGGATCGGAAGTAGTCCTGCAGGCCATATCACTGGCATGACTGACTCTCCTATCCGGGATTCCTCCGGAGGATCCTGCATTGCTACGCCTACTGCTGCCGCTGCTGCTGTTGCTGCTGCTGCTGGGAGTCGTTCATCATCCCAGAGAGGAAGTAGGAACACCACTACTTTTACTAAACAATTGACCCTCCAACAGTCCTTAGCGAGGAGGATGAAGTACGACAGCAGTCATCCTGAAGCAAAACGTATAACTGAGGCCTTGACTGCTATGTTGGTGTTAGACGTGCGTCCGGTATCCGCCATTAGTGCAGTGGGATTTAGACAATTGATGGAGGTAGTGTGTCCCCGGTTCCAAATCCCGTCTAGATTCCACTTCACTAGGCAGGCGATACCGAGACTGTACAGAAACGTCAGAAAAAGTGTCCTCAGTGTCCTGAAAAATGCCGTTGTACACAATGTCCACTTAACCACGGACATGTGGACAAGTGGAACAGGGCAGACTAAGGACTATATGACTGTGACAGCCCACTGGGTAGATGTATCACCTTACGCAGCAACAGCAGCAGCGTCACCAGTAGCAGCATCTCAGAAACGCCAGCTCGTTACAAGGCAGGCTACGCTGTGTATCACCGGTTTCAGTAAGAGGCACACCGCCGACAACCTCTTAGAGAAACTGAGGGAAATCATCGCCCAGTGGCTTACCCCACTTAGACTCTCCTGGGGATTTGTGATATCTGACAACGCCACCAATATTGTGCGGGCATTACATCTGGGCAAATTCCAGCACGTCCCATGTTTTGCTCACACAATAAACTTGGTGGTGCAGAATTTTCTGAAAAGCGACAGGGGCGTGCAGGAGACGCTTTGGGTGGCCCGAAAAATTTCTGGCCACTTTCGCCATTCAGCGACTGCGTGCCGAAGACTGGAGCGCCAGCAAACACTCTTGAACCTGCCCCGCCATCACCTGAAGCAAGAGGTTGTGACGCGGTGGAACTCAACCCTCTATATGCTTCAGAGGATGGAGGAGCAGCAAAAGGCCATACAAGCCTATACATCCACCTATGACATAGGCAAAGGAGGGGGTATGCACCTGACTCAAGCGCAGTGGAGAATGATTTCCGTGTTGTGCAAGGTTCTTCAGCCCTTCGAACTTGCCACACGTGAAGTCAGTTCAGACACTGCCAGCTTGAGTCAGGTCATTCCCCTCATCAGGCTTTTGCAGAAGCAGCTGGAGAAAGTGAAGGAGGAGCTAAGACGGAGCGATTCCGCTCGGCATGTGGGACTTGTGGATGAAGCCCTTCATTCGCTTTGCCAGGATTCCAGGGTGGTCAATCTGTTGAAATCAGACCACTACATTTTGGCCACCGTGCTCGATCCTAGGTTTAAAGCCTATGTGGTGTCTCTCTTTCCGGCCGACACAAGCCTGCAGAGGTGCAAAGACCTGCTGGTGAACACACTGTCAGCTGAAGCAGAACGTGACACGTCAACGGCTCCTTCTTCATTTTCTCCCGCAACTGGGGCTGCCAGGAAAAAACTTAGGTATCCTAAGCAACCCGCTGGCGGTGATGCAGGGCAGGCAGGACCAAGTTTGGACATCTGGTCCGGACTGAAGGACCTGGCAACAATTTCTGACATGTCTACTGTCACTGCATATGATACTGTCACCATTGACAGAATGGTGGAGGATTACATCGGTGACAGCATCCAAGTAGGCATGTCAGACAGTCCATACCTGTACTGGCAGGAAAAAGAGGCAATTTGGAGGCCCCTGTACAAACTGGCTCTATTTTACCTGAGTTGCCCCCCCTCCAGTGTGTACTCCGAAAGAGTGTTTAGTGCAGCCGGGAACCTTGTCAGCGAAAGGCGTAGGAGGTTGCTTCCACAGAATGTGGAGAAGATGATGTTCATCAAAATGAATTATCAGCTCTTCCAGGGAGACCAGCCTCCAGAACGTACAGAGGGACCTGTGGTGGTGGATTCAAGTGGGGACGAGTTAATACTTTGTGAGGATGAGGATGTACACACTGAAGAGGGTGAGGAATCGGTGGATGAGGAGGATGAGGATGACATCTTGCCTCCGTAGAGCCAGTTTGTGCAGGGACACATTAATTGCCAGCTTGTTTTGTGGGGGCCCAAACGAACCAATCATTTCAGCCACAGTTGTGTGGCAGACCCTGGCGCTGAAATGATTGATTTGTTAAAGTGTGCATGTCCTGTTTATACAACATAAGGGTGGGTGGGAGGGCCCAAGGACAATTCCATCTTGCACCTCTTTTTTTCTTTGCATTATGTACAGTTTGGGGCCTAGTTTTTCTAACTGCCATCCTGTCTGCCACTGCAGTGTCACTCCTAGATGGGTCACGTGTTTGTGCCGCCCACTCGTGTCGCTTAGCATAGTCATCCAGCTACCTCGGTGCAACCTTTTGGACATAAAAACACTATTGTGAGGTGTGAGGTGTTCAGAATAGACTGGAAATGAGTGGAAATTAAGGTTATTGAGGTTAATAATAGCATAGGAGCAGAAAAACCTACAAATTCTGTGATTTTAGCTGTTTTTATGCTTTTTTTCAAAAAAATACAGATCCAAAACACAAAACCCAGAACCCAAAACACGGAAGGGTGGTTTTGGCAAAACCAATCCAGATCCAAAACACGAAGAAAGATCCAGATCCAAAACCAAAACACAAAACACGAAAAGTGGCCGGTGCACACCCCTAGTATATATATAATATATATAAATATATATATATATATATATATATATATATATATATTAATTTCTACAGGTCGAGTCTCCCATATCAGAAATGCTCATGACCAGGAGAATCTAGGTTTTGTGAATTTTATATATATATATATATATATATATATATATAATGTGTATATATTATATATACATACAGGTATTATATATATGCATATCTATAGTGTAGAGTCTTTATATTATATATACATACAGACAATATATTCATATATATATATATATATATAGAGAGAGAGAGAGAGACAGACATTATATATATATATATATATATATATATAGAGAGAGAGAGAGAGAGAGAGAGAGACAGTTTTGTTGGCACTCCAATCCAGACGGAATAAATAAGTATGTGCTCCGGTGCTCCGATAAAACACTGTATAAATCCCAAACAAACAATCGGCACTCGGAGGCTCCAATGAGTATAAACACATGTATTAATAGCAACGTTTCGGGGTATAACCCCCTTTGTCAAGCCAATACAGACAGTAAAATCGACATACACAGTGCACTTACCCCTTAAATAATGGTATATAGCTCACACCTGGTCTCACATGCCGTGGAACTCACCGCCGGAAGTCACACAATGAGATACATCCGGCTCCTGCGTTCCAGCGTCTCCCGGCAACACCCAGCATTCGCTCCACTAGACTCTCCACTGCAGTGCACGCGCCATACCCCAGAACACAGCCACCGCAGGAGTCTCTGACTCAAAGTATGATCGGTATCGGTGTCATCCACAGCATGGAACCTAAGGGTGACAATAGATAAATGACCATCACCCAATAAATGACAAACATTACAAAACATACATATAAACAAAAGACATAGTGAAGCATCTGAAGGATTATAGCATTGAAGAGAAAAACTGTCCAAACCAGTATCTACTAACTATAAATGCAAAACCACATAATAGTCCTGGATCAAATTATGATAAAGCATTCCAATTAATCTTATCGTTCAATCCTTTAGGCGAAATTGTATCTAGTCTAAAGATCCACTGGGAAGCAGAATTTTAGCTCTATCACCACCTCTCCTGGGTACCGGCACATGATCGATGATTATATACCTAAGTGATGCCAATGTGTGGTTGAAGTGCCGAGCCACTGGCTGTTCACATTCTTTGCCAGAAAGTATAGTTTTAATCGCCGAGCGATGGAGAGCCATCCTATCTCGAAAGTTTGGACAGTTTTTCTCTTCAGTGCTATAATCCTTCAGATGCTTCACTATGTCTTTTGTTTATATGTATGTTTTGTAATGTTTGTCATTTATTGGATGATGGTCATTTATCTATTGTCACCCTTAGTTCCATGCTGTGGATGACGCCGATACCGATCATACTTTGAGTCGGAGACTCCTGCGGTGGCTGTGTCCTGGGGTACGGCGCGTGCGCAGCAGTGGAGAGTCTAGTGGAGCGCATGCTGGGTGTTGCCGGGAGACGCTGGAACGCAGGAGCCAGATGTATCTCATTGTGTGACTTCTGGCGGTGAGTTCCACGGCGTGAGAGACCAGGTGTGAGCTATATACTATTATTTAAGGGGTAAGTGCACTGTGTATGTCGATTTTACTGTCTGTATTGGCTTGACTAAGGGGGTTATACCCCGAAACGTTGCTATTACTATTAATACATGTGTTTATACTCATTGGAGCCTCCGAGTGCCGATTGTTTGTTTGGGGTATATATATATATATATATATATATAGTAGAGTCTGTACCGCCTGATCACTGTGGCCAGCAGTGATCAGGCACATGGGGGGCAGAGGCAAAGCCAGAAGGAAGGAGTAGGTGGTGGGTGTGCTGCCAGTTGGACACATCATCACAGCAGCCATGGCTACCTGGAGCAGGGGGAAAGCTTCCGGCTGTGGGACACAGCAGCAGCCGGAAGCAAGAGGTGAAGGTGGAGCCAGCTGGAAACAGCAATAGCCGGGAGCCAGCTTCCAGCCGGGTTATAATGCCGGCCAACGGTGATCGGGACACAGCAGCAGCCGCGGCTTCTTCTATGGAAGTCACGACAGCCCTTGCAGCCGAGAGGGGGGTGCCGCCGGGTTCTGATTACTGTGGCCAGCAGTAAACATGACATCGTGACGGGGGAGCCATGGGTGCAGGGGGACAAGCTGGAATAGATTATCTTTCAGCAGCTGACTAGTGGGCAATTCTGACTGGTCGCATCAGATGCAACCATGTCAGGGAAAGCCCAGCCTGGTGTGGTTGCATCTGATGCGACCATGCCAGGCATGTGGTTAATATGTTTTAACACAGTGTCTGAACACACAATACAATGCTCCTAGTAATGGCACCCTAATTATGTTATTTTTAACACAGTGGCTGAACTCAAAACAGTTTTGATTTAATATTGTTAACATAGGGCCGATTCAGAGCCGGACGCTATTTGCGCTCGCTCGTTCAGAAAAAGGGGCTGGCTATTTAAATTGAGCGCTCGCTCTTTGCGATCTGTTGACGCCTCTATGTCTGAGTGAGCGAACGAAACATGCGCTCGCTATTTTGTAAAGACGCTCGCATCCTACGTCATCTCCGCTATTTATTTGATTAATCGAGTACATCGAAAGGCATCTGAACTGCTCGCAGTGCTTGTGGTAGGATTTTCCTACCGCAACCATGCGAGCAGTTCAGGCTAAGAGACAACCAAGTGACGTGGTCGATGACACTGCTTTGTTAATTATGCACACCCTTAAAACGCCCGTTTTGACCATTTGGCACGCCTGCGTTCGGATCTCCACTCCCCCATTTCCAAGCACCTTCCCCTGTTACCACCCACGAACGCCTAATCCTGTCACTCAAATTAGCAGGCACTGGCTATTTGGCGAGCGCTCGATTTCCGATCGCACTGACTGGTTGGCGCATGCGCATTACGACCCATACGCATGCGCAGTTGTGCGAACATCGCACGGAGCGAACGAGCGTCCGCTTACGAGCGGCTCTGAACTTCTTAAACATAGTGTTCCTAAACACTTTGCTGATAAACATTCTAGCGACCACACTGGTTTGAAACTTGTTGGGCTAGAGGTGATTTCTAAGACCCCTAGAGGTGGTGATCGCTTTAGAATACTTTGTAGGCAAGAGGCTGCGTGGATTTTGAAAATGCTATCTCTTAAGCCAAATGGTTTAAATGATAATATAGATCTAGAATTTATATGATTAAATCTGGTTGTTTAATATAGATTTCTATTTGGTTTTGACTATATAATTATGTTCGCTATAATTACTTTGTAATTGCTCATTGCTCTCTAATTCTCCTTGTTTATTGCTGTATGCTATTAATAATCTGTCTGTGTAGCAGTTTTCTATTAATAATTAATTATTAATGTTACTGTCAATATTATTGCTCTTTATTTGTTTTAAATAAGTTGGTTCTTTTATTTAATCTATTTGGAGTAATATAGCTTTATTGAAGGCTGATCTGGACTTTTAATGACTAATTAATTAATCAACAACTGTGGAGGGGGTATTTAATCCCTCCCAGGATACAGAAAGGAATCTCCGCTTCTTGAAAAAGCTGCTATATGCAGAGAAACGCGTTGAAGTTTACGGACCCTTTGTTCTTTATGCCAGAGACTCTTGACGGCTGTTACCACTTGCTCTGAGGTGCCGGCTCATCACATCAGCTTACTCGGCTTTGTGTTCATTTATCATCCATCTCCGTCTATTGCCGTGGACACTGAGCAGCTGCATCACCTGGAGTAGTTGCACTTCCTGGAGGTGAGCGTGTTGTGCGGGAGCTCCATCTCCATTGCCGTGCACATTGAACGGCCACACTATCCGGAGCAGCTGTATCACCCGGAGGTGACAGCGTTGTGCGGGAGCCCCGTCCCTATTGCCGTGCACATCGTGCGGGCCACATCACCTGGAGCTGCTGTATCACCCGGAGGTGAGCGCACTGTGCAGGAGCCCCGACGGGGGTTGAAAGCAGACATTTGCGACACTGGTCCCTGTGAGCACATCACTGCAGGATACCCTCCATTTATACACACGTTTGAGCAGCCACCTTTACATGGTAACTATAATACACTGTGCCGCTGTACAGCCACTTATTCTGGAGCTCTGACTATTATTTAGAGACCTACTGTCACACATTGAGAGTCTCTAGTTTATATTTATTGTTTGCTATGATGAACAATCTCAGCTTTCAGTATTAACCTATATTCCATTAATCTGTTTGTATTATATGCATCCAGCTGGTTGGTGCCGCACCCAACAGGTGTCATTTATTGGAATATTCTCTGCTAATATTAGCATTTTTTATTAGACAATATTTGTGTATTTATTTGTTTCATTTTTGTCATTGTTGATACACACCTGGGAGTATTTTTATTATATACTTTCTATACATCTATTAAACATACTCAATTGTTTATCAAGCAGCGCCATCTGTGTGTGTGTGTTTTTTATCTGTTTATTGAGGAGTGGCATTCCTCTTTTCAGGTTGGCTGCAGCTTGTTACATGATTGTTTTATTTGTTATATTTTTATTGCACATTTTCTGGGTATCACTTCCCTAGCGCCAGGACTATACATTTTTTCTGTAAACATCAAAATCAGCTGACCGCCAAACTCAGAAGACACAATCAGAGCCACCAGGGATCTGCTACCATGTAAAGGAGCGCTGCATCGGGACACACTGTTTTGTCAACATTCTAATCATGTCAACATTTCCTCAGTGTCAACTTGATGCATGTCGACATGTTGGGCATGGCAGCATTACACACATGTCGACATTCTTATGAATATACTGAAACCCTCCTGCTTATGTGTGTACAGATTGCACCAGATGCCACAGTCAGGTCACACTAACACAAATTAATGTTATCAATATAATATCTTTTCTCAATGACAAAGTGGTTACATCACTACGCACCAGTTACAGGATAAGGGGCCTATTCATCAACACTAAATGGCTCGGTAACCATGCGGAAACGATAGTTTGCACATATTTAAGTTACCGGGCCATTCATCATCAGGTTCCAGTTTTCGAAGTTTGCTGCCAAGAACAAGCGCCATCTTCAGACGGTGCTTGTTCTCAGATCCCCGCTCCTTCCTACGGGAAGAAGTTCCGGGGATGTGAAGAGGGATCCAAACAGATCCCTCCGCTGCCTCCTCACTACCTGCCCGGTGGCTGTGCACATGCGTGACCCATATGGTCTCCTAAGTGACTATGAGCAAAATAAACTATTTTCTGTGCCACTATGACAAATTATTATCATTATCTAAAACACCTGATTATAAGGGTCTGATTGCTAATTATTATTTGTAAGAAATGTGCAGTTTAATCTCGCAGCTAGCTATCAGATAGCTACTCACTTTATCATACAGTAAGTGGCTATATAAGACAGGATTTATGAGTATCAAAAAGTTGAGAGTGACCATGTGTGTCCCCTGCATCTGCTCAACAAAGTATTCAGCATTTTTTACAGTAGTGTGCAGCTGTCCCTGAGGATGAGACAGTAGGAGCAGGGTGTGTTCTGTGTAAATTAAGTGGAGCCTTACAGCCTGGAGGTAGTGATTTTGCTAAATCTAGATTAAGAGATAAATGCCACACACAGTTATTATCACTGCCTCTTCAAGTGATATTAGGTTCCAGTCTGTAAAAACTCAGTATTAAATTATCATAGTAAAAAAAATCTGTAATAACTTTGCCATTACTAAATTTTTAGACATTTTTCCTTGAGGTGTAATGCTAAGGTCTGTATAAAGCAAATAGTTGTTTTTACCTCTTGTCTCCAAACTGACAAAACCATTACTGAGATGTATATTGGTAAAATGAATTATACATAATGTTTAATCCATCTGACAGATTAATCCAAAATGGTGACTACCTTCAGCTCTCTATTGCATTATATGTAGTAAATACTGTTACAAGATAAGCAGTATTTATTGAAACACTCACACTTACCACTAACTAAATACACTACTGTATACAATATCCTATCTTTTCTACTAAAATAAAATGTTTCAAACAGACAAACACTGACACTGATCTGTGTCATGGAGATGCAGGCTCAGCAAATCAACCATTCTTTACTGTGTAGAAGACAGGTAGAAGTTCAAGGGTATAAAGTGTTATATTGACAGTATGAATTTTCTATTTTGGAGAGAAGGAACTGGTTACCTATTATATTAGAGCTGTCTCCAATGCATTGCCCTCACATCCTAACATTTCTCATTCTTCTTATTTGCCAGTCATTTAGCTCCTAAGTGTGTTTACTGCCGTAGTCTGTAAAAAAAAAAAAAGTCTTGCTCAAGGCAAGGCCACATAAATTATCAGAGTTCAAATTGGCCATGATAGTGGGTGCCCAACAGATGGGACATTCCATTTCCGAAGTTGTGCAGACATTCAACATTCCTCGATCTACAGTGTTACGTGTATACTGGGATACCTCATGGAAGGCATTACCAGCCACCATGGACAGCGCAGTGGTCGACCACGGGTGCTAAATGATTGTGACAAGCGGCGTCTGGCTAGAATTGTCCGTAGTAACAGACAAGCGACACTGGCTCAAATCACATCCACATTCAATGCAGGAGATACCAGACGCATATATCCAGCAGGTCAGTGCAGCATTCTTTAACTTCCATAGGATATGGGAGCAGAAGCCCTACCAGAGTGCCCCTGTTAACACTATGACTTTGGACACAGCACCTCACCTGTGGTTATGATGACATTGCTACGGTTCCAGTTGTTTCAGGCTAATGGCAAGGTCCGGGTGTGGCGCAGATCCTATGAGGCCAAGGACCCCAGTTGTCAACAAGGAAATGTGCAGGCTGGTGGTGGTTCCATAATGGTGGGAGGTATGTTCATGGGGCATGGGTTGGGTCCCTAGTCTGCCTGAACATATCACTGACTGGTAATCAATACATTGCATTGCTTGATGACCACTGCCCTTCATAGACTTTGTGTACCCCCACAATGATGGAATATTTCAACAAGATAATGTACCATGTCATTGGACCCAAGTTGTCCAGAACTGGTTCAGGGAACATTCTGGAGACCTCCAATGAATGGCGTGGCCACCACGTTCGCCAACATGAGCCCAATCGTGCATTTATGGGATGTGGTGGAGAGGTCCATTTGTATCCAAGATCATGCGCCTACAATATCAGGGAGCCTTGGCAAGTTATCCAGACAGCATGGGTCAACATCTCTGCAGAGGTCTTCCATCCACTTGCTGTACTTTGCCAGGCTAGAGGGGGTCCTAAACGATACTAGGCATCTATCTAATGACTTTTGACACTTCAGTATATATATATATATATATATATATATAATATATATATATATATATATATCTGAACCTGGATAAGTGGGACCTGGATAAGTGAGAAACCTCTGTTACTGGGCCTGATTGTGAGGTCCTGGAATCTTTGCACCAAAAAACCTCTGTAATGGTGCATACACACGTTCAGATTTACTAGGACGATATAACCGATAACGATATAGTTTATCGTTACATCATTTATCTCGTCCATTTTTTGGCCCCTCCCAACCCCCAAACAATGGACGATGTGCGGGCATGGATGGTCGATAACTATAACGACCATTGCTCGTGCATGTAGTCCAACCTGGTCGATATGGACCAGGTTACTATAGGGAACCGCAATCGTTGATCGCGGGTCATTTACTCATTTGGGGGTTGGTGGTGTGCTGGATGATCAATATCGATCATCCAGCACATGCAGGATGATCAGACAACGATATTGTTATCGTTGTCTGATCTGACCGTGTATATGCACCACATTAATGAGACTGTCAAATATCTTTAACTGAGACTGATTTATCTCGATTATCTAGGAGTAATCACCTCTATAACTGAGACAATTGCTGTTAGGACCTCTTTAAGCGAGATTAGTGCAGTTTATTAACCTCTATAAATAAGAAGGCAGCCTTTAGAACCTCTGTAACTGGGATTAGTACAGGTTTTGACAAGTCTCTATATCTGTACCTGGACTTACAGTGGTGAGACAAACACTTCTTGGACCTGGATAAGTGAGAAACTGGATAAGTGAGCTAGCTCTTTAACTAAATGTGCCATCATTTGAGATCCCACTTATCCAAGTTCGACTAATATATATATATATATATATATATATATATACATACACTGTACATATATATAAATATCTATACATACACACTCAGGGTGTAACTTCCGTAGTCCATTTTTTTGCCAAGGCACTCCTTTTCCACCATGGCATACTTCTGTTCCCTTGGTAATAATTTTCGACTCAGGTACTTTTCACCTGCCTGTCAATCCAGGGGGGTCTAATGTATTTAAACTTGTCTGGGGCATTTATCTGGGAGACCAACGCTGAACTAGTTGGCAGGTGGCTAGAGAGGTGATCTCTGATAGCTAGTGATAGGGCTATGGGGAAGATCCTGTAATGTTCGATTGTTGGTCTTCCTTTCATTCTGACAAATAAACCATGTGGATTGAACCTGAAAATTTAGTGTGAGCATCCCCTGTATGGTGTCATCAGAGTGCAAGCAGTGTAAGCAGCATCCAGGGCCGATTATTGTTCCAAAACCAGTCGGATTGGATGATTGGTTCTGACTACTGCACCATATTTCTCCAAAACGATGAATTGATATTGTGCACATGTTGTACTGTGTATGCATTTCCGTATGACATTTCAGCCTTTGGTTTATTAGCTCCAGCACAAACAGCAATGGAGGGTACATTAAAATTTTCCTAAAGTGAATTGAATAGTGGAAAATATCACAATAAAAAAAAAACAGCTTACACCCACAGTATTGTTCCCCCTCATGTTAAAACCTGACTATATCATTGAGAACTGGCTCAATTTGTTAGATTTTGGCTTGTTTGAGGTCAGGACCTAATTTCACAAAAAGTAATTGTACTTTATAGTTCAATTATTTTACTCTTTTGTTCCTGGAAATTACAGACACTTGACAACTAGAAAGTCGTACACCTTTTAAAATTAAGTTGCTGTAGCTATTTTTAATGTCAAAGGGGTTATCTAGTAATAATGCAAAGTTTACCCAGATTGGTGGATCTGAATTCACCTCCAACCAGCCAACAAGTTAGGAAAGATTGAAAAAAATTGAATTATCTGTTTTTACCACATTGAAGGGTTGTATGCAAACAAAGCTCTATCAAATGGGGTAGTTCTGCTATTTGTGTCTTATCTTCATGTTCAAGATTTAAAGGTTTATTTAGATCAATTTAAAATCAATCTAAATCGATCAAAATTGACTGGCTTTCCGATTGCAAAATTCGCATATTTATCATTCCTAGGGTTTCAACTTTAATTGAAGTTGAAACCCTACGGATGATAAATATGCAGATTTTGTCGTCAGAAAGCCCATCGAAGTTGATCGATTTAGAACGATTTTATATCAATCTAAATCAACCTTTAATAAATGTACCCCCATATATCATTTCTGTACTGAATTGAGAAAAGTATTGACAATGATTGACAATATTACCACTTTTCATTTTTAGAAATCTACCCCCTTGAATTTAGACAACTGAACAAACAGGCACGAGCAGTATGTGTATTAGTAGATGTTTATGGGCCTGATTCAGATATGGATGCTAATGCGATTGCAGATGTGATTTCGCACGGGCCGCAAATGAGAAAATATACTAATAGTTCCAAGCTTACCCAAGCATAGGGACGCCGCCCACTGCTGCCAACTCATCTGCGTCCAACATTTCGCACCAGCGTAAATATCGATAACATAGACGCACATCAAACAGTCATGCAGCCCTTGAAGACGGCCAGACCTGCCTCAAATACAGCGTTTCTCCTGACACGCAGAGAGCTCTCATGCTGTGTATGAGATCGCAATGGCTAATTTATGCACGCCCATGTAACGACTTTTGAACGGTAAGACACACCTGCATATTTCTAACCGACCCCTCCCACAAATGCTGACTACCTGTCACTCACTTTGCAAATGGGTTCTCTGTGCATGTGGAATCACAAGACAATCGCTGTGCGTTCGCAGTGCGACTTCGATGCATGCACAATAGCAATAATTGAAGAGGCCCTATGTCTGCCTTATTTGTGTGATCAGTCTCTACATGAAGTAATAGAAGCAGCAAGCATTGGAGCATTGAATGGTGAGACAAATATATTTTTTAATCAGATCAGTTTATGGAACCAAATTATATTAAAAAAAAAATTATAAAAATAGCTTGAAATACTTTGAAACCTACTTGCAGAACCACAGAAAATTTATTTTACAAGGGCTAAGGTCAGAATAAAAAAACGCACCAATAAGCTTATTTTTTAAATAGTTATCATGATTTTAGTTTTTCTTTAAATATTTTTATTTTTTGGAGCTGGAGTAATCCATTTTATTATATTTTAGATGCATTTTATTATATATGTACTAGTATATTGGACCCATTATTTACTGGGTCGCTAGCTATTGTGATTGTGCAGAAATATTTTTCTTCTCTCTTCACATACTCTCTTCACCTTTTCCTTCCGTCTCCCCCGTTCTTCTCCTGTTTCTCTCATTTACATCTCTTTCTACCATCTCCCTCCTGTTCCTCCCATCTCCCCTATGTCCTTTCTCCTTTCCTCCCATCTTCCCAATGTTTTTCCCCCATTCCTCCCATTTTCCCTTGTTCCAACCATATACCCCCCAGGCCCCTCCCCTTTCCTCTCCTCCCTCCCCTATTTTTCCTTCCTTTTTTTAACTCCCCCTTGTTCTTTGGGATGTGGGGATTCATGGGACTTCTGGTAGGGAAGAGGGAGTGCTGATTTGCAGACTGCGGGATGTAAAGGTGTCCTGTTTACAATCATTTACTGTCCAATTCCTGTGTTCATAAGCAAACTAGAGGCCTTTCACCCTGTTTGCTGCAGACAGCAATGGGATACAGACATGCCTTCTGCTTCTGTAGCCCATACAACGTAATGTGCAGCGTAGTGTTCATTGAGAGGCCATCTTAATTGGTTCCAGATTCAGATTATCAATATTTGTATGTACTGTTGTCTGTCTAATGGGACTGAACAAGTCTGACCAATCTTCATACTGCTCAAGCTTCTAGTAGGTGTTTACAACCACAGGTCTTGAGGTCAGTCCCAGTTTTTTGTCTGCTAGTCCACTCTGTGTACACTTTAACACCTGCCACCCTTGAACAATTCACCAGTGCAGCCATTTTACTAATACTCATACAGCTGCTGAGAGCTATAAAAAAACTGAATAAAAATAAAGATTAAATGTAAAAAAAAAAAAAAAAAAAACACCCTTGCAAAAACATTTTATTTATGGCCTGGTCTATAAGTTTTGTTCTACAAGAAGCTTCATATGCCAAAATATGATACTGTACTTGTATGGTATATTGATGATCTTTTCTATTAATGGATAAGGTTCTGAGGCATACATCTAATCTCAGCTTGAACAAAATCTGCATGGAAAGGAAATCAGTTATTTTCCCTATTGCACCATTATTTTCTTGGCTGAATGAGTAGGCACTCTAAATATTGTTTTAAAATAACGCACGTGCCATAAATAATGCTCCCGTCGGCTAGCAAGCAGGATGTTCTGCAGATTGTGCGGCCCAATTACAATAGGTTCAGACAATGATTAATATGCAGTCATTTCCCATAACGAGCACTTCCCAGGTAATCATTTACTAATTAGGACACCAATCAGTAGGGCTGGACTGAACTGCTAACATTGTTATTGCAATCTAATTGCCAGGCCATTGCCATAATCTATAAAAGATTATATGAAACGAGCAGTGTAATTAATGAGCAATTATTTTCATGGGGGAGGTCCAGACTAAAATGCTTGGCTTCATTCAATATTACCAATGTAGCATAGCAAACACTTAGTAAAAACAAAAAGTAATGTCTTCCTGATATACTAGGAAACAAGTGCAGCAAAACTACCCCAAGAGATTTAACAAGATGTCTATTATTTCAATGAAATTGTTATAGTCCATTGTTACAGTCACATCTTTTTTTCTGTGTGTGTCTACCTACTATTATTAATAAACAATTGAGGACAATTTATTAAACTAGATTTCTACTCATAATTGCATCCAAAATTAAGCCAAATAGTATTTCCTTCCCACCACCATATTCAGTTATATATGTCTACTGTATTGTTGAGAAATATATATGTTAAATAGAATACAATTATACTTCAAATAAACATTGGATGAGAAACCTCTGCTGATGGTTGCCCATCTATTAAATAAACAGGTGTACCAGACTAATTTAATGTTGGCTTTATGGGAGCAGTCTGCTTCATCTATGAGGAGTTTTTATTTATTTATTTTTTTTGATTCTTTTTATTTATAAAGCAGAATACATGCAAGTAACATTAGTCATTGGAAACCACATAACTCGCAAAAGTATTTGTGAAAATGGGCAACAAAGAGTAATGTATAGACAGCAGTCTTGATGTATAAGCAATAAGAAACAGCGAAACACAAGCGTTTTTATGTTTTATCCTTATGAATTATGTTGGATGAAGAGCAGAAAAAGATTCCAGGTAATAATATATTAGGTTAAAAGAGTGGTGGTGGAATTATGACGCTACTTCTCGTTTAAGTGTAATATTCAGTTGTATACACCAATAAGTCTGGTTCTACATTAGGGTTATTCTTGGAACCAAAACAGTTCTTTTGGTGACGCTATATTCCCCTTCTTATGTGGGTGGCTGCTCAGACCTCTTGATATACTGCCTGGCGTAGCAGTTGGTTTATAAAAATATAAAAAGGGGGGGGGACAAGGACAAGCGCCTAATAGTGTAGTCATTTTAAAATATTGATTCAGATGAAAGTGGTCAATATATATGCGTACCGTTAGTACGCTTGTAAGTTAAGCGTATCAGTTTCATTTTTCGTGGTAACCCGACAGCTTCACGCTGGGAAACACCTGAATTTCAAACCGTACCCTGTTTTCTCCCCAGTTTTCAGAGTGCCACAGTCAGCAACCTTATCGGAAAAAAGAGTGCCTCTATAGTACCAGGTGTGATTAACAATTAACAACAATCAAATTTATTCACAC
Organism: Taudactylus pleione; assembly: GCA_031769625.1. Classification (NCBI taxonomy): domain Eukaryota; kingdom Metazoa; phylum Chordata; class Amphibia; order Anura; family Myobatrachidae; genus Taudactylus; species Taudactylus pleione. Next base: position 5,882,038 of record JAUIMM010000015.1, on the reverse strand, counting down.
AAAATACACATAGTAACACATAATAAAAAGTTGCTTATCTTTGTCCATAGCTGGTCAATTCCAAGTGTGGGGGGGCTTGTTTGATTGGTCTGTTTCCAGAATGTTCAATACAGCTCTTGTTGGGGTCTAATGGCAACAAGTGATGGTTAGGGTAAAGGTCCATTATCCATTAGGGTTATCACGAAAGATTAAACTGATACGCTTAACTAACAAGCGTAGGTACGCATATATATTGAGCATTTACATCTGAATCAATATTTTAAAATTACTACACTATTAGGCGCTTGTCCTTGCCCCCCCCCCTTTTTATAATAATATATTAGGACCCACTGCACTACAGGACAATTTGGGCAACATTTAAATACAGTATGTGATGTATTCTGTCAATCTTATTACTGTTTTTTTTATTATTATTTAGAGGCACTATAATTTGTTTAGTTTTTGTTTAGGATATTTTTTGACTAGTTACAATTTATTATGGTACAGTATGTCCAAGGCTACCAGGTTGGAGTTCACTGATGCTCAGCACTGGGTTGGGCCTCTATAGATGCATGGGGCCCAATCAATTGTGTTTGATTTGAGTTATCTTGCCTCTCACAACCACTTCAATCTGTTAAGTGTTTAATGATCTTTAATTTTTTTTTCAAGTATTTTTAATCTGATGTTTACTATTTATTTATATCGGTACACTAAGTGGAACTAAAAACCAAAGTCTGGTCTTTCAACTTCGCTGATCATGCTTATTCATAAACTAGCACTGTATACATTTCAGCTGCTGCTATGCTGCCCCATTCCCTGCTTGGTACCGACCTCCCCATTTCCATACTTAACTTATACCACAGTGTGAGCTGTGCTTGCATGTTGGAGCTTAGACAATTAGACTAGTTGAGGGCTGAATTGGCATGAAGCTATATAAGAGTCCTACATTTTTGTGATTGGTCGGTAGCAGGTAATCTGTTGCTAGGTATGTCATTCGCTGGCAAGGGACTAGTTAGATGCCTGAGGGGGTGTGCATATTTAAGTAACTATTTAAGGCTGGATTTGAAATGGGTCCAGCCTCTTTGCCATTTGGAAGCCCCGCCCTCCCTTCCCTATAAATATATGCTTGTTTGTGTTGTGTTTGTCTTCTAATGATCACTTAAGATGTGTGGGCGGGAAGGTGCTACTGGACAGCGGCCACATGTGGCGTAAGTGGTCGCTGTGGGGCACGTGCCCCTTTGAAGGACGGCGGGTGTGTCCTACTGTACCTATGCGGGTTGGACAATTGGGCGCTGTTCTTTGCGGAGGTTTCCGGACTGTGTCATGTTAAGGGGTGGTGAGTCCTTTGCAGCGCAGGTTATGTATATTGAAAGGGGGGGTGTTTTTGTCCCCTCCATTTTTTGTTAAGTGGTATTTGGCTAGAGCTCGGTCGTGGTACAGTAGCACCTTCTTCACTGCCCTTTTTTAAAATAAAATAAGGTCTTGAAATTAATAAATGCATTTAATTCGAACCAAAGTTATGGTTGTCTGTTTCTTTATTTTAGAGGTTAACTTAGAGTAAGATGGCTGTTATGATTTTACAGTAAATGTATGGACACCCTATATACTGTAGACATCACCTCCACTCCATAAGACTGCACTGATTACTTTTACATGCGACAATTGTATATATGTGTGCGACTGAATCTGTATACAAAGCACAACAGAACTTGGCGTGGAAAAAAGCTGCGGCCGCTGCATTGAGGCACTTTGTTTACAGATTCAGACTCAGTCGAACACAGATATACAAGTGTTGCATCTCAAATTAATCAGTGTAATGCATTTTAGTCACATATTGTGACATATCACTTTCAGACATACGACTCGGGAATTTCCCTGCTCAGACCCAGGTATTTTCACCTCAGCAAAATCCCTGATTTTTGCTCGAAACCCCCTTTCACACTACACCTGAGACCAAGGAAATTCCCAGGTCGACCACTTTCAGACATAAGCAGGGGCACTGAAAGGGGTGGCGCGGGTACTAATTACCTGAGCCCCGGTCCGGCACTGTTCCCCCCCTCTTACATCACGGCGCTGCAAAACTTTTTTTTAAGCCTAAGGGTGTGTGGCCAAGCTTCCCGCAAATAGTCCACGCCCCCTTTTACCTGGGCCCAGCGCGGCTCTTGGCGGGCCTGGAAATAAGCAGGAAAGAGTGGATGAGGTCACATTAACAAGAAGAAAATTGCCAGAAATTGAAACAGACCATTACAGAGATACTCTTCTGAAGAAACCGTTACACGTTTATAACGGAGAAACCGGTTAAGGACTTATCTGCAGGCTTGCCCACTATTGCCGCAGATTCCGGTAATTTATATGAAAACAATCGGGACCCCGTGGATACAAGCAATTTGGATCTATTATGCTACTCCATCTGCGTCTCCGTCCCTAAACACCGGTCGATGATGAGTTGCTCCCGCTGACACAGCTCCATCTTCAACATCAGGTGGATACGTGTACATCTCACGAGGTGTGTAATTCACTGAGGTATTGCCCTCCCACCGCTGCTACTTCGGGACAGAGTACTGGGGATCAAGATCTGCAAGGTGGTGAGGTTGGTTCACGGTGAGGAGGTTGAGCTTGAAAAGCCAGTATTTGGGCTTATTGATCCTTATATTGTATACTGGATAAATGTACTTGTTAATTCACAAAGTGGATCCCTGCATTCTAAACGGATTTCTAAAGGAATAGGGGACTCTATATCTGTTCTTCTTGAGGCTATTTTGCCCTATTTTATACTAGTTTTTTAATCATTTAAATAATCTTTGGCCATATTAAGTGGTTTTATTATATGTAAGGTGTAAAACATATCCTTACAATCATGCTATATTAAATGAATTTGTAACTTTTTATTATAGCGCTCCCTTGTATGTATTTTTTCCATTATAGAGCAACCAGGTCTAAAATTCTTTGATCCTGCAAAAAGAATAAGGATTTCAGCATATTCTTCACAATTTGGCCTTGGATCTGCATTGTTGCAAGCATATGAGAAAACATGACAGCCTGTAATCTAGCCAACTAGAGCACTGAGAAGTGCTGAAACAAGGTATTCCCAGATAGGAAAAGAGCTCCAAGCAATCTTTTATGCATGTGAGAGATTTCATCAATTTGTGTATGGTCAAATGTTTACAGTAGAAACTGACCACACGCCATTGGTAGCTATCTTGACTAATCATTACATGACTGTCCTATGACAATTCAACAAATGCTTATAAGACTATAGAAATATGATATACAATTGTTGCAGAAAGAAGTACTTGTCAGCTGTCTATCCATTATTATTTGATGTACCGAAGTGACCTTGTCGTAGTCAATGACATAATTTATAAAGGCAATAGATTTGTCATACCTGCATGACTAAGATAAACTATGCTGTGCAAGGTACATGAAGGTTATTGAGGAGAAGAAACATGTAAGAGGAGCAAGAGAAGTGATGTACTGGCCAAGAATGAACCAAAACATAGCACAAACAACAGCTACATGTGAATTATGACTTACATATAGAACAAAGCAACAAGCAGAGCAGCTGAGTCCTCATACAGTGCCAGGGAGACCATGCCAGTAGGTAGGCGCAGATTTGTTTTATTGTAATGGGAAGACATACATTGTCATGACTGATTACTACTCTAATTACCCTGAGGTAAAGACACTACATACGACATAAAGTCAGTCTCGGTGTTCTTATGGAAGTGTTCACTTACAACGGTCCCAGTGTTGAATTTAGACAATTCGCTGATGATTGGGGATTATTGCACACTACATTAAGTTCCAACTATCCCCTGTCAAATGGAATGGTGAAAAGTTCAGTAAAAACTGTAAAGAGTCTAATGAAGAAAGCAGATGAGGATAAAGAAGATTTCTACAAAGGTCTCTTAATCTACTGAAGTGCACAACTACAGAATGGACTTTTTCCAGTGAAAATGCTGATGGGACGGAGAATTAGAGCTAATTTTCCAATACATGATGAACTGCTTAAAACACATGATCCAACATGAGTCAAACTAAGTAAGGAGCAAACAGATTAAACAAAAACTGTTCCATGATAGAAGATTAATACGCTTGTCTGATCTTAGATCGGGTGACCAAGTCTTCCTGAGAGACCATGATAAAAGTATTTGGATGCAGAAAGGTACTATGCAAGCAATAGTAGCACCAAGATATTATACTATATGCACAAAGTGTGGAACAGAAGTAAGAAATAATCAGGTGGATTTAAGACCTCAACTAAACCATCATGAAAACATGACTGAAGAATATACCTTATATGACATGTATGATAACAATGAACAAACCATGCTTCATGAAAGATTCTACATGGTTGGTGAAACACAGTCTGTGTATGAGAAATCCATAAGAGAAATTTGCAGACCTGAGAGACTTGTTGAAACATATTAGATGATGTTCTTTACATAGTACATAGTATGTTCATAGGGCTTATAGTTAATGAAAAGAGGATGTGATGTTATTGCATTAGAAGATGTTTAATATTTGTAGACACTCCCTTAATGTGAAATCTTCAATGATGGTCTCTAGGACCATGGGGATTGCTGGGAAGTGGGGTGCAGTCCTGTGTACAGAGTATGTATAGTTTGTAATTGCTGAATAAAGAAGCACTACAGGTATACATGTGTTTTTAATACATATAAACATATAAACACAAAAACAATTTAGATACTCTCTATATTGTATGGTATCTATAAGGGTGCTCTTTAGATTTTGAGTCAGTCACTTGGATACTCTTTGTGTTGAATGACAGTTGAATGAACTCTCCATATTGTATTTCAATCTTTGACATGCTCTCTGTATTGAATATCAGTCTCTGGAATACTCTGTATTGCATATCTCTATGATGCTCTTATATTGTACTGTATATGACATCTAAGTAGCCTGTCATTGTTGTGACTCCATCTACCAGTGCATGTTGCATTGACCTTGCTTAATATTACAGTGACAAGATATAATGGTGTAGTACCCTGCTTACTCTTGTCTTGACTGTAGGAAAGTCAACTTACCTACAGTTGACTTGGCCCCGCCTACATGAGGCCACTTTCACCATTTTTTCCAGGACCACTTTAAGACCCTAACCCTCCCATGGGCACCAGGGTAAAAAAAAAGTAAAAGTGTGCCAAATTTTTTATAAAATTAAATGCACCAACTTTTTTATTGAAAAAAAATAAAATGTGCCCAATTTATTATTTTAATACATAAAATATGGACCCTTTTATTATTATTATTATTATTATTATTATTATTATTATTATTATTCATCCTCTTACCTTGATCTAACATAGTCCAATGGGTTAAAGAAAGAAAAACTTAAGACCCCATTACAAGCAAAGCGCACCGCTTTTGGCAATCCCTGCTAGCCCTATCTCTGTTTCTACCAAAATACACATCACAGCTGAATGAATTGGCTGGCTTTGCTTCAGCTCCATTTATGAATTCTACAAAATGCAAATTTACAGAGCAAAAGGAATTCTGTAGAACAACAAAGCAAAAGAGGAACTTGAAGGTTGTTTGGCAGAGTATTTGCATTTCTGTAAAATGTGATCCCCAAAACTGGAATTGTGCAAGATTGTACTGCACTTACGCTTGTTTGGGTATGCCCTTTCTAGTTCCTTACCTTACCACATAATTCTCTAATGTATAGCACCCAATCACTGCATTCTATTACTGTAAATAAGGTTATTTTCAAGTGGTCAATTCAATTAAGGGAGATATAACACCGTACATTACTGCAATGTAATGTTATGTACATATTTGCCCAATACGGTAACCAATACATTGCCCATTTTCCTGTGCACCTCTAGGGCTGCAAGGCAAAATTGCCAATGTGTAGGTCCTGCAAGGTGCCGTCCTGGAATGAGTTATTTGAAACACCACCACGAATTGCATGGCCCCCAAAGTGTTTTCACATTTTGGGCTTGATTCAGTTGTGGACGCAGTGCTGATGTCAGACTCAAGCGGGCGATGTTATCAGTCTGAGCATATGTCTAAGTCGCTCCAAGCATGCATCCCGATGGTAACTGATGGGGGATGCAGAGCGAATGTGGACGTAGAGAGGTGGAATTTTAGTGGGCATTTCTGGGTGGTAACAGGGAGGTGGTTGGCCAGATACAAGTGTATGATGGGCATGTCCCGGTCAGCTCCTACAACTTTTATCCGCAGTCGCACTGATTCCAACGCCGAAGCTCAGATGGACATTCTGTGCCTCCTTAGGTGCAATATTTTTCGATGGTGTGACCGTTGGTGCAACTTTTATTGGAAAGTGATGGAATAGCGCAGCAACTGGGCGTCTCTGTATGAATTCAATCAGCTGCGGCATTAACAAAAAGACACAGTCACGCTGTGTAAAAAGTCTCAGGACCTCATTCAGAGTCGGTCGGAAGCGACTGACAACGACTGACAACGATTGACTCGATAGCTAACTGCTATCACTCGCTAGCTAGAGGAGGTGCTTTGTTCCTGTATGGGCGTCACTTTGGTTGCGATCACCCGGCTGTGCGAATGTTTTCTTTTCTGATTCTCGATCATTAGGTGTATGACTGAGCGGCCGCTTAAGACTGCCTCTGAATGAGGGCCTCAGTCTCTGCAACATTAACAGCCACTTCTGAATCAGGACCTTTGTTGCTATTCATTAAATGCATCTGGAACATTCACAGATTTCACAATATCTAAATGCAGACACCCAGCCTAGAACCTGAAGTAGCAGTCACAGCATCCTTACACTGCAGCCTGGAATCCTGAAATGCTGTAAATAAGTACACTTTTGAACTTTTACTGTTTATGCTGAACTGAAACCTCTATGGTATTAAAATAAACTAAATAAATAAATAAAGTGTTGTATTTTATTTTCGCAGTATCTACCTTTTTTCTTAAATAAAACTTCCTTTTAAAACTTGAAGACAATCCAAAATAACCTAAATGCAGGGCAGAAGCTATGCAAAGAAATACAGCTAAATTTCATTTTGGCTTCATTAGATTGCAGTCATTTTTGTAAAGCGTTTTAGTTACTCTTAATTAAATTACCCTCCACATTACCTAGGGTATCAAGTTGTTGGCTCATTTTCAGTACTTCGTTTGTGTTGTCCAAATCTCTAGCGCTATTCTCATTATAACATTTAAAAATAATATCACAGGCTCCAGGAGACCTTGTATCTCCATTTCTCACTGATACTGGTGCACACATATATAACTCCATAATCAGATAGCTAGTTCCTAATTTTCTTTATTAAATAAAAATATAATACACTTAGCTCCAATGTAGTACTGTATGCCATGCCCACAAACAAAGGGCCTGATTCAGAGCCGGACGCTATTTGCGCTCGCTCGTCCAGAAAAAGGGGGTGGCTATTTAAATTAACCGTTCGCTCTTTGCGGTCTGTTGACGCCTCTATGTCTGAACGAGCGAACAAAACATGCGAACGTAATTTTGAATAAAACGCCCCCTGGCCGCACGCATCATACGTCATCTCCGCTATTTATTAGATTAATCGAGTACATCGGACGGCGTATGAACTGCTCGCTATTCTTGTGGTTGGTTTTTCCAACCACAATCATGCGAGCAGTTCTAACTATAAAACAACCAAGTGACGTGATCGATGACGCTGCTTTAGTAATTATGCACACCCTTAAAACGCCCGTTTTGACCTTTAGGCACGCCTGCGTTCTGATCTCCACTCCCCGTTTTCAAACACCTTCCCCTGTTACCACCCACAAACGCCTCATTCTGTCACTCAAAATAGCAGGCACTCGCTATTTAGCGAGCACATGATTTTCGGCCGCACTGACTGGTTCGCGCATGCGTATTAAAATCCGTACGCATGCGCAGTTGTGCGAACATCGGTCGGAACGAACGAGCGGCCGCTTACGAGCGGCTCTGAATCAGTCCCAAAGTGGCCAGAGATAAAAGATTTAGGGGGTCTATTTACTAAGCAGTGTTAGGAGACAGAGTGAAAAGTGATAAGGTGCCAGCCAATCAGCTCCCAACTGCCATCTCACAGGCTGTGTTTGAAAAATGACAGTTGGGAGCTGATTGGCTGGGACCTTATCACTTTCTTATCACTTTTCACTCTGTCTCCTATGGGGGGTATCCACTAGGTGATTTTAGCAAGCGATTGCACGATAACGACGTTGTTATTGTGCAATCGCTTGCAAATCGCGCAAGCATCGTGCATCAGGCAAGTTTTCAGCCAGCGTTGCGCGTGCATGCTGGTCGCTTTCGACATTTATCATCGCCCGTACATGCTGGTCAACCTGACGATCCCGTCAGGTTCAGCATGTGCGGGATGATGGATGTGGCTAGACTGAACGAGTGAATGTTCAGTCTAGGCACATCACTAGATATACAAACGAGAGCATGATTGCAATGTCGTAATCGTGCTCTCGTTTGAATATCTAGTAGTGGATACCCGCCTTAACACTGCTTAGTAAATAGACCCCTTAATATGTAAAACGTGTGTTTATAAGGGAGGAGGGTTATCAGGTCTAGGCTATGCTGTATCTTGGTTCTTTGGGCACACACTTGTGAAAAAAAAACTTTGAAATGATCATTGATCCTTATTTTTCCGAACAATTTGAGATCAATGTTAAATAGTCAAACTGCTTCATATGGTTTTGAATTTACTGGGAAAGACTCATGTAAAATACAAGGATGTCAAAATTGAGAGAGTCTAAAATTGAGTCAGAGGACACAGACACTGTATCCTCCATCTTCCACGCTGAGGAAAAATGTGACTCAGGAGACAGGGCTTAGCGTTACTATGACCTGCTCATGCACGTGAATAGTATGCGCGCATGCGACCTGTCTGAGCCGTGCACGAGAAGTGCATATGACGTGCGCAGGGCTGTGATGCGCATGCGCTTCCCATAGCTCCAGCACTGCCTGCTCCCCCAGCCTCTGTGAGATAGTAAGTTTCTTTCACTTTACCTTCTCAGCGTAGTCAGGGGACTTGCACCTAACCCACTAGCTCTTGCTAGGTGGCAAGCCTCCCGACGATCAAAACTGGAGCTTTCATCAGTCACACAGCTTGGCCCTATATGGCCTGTAATAAGCCTGCTATCTTTGTCAGCAATCATCACTGGCTGCAACATTTTCTGACTTTTCCTGCTAGACTGTAGCTTGCATTACATACTAATAATAATAATAAAAATAATAATTGTATTTATATAGCGCTTTTCTCCCATAGGACTCAAAGTCGCTTTACAGACATCAGAAAACATGGTACATTGTACAAGGATTTGGTGTTGCAAAGAATAGAAAACCACACCGAGATAATTAAAATCAACCGAAACCTAGAGAGCACAATAAGCATATTGCAGGGTTGGTGCAGACATTTTGGTTATTAACTTCCATGGGTTATATATTCCACCCACAAAAGGTACCAAATGAGGCAGCCGACTTGGGCGCACTACGTAGGATTACCCTGGGTGGAATAGGTTACGCCTAGAAGACACAAAATGGATGTGGTTGCAGCATCCTGACGCTAGTCCCACCATAATAGTAAGGTCCATGTATTTTTCATCCCATCCACGAGTGTACCAGGTGAGGCAGCCATGGTGGACGCACTACGAAGGTAGACTATGTACCGCTATGTGGCTAGCTTTCTAAGTCCTGGCACCTTAGGCTGCAGCCTAATCAGTCTAATGCAGGGGTTCCCAAACTCAGCCATTACAGTCCACGTTTTACAGCTAACCATGCTTGAGCACAGGTGACTTAAATAGTACCTCAGTCAATTGATTTAACCATCTGGACTCAAGCATGGATATCCCTAAAGCATGGACTGTAATGGCGGAGTTTGGCAATCGCTGGTCTAATGGTTGATCAGAAACTGACCACCTGTTCACTTACTGTCATCTTAGGAGGGTAATGTCAGATAAAAATCCTTTAAAAAGTTTTAGCAAATGTTTTGGGGTTTTTTATGTTTTAAGTCTATTTTTAAAATGTTTTATTTTTTTCCAAGTGTAACTAAAAACCCAACTCTAAGCTTTCGGTTCTACCAGCTATCCCCTTAAATCAGCCTTATTGCTGGAGAATATTTAATTAGCCCCATGGTAAAAAAAAATTCCCTGACAACTTCCTACAAAAATTGTTCATCCTAAGGACGTATGAAGAGGAGAACCAGCAGACATCGAACATATCTAATGCAGTCCCTCCATTTTCAATCTCAAAAACAAGCCCCCCTAACTACCATGGGAGATGCTAAATTATGGAATTTAGCAAATTCCAGCATGCAAAGCTTTCCGGAACTAGGCCCTGGTAGCTAACGCAATCTTCAGCCTATGGGTTAGTATTCTGTTTTATTTTCAGGGAGGGATCCGATCCACCCCATCAGCCCATACTGGCGCATGAGTGATTTGCAGGGTCTGTACCTGGGAGTAAAGTGATAGCGGTAGGGTCTGCAGTCAATGTAGAAGCATGCTTGTTCATTTGTGCTCATGCGCAGGTTCACAGGCCCGCACATGCGCACATTGACCAGTCCAGCAGTGGGCACCAGAACCCCCAGGTTATAATGGTAGCAGCTACTGCTGATAGTGCGAAAGGGTTTTTAGTTGGTGGTTTACAATGAGAACCTTTCCTGCCCTATTAATAAATAATAACCTATGACGGGCACAAATAGTTTGTAAATCTCAACAGGGGCGTAACTAGGTATTTGAAGACCCAAAAGGGCATAACTAGGTATTTGGAGACCCCATTGCAGTATGTAAGGGCCCTTGTGTACCACCCAAAGGTGAAAAATGTACATAACATACTGTATGTAGCTTTGACAAGCAAGATGGCCCCCTTCAGCTCTGGGCTCCATAGCAGCTGCCTCCCTTGCACCTCTGGTAGTTACACCTATGTGTCTCAGCAGGTTTGCTGCAGTCCCAGAGGGTTATGATGGATGTGGTTTAACCTTTCAATGCTAAGGCAACACAATGATATGGAAAAAAGGCAACGTCCCTACGGCCCTGTTGGCACTGAGGTGTATGGTTTACCCTTACCTTTTTTATTTATTGCTACAAGTGGAGAAGGACTGATGTCCACACCAGTATGTTGCCCATAACCCCTTGGAGTTTTAACCTGTCATTGCAAGGGTGTAAAATGTATTAAAGAGGTTCTTTCAAATTCCTGAGGGGATAATTTTGCTAGTGTGGCTGACCTCACATGCAGACAATAAGTGGCTGGGGGAAATTCATGGTGGTAAGAGGGTCTATGCCAGAGGTTCCTAAATGCGGTCCTCAAGGTACCCCAACAGTTCTGGTTTTAGAGTTGACTGAGGTACTAATTAAGTCACCTGTGGTCAACCATGGATATCTCTAAAACCTGAACTGTTGGGGAGCCTTGAGGGCCGCGTTTGGCAACCTCTGCTGTCTCCACACAATTGAGACAGTTAGTGGCAAGAGAGCAGTGGTTAAGTGTTATAAAGGGGTTATGTAAGTCAGCATTAAGGATATGTATATAGAGTCAAATATGTATGAATATAAACATGTGCTGCTAACTGCTGTCTCCAGGGGCAGAACTATGGGAGACAATGGAGGCGTCTGCTGCCGGGCTCCAGCTCTGAAGGGGCACCACCTCCATTGTCCACAACATATTCACCCCACTTAGGGCTGTAACTATGTACCCGGAGTGTACCGTCACGGCCGCCCAGTACATGGCACCTCTTCTCGACACCTGAGAAGCCACCATACACTAGTGGAGAGCTCCATGTCAGACCATCAGCTGCTTCCTTCGTCTATCTATAGCCTGACTGCATGCAGTGCCAGCGACTGTGACGGGGGGGGGGCACCAAATTATAAATTGCCTCCGGGCGTCTGGGATGAACTTACGCCACTGACTGTCTCAATGATGTAATCAGTAAATGCTGTGCCAAAATTGCACCCATGTCACATGTCAGTATTTGAAGAGTTACTGGTAGGTCATCCTGTGGGTGGAGAGTGGGATTGATGTGTACAATCCCCCCAAAAAATAGTTAATTCATTTTTTTTTATAAAGTATAGTATAGTGCAGTAGAATACTGCAACAGTGACATAAGGAGTTCAGTATGTTTAGTCGACAGTGATGTTACCGACAGTCATAATGTCGACGAGAGAAAGCATCATGATTAAAGTTATAATGCAGAGTAGGGTTAATCCTCCTGATTTTAGGGAAAAAAAAGGTGAGGATTATTTTATTCTACTCCTCTTTAACATACAGCACTTATTTCATTTTTTATTTTATACTTCCACATCTAACCAAAGGGGTTATTTTGAATGTATATTATATATTTAAAACATAACTTTTATTTCTGCATATTATACTTAAAATATAGTGTAGCAGCGAAATATAAAAACAATAGTAGTGATAGAAGACAGGAATTTGTGAATTTAAATACAATCAGATGTACACCTGTATATTGTTCCTTTGTTGTCTCCAATAAATATATTTTGTTAATTCTTGTGTTGTGATATTTCTTATGAGGATTTCTCAGTCTTAAGGCCCCTATACACGGTGCGATATAGCGGCCGATCCAATGGATATCACCGCTATATCGTTCTATGTGTGGGCATGATACCTCTCTGCACAAAAGATCTGGAGAATCGATGTACGATCCCATGCATCACTATGCGGGGGGGACAGCATTTTGGGCGGTCGGCCGCTCCGTGTCTGGGTTCCGCCCGATATGTCGACTGTCGGATCAGCCGTCGTATCGGTAGGTGCATATTGCACCGTATATGGGGGCTTTCAGCTTATATTTAGGTTGTGATATGTCTTCCTCTTTCAACTGAGGTAATAATTCACTAGTTTCCTTACGTGTTTTCTCTAACTCGCAACTAAGTATATTCCCATAATATTTGCAGTTATTGGAAACTGTTAGCTGCTGAACTGAGATGATATTTCTTAATGAGGAAAGTTCCTATAACGTAATATGTGCTTACTTTATTATCTACTCCGACTTTACAGTGTTTTGTTATATATGATCAGATTCTAGATATTTATGACCATTTTTCAAGTATTCGGCACTGTGTTGGAGTTCTGTATATCTACATCGCGTGTAATAGCATCTATTAACTGTCACCTTGTTTTAGTATCAGAAATCTTTATTGTTTCTACACATGTTCAGGGGCCCACTGTTATATGTGCATCCCGATATAAGCTAGATGGAGGAAATTGAGCCCCACTTCTCCTTTACAGTGGCAGGTGTAGCACCCCCTCCCCCCCCCCCACAAAATAAATTTACCTCCCTACAGCAGCAGCAGATAAATTCAGAAATATTGCAGAAAAATAGACATTTTCCGTATATGGATGGGAGGGCACTATATGTCCTATTATGACCATACTTGCCTACTCTCCCGGGACTGTCGGGAGCCTCCCGAAAATCGGGTGCCGCTCCCGACACCCCGCAAGACTAGACAAGTCCCCCGGAATGGATGCTGGCACCCCGCTAATCCCCGTGCCAGCCGCAAAAGTGGGCTGTGCAGGGGTGTGATGATGCGTTTTGCGCTGAATCGTGTCATCGTAGCCCCGCCCCCTGCCTTATAATGCCAGTAATATTGGCATTATAAAGCGGGGGGCGGGGCCACTATGAGGCGATCGCGTTGGCACGCCCCCGCTCCGCCTATTTGATCCACTCCCTGCTGGACGGACCTGCCAGCCCCCTCCCGGATTCCCCTGCCGAAATGTCGGCAAGTATGCCATAATTACAAATGAGGGGTCATCCACATATGAAAGACGGGAGTCCCCTCTCTCAAAATGTGTGGCCCCGTTATCAAGTAGGTGGCAGAGTGCACTATCCTCAAAAATGCGGTCAAACCTCAGAAAACTGCCGCATTCTCAGTATGCATATAATGAGATATCAAAGATATCCGCTTCAGTCTGCCAGCACTGCAGTCTCCATTGATTTGCTATGGGGCTGCTATGTGCCAGTATGCACCAAGCTCCAGAAAGCGTAACTTTCTATAGATGGTATTGCCTATAGAATTCTATGTGCAAGTGGCCCTAAGGATCCCTTCCCGAAATGCACAGACCGATGGCAGCGTATCACCCAGGTCAAAAACCCTGAACCTCTCGGCCCCTCTGCATCCCTGCACCCTCCCCCAGTGACTGTTGTGCTGCCAATCACTGCTGATCAGTCAGCACAGCAGGACCCCCCACCCGGCGGCTGCTGCTCTTTCTAAATTACCCCCCTTCCCAGCCCCCCATTATGTACCTGGTGGCTGCTCAGTGGAGCAGCTGCTGGTGAAATCAAAGTTGTGATGTTCAGAACATCGATGTTCAATATTAAAAAAATCAATGTTAATGTTACGTGACCACCAGACAATATCGCAAAGTGCTATGGAAAAAAATTGTTTTCCATAGATGGGGAAGAGCCCATATCTCCCCCATCTTCTGACAAAATTAAAGAGTTGTCCCTCATTTGATGCTATAAGCTAGTGGTTCTCAAACTCGGTCCTTACGACCCCACACAGTTCACATTTTGTAGGTCTCCTAGTAGGGGCACAGGTGTAGTCATTACTCACTGACTCATTTTAAAATATCCCCAGGTGGAGCTAATTATTTTTCTTTATTCTGTGACAAGACTTGGAAAATATGCACTGGTGGGGGTCCTGAGGACTGAGGGCCTGATTCAGACCCGCTCGCGAGCGCTATGCGCTCATAAGTGTGTCGATGGTGGCCCAGTGCGCATGCGCACGACAGAGCCGGCGCCACATGTGCATGCGCGAGACCCGGATAGCAACGGGCAAACTGTCGCTCCGGGTCTCGTACCAAAGGGAGCATGCTGTTGATGTTGAGTGACAGCAGGCCCCTTTAGTGGGCGGGCCGGGGGCGTGGCTGCCCAGACGGAGGCGTTCCCATGACACCTACCATCTGGGGCCGGCCCCGCTGACATCACAAGTGATGTCAGTGGGAGTGCTTTCGGCTCTGTTTGAGCCGAAAGCACTCTTGGGCTTGCGGCAACAAGACCCTACCACAAGGGTCTCGTCGCAAAGCCCGATGGTCGCGATGGTCTTGACCATCGCGACCATCATCATGGCCACTCGCTATAGCTGTGGGTGGTCACCCACAGCTATGCGAGCGGCCAGGAGGCCGTTCTGAAAAACCAGAGGGCCGGCCCTGATTCAGAGCGAGCGCTCTGTCAGAGCGTCCGGCTCTGAATCAGGCCCTGAGTTTGAGAACCACTGCTATAGGCTGTCTACAGAATTGTAGGGCACTATATTCTCCCTACACCAGTGGCTCTCAAACTCGGTCCTCAGGACCCCACACAGGTCACGTTTTCCAGGTCACCCAGCAGGTACACAGGTGTATTCATTACTCACTGACACATTTTAAAAGATCCACAGGAGGAGCATATTATCTCACTTGTGACACAACAATATCAACTGCAGAATCCAAAAGCTAAGATAAAATTCATTTAAAGTAGTTTCCACATAAATAAATAATTTAATAAAAGACAATAATAATAAAAAAACACATATCAAATTGATGCTGGAAGCTGTAATAAGCGGAGCCGTAATAATATACAGACAGTGCAACCTACATTAATAGAAGAGCATTCATTTAAAAAGTCCTGGATTGTGAATCACTATAGCAAACGGACAGTAATAATGTGTTCCTTATTAGGAGGCAATTCCAAGCTGGAGGCAGTTTAATAGCCGTGCATATACTTGGTCAGCAGCATTTCAGTTAGACACATATTAAGTCATTCGTTTTTGTAGCAGTATGGATTTTACCTGCACCCCAGGTAAGATTGTCCCATTAATTGCTGGATCCGGTAATAGCGGTGATGGCAGACCGTATCCACGGATGGCTGGCTTTGGTGCTCGACCCGACCAGCGGGGAGCATGCTGATATTGATGTAGGAAGCCGCTCTAGGAGTTCCGTGTAATTGGAGTCCAGAAAAGGTCTCAGGGGGTTTGTAATGCACAGGTGTATTGTAGGGCTGGTGTGGGCTGTGAATAAAGCCGTTCAGAGGCCATGGTACTCGGGGCAAACAATTCCTTCCCGATCTCTGAGGGGTTTATTTACTAAACAGTGTTAAGAGACGAAGTGAAATGAGATAAGGTACCAGCCAATAAGCTCCTAACTGCCATGTCACAGGCTGTGTTTGAAAAATGACAGTTGGGAGCTGATTGGCTGGTACCTTATCACATTTCACTTTATCTCCATACATCAGCAATTGATTGCAGCAATCGAGCAATTTGTAATTGATTGTGTATAAAAATCTTTCCTTTTTTCAATCGATTGTGGCAATTCTGCAATCGATTGAAAAAGGGAAAGATTTTTATACACAATCGATTGCAAATTGCACGATTGCTGCAATCAATTGCTGATGTATGGGGGCCTTTACTACATAGACTCCTGAGTGAGGCATGCCGCTTGCAGTGAACTCTCACTTGTGATTCTGTGAGGAGACCTGGAAAACATGCACTGTTTGGGGTCCTGAGGACCGAGTTTGAGAACCTGTGCCCTACACGTAGGAAGCATTTAAATCAATCTGTAAACATTTATTTTATCAAAACCTACGCATAGAATCCTGAATTTTACTATTTTAGAAAGGTGAATTATTGGCAAAGCAAGACCCACAAAGTATTTATTTGTGGTGTTTATAGAACTGAAAAGAAAATCATGTTTGCTTTCTTGTCAAGTTGGGTTTGGAATGTGATGAGCACAAATGTGAAAAGATTACTCCAGCAAAAGGGGGAGAAAACCCTCAGCAGCGAATGAGTTAATACAATTTCTACCGTGTGCAAATTCTCCTGTTGACATGACGCTGTCAACATTTTCACTGTCGACTGGCATCACTGTGGACTGTTTAAATGCACTCCTGAGAACATGCACATGCAAGTATTCTCCATATAGAACATGAGATGTCTGCTAATATACAGCTGATAAGGAATTTGCCATCCCCATGCTGGGTGGGCCCAATTCCTACAATATCTGGTAAAATCTGACATTCACAGGAAAAAAGAAGGATAATCCCCATTCGGGAGCACAGCAAACCAATAGCAGCTGAGTGTTAATCGTGGCCTGATCCCTCGAATCCTCATAATCACAGACAGCTGCTACTTAATGCTTAGTGATGAAACCAAGCAGGAACGGCTAAACCACATTCACACACATATTTCATCCTCACCTCTATCTACATGATGTTTGCAGTCATCTACTGATACCTACATGCGTTCATGTTATGGCAATGTTCCATGTTCCTTTACCCTATGATATAATCTCTAGTATAGAAATTTTGGGAATCTATCTCCCCACTCTTTTATACTGTACGTACAGTATTTGAAGTGAGGGGCCAAACCTTAAAGTGACCTCTACGTGAAATGTGTTACATTATTTCACTGCTGTAAACCTACAGCAGTGAGAAAAGCTGAAAGGGATTTACAGCGCTAAATTAAAAAAATCCTATCTCTTTCACTTGGTTCCTTTGCTAATCCTGTGCCTTTGGCAAGTCATCCATATCTACATTTTACATTGTTGCATAATGTCTGTAACTCAGTGGTAGTATATGATGAAATGTGTTACAGATACAATGGAAGCAAATCCTGTAGTGCACAAAGTGTACATACATTGAAGAAACATGCAGGAATAGGTGGCTGATTCCCATAATAAGGCATGTAAGTCACCCAGTGGTTTTATTATTCCATAAACAACTAACTACTGTATAAATAAAGACACAAATAACAACTGAAATGCTATTAAAGAGGTCATAGAGAAATTTATTGATCCAATTACAGATCGCAAGAAAAGTATTTCTAATCTCTGTAACAGCCCAGTAATGATACGAGAATAAATGGGGTGGAGAATAAACATTCCAATGCAAAAAGAATTGAGCGGAACCACTCCACCTTAATTGTCTTGCACTGGCCCATCCCTGAGTTGTAGACCAGGTTCTCACCTGAAGCAGAGACAATCTCGCCGTTCTCAAAGGAGAAATGCCACCCAACCACTATTGTGCCACTAAAGGCTGTTAAGGGGTAATGCTTTCTGGTTTGGGCTGCGCTGCACCTGATGGGTGGAAAGCACAAGAATAAGCATTCCAATGAAAATAAAAGATGCATACAAAGCATTATACAGTCAGTCATGTAGGGATCGCAAATGGAACAAGAGGAAAATGGCTGTTTTACTGTAATAAACTACTATTACTTGCAGATGTGACGATTATAACTTGTTTCAGTAAATGTATGAAAAGTGAGTCTATTTATTTGAGTAAATCCGACTTCTGTAGCTTAACAATTTTTCTTTTATTCCAACAAACTGTCACACGGTTACAATACAATTTGTATGTGACTTCAACCAACAAGAACAGAATAACTCAGAAATTACTTTCAGTTATCATTAGTTCACATAAAATAAGCGCAAACACCTTAGTATATTTTATTTGATAGGAACTGAACCGGGACCCACTCGGGCGGCTGTCCTCCAGAACCCTGCAAGCTGCAACGTTTAGTACACTGAACACCACATGAAGTCACATAACATTGGACACTCAATAAATATCAACTCTATATACAGTATGGCCATTTACTGAACTTATCTTGAGCTACAGTCATTTATCTATTAGTCTAACTAACCTTATAACTATATCTAAACTGATATATGAGCTCACTACTTTAGTAACAGTTCAGCGCTATTCTCACTTTTATGCATGCAACGTTGCCCGGGTTGATCACTCTGATGGAGGCTATTTTATACTAGATAAGACAATGGCCCTGGTTAGGAGTTGCAATTTATCCAATCTCAATTTAAGTCTCCATTGTGCTATTTCTCTAACTCCACTGTTGTAGCAATTTGGCTGGCAGTATTTCTTAATAGGGTGCCTTCCAGTGTTACTAGTCAGTACTGAGGGGAGCGGCTCTGGTACTATAAGGGAGGATGGTAGTTAGCTGCAGTCTTACGGACTTGAGGCTCACAGTCTACCTGCTGACTGATTGTCTGAAGCTTTCACAAAGGTTCCGGTGTCTCCATCTGCAGATTATCGCGTCTCTGGCTGCCGACTGCTGCCAAGTAGTTGCGCTGGTCTGGTCCCCTTCTCTGTTACCTCAGGACTGCAACTTCCAACTGCTGCTCCCTGCCCACTGACACCTGCCTGACACTGGTCATGTGACCTGCTGCTCCTGACCTCTTCAGCATACTCCAATCAGTGCATGAATGTCAATCCTAAAAATGTAAAAATAGCATGTCAGCTAAAGCTTTCTGGACCATTAGTGACATCACTGATGTGTGTGTGTCCAGAAAGCTCCTCAACCAATTCTAGACAACTGGGAACTGATTACATGGTGCATTATCCTTCTAGAATATTCCATCATTGTGGGGGTACATGAAATCCATGAAGGACTACAAATGGTCATCAAGCAATGCAATGTAGTGGTTACCAGTCAATGTCGTTTTCAGGCAGACCAGTGGACCCAACCCATGCCCTGTAAAAACACACCACACCACTAGGCAGAGACTGCTGGGAATTGTCTGCCTATGTAATGCCAAGTCAGACGTAATAACTCACATAGTGGGGTATTACACTACCTCCCTTCATAAAGCCTACAGGTAACCCTACCCTTAGCCCCCATAGGCTGGCTGTCCTGTCAGTAATCTTATCCCTTAAACTACCTATCCCACTAATCTAACCACTTAACTAAAGAACCCCATTATATAAAAAAACATATAGCAGAATTCGGCTACTTTCAGTAACCCAGTGGTATTATTATTCTATGAACTTAACTTAACAACTAAATAAATAAAGACACCGAAATCTGAAATGCGATTAAAGAGGTCACAGACAAATTTATTGATCAAATTAGAAATGGTAATTAAGGTTGGCGAGAAAAGCAGTGCTAACCTCAGCAATAACCCAATAATTATATGGGGAGGAGAAAAACCACCCTAGCGCAAACAGGATTGAGCAGAACCTCTCCCCCATAATTGGTCTAGTACTGGCTCCTCCCTAACATGGAAACCATTTCCTTCCCTGAGGTACAGACAATCTCCCCATTCTCAAAGGGAGAATGCCCTCAACCTCTTTTGTGCATCTAAAGATCACTGCTTTCTGCCAAAGCCTGGTTCAAGGAACCAAGGCTCACAGCCCCCCGTGACCCCCATGACCCCTTAACCCTTTGTCACAGAAAGGAACAGATGGTCGATAAAAAAACATAACGCCTTGTCAGTCATATGGACCCCACCCAGCTGATAAAATGCTTCCTCCTCATACCTTAAATGAGGGTGCTTGACTACCTTACATCCAAAACTCAAAACCAACCTAGATATGGCTACTTTCACTTTCCTCCTAACTCTGTCTAAGGCTGCACCTACTTGAGTACCTATCCAAAACCTCCGGGGGACAATTTTTGTCCAAACCATACCCACTATTGGCCAGCATGTACTGTATAAAGCACCTTGATGGCATTAATTATGCCTTGATGGCATTAATTAGCTCAATACTCTTACAGGTGCCTAAATCATTACCACCTATGTGCACAACTACCCAGTCCAAGGTTCCAAACATCTCCTCAGCCTTAAACAGAAGTAAATTGCTTCACCTATAATTCCAATACCCTATTTCCGAACCATCTCACCTCCTGTACACCCAACAGCTGCAAAGTTCTACAACTATAGTAATTGATGCATGCTGGCCCAGTAGATATAAGAGTATTTCATAAACCACACCCAACATACCTTCCTTATCAAACCTGTAAGGAAAGGTCTGTTGCAAATTAAAGAACAATTATAACAAAACACACTTTTTGCAGAATAACCTAGCCAGGATGGGGAAACACATTTTTGGTGACGAATATGAAAACCACAAAAACATCTTTGAGGGCAAAAATTGGAAAGAACTTCATTTTCCAAAAGCGATGGGCAGCATAAGTTCTTGGGTTTCCCAAAAATATGCTTGAAATGCACTTTAACCAGGCAATTTATGCCCCCTCAAATGAACGTCATAAGCCCTGGACTTCTAACAACTTAACTCCTTAATGTCGTCGATGGAAAGGTCCGGCAGCTGCAGCAAAAGTAGCAGTCCCAATTCTAAAAGAATGAGTGTCATAATTGGCCACCGACAAATCTGCAGCCCCCAAACATTTCCTAAGCACACTTGAGAACTGGAAGTTAGTGAATGGGGAACTGTTAACATGTATTAGACATTATACATGCAACCTTGCAAATTAATTTATTGGCCTGTGCCAGAACAGAATCCCAATGCTCTCTACCCAATTAGTCTGTCTTTGATCTATGAATTTTACAGAGCAACATATCAGACTTAACCACAATATTATCGTAAAGTAAACCGGACTTAACTTAACTTTTATTACTGCAACTAACTCCCCTACTCTAGAAGCCCCAAAGAAAGCCAGCAAGACACCCAAACGAAAAAGCAATGCCTTGAATTTATCTGCTGCAATCTGAGAAATCACACTGACCAAAACCTTTATGAAACCAAGATGAATGCTCTTACGAGAATTTCTGGTCAACACTTGTTCCTTCACCCAACCCACCAAAGCCTTTGACAACAAAAAAGATTTTTTGCAATTGAAATGCCTTTCAATTTAGAAGAATAAGAAATGCTGGCTAACGCCATGGACATGTCGGTTTTGAGCAGTCATGCTTTTGCCATTGCTAAACATACTTCAAAAGGGAATCCTGTGAACTCTTACCTCCCTTGGCCTCGAGTGCTAGGAATGACTGCCAATCACCCTAAACTAGAGATGAGCGGGTTCGGATTTACTCAGTTTTACTCGGATTTACTCGGATCTCAAAACAGCATTTTATTGGCTATCGGCTATCACGTGTTTTGGATAGCCAATAAAATAAATCCGAACTAATCCGAACTTGCGGTACAGAGGCGAAAAGAACCGAGTAAATCCGAACCCGCTCATCTCTACTCTAAACTGCCAAAAATGTCTTTAGCATACCTGAAGCCATAGTCTCACAATGCTGGCCTGATAATCTGCCAGACACAAGCAGTACAAGGTAAACCACGAAGACTAGCTGATGCAGCAAGCACCCTAAACCTATCCCATTGAAAACAAGACAATTCATCAGCTACTGTATCTAATTTTGCACTCCCTGTACATGACAAGCCTGAAACTCAATTCTCCTGAGCCGGTGCTGATGCCGAAGCTTATTACTGATGCATGAACCACGCACAAGTTATCACACCAGAATATATTTGTCTGTTCCAAAGCCTGTCAGCCCATAATTCAACCACCACAACTAACAGAAAAAGCTCAAATGGCTGCATATTGGCAGTTAGACCTTCTTCCCTCCAATGCTCAGGTCATGGCTGAGCACACCGTTTCTGTCGAAAAACGCCCTACCGGATGCATTGGTGTACAACCGAAGATATGAATTAGCAATTGAGCAGGTTAACCAAATGCACATGCCATTGAAATAATGTAAAATTGCAACCAGATTTGCAGATCCTACTTCAATTCCAAAAAAATGCAAATCAGATAATGAGCGGTCGCTCTCTCAAACCTGTGGCAAAATACCCTAACCACCGGGATAACCCTGCAAGCAAAGTTCAACAGCCCCAAAATAGACTGCATTTGTTTCAGCAAAACCTTGTGTCTACAAATTCCAGCATCAGGCTATCTACCTTATCCATAGGCAAATGACACAAAAAAGTATCGATCTTGATACCCAGAAATATAAACCTAGTCGTGGGCTCTTCCGTCTTATCCCAAGCCACCGAAATCCCCAAAACCCAAACAAAACTTGAGCTGAAAAGAGAAGCTCCTTGCACAAAGAACTACCCACAAAATTATCTATATAATGTGTGACCCCAATCTGACCCATGCCAGCTTGGATGCATCATTGCATAGAGGAACTTATATACAAAAAAATGCGCAGGAAATTGAACCACCCATTGGTAGACATTTGTCTACAAATTTAGGCCCCTGATTTGAAATCCCATTAATTTGAAGGAATCTTTGTGCAGTGGAAGCAGCTGATTCAGCAGCGATTGCAGCTGCGATTTTGCATGGAATGCAAAATATGCTAATGCTTTCCAAAGCTCAGCCGGCATAAAGACGCCCACTACTGCTTCTCATATCCATCCAACCTTGCTCTTCTATGTAAACATCGGTACCATCGATGCACATCAGCCAGTCACGCAGCACTTACACCAAGTCTGACCAGCCGCAGACACCGCCAGTCTCCTTGCATGCAGTCGGCTCTCAAGCTGCGTATGCAATTGCAGTGGCTAATTTATGCACATCCCAGCAACGGCATTCAAACGGACAGGCATGTCTGCGTTTTTCCGACCACTCCCCCGTCACCACTCCCAAACGTTCACAGCCTGTCACTCACTCTGCGATGGATTCCTCTGTGCGTGTGTAATCACAGTGCGACTTATACGCATGTGCAATGGCTAACAAACGTTCGATCTGCGTACATAGTTGCATTTGCGATCGCTGCTGAATCAGGCCCTCAATATCCACCTTTGACAGCACCTTGAACAATTACCAAGGCCTGCTCAAATGACTAGTAAACTACCCTACAATTGCTAGGATGTAATGACCCCTATGGAAATGACAAGTGCTGTATCAAGCGGAACTTCCCAGGTTACTTCTTAAGTAAAACACCCAAAGGTGAGATGTGCAACCCTCCACGGGCGGCAAACAAACAGATCAACACTTGCAGCCTAATGTGATCCTTAGCTGTCACCACCTCAGGAAAATGCGCATCGGATTTTAGGTTCCTTTTTGTAGCCTCTACTGAGACAGACAAACAGAAGGGCAAACGGTTATGAAAAACATTCGTAACAGTTTGATAAATCTCCCCATACTGTATGTCACTCATTCAGTGTTTTACAAGCTCATGGCAACCTACTAGGTTTGCCTGCTAGTAATGCCAGCCATGTCTCTTCTGTAATATATTTATTTATCTTGTACTCTTCCTGCAGTCAGTGTTCAGTTCTTATTGCAATGACACTGCTAATGTGATACTTAAAAAATCTCCTTGATTTGTAAAAGTTTTACACTCTTTTCTTATGAGTTATATTTTTCCGCTGTGATATAATGTGTAGTGGGGTAACTGTATTTTCCCTTGTACATAAAAGGCACAGTTTTTATTTACTACTTATCTCTTGATCCCTTTGTTTGGTTCCCATAAAGCGTACCAGGACTGACATAAGGAATTCAGGATGTTAAATGAAGCTTGATCATTGGGTACTAGCTCTGAAAGTTGGACCCGACAGGCTATTGTTCATGCTTTGTCTTGTAGGTGGGGGAGAAGCTGAATGTGTGGGTTTCAGGCTCATGTGGCAGAGAGGAAGACGGGGCACTGCATGGCAGTCACTGAGCAGCATTGTGGTTCAGGCAGTGACACATTTTGCTTTTGTCACTTGTTCTTCTTACAAGTTTTAAAGTTTACAGTCTTTTGCTGAATGTCCCAAGGAGTACAAAGAAGGATAATATCAGTTTCCTACTTAGCTTTTCTTAGCTGAACCTGAACTATTCGGGCAAAATTTACTAAGCGGCGGTTTGACGGCGATTTCTATTCTATTCTAAACCCCGGGGGTTTGGTGGCAGTTTTGCAACAGTTTCTAAATGACAGCCCTGTTCTATTCTATTCTAAAATGTGTTTTGATGGCAGTTTTGTGGCGGTTTTGGCCTTAGTAACTCTGCAGATAGCAAAACCGCCGCCAAACCACAGTCAAAACACATTTTAGAATAGAATAGAACAGGGCTGTCATTTAGAAACTGCTGCAAAACTACCACCAAACTACCGGGGTTTAGAATAGAATAGAACCCGCCACCAAACCGCCGGGGCTTAGAATAGAATAGAAACCGCCGTCAAACCGCCGCTTAGTAAAGTTTTCCCTTCATGTCTATTAAATGTAATCTAATTGCTCAGGTGCTAAAGTAACCAATAAGAACTAAGAAGCAACATCTTCCTGGCTGTCAGTTATAGTGAACTCCAAATAACTAGAGGCAAACATAACCTTAAGGATGACACCAATAGCTTCACAGGTTGGCACAGCATGTATGCTATTTTATTTGATTGGTTTGGAAGGATATTTAAAAAATAAGATATTAGGGATGAGAGGTATTAAGCCTTCGAGAGTGGAGAAGTTGTATATACAGTACCGTAGCAACCATTGAAATTCTGTAATTTATCTAGTCTAAAACAGGGGTAGGCAAACTGTGGAAATCAAGGTGCTGTGGGACTACACATCCCAGCAAGCCCTGCCACAGTTGTGCTGTATGGGCATGCCAAAACTGTGGCAGAGTATGCTGGGATGTGTAGTTCCACAGCAGCTGTGGTGCAACAGGTAGCCTACACGGGTTGCGAAGAGGGATCTTTTCATATCCCTCCACCCCTGTCCTGCTTCTTCCGACGGACGCCGGAGCTTTATGCGCCTGTGTGAAGCCCATGTCACTAAGGCGCACTAACTACAGTGCTAAGTTTCACTGCTCCAAAGGGGAGACAGAGCCCCTGATAACTAACATAATGAATGGACCCAGTGTCGGACTGGGGCATAATGGGCCCACCAGGGGAATGCAGGGATAGGGGGCCATGCGAAGAGGAGTGGCCAGCCTTCCACAGAGGCAGAGTGCACAGTCTGGGCCTCTGGCCTTTAAAAATAAATATATATATATAGTAATTGCTGCTAGTGCATTCATGATAATGTACCAGATTAGTAACAGCCATGCATTGTAGAAAATACACCGTAGTCCTGTGCAGTAAAATGTAACATATTATGTATAATTCAAGTGCATAGTCTGGAACCTGATCCCTCGAGAAGGGGGTGGGCCCTCAGGCAGTGGGGCCCACCGGGGGTTTCCCCTCTACCCATATGGGCCAGTCCGACACTGAATGGACCCCTAAGAGACAAACCTGCTGCTCATTCAGAGTTTATAAAATGGGGTAAGGGGGTGAATGGGAAGAGAATAGAGGAAATTGGGAGGGGTTATAATGGGGGGTAAGTTCAGGAGACTCACACAAAAATGATTGCAATGACAATATTTTGTGGATATCTGCTCTCACTGTATTTTACTTGTGACTTTTCTATGCGGGGAATTAAGGATTTATCCATTCTTGATTAAGTTTTACAATTGAGCATTGTTGGCCTGATTGAGAGTGGGATGTATTTGCATCTAAGCACAAAAGTAAAATGTATCTGGGAAGAAAATGCATTTTGGTACTGAGAGTTGGCTGCAAATGCCCGATGCAACTCTGCAACTGCTGGTACTGTGTAAATATTGGTATTGCGTCAGTCTCTGAATGTATGTAAACCCGATGTTTATGTAAAACTCTGATATTTTTAGATCTGTGCATGCCCAGAAGCCGTGCTGCAGGTCCAGGGCTGCCATGTCGCTCACAGTGCCCCAAACGCTGCAGCATGATTGCAGAAAATAAGGGGGCTATCAGCCCCTTTATCTGAGCGTGCTGAAGTCAGTGGCTGAGTCCTTGGACGCAACTTCAATGTAAATTTGCTGACCATCCTGAGTATACTCAGATGACCGATGGTCGCGCAGATGATCCGATGCTACATCCTCAGAAGCATCTGATCAGATAAGCTGGCAGGAAGCGTCTAACACAAGACTCCTCCTACTGCGGCATTATAATATTATTACACCTGTGCTGCATACAAAGCGGCTGTGTAATCTGCGTCCATCTCTGCATCAGGCCCTAAATTGGAAAGATGCTTTATTTATTAAAAATGTAATGTTCAGTACACTTTGGGACTGGTTCAGAGATGGACGCAGATCATTGCGGCTATGTTATAATATGCTAATGCCGCATGAGGCGTCTTGTGTAAATAGACGCCTCCTGCTAGTTTCTCTGATCTGCTGCTGCATCCGAGGATGCAGCATCAATAATCTGCGTGAACAGCTGAGAAACCCTCAGCTTACTCAGGATGGCCGGGAAATTCACTGTGCTGCGCCCCATTCCACTCCCACAAGCCAACAGCATGTCAATCATTTGGAGCACTGTGAGCACCATTGCAGCCCCGGATCTACACATGCAGAGTGCGGCTTCTGCACATGTGCAGATCAAAAACCATCAGAAATGCGCTTACATGTCGTGTTTACATACATCTCTGAACTAGGCTCTGTGATCCTGCTATCAGGTTGTTGCAGCATCAGTTATACTATGGGCTCCGTTTATGAACGAAGCGAGTGCTAAAGGGGTTATGCTTCGTTAATAAATGTAGCCCATAGTATAACTTCCTTTCTGCATTTAACTAACAGCGGTAATCTAAAATTACCGCTGTTTGTCACAGCATCATCCTCGCCATCTATACATTCAGATTAGTCAATAATAAGATAAACAGAAGCATGCATGTACTGTACACATCATTTTACTGTATAGTGGAAGTTTGATATTGTACTTACAGACAGGACACTTAGAAGCACCATGCCACTTTGTGCATTATTCAGAGTTTCAATGCCAAGAAGTTAGAACATACAATATCTGGAAAAAAATAGCCTATGGTTTTTATAGTAGTTTGCTAGTATTAGTGATCTCTGAACTAGACATGTGTATCTGCAGAGCGCAGCTTTTTTTGTTCCTCTTTGCTTTTTTTTTATTTTCCAAATTGTTGTTGAGCTCTGGTGTTAGATGCCAAGTCTGTTTACAGAGGGCAGCATGGGGACCGTGGGAAAGATACTGCACCCAGGGGACAGTTTTATGTTCTGCCGGCCTTGTTAATAGGCAACCAATGGATGGTGAACAAAAAGTAAGCTCCCAATAAACAGGGTGCTATCTAATGATTCCAGCAAAGGGAGAGAGGAAAAGAATACAAACTCAATTGCTTAATCTATGCACTGAAGGGCATAGCGAGTAGGAAGCTAAAGTAGTACAATACCTTATAAAGTAGTCAAATTACTATACGTATTTATTTATTACAAATAAAATCTGTATTAAAAGTGGGGAATAGAGGGCCTGATACAGAAAAGCACACAATTCCGATATGTACGCAGTTGAGTGATTATCGGTCGGCTGCGCATGCATCACGGTCACACTTTGCACGGGCCAAAGGAACCTTTGCGATTCCGCTTACAGTGAGGATTACTTCGTAAAGTGATTGACAGCCAAGGACCATTTGGGGGAGGTAACGGGGAGTGTCAGCAGAGTCTGACGTTTCCAGGGTGTGTTGTAGCCTTCGTCTGTGATCCCGTACACAGATAAAATACCTCTGACATCTCTGAACAGACTGCCATTCTGTGTAACCATAGGGCTCCTTAGATGGGTGATTATTGAATAATCTACGATGGCGGCTGCGTATTTGTACACACTTGCTTGGATCTGCAAAGCCGCTGGTGGCAGCATTAGCATATTTGTTGCACAACCGCGTGCATTAGTGTACATCTCTACATCAGGCCCAGGGTGTCATCACTTTATATTTGGAACACTTGATTATTATAAGGAACAGTGGCCCTCATTCAGAGCCGGACGCAAGTGGCCGTTCGTACGTTCGGCGTACGTACTAAAATATGTTAATTTAAGCGCTCGCTCGTAATTTCGAACACAGCTAAACTTCCTCCCCAAAGTCTACCGACCCCTCCTCTAACTAACGAGCGTGCCAAATAGCGAGCGTACATCCCCAATGTGGCTTGCAGGGAACGCACACACAAGTACTACCCGGAAGTGGGCCTGTCAGATTCCGATTACCTGCTCGTTTATTCTGCCTACCTCCTTCAATCGTATCATGCCAATCAATATATCAATTAGCTTAATTGCTAGTCTTTTTTTTTTTTTTTGGACATGCAATAAACTTTACTCTTGTCCGTGTTTGTGTTTACCCGCAGAATACGTACGGCTTAAACATTCGCTTTTATTTGTCAAAATACATGTTTGAGGCAATTATCCATTTGTTTTCTTTGTTTTTACCCATGCATATTTTACTGGGTTCATTTCTTTATTTAAATTTGCTTACGCATGTCACTGCATCAAGCCTATCATAACTCTCAATAGATTTGTGGCCCTGTCGAACACATGACTCATACACTAACCAATAGAATTGGTCCTGTTAATTACCCAAATACATTAGCCAATCAAATTTTTTTTCTGGTCTTTATTAAAATTGTTTTATTAAAAATACACCATTGCCATCATGAGAGCCTCGGCATTCACCAGGCGCGAGCTCATGGTCTTAACCGAGGTGATAGACAGGCGGATCACCAGCCAGCCTCCCCCCATCACCAATCGGGAAAAGCGTTCCGCATATGCGGAGGTATGTGGCCGCCTGCGTTCCTTCGGCTCACGCCGCCAGATCGGCCATCTGGAGCGCAGGTGGTTCGACCTGCAACGGCGGACGCCCCACTTGCTGGCATGCTTTCGCATGCAGATAGCGGAAAGTAAGTTTTTTGACTGTGGTTTTCATGTTTATCTTTGTGGCCCTAACTGCATGTGCATGTTTTCATGTCTGGCCTATTTATTATTTGTACTCATATCTGCATGTGCATATTTTCATGTCTGGCCTATTTATTATTTGTACTCATATCTGCATGTGCATATTTTCATGTCTGGCCTATTTATTATTTGTACTCATATCTGCATGTGCATGTTTTCATGTATGGCCTATTTATTATTTGTACTCATATCTGCATGTGCATGTTTTAAAGTATGGCCTATTTATTATTTGTACTCAAAGCTGCATGTGCATGTTTTCATGTATGGCCTATTTATTATTTGTACTCATATCTGCATGTGCATGTTTTCAGGTATGGCCTATTTATTATTTGTACTCATATCTGCATGTGCATGTTTTCAGGTATGGCCTATTTATTATTTGTACTCATATCTGCATGTACATGTTTTCAGGTATGGCCTATTTATTATTTGTACTCATATCTGCATGTGCATGTTTTAATTTTTTGAGGTTCAACAATTAGCGTTTAACAAGGTGATGTTCTAAAGTAACCTCAATTTGTTTTCCATCATTTAGGGGCAGAGCGAAGACTACGGCGTCATCGCCGTCAAAGAAGGCGCTCTCGGCCCCTCTCCCCAACCCCCAGCCAAACATCCTCTCCCCAAAATAACCTAAATTCCCCCTCCTCCCCAGCCTGCCCAGACCCTGTCACACATCCCTTTGTGCTACTTCCCCTCCATACCAATTCCCCCTCCCCTCCAACCACCCCTCTCGTGACTACCCCCTCCCCGGAATCCGTAATCACCCCTCCCACCTCGTTGGGGAATGTGGCCACCTCCGAGGAGGACGAGGGAGTTTGTTCTGGCCCAGCCGTCATTTTGAACGGTATGTTTCCCTTTTATCCTTTTTTGTAGTTTAAAATGTTTTGTTCTAATCCTATGTCTGTGCCTTTTCCTTTATTTGGTTTGTCCCAAGTTTGGGTATATCTCTGTTTGTCTTTACCTTTTCCTGCTGATTTCCCCATACACATATGGCAAAACAGTTTTGTTTGTTTTTTGTTGCTTTTTTGGGTGTCCATTTTTGTGTCCTTTGGGTTTTTTGGTTAAATGTGCTTTTGGTCACACTATTGTCATTTTTGGATAGCTCTGTTTTGCTTGTTTTTTCTGGGTGTTTCATTAATTATGTATTAAGCCCCACACTTTTCTAACCCACAGAGGACCAGAGGCGTTTGGCGGACCTAGCCGGGTGCTAGTGATGCGTCCAAGTGATGCGGGGCCACGTGATCAGCCTGCTTGTGGTCCTTGACCGTATGGCTGGGATCCTGCGTCCATAATTTTTTATTTTCGACCAAAATAATTTTTCTTAATAAAAATTTTAAAGTTAGAGTTCAGTCTCATTCCTTGTCTCCAAATCTTAGATTGTTTACACTGACATAAGTAGACTCTTGCAGCAAGTATTTGCAACTAATGTCACTAAGATTGTGTGTTGTAGATTTTCAGAAACCAGGCACATGAAACAGCTAACAGTAACAATCTGCTTGGGGTTAGTTTTTGTGTTACAATTTTGATATTAGTACATTTTACATGTTCCAAATTTGGGGGCAACCTGCTTAGCCCGAGATTCCAAAGCATACTGATTGTACATAATACCTTTTGGTGTTGGTTTTGACCCAGAGAGCATATTTAATTTTTGATCAAATTGCGACATTACAGGATTAACCCTTAAGCAATTTTAACGTGGGTGAACTTGGTTACACTTGCTTGCAATGTTCATGAAAATTTGCAAAATTACACTCTCAAAAAATTTATTCAACACATAACTAAAAATCCAAAGTGTTGGCTCACAAACAATACTCACAGTGATAACAAAAAGTACAACCCATCAAACACCATATGAAAAAGTAAAGAAAAATCAAGAACTGGTTGAAGAATGAGCATGCCAACATGATTCCACAAATGTAATATTGGGTACAGAATATATATCCAATGTGTCCCCATGAAGGTTTGTTTTGGGTAGCAGGAAGTAGTCATCGTTTCAGTCCCAAAGATTAAGAAATCAAACAGAAGATGGGAAAAAATAAATGAATTAATTAGATGGTCTCCCAAAATCCTTAACACATTGTGTCAAAGAACTTCTTTTGTGCCAATAATTACCTAAAATATCTGGCCACCACATCATCGCGTATGGCCCACCAACATACTGACATCCAACCAACCTCGGGGGGGCCATCCTCAGGCAAGGCATCCTCTGGCTGCATTTGGACACCACTCCTTATGGTGATGTTGTGAAATATCCCACACAGGACCACAATTTTCGAAACCATATCCGGCAAATACATGAGCTCGCCACCAGAGCAGGCCGATACAGCGCTCCACCACTTGCCTGGTGGCTGTAAGTGCGGAATTAAAATTACTTTGTGGCCCTGGTGTGGGAGCCAAATAAGGAGTGAGCAGCCAGGGCGTGCAAGGGTAGCCACTGTCTCCTGTGAAAAAGAAGTGACAACATCAGGATCACTATGTATCAAGCTTAACATTGTTATGTACTAAAGGTCTCCACTTACCCAGAAGCCACGCATCACCAGCTTGTATGTTGTTTAATTTTTGCCATATCCCTGATTGCCGGATGACGAATGAGTCATGTGCACTTCCGGGTAATTTTTCATTCAGGGACAGGATCTGGAGGGAGGCATCACATACCACCATTACATTCAGGGAATGATAGTGTTTGCGGTTGCAAAAAATGGCCTCCAGCCGTGTTGGAGGCTGAAGTGGTATGTGAGTACCATCCACAACCCCTATGATGTGTGGGAAGCCAGCTATTTGGTAAAAATTGGCCTTGGCCACACTAAGGGCACCCATATCCAAAGGCATTTGAATAAAATGATGGAGGTGCTTGAAAAGGGCCTCCATCACTGCCCTCAGGATCCTGGAAAAGGAGGATTGGGAGATTCCCGCAACCATTCCCACTGTTGTTTGAAAGGATCCTGAGGCACAGAAATGTAACACCGCCATAAATTGCGTAAGTGGTGGTATTGCTGTAGGACTGTCAATTTGCCGCTCAAGATCACTCTCTATTAATGAGAGAGTGTCTATGATGATTTGGGGCGGAAGACGGTAGCGTCTTAACACCTCATCGTCGGGCATTCCAAAAAGGGTGACACATGTTCGATATATCTGGGGCCTTGCACGCCTACGATGCCTATTCCTGGGACGAGATTGAGGTTGGTCGGCTTCCGGAAGCATGGCCAGAACAATCCGACCAAGATCAACCTGAAATGGCAAGAATTGAATGTAAGGTTTTTTGGCCCCACAAAAAATGAAAAATTACTTATCTTTACGATACAATCCAATGATGCTTACATGCCGGGGTATTGTCATGATTGTCAAAACCTAAAAATAAAAACAAACAAACAAAGCCAAAATTTAGGAATCTAAATTGGGTGCAATACAAAACATAAAAGGGGATAAACACACATTTCGGCAAAGAGCAAAACGACAGTGCACAGACTACCACAATTTGGGTCCCAAATTCTTAAAAAATTTCTAACGGGAAATCACAACCAATTTAAATACAGAAAATAAGCAGATAAAAAAGCGCTAATTAGTTCGCAATTACAAGACAGAAACTAACCAGATAAAAAAGCGCTAATTAGTTCGCAATTACAAGACAGAAACTAACCAGATAAAAAAGCGCTAATTAGTTCGCAATTGCAAGACAGAAACTAACCAGATAAAAATGCGCTAATTAGTTCGCAATTACAAGACAGAAACTAACCAGATAAAAATGCGCTAATTAGTTCGCAATTACAAGACAGAAACTAACCAGATAAAAATGCGCAAATTAGTTCATACATTTAGGAATCACAAAACCAAAGGTTAAAAGTGTAAGGTCAAACAAAGTTGCGTTAAAAAAAACATGAACATTTAATAAACAAGTGAAAAAACAAACTTACCAATAGAGGATATATAAGTCACCGGATAAAAAGGTCGTTGGGGCAGAGCCAAAAGAAACCTACCAAAGGAGAATTTGTAAAAAATTAGCGACCCAAATTTATCAAAAAGAAGGATACACAAAGTGAACAAAAGGAAGACGGCCAAAAACTTACCAAAAAATTACACGACAAATAAAACAACCACACCAAAAAAAGCGAACGGAAAGAAAAACTCCAAAAAGACACACCGAAAAAAACTCCAAACACCGCCAAATACAAATCCCGCAAACAATCCACTCCGACCAACATAACCTCCAACAACCAACAACTGCCACCTCGACTCGAGACGCCCAAAGCCATAAATAGTGTTTATTTTCCCGCACAAATTAAGGAGGGATCATAGGAACGCACAATCAATGATGCGGACGAAAAATAAGGACGCATGTATAAATACGTCACGAACCCAAAAAAACGTTCTGGTGTATTTCTTGTTTGGAGGTAAGAAATGGCTACAGACCAGGGAAACAATGGGCAAGAGTCGGACGGTAAGTTTTTCAGGCATTTCCAAACAAGGATTATTTTGAAACATAATATAGTGAAAGTTTGCAAGCTTAAATTTCTCAACGTTTAAACAAATAGGTGAGGAGGATGACATGGAAGAGGCTGCTGGGCCCAGTATTCCGGGCAAAGCAGGGAAAAAGAAAAGGCAGCCACAATTCACAAGAAAGGAGATGGAGGTTTTGGTTCAGAAGTGTGTGGACATCCTGCCACAGGCAGACAGGAATATGGGTGCAAGCCAGAAGTGGAGAATGTGCTGTCAATAGGGTGGGTGATTATGTCCGTCTAGCCCGGGATGTCAAACGGCGGTAAGTAAAAACTTGACCCCCCTAAAACCAAAAATAAAAAAACCACAGGAATAATGGTTACTTTTTCACCCACAGATGGCAAGACTTCAAATATCGCCTGAAACAAAAATGGCGGACAGGGCTAGGCATGCAAGGGGGACAGGTGGGGGTCCCACCCCTGTGTCATTGGAGTTGAATGATTTGGAAGAGCTGGCACAGGGGTGTGTGCAGGCTGTGGAGGTGTTTATCGTGTCGAACATGGATACGGACATGCCAGACTTTGCGGCTCCTCATGTTGTCCCAGGTAAATATTGTGATGTAACCAACTCTGAAATGTTATTGTGCCAATATGTAGATTCTAATGTGAGTCTTTTCTCTTTTTTCCTAACAGAGACACAGGCGGATGAGTCTGCTCCAGAGGGGAGCCTTGGCCGCCGAATTTCTGCTGGCTCGGCAGGGGAGGAACCAGTACATCCGGCTGAGGACCCTGCAGAAGCCAGTCCAGGGCAATCCCCCTCGCAGGCAGTGTCCCTCCTCACAGAACTCAATTTCAAATCGGATTTCCATACGGAGATTCTGCAGAGGATGGACGCCAGTCTGGTACGGGTGGCTGAGGCCCTGGAGCAAAATGCTGCGGCCAACGTGACCATTGGTCAGGCCCTGGCGGAAAATACCAGGGCCAACATCCGCATCGCCAATGCCCTGGAGCAGCTCGTTCACCAGCACATGGTGGAGCCGACCTCCCTTCCTGCCGGAACATCAGGATCCTCCACCTCTGGCACAACATCAGCCAATCCTCCAAATGTGCCTAGCCCTGTGCCTAGTCCAGAGGCCACAACATCTGCCTCTGGACAGGCCAGCCGGATGACATCCCGGACCCGGTCTGGCGCCCACCCTCCCCCAGCCAAACGGGGGAAAAAACGTTGACAGCACTGGCTAGTTTTCCCACACTCCTTCTGTGCTTGCCCCATATTCCTTTCTGGCCAAAACGTCCCTCTCCTTTCTTGTGAATTGTTTTTAATTTTTTGTTTGAAGTTTCCATACCTTTTATGTTTGGCAAAATTATAATTTTTATTGGAATAACACTGCCAAAAAAGTTAGGGCCAAAAATGGGCCAGAAAATGTTTTTAATTTGAAATAAATTTTGAAAAAATGTTCGACATTGTATTCTGACATTATTTTATAAATGGTTTACAGTTAATCCTGGCCCACAAGGCAAAAACGACCTCCCAAAAATTTTTATAAAAAAAATAAAATAAAGGGCTCTTTAAGGAACACTTTAAAAATTACATAAGGATGCAAATTCTCCTGACCAAAGCAAAATGGTAAAATACACACAAACATGATGACATTATTGTTACAATAGCACAAAAACCAAAATCAAACAAAAAAAAACATACCTACAAATGTACGCTAATTGATTGTGTAATCCTGAAATTAGCAGCTATGATTTCCACCTGCGTACGGTTTTGTGCTAACCAAAAAAACTCTTTTCAAAACACATTACAAGCTGGTTTTCAATTCAAAATTGATTGTTTTTCTGACAAGCCGCGATTAATCGATGAAACATCATGGAGGCCCGGGACGGAGGAGAAGGCCATCGCCAATGTGGTCGAGTAATCCAGACCCCAAGCTGTGCGAGCAGTTTGAACGGAAAGAGGATCATCCAGTGACGTATGACTTGGTACGAACACATTTGACGTTCGCATCAGATAATGTATGTACGCCCCAAAAACGCCTCGCCACGCCAGCGTTTTTCCATCTCCACCCCCGTCAACGCCCAAAAATGCCCTGTTCTGTCAATCACATTTGACATGTCACTTCCTGTACGCAATTTGACGAATGAGACAAAAAAAGCTCGCAATATGCCGTACGCACATGCGCAGTGTTACACCGACGCATGCGCGGTTTCTCATCATCGGAACGCAAAGAGCGTACTGCTGTTAACGAGCAGCTCTGAATGAGGGCCAGTATCCAGATCCTACCAAAGATCATAATCCTATATTTGAAATTTTCAGGCTTGTACTTTTATTTGGACTGTGAATGCGATGGAGTTTAGTTTACTATTACTTTTTTCCATTCAAAAATACCCATTCAGCATGCACAAAAAACTTAGTCTGTATTGAAAGGGATGTAGTCATTATGCTGGCTGTCGGGGTGCCCGGCACACAAAATGCGGGCGCCAGAATCCCGACACCAGTCAGAATTCTGGTGCTGGCAATCCTGACCACCAGCAACTCAACAGTAAGAATTGGGATTAGGGTTAGGTGATAGAGTTAAGCACTATGGAGAGTGTTAGGGTTATGCACTAGGGGGGGAGGGTTAGGGTTAGGTTTAGGCACTAGGGGGAGGGTTAGGGTTATGCACTGGGGGGAGGATTAGGGATAAGCTGTGTGGGGGTTTAGGGTTAGGCTGCGGGAACGGAGGGTTAGGGGTAGAAGAAGGTTAATATAATTACCTTCATCTGTCGACATTGTGACCCAGTCGGGATGCCAGCGTCAGAATTCTGACCACCGGGATCCCAAGCACTGGCATTCAGTACCCAACCCAATTAGAAGACACATTAATAATACATATACAATATGGCATGAAGCTGAGCTGAACATACACCGATTGCATGTTTTCTCACTGTGCTAGCACCGGAACCAAGCACATGCGATGTAGAGCCATATACACATGTCTATCACAGCTCCATTTACGACTGAAGAGGAACAGCTGCGCTATAACAGGCTTCTCGTGTAGGCGAAGTCCAGTGATGGCGTGTAGACGAAATTGCAGACTACGCACAGGTTGGCAGAAGTGTAAGTAAGCTATTTTCATATTTACAGATATATATTTTTCACCAAGTGTAGTAGCAAACTATATGTATGGATAGGGTGCTTGTGCAATACAGAATACGTGAATATATCCATTAAAGTTCATACACACACAGCTAAGCATGAGGCCAAAGGTGCAAGGCCAAGGGGGCTGCACCTTTGCTACCCTATTGGAACCTGTTCTTGGCTTGCAAGGTTCCTGTATGAGCAGCCTGGAGAGTCGTCCGAAGCCTCATTAGGACGTGACTGGCATTCAGCTCCCTGTCCCTTATGTGATATCATGGCGTTGCATGGGTGTGGAGCGTAGGAACCAGCCCAAGGTGCAGTAATGTGGTGCTATGGCACACAATGAAGAGAATATGGTTTGTAATTGGTCAGACCTCTCATGTAACTTCTTCATGGCCATTAAATGTTGGTTAACTAAAATAGTTGGTTCTGTATTACAGAACTGGCAGAGCACCTAGAAAAATATATGCATGTGGAGGGAGGAGCACAGTAAAATCATTTATCTAGGTCACAGGTTCTCAAAAACAGTCCTCAAAAATTGCATGTGTTCTAATCACAAATTAAATAATTAGTGGATCTTTTAAAAATGTGTCAGTGAGTAATGAATACACCTGTGCACCTGTTTGGTGATCTGGAAAACATGAACTGTTTAGGGTTGCCCATCTGCTCCATGGGAGGTTTCTGTCATGCCTGAGCTTGTTTTAGAGCAGGGGTGGCCAAACCCGTTGCTGTCGAGCCGCATGCGACTATTTGTTTGTTGTGATGCGGCTCCTGACACACGCACCTGGCACTGCTCCCGAGTCCCGACACCTTCAGCTTGCTTTCTGTGACAGACGTGCAGCTGTTCAGAAGAGGCTTTACTTGTATCTGGGAGGGGCATGCCTCCGCTTCGTGTGTGACGTGACATCATGACGTCACATCGCATAATGACAGGCAGAGCTAGCGGCAGCAACAGGGAGCACGGCAGCAACTAGGTGTCCTTCACCGAGCGGACCCTGAAGTAATCAGAGCACATGGTTGAGTAATCGTGGACCCCAGAAGATGCTGGATGGAGTGACACATGAGGGGCCGCTGCAGTGGCGAGAAGAGGGCTGGAATGGCAAGGGAGGGGGCTGGACTGACACATGGAGATTTTATGTGGATCTGGCTTGTTTCCGTGTGTTCTATGTGGATCGGGCTTCTTTCCGTGTATTCTATGTGGATCGGACTTGTTTCCGTGTATTCTATGTGGATCGGGCTTGTTTTTCATTGTATTCTATGTGGATTGGCTTGTTTCACTGTATTTTATGTGAATGTGGCTTTTTCAATATTTTCTATATTTCTCTGTCTTTTTCTTCAACAGTTACCTCCACAGCGATCGTGTACATGGTCTTGTGTCAACCTGGCCATGCCCCATTTTTGGACGCGCGCATTCGGCACATGCATTATATTGGCTCTTCAACTAGACTACAGATATTTTTCGGCTCTTTGCCTCTGACTGGTTGGCCATCCCTGCTTTAGAGTTTGAGAACCACAGACCGAGGTGGTATTGCAGCTTTAAGGAACCTATCTACACAGAAAACAGCTTTTGAACCTATTTCCCATGTTAGTAAGCACATTTCTGAGTATTCTTGAGTCTAGACCTGCCCAGTCAGGAAAATGTACTGTACCTTCTGTGTTTCATACTGATTCGCAAATTAAAACTAAATCTCTCATTCTTCTCACCTACTCATTGTCTTTCAATTACAGTCAGGTGCATAAATATTGGGCCATTGACAGAATTTTCATATTTTGGCCTCTATTCACCACCACAATGGCTTTGAAATGAAACAAACAAGATGTGCTTTACCTGCAGACTTTCAGATTTAATTTAAGGGTAATTACATCCAAATCAGGTGAACGGTGTAGGAATTACAACGGTTTCTATATGTGCCTCCCACTTTTTAAGGGGCCAAAAGTAATGGGACTATCAACTCAAAAGCTATTTCATGGACAGGTGTGGGCTATTCCCTCGTTATTTCATTATCAATTAAGCAGGTAAAAGGTCTGGAGTTGATTCTAGGTGTGACATTTGCATTTGGAATCAGTTGCTGTCGACTCTCAATATGAGATCCAAAGAGCTGTCACTATCAGTGAAGCAAGCCGTCATTAGGCTGAAAAATCAAAACAAACCCATCAGAGAGATAGCAAAAACATTAGGTGTGGCCAAATCAACTGTTTGGAACATTCTTAAAAAGAAAGAACGCACCGGAGAGCTCAGCAACACCAAAAGACCCGGAAGACCACGGAAAACAACTGTAGTGGATGACAGAAGAATTATTTCCCTGGTGAAGAAAAACCCCTTCACAACAGTTGGCCAAATCAAGAACACTCTCCAGGAGGTAGGTGTATATGTGTCAAAGTCAACAATCAAGAAAAGACTTCACAAGAGTGAATATAGAGGGTTCACCGCAAGATGTAAACCATTGGTGAGCCACAAAAACAGGAAGACCAGATTAGAGTTTGCCAAACAACATCTAAAAAAGCCATTACAGTTCTGGAACAGCATCCTAATGACAGATGAGACAAAGATCAACTTGTACCAGAATGATGGGAAGAGAAGAGTATGGAGAAGGAAAGGAAGTGCTCATGATCCAAAACATACCACCTCATCAGTGAAGCATGGTGGTGGTAGTGTCATGGTGTAGGCATGTATGGCTGCCAATGGAACTGGTTTCCTTGTATTTATTGATAATGTGACTGCTGACAAAAGCAGCAGAATGAATTCTGAAGTGTTTCGGGCAATATTAAATGTTCATATTCAGGCAAATGCTTCAGAACTCATTGGATGGCGCTTCACAGTGCAGATGGACAATGACCCGAAGCATACTGCAAAAGCAACCAAAGAGTTTTTTAAGGCTAAAAAGTGGAATGGTATGCAATGGCCAAGTCAATCCCCTGACCTGAATCCGATTGAGCATGCATTTCACTTAATGAAGACAAAACTGAAGGGAAAATGCCCCAAGAACAAGCAGGAACTGAAGACATTTGCAGTAGAGGCCTGGCAGAGCTTCACCAGGGATGAAATCCAGCGTCTGGTGATGTCTATGCGTTCCAGACTTCAGGCTGTAATTGCCTGCAAAGGATTTGCAACAAAGTATTAAAAAGTGAAAGATAGATTTAGGATTCTTTAGTTTGTCCCATTACTTTTGGCCCCTTAAAAAGTGGGAGGCACATATAGAAACTGTTGTTAGCAATTGCTGAGTAAGGTCTGACCTTGTGCAAGTGTGCGTGAGGCTCCGATTGTACTCAGTGTTACCGATGGTTTTGCAGTCTTGCTAAGTATTACAGATGTGTGTAAGGTAAAGTGGACATCCTTATGTTAGGCTGCTTATGGCATTGTGATTACAATCATTAGCATATCTTCGCAGTGAGACTGAGTGTAATCGCTATTATGATTGCAGTTGTGATCAGTACTGAATCAGGCCCTTAATCTTTTTGCTATTCAATTAGACATCTGCATAAAGGGCCTGATTCAGAGACGGACGCAATGCCAATATTTTCACAGAATGAGCAATTGTTTGCTGCTGCGCATGCGCGAATGCAGTTACGTTCATGCAGGGGAACCACTCACAAAGTGAGTGACAGGTATTCAGTATTGGGGGATGGTAACAGGGATGGGGGTGGTTAGAAAAATGCATGTGTGTCTCACCGACTAAAAACGGTGTTTTGTGGGCATGCATAAATTAGCCATTGCTTTCTCCTGCGCAGCATGAGAGCTCTCTGTCTGTCACGAGAGTCGCAGTGTTTGAGACAGGTCAGACTTGACCTGCATGCTGTGTGACTGCCCGATGTGCATCGATAGTACCAATGTTATGCTGCTGTACGTCGTGGATGGATATGAGAAAGAAGCAGTGGCCGTGCCTATGCTCGACTGTGCTTTGGACGGCATTATCATATTTTAGCAACTGCTATACATCAGTGAAAACAGTTGTGATTGCATTACTGTCCACCTCCGAATCAGGCCCTAAGTCAATGTAAGTTTGAATGGGAGAACTTGCAGCTTTTGATTCACATTGCTAGGCTAGATAATGACTATGAAAAAGTCCTTACTTTAATGTAAAAATGTCAAGACATGGTGCAGTAACTCTGGTACGCCTCTCCCAATGAAAAATTATATTTGTACTATTTTTAGAGGTGTGTGAATAGTAAAAATTGGCCAATAAAGTCGTCATTTTCTTTAAAAAGCTGAGAAAAGTATTTCATTATGTGTGACACGTACAGTGCGTTCAGGTATATTCATGGGAAAGGGTTTTTATTAACTTGCAGATACTGTAGGAGTGTTTTTTTAACAACTGATATATACACACTTAAAATCACAATAGAGACATTTGTAATATACTGTAAAATAATGAAAGCACTTTTATTTTCTAAAATACACTTGCATGCTATCATTTTCACTTTAATGAATACTTGTAATAACCAACTGCTTGACACCTTTTAACTGCCTCCTATACTTTGCTTATGACCACTAACAGTCAGGGCCGGCTCCAGGGGTCTGAGCACCCTGTGCCGCCCCGGTACACTGCGCCCTGCTCCGCGTGTGACCGAAATTGTGGGTGTGGCCTCATTACCATAGGCCATGCCCCCTACATGCCGTTATTTGGAGGCGTACCCTCTATGGGTGGCGCCCCTGTTCGACCGCACTTGTCAAACACCCCTGGAGCCAGCCCTGCTAACAGTCTTCTACACAGTTCTGATTTCTTATTGGCACATTTTGGGGCTTCAGGATGATTTCCCCACTTTACCATGCATTTCACCTCGTTTGCACACTGCAGAGTAAACGTGTGACAACAGCACATAAACTCATATTCAGGAATAAAGTAATAAAGTTAATTACTAACACAGAGATTATTTTTTTTACATTTTATTAATACAGTATTCATTTTCAGTATATTTATTTTTTTTCTATTAAATATACAGTAAGACCAGTGAAGTTCCCCTTTGTCACATAGGAAAACAGGATACATTTTAGCTTCATGCTTTCTCTTCCTGATCCTTTTAAGCTATCATTTGGCCATGTGATCTATGTGATAGGATGTACGTTATTCATGACAAGTCCTAATCAGCTCTTTTTGTGTAATATTCTCCTTTTGTGTTAATCAAATGACTGTTGTTTGAATTAACACTTTAGGCCAGATGATGATTGAAGGAAAGTGGTGTTCAAGCAGAAATGTGCTTTTTAATGCCGACATACAGTAACCCACCTCCCACAGACTACCAACCCTGCAAGAGAAAGTGCTGCAGCCCATTGGACTGTGGGGCTCGGGTAATGAAACAGATTGGGACTCCTGGAGTGGAAGACATTCTGAACATTCTTCCAATACCTTACTGGCTCATTCTCTGTAGTTTGATCTTTGGTAAACTAGAGACATTTTAATGTACTATTTGTGGAACAATGGTTATCTATATTACACACAGTTTCAAATACATAGCCTACTGGGTATTGAAACATTTACATAAACATATATAAATTAATTTTAGGTTTTTTTCTCCTTTGGGGGTAAACCATTGTTTTTGTTGTTTCTATTTAAGAGTGATGAATCTAGAGCAAAATATTTTAAAATTAACATTTTTGGATTGTTGAGATAAATGTAGTGTTTCCTGATGATAAAAAATAAAGTTGGATATGTATTAATAATTGGGGCAACTCCGTGAATATTATCAGTCTACAGTATATTGTGACAAACATTTTCTTAATTTTTTTACTAGACTATCTGTGTACTAAAAGTAACTAGCAGGGACAGCAGTTGTGATACTGTAGTCCTCGTTGAGAATATTGGGGACTACGGTCCGCAGCGCTAATGTGCCATTTACAGGAAATTTCCAGATGATGTTTTATAGGGGAAATCGTTTAAAAGGCAAAACAAGGTTGGCTTTGCCTTTTAAATGATTGCCACTTTAAAACATTGTACACACTTGCCAGGGCTCACTGATACCTGCAAGTCGCAGGCTATTACATTCAACCTTCTGTCTTATATAACATGTTAGTCTATTATAAAACATAAATGAGTGAAAAATACCGATATGTATGCAGTATAGTTGCTATCATTCTCAGAATATACATGGGTTTGCAGACAGATGAGAAAGGTGCCTGCAATATTTTCTTTCACATGTAAGAAACATACCAGACAAGATAATTTGTTAGCAAACAAAATACGTGCAGTCTCCTTTTACAGCAAATTAAGCATCACATTAAGCAGTCTTTAGTGTGACAACGCAATGCCATTGCCAACACAATGCAAGAACATTTTTATGCTCACTGCATCTTTATTGTGCCTTTACTTCATTGATAATTGATTGCTTAACACTTTATTTATTGTTCCATTGCCTGGCAGAAAATAATGAATTGTCCTTTTTTGTATGTGTCGTTGTGTTCATTAATTCACAGCTGGGAGGCCGCGGGGACTGAGATCTAGCAAATGAGACAGGAAAACCTTCCTGCTCCTTCTCATTGTATGGCTGAGAGACACTGCTTTATCACGTGCAAGAAACCATTTACAATATTAGTAACTTGCTCTTGTTTCATAAGTGATACAAGGGAGTATTTTTAATTTAGTATTGTAATATAGCTTATTGGGATGACCCTAATGTTTTATTAATCTCAACTTGATATTTTTACTGTTTACATCAAGCATACAGTAGCTCAGGTGGATCCATAAATAAGGCAATTCCAGGGGCAATGCCAAAGATCAGGATCTGCCCCGTGAAATGCACATGGCAGATTAATAGACACATTTGTGCAAATAAAGACTGTGCAGGTCTGCAATTGTTTGCATATTAAACTTAACTTTTTTTGTTTTCTGCTACCTGTGCTCCATCTGTTCATATCATGCAACATATTTGTTCTGGTGCTTTAGTTATTAAACTTTTTAGTATAATCCTCTATCTATAACTCCACTGAAAACAGATATACAGTATATTAACCAAATTATAAACTATGTCTAATATAACTTCAATATCACCAGTGTGTATTTGTGTGTGAATGAATATTGTATGTGAAGTGATGCATATTTTGTATGGACAATATAAAAACTGTTAATAAATAATAATAAAATATTTAAAATCCCTCTGTATGTTCCTAAAGGGCCTCATATATCTACAGGGCAATCCGCCGATCCCCGATCAGAACCGCAGGTCGTAAATGCGAACCATCTGAGAATCTGTGAAATTCAACATGTTAAAGAAGCCAGATTTGCTGATCGCGTTCATATTTTGGCATTTCTGACCGGTGGATCAGCGGTTCCTGTCCGAAATGGGGTCGGCAGATTGGCCTGTAGATGTATGGGGCCTTTCAACAGACCCCACTCGCACAAGGACAAACATAAGAAGTGAAAAGGTTCATTCCAAATATGATTTTCTTTTTTCAATAAAATCCTCATCAATGGTGTAATGTCACAAAGTTTTATGTCGGGACAAAGTCAATTTTATTGCCAATGAGTTT
This sequence comes from Taudactylus pleione, assembly GCA_031769625.1. Lineage (NCBI taxonomy): Eukaryota > Metazoa > Chordata > Amphibia > Anura > Myobatrachidae > Taudactylus > Taudactylus pleione. The sequence continues at coordinate 5,837,681 of JAUIMM010000015.1, read as the reverse complement.
GAGGCTTTTATTTAAATTTTTTAAAAGATATTTCGGCAACGCAGACTTTGGTTATGTTTAAAAAAGTGATATTTAATCTTGGATGAAATGTTAAGTTATTAAAGAAAAAGTGGCAACCTTACAGAACATTTACCTTTATGTATCAAGGGTAAGTCACCAGATTTGATACCCAGTTTGGCAGTACAAATGTTAATTGTTCTATTTGATCCAATAATGAAGATACTGAAACAATGCATAGTATTCAATGTGGACCCACAGTATTCAAACTTTTCATAAACATAGAGGAGGACGAATGAATGCAGATGCAAACACTTTGTCTCCAATTGTATAGTTTTGTCCTTTTTAGGCTACTGAATGAATAATTTGTTTCAACAGAGGTCACTGTGCCTTTAATACAAATAAATATATATATAGATATATTCCCCTTCCCTCCCTCTGGACACTTCCTGCGTATGAAAGCTGCAGGTGGTGGGATCCTATTGCGATCATTGTTTGCAGAATAAAGACATGCAGGGTTATACAATTTGTGCGCTCAGCAACATGGACCAAAAAAAATGGCCTTTATGGGACAATAAATTATCCTGGCCGTCCTGTTCTGGAGCTCCGTGAATTGATACATCCGGTTACCCAGACACCGGCTATTATTCCCTGTTTCTCATTGAACTTGGGGTGAAATGAATTAACCTGTTCTTTATGAGCAGGAGAGCAGGCACAGTTAAATATTGCAGAATGGGTGCAGGTGTGAATCAGTGCACAATCACGCTGTGTGAACCCATGCATGTCTGAACGGCTGGGAGTGACTGCCCCTCCATGGGAGGCAATGACTGCTTTGTACAACTGTCTCTAATATCATTGTCTGTAACGCAGCAAAGACAGTACAGACTTCAAAAATGCAAACATAATGCTTTTACGTTGTCAGAAACACAAAACAACAAGAAAAGACTAAAATGAACACAATGTATAATAAATGGGAAGGAAAATACCTTAAAAGAGCCATATACATTAATATATAATAAATAAATAATATAATATAATAAATATAGGTAATTGTAAAGCAAAGCCAACATTTCAATGTTTCAGTGGGGACAGACCCCCCTCGTACACATAGCCAGATGCGCAGATATATCTGCAGATATAGCGACCATCAGCTGTGCTGCACAGCCGACGCAAAGCCAATGGTCACAGACTTATTGGGGCGCTTGCGATATATCAGCCCATTGGTGCGCTTGCGATATATCAGCCATTCGATTGACCTAAGCGTGCGTTTATGTTGAAGCAAAGCTCACATTCAGTTTACAACTGTACAATATTTTTTAGGTCACAAACTCTGTAGAACCGCTCACTATTTTACCCTCTGCTGTGTAGTACAGTCCGATTTGGGGCCCTATGTATCAAAGCTTGATGAGAGATAAAATTGTGAGAGAAAAAGTATTAGCCAATCAGCTCCTAACTGTCATTTTACAAACACAGCCTATAAAATGTAAGGTAGAAGCTAATTGGTTGGTGATTTATATCTCACAATTGGATCTCTCATCAAGCTTTGATACATAGGCCCCTTAGTCCAATTAAACATGGGAAATAGAAAGGATGGGATGATCTTTGTGAAATGTGCAGCATACAACATGCACAGCCAATACTTGATTCTCCCAGGCTTCACTGACAGTCAAGAGCTAAATATTAGGGCTAGGAACCAACGTTTAGGTCCTGTAGTCAGCACATGGTGTTCATGCTAAAAGCTGTATGAGCAATGTGAGCAGGTGAGGAGGCGATTATAATGGACAGTTACAATTATACTTTCTTATTATGATGCTTCTTTTCTACAGTGAGTTGATAGGGTTACAATTGCTACTGGTGCTTGTAAAGAGGTCACTGACTAATACTACCCATATAAAGGGATCCTGACTGGCTTTCTAGTGGGGTGGGGGCTTGGTAAAGTGTTATACTGTAGTTAGTCATGCTTAATGATGACATTTTAGCATCTGTGTAAAACATACATTATAGAGACCCACCCTAAAACCTGCAATGGTCTCACACACTGCAGATGGACTTTGGACCCGCTGCCAGTATACAGAATGTGCAGACTATACAAGCAGTAGGTATATAAATCTTCTGCGAGGTTCTCGTTCTAGTTATCATCTGCCTTATCTACATCATGTTAACACATGCGCTGTTGTCATTAGGTTACCCTGTGTCTGTGAAAAATATAATTAAAATAATAAACATAACATAAATCAATAAAAGTGACCCAAAGTCCCCTTAGCATTATTTTCTGCCATTTCCTTCCATTCCAAACCGTATCACAGACAGCACATGTGAGCCTGGCATCACTTCAGCTCAAATTATCTAACATCTGGCCACTCCTGGACCTTGTTTGATTTCGTTCTTGCTCATAAGAACGACCACCCTGCCTGAGAGATTATCTCTTCATGCATGGCTGGCAGGATGAGCCGTGTTTGTGTGTCCTGTCAGTGGCTTCAGACTGCAAAGTCTAACCGTCATGTAGCAATATTTTTAGTTTTCTTCGCATTCCATTGCAATCAATGTGTTCCATTTACAATGACCTGGTATTGCGTTGTTTTGTAGGCTTTCTAAAAATACATACAGTTCGTTTACGTAGGGTTTTCAAAGATGAAAAAGTGAAAGTTGTAATATTATATTATAATCAGTAATATATAATTTTTAAAAAATATTTTTAACTTTTTTTTTTCGGCACCACACTTTTAGTGTAGCCCTGTACGAAGGATAGAAAACATAATACAATTTTACATAACTACATTAAACAGATTCAGACAAGTTTACAACTCTACATATAGTATATTCATAGTTACATAAATACAACCCACAAGTTATGTAAGACCTGATTCTGTGGTGGTTACCATGGCTGCGACTTTATACCAGCTGCATCTTTCATTCCCTGCTTGCGTACAAAGATGCACTTTCGGTCGCACATTGAACTTCTTAGCAAACCTATGGCTTCTCAGAATGTCCATTGGAACTAAACCGCTGGGGCCAGTAAAGCTGTTGACACGCCCACGAAACAGTCACAGCACGCCCATGTTTGACTAGCCACCCTTGTTACATCCCAAAGATGCACACTGACTGTCAGTCACTCTGCATCCAAACACTCACTATGGTAATCCATCACAGCACATGTGCAAACATTGCCATTGCATCCACCATGAATTAGGCCCATAAGGAGGAGACAATACAATAGGCTAAGGAGCCCTGCTCACAAAAGCTTGCAATCTACAGTGGATGTCAGCTGATACAAAGAGGGTGAGGGGAATATTCGAACCTGTTGCAAATACAAGCTGGACATGTTTTCCTTTCTGTGAATTACTATTTTATAAAATATGTATAAATTATTATATGACTATTTTTTCTACCTAAAACATTTTTATATGCTAAAGATAAATTGTATTTTACATACAAATGTATAACAGGCATTGGTTATTTGTAACAAGGGAAGACTGTCTGTCTCATTTCAGCAGAGAAGACGCAGTGTACCATCAGGAAGGCAGACCATAGCAGACAGCATTAAAATGTCATTTTGCTGGTTGGCAGCTGTTCGTTTCAGGCTTGTTAGACCAGCTCAGTAATGTTATTTGTACACTTGCATCATTTTTCAGCTCCCACAGTAGAACTGCTTAATTCAGGGGTTAATTACTTAATTAACTACATCATTTACTGACAATACCCTGCTGTGATGCACCTCATAAGCGATATAATTAAGCCTTTTACATCACAGAAAGAAGGGTCAGTTACATAGTGTAATTCTGAGTGCTCTTTCCAAGTTCTAGAATCTAAAATGTTCATACAAGGGGCAAAATTAACTAAGCAGCGGTTTGAAGGCGGGTTCTAATCTATTCTAAACCCCGAAGGTTTGGTGGCGGGTTATATTCTGTTCTAAACCCTGGGGGTTTGGTGCCGGTTTTGCAGCGGTTTCTAAATGACAGCCCTGTTCTATTCTATTCTAAAATGTGTTTCGCTGGCAGTTATGCAGCAGTTTTGGCCTTAGTAAATCTGCAGATAGCAAAACCGCCACCAAACCACAGTCAAAATACTTTTAGAATAGAGTAGAACAAGGCTGTCATTTAGAAACTGCTGCAAACCCGCCACCAAACCCCCAGGGTTTAGAACAGACTAGAACCCGCCACCAAACTGCAGGTGTTTAGAATAGAATAGAACCCACCGTCAAACCGCCGCTTAGTAAATTTTGCTCTAACTCTCCTTTATACCATTCAGATATTGCACCACCACAAACCAAGGACTGGTGCCTAACCAGGGAATTTAGGACCCAATAGTACATCCAGCTGCAATTAATGCCTGAAAATAATGTATTTTAGGCAGTATTTACAGTACATTTGTGACTCTAAATCAGTGGTTAACAAAATCCACAATTACAGTCCACGTTTTAAGGATATCTATGTTTGATCACCGGTGACTTAATTAGTATCTCAGTCAATTTGATTATATCATCTGAAGTGATTGAACCTCTGCTCTAAGTACATAAATAATCACACACACGCACGTACGTACACTCACACAATTAATTAGCAAGCATAAATGGGTTATAACATAAAATGTTTCCAGAAATAAAATTATATTCTTCAATCGATATGAAAAGTATACGTCTTCTGCTGCCTATTTAAAAATAGCTTTATTTGAAATGTGTTTATTTAGCCAGAGATTTCAATCGACAAATGTTAAATTATTTAGCTAGTCAAAGGTTTTTTTTAAAACTTTTTAAAAATTTGTTGCAACTATACTGCTACACTTGCAAAACAGATAAGGACTATCAACTGTTAATGCACTAATGGTTAACTTAAGTCTGAAACCACATTAAAATAAAGATGAATGGTTTCGGAATGGGTATGTAATGCCGGCTGTCGGGATGCCTCCTGTCAGAATACCGACAGTGGCATCCCGATGGTTGGTATCCCGACAGGTGTCAAGTACATATACTTACCCTTCCCACCCCTAACCCTCCCTTCTTGTAGCCTAACAATCAGCCTCCCCACCACGCACCCTAATCCTAACCCTCCCTGTTAGTGCCTAAACCTAACCCCCCATTCGTGCCAAAACCTAACCCTCCCCCCTTAGTGCCTAACCCTAACCCCCTCCCAGTGATGCCTAACCCTAAAGGTGCGTACACACGGTACGACTTTCATGAACGATATGAGCGACCAACGATGCGTGTTCCCGCATGGACGATAAAAATTCCTTTCTTTGCCTGTTTAGAGATATGGCAGGATGACTTCACTGAAAGAAATCTTTGAAAGATCTTTGAAATATATCTTTGAAAGATATCTTTCAAGTTGTGGGTGGTACAGATCGTACCATGTGTATGCACCATAACCCTTCCCCCAGGGGTGCCTACCCCTAACCCCCCCTGAAAATCTAATCCCGCTACACTCCCTAAACCTAACCCTCCCCACCTTGGCTAATGCTAAGGGCGTCCCGGACTTACCTCGTTTATTCTGGCGTCCTTCGGCGTTCCGGCGTCAGGATTAAGATAGGCGTCGGTATTTCTTAAGTCCCTTGTCGAGATTTCAGTGTAGGTATTGAGACTGGTGCCATCATGGTCTCGTAACTACATCCCATGGTTTCTTATGTGCTTGTTTCTACCATTACAATCTGCACTTATAAGGGTCAATCCTATTAGCTGCAATGTACTCATACAGTAGGTGCCAGTAATCGCAGAAACAGTCGCACTTCACGGCAGCCCGAACTCACTGAAAAGTGCTCACTGCCCCGTTGGGCTGTGAGCAAAATGAAGGAAATATGTGTAGAGAACGGGCGGGCAAGGGGTGCAAGACGAGGTGCTGTTGCCGGCATTTTAATGGGGCTAATTGGATTGACCCCTTAATGCCGCATTTAAAACTCAATTATAATCAAGACCATAATTTATTTCTCGTGTTAACACACAGGGGGTGGGATGTACTACGAATGGCATTATGGATGCGGTACATCTCGCCACTTATTGGGTACATAATGCTGGTATGTACTACAGTATACCTAGTATTGTGATTAAAATCGGAAAGACCTGTCCTTTGCGAAGAGGAGACTTCCAGGTTCATGACCAAGAAGTCACTATGCACATGCATCGTATAAGGCGTGTGTCACAGGGTATGCTGGGATGGTTCCATTTCCAGAGCTTGGTATACAGTATATGGGAATGTGGCAGTTTTCTGAATTTGGCTGCATATTCCCCTTAGTAGATCCCACCCAGGGCCTGATTAGGAGATGGATGCAATGCTGCTGTTTGCTCATCTGAGTGATTAGATGAGATCAGTGGTCTGCGCATGAGTCACATTGTATATGCGTCATGTTTCAGTACCAATGTCGCTCGCTGTGAGGATTTATTTGCAAAGTGATTGACAGGCAGGGACCAGGCAACGGGGAGGTGGTGAACAAACGCAGGTGTGTGGTGACAGTTTTTGGGGTGTGTCTCTGCCTGCAACTAAGGTCCCATACGCAGTCAAAATAACTGTGGCGTCTTATGTCCCGCAGCTATTCTGCACGATCATAGAGTAAATCCGACAATAGACTGATCTGCGACCAAGCTGCGTCTTTGTACACAGTCGCATGGATTTGTGAAGCTGCAGGTGGGCGTCTCATACAATTTCTGGTGGTTGTGAAATTGGTATATTTTCACACAGTCGCTACCAAACAACAACGCATTTAAAAAAGTAAGAACTGAATTGCTGAGACGCCTCAGAAGAACTTGTTCGCTTTCATGCATTTTACTCATTTTCCCTGCGCATAATGGTGATTGAGACCCTAGCACTGTACAAGTGCACATGTATATTTCAGCCATCATGACTCATGGATGGTAATATGACATGTTATTATACGCTGGTAAAATCTCTAACAGTTCTAAAAATAATATGAAAAAAATGTCTCAGCAGCAGTGACGTGTAACACTTGCTGAAATACAGGGGAGCAGAGCACTCATACAGTTCATACTACAACATGCTGCAGGAATATGCTCTCATCCAGCTCTCATCCTAACTCACAGCCCCATGCTCTTTGCTCACTGCCTCTCAGCTCTGTATCACCCCTGTCTGTATGTCCCCTCCTTTAGACTGTAAGCTCTCACGAGCAGGGCCCTCACCCCGAACAATTGGGTTCTGTAACCCTGCTGCCTATTTGAGTTTTATGACTGCTGACGCAGCACTGTTTATATACAATGTCCATGTTCTGCAATGTTCCTGTGTTTTTTGTTCATACTGTTTCTGTTTTTGTACTTTGTAAGGCGCTGCGGACCCCTTGTAGCACCATATAAACAAAGGATAATAATAATACTAACAAACTTTGGAGTAATTTCATTCCCGACATTAACCCGATGTGCTGATTCCTTGCCTCCCTGCTGTAATTGGCTGATATGTGTGTGATATCCCGCAACACTTCTCGCAGAATTGAATTCCCCCTTTAAATGCTTTGTAAGTACAAACTGTTGTATATGAGCCAGAAGACTGAAACAATCAAGTCAATTATATCAAAGTAATTTCCTATAAAGTTGCATTTGACACCACAGTGTATGACAACCATATATTATTTTTGTTCTATTGGGGGACCATGCTCCTTCCTCTATCTAACTTTCCATCTTGTATGTTTTATTTGCCATAATATTATATGTATTAAATATATTACCTCTGAACTTTACGTTATCAGAAAGTTATGTGTCTGAGTGAACACTACATAGCCTCTGCCACAAAGTCTGACACATTGTAAATTATATCTGTTTACTTAATTGTACAATGCTACAACATACTGTAGACTGTGCGAACAAATAATTAACTACAGTGGAAAACATACCTGCTCTCAGTGTGTCTTCACTCTCAAATAAGTTTGAAGAAACATGTTAGAATAATATACGTTATGTGTAACAAGAGCTCTATCTAGTGGTGACAATGGAGAAATTCACGAAGTTTAAATTACTGTAGTACAGGTTCTGCCAGTTTATAAATGATTGCAGAAATCTTAGTAGTTTTATCACTATCATACATACAGTATGTAATCTGTTAGGTCCCTCTCTTGTTGCATGTCTGGAAGAATTGTATGTGTGGCTACTTGCATTCATGTCAGAGTGTAATTGTACACACAAGAAATGATGCAGCCACAATATTACCATAATGAAGGCATTTTATAAAAGAGGAGGAACTGAAATATTACATTAACAAGTCTTAGGGTCTGTTCCTTTGTCTACTTCATAGTTTATAACATTTTATTCTCCTGACATTTTCTCCTCTACTTGATATGATAATGAGCAATGAGTGATAACAAGCCAATTTCACAACAAATTTCACTTTTCTAATTACACGGTACTAGTAAATAAACCTCAGCCGCCCCATCCCCTCAGCAGCTCCCCATGTCCCCGGCCTCCACTTACCTGTCCATTCTCATCCCCACCCTCTCCCATACGCCTTCTCTCCCATCGGTGCGGCACGGACATGCACATCACACCAAATGTGCATGGTGGTCACAGTCAGAGCTTGGTCCAGCGATGTGCATGTTAGGTGTGATGTGCATGTGTGCTGCAGCCGCAATTAGGTCATCACACCTGTAATATACACATGTAACATAACATACTTCCTCTTCCCTCTCCCCTTGTCACATACTGTATTTTCTCCCCAATGTGAGTGATGGCATATACATTTGCATTTGCATACGACATCGCTGTGACTTCAGACTAGGGGTGTGCACCGGCCACTTTTCGTGTTTTGTGATTTGGTTTTGGATCTGGATCTTCGTATTTTGGATCTGGATTGGTTTTACCAAAACCACCCTTCCGTGTTTTGGGTTCTGGGTTTTGTGTTTTGGATCTGTATTTTTTTTTTCAAAAAAGCATAAAAACAGCGAAAATCACAGAATTTGTGGGTTTTTCTGTTCCTATGCTATTAACCTCAATAACCTTAATTTCCACTCATTTCCAGTCTATTCTGAACACCTCACACCTCACAATAGTGTTTTTATGTCCAAAAGGTTGCACCGAGGTAGCTGGATGACTATGCTAAGCGACACAAGTGGGAGGCACAAACACGTGGCCCATCTAGGAGTGACATTGCAGTGGCAGACAGGATGGCAGTTTGAAAAACTAGGCCCCAAACTGTACATAATGCAAAGAAAAAAAAGAGGTGCAAGATGGAATTGTCATTGGGCCCTCACACCCACCCTTATGTTGTATAAACAGGACATGCACACTTTAACAAACCAATCATTTCTGCACCAGGGTCTGCCACATGACTGTGGCTGCAATGATTGGTTCATTTGGGCCCCCCACAAAACAAGCTGGCAATTAATCTGTCCCTGCACAAACTGGCTCTACGGAGGCAAGATGTCGTCTTCGTCCTCCTCATCCACCGATTCCTCACACCATATTCAGTGTTGTGTACATCCTCATCCTCACAGAGTATTAATTCGTCCTCGCTGGAATCCACCACCACAGGTCCCTCTGTACTTTCTGGAGGCTGGTCTCCCAGGAAGAATTGATAATTAATTTTGATGAACATCATCTTCTCCACATTTTGTGGAAGCAACCTCCTACGCCTTTCGCTGACAAGGTTCCTGGCTGCACTAAACACTCTTTCGGAGTACACACTGGAGGGAGGGCAATTTAGGTAAAATAGAGCCAGTTTGTACAGGGGCCTCCAATTTGCCTCTTTTTCCTGTCAGTACAGGTACAGACTGTCTGGCATGCCTACTTGGATTCTGTCAGCGATGTAATCCTCCACCATTCCGTCAATGGTGACAGTATCATATGCAGTGACAGTAGACATGTCAGAAATTGTTGCCAGGTCCTTCAGTCCAGAGCAGATGTCCAAACTTGGTCCTGTCTGCCCTGCATCACCGTCAGCGGGTTGCTTAGGATACCTAAGTTGTTTCCTGGCAGCCCCAGTTGCGGGAGAAAATGAAGAAGGAGCTGTTGACGTGTCACGTTCCGCTTCAGCTGACAGTGTTTTCACCAGCAGGTCTTTGCACCTCTGCAGGCTTATGTCAGCCAGAAAGAGAGACACCACGTAGGCTTTAAACCTAGGATTGAGCACGGTGGCCAAAATGTAGTGGTCTGATTTCAACAGATTGACCACCCTCGAATCCTGGCAAAGTGAATGAAGGGCTTCATCCACAAGTCCCACATACCAAGCGGAATCGCTCCATCTTAGCTCCTCCTTCACTTTCTCCAGCTACTTCTGCAAAAGCCTGATGAGAGGAATGACCTGACTCAAGCTGGCAGTGTCACGTGTGACAAGTTCGAATGGCTGGAGAACCTTGCACAACACAGAAATCATTCTCCACTGTGCTTGAGTCAGGTACATACCCCCTCCTTTGCCTATGTCATAGGTGGCTGTATAGGCTTGAATGGCCTTTTGCTGCTCCTCCATCCTCTGAAACATATAGAGGGTTGAGTTCCACCGCGTCACAACCTCTTGCTTCAGGTGATGGCAGGGCAGGTTCAAGAGTGTTTGCTGGTGCTCCAGTCTTTGGCACGCAGTCGCTGAATGGCGAAAGTGGACAGAAATTTTTCGGGCCACCCAAAGCGTCTCCTGCACGCCCCTGTCATTTTTCAGAAAATTCTGCACCACCAAATTTATTGTGTGAGCAAAACATGGGACTTGCTGGAATTTGCCCAGATGTAATGCCCACACAATATTGGTGGCGTTGTCAGATATCACAATTCCCCAGGAGAGTCTAAGTGGGTTAAGCCATTGGGCGATGATTTCCCTCAGTTTCTCTAAGAGGTTGTTGGCTGTATGCCTATTATTGAAACCGGTGATACACAGCGTAGCCTGCCTTGGAACGAGCTGGCGTTTCTCAGCTGCTGCTACTGGTGATGCTGCTGTTGTTGCTGCATAAGGCCATATATCTACACAGTGGGCTGTCACAGTCATATAGTCCTTAGTCTGCCCAGTTCCACTTGTCCACATGTTTGTGGTTAAGTGGACATTGGGTACAACCGCATTTTTTAGGACACTGAGGACACTTTTTCTGACATCTCTGTACATTCTCGTTATCGCCTGCCTAGTAAAGTATAATCTAGATGGGATTTGGTACCGGGGACACACTACCTCCATCAATTGTCTAAATCCCACTGCATTAATGGCGGATACCGGACGCACGTCTAACACCAACATAGCTGTCAAGGCCTCAGTTATCCACTTTGCTTCAGGATGACCGCTACAATACTTCATCCTCCTCGCTAAGGACTGTTGGAGGGTCAATTGTTTAGTGAAAGAAGTAGTGGTGTTCCTACTTCCTCTCTGGGATGATGAATGACTCCCAGCAGCAACAGCAGCAGTGGTAGCAGTTGGCATAGCAATGCAGGCTCCTCCCAAGGAATCCCGGATAGGAGAGTCAGTCATGCCAGTGACATGGCCTGCAGGACTACTTCCGATCCTGACTGAGGAGGAAATTGACGAGGAGGGAGTTGACGGTGTGGTCTGCAGGCGCTTGGATACTACAGGAAAAAGGGATTTAGGTGTCCCTGGACTGCTTACGGTCTTAGCCACAGTGTCTGAACTTGACAGTAACTTTTCATGAACGTGCTACAGGTGACGTATAAAGGAGGATATTCCTAGGTGGTTAATGTCCCTACCCCTACGTATTCCACCTTTACATATGGTACATATGGCAAGACAGTTGTCCGGATTTGGATAGAAATATTTCCAGACCAAAGATGTGTTATGTTTGGTCTTCTGCCCAGGCATGACCATGATGGGCTTTTTCATTCCATGGACAACAACTGTCTCCCCAAGTGCCTGATTTAAACAAACCACCTCACCATCAGAATCCTCCTCGCCAACTTCCTCCTCAGCGCCAGTTACATCAATATCCTCATCCTGTTGTGCTTCAACAGTGACATCTTCTATTTGAATATCAGCAAGTGGACTGTGAGTGCTCCTTTCAGCACTTGCAGAGGGCATGCAAATGGTGGAAGGAGCCACCTCTTCCCGTCCAGTGTTGGGAAGGTCAGGCATCGCAACCGTCGCCACACTTGGACTCTCAGTGGGGATTTATGATATCTTCTTAGAAAGCACAGTTCCTTGCTGTACTTTTGCCAGCTTATTCATTTGATTTTTGTAGCGGGAGGAGGGCTTCCATCGTCATGTGAAGCTGAACCACTAGTCATAAGCATAGGGGAGGACCTTAGACGTTCCTTGGCACTCCGTGTCGTAAATGGCTTATTGGCAAGTTTACGTTTCTCCTCAGACGATTTAAATTTTTTTTTAAGGTAAATTTCCTGAACTTTGCCATTTGGGATTTTATATGCCCTCTACTATGACATTTGGCATCTGCCTTGGCAGACAATGTTGATGGCATTTCATCGTCTAAGGGGCTTATCCAATTAGCCGCGGGGAATTCAATTAACAGGGAATGCACGCGCGGGTGTCCCCGAGACCCCGCACGCGAGTCCCCACTGTCGGGCATTACCTCGCACCTCATGTAGGTGCAAGGTAAAATCTGCGTGAAGCCGCCCTAATCGGCCTCGCGCTAGAGGCATTAACACACTGTTTCCGCATTTCTCGCGGAAACAGTGTGTTCCCGTGCTCAAGAGCAGATTTAACGGCGCGGGGGAAAAGCTATTTTATTGATTAGCTTAACCCCGCGCCGTGGGACTTTCAAGCTTCAATTACTCGTGTGAGAAGTCCCGCGGGTGATTGGATATGCCCCTATGTCATGAATAGTGGCAGCAGCTTCAGCACTAGGAGGAAGTGGTTCTTGATCCTTCCCTATTTTATTTTTATCGGACAAATTTTTGTCCTCCATTTATGTGATATTGATGCACGTGCGGCTAAGGCGCACACAACCACAGAAAAAGATTATTTTTTTTTAGGCACTTTGGGGGTTACACCACCCTTCAACAGACGAGCCAGCTGGCCCTTTACTTATGATACAGGCGCATGCTTGGCACTACTTTGTTGATGCACGTGCGGCTACAGCGCACACAACTCACAAACACAGAAATTTTTTTTTTTTTCAGGCACTTTGGGGTTACACCACCCTTTAACAGACGAGCCAGACGGCCCTTTACTTAAGACACAGGAGCACACATGGCGCTACTTTGTTGATGGTCAAGCTACAGCGCACACAAATCACAAACACAGAAAAAGATTTTTTTATTTTTTTTTGGAGCGCGCTTTGGGGGTTACACCATCCTTCAATAGTTGAGCCAGCCAGCCCTTGACTTATGATACAGGCACACGCTTGGTGCTACTTTGTTGATGCACGTGCGGCTACAGTGCACACAAGTCACAAACACAGAAAACATTTTTTTTTTGTTCAGGCACTATGGGGTTACACCACCCTTCAACAGACTTCAAGCCTGCCCTTTACTTATGACACAGGTGCACGATTGGCGCTACTTTGTTGAGGAACGTGCGGCTATAGCGCACACAAGTCACAAACACAGAAAAAGATTTTTAAATTTGTTTTGGCGCACACTTTGGGGGTTACACCACCCTTCAACAGACGAGCCAGCTGGCCCTTTATATACGACACAGGCGCATGCTTGGTGCTACTTTGTTGATGCACGTGTGGCTACAGTGCACACAAGTCACAAACACAGAAAAAGGTTTTGTTTTTTTTTCAGGCACTTTGGGGATTACACCACCCTTCAACAGATGAGCCAGTCGGCCCTTTACCTATGACACAGGTGCATGCTTGGCGCAACTTTTTTGATGCACGTGCAGCTACAGCGCACACAAACAGAAACATTTTTTTTTGCACTTGGGTGGAGCACCCCTGATGGACAGATCACCCCCTGGACAACACTACAGCACCCCTTTAGGACTACAGCCTTTATGGAACACTGCACAACACAGCCCAGCCAGCCCCTATGGACTTTGGAGTGGACACAGCCCCTATGGACAACAGACTGCACGACACAGCCCAGCCAGCCCCTATGGACTTTGGAGTGGACACAGCCCCTATAGACGACAACAGTAGCACAACACAGCCCAGCCAGCCCTACCTCCCACCCTCCTGTTTCACTGTCCACAGCTGTAGTGAAAAATGGCGCAGACGCAGGGACCTTTCATTGAATCCAAAACCCGCGAGAATCCGACAGCGGGATGATGATGTTTTGCCTCGATTTCAGATCTGAGTCAGGCGGGAAATCTCGAACCTGACTCTGATCCGGCTCGGATCAGGGGGGCTCGGGGGGGTTCGGATTTCAGAAATCCGAACCCGCTCATCCCTACTTCAGACAGCATCTGTAATCCATGCCCATGTCAGGGTGGAGACTGGTAGGTGACTTGAATTGTTTGTGAAAAGAGGTGGAAGCAGTGAGAAGACAGGCATATCAGGAGCCCATATGTCTGTTTCCCACTGCGCATGTGCCGGCATCTGAGAGCAGCAGGTCATGTCAGACCTACTGCAATGGATGCACTTCACACAGCATCTGTGATCCGTGGGCATTTCAGGGTGGAGACTGGGAGGTGACCTGAATTGATTGTGAAAAGAGGAGGTGGCATACGCGTGTTATGGTAGTGTCATGGGCATGTTATGGCATACAGCTACACTCTCTTTTGCAGCACTGCAGCCACAGTGGCCATGCTTGGAGATAATTACAAGGGAAACTGCGCACCAGGCAGGGGCTGCTCGAGCAGTCGATATTGTGACGATGGTTTGCTCAGTCTGTCACATGGATGTACAGAAGAGGAATGGTCAAGCTGACATTTGCATATTATTGCACTTGCGAATCCATGAGAAATCACAGCCACACATGAACTGCATGCATAGGGTTAATACGTCACAAATTTCCCAGGATCGTACCTGAATTAAGGTCTGTGTCCCAGAATCCTGAAAACAGTCTTTGAGATGCCCAAATATCCAGGTAATGTGGGAGAGCAGCTAGAAGGGCGCTGCTGTCACAGAGAGCAGAAGAGACTGTACAGCTGAAGGCCCAGAGCTATTCCCAGCACCCATGGTGGCAGTGGATGTGGGGCTAATGGTAAAAGAATAGATAATATTGTTCTGTACAGGCAGACTACAAGTACCAGCAAGTCTGTCCTCTCATGCTGGTACTTGCGCAGCATGCTTGGACATTAAGGGCCCGCTGGCACCTGTAGTCCGCCTGTAAAGAAAAATAGAAACAGAAGACTCGAACATCGTATGTTTAATTCTCTTCTCAGCAATCAGCCCTCTGTGCTTGTGTTACCTCCTCATACAAGGATAAAGGACCTCATTCAGAGTCGGTCATTGCGGCCGCTCGGTCGCATGCGCGTGCGCAAAGTAGCTGTTACGATCAGAAATTGCTCTCTCCTTGAACACAGCCAGGTCGTTAGTTTGAGTGACAGGATGAGGCGTTTGTGGGTGGTAACAGGGAAGGTGCTTGTGAACGGGGGAGTGGAGATCCGAACGCAGGCGTGCCTGACTATGCAAATGGCGTTTTATGGGAGTGCATAATTAACTAAGTAGTGTCGTGGCACATGTGACATGGGAGGTTTTTACACTGACTTGATCGTAGTGCTTAAGAGAGGGTATGGTCAACCTTAAGCTCTACGACCAGCTCCGATGGTTCCCGATGGTCTCGATTAATCCTTATATGCCCGGAGATGACGTGTATTGCGAACGAGAAGGGGGCGTGTTTTTAGTCTTATGGCCGCATCCTCCCCTCGCTCGTCCAGCTAACAATCCCATCTTAACGACACAACTTGCGAGCGCTTCATTTGCATATCCGGCCCCTTTTCCCTTACGACCGAGTGGCCGTAACGACCAACTCTGAATGAGGTCCAAAGTTATTACCAGAGACCTACATTGTATCCGCTTCTCTGTCAGGAATCCAGTGATGATGATGATGATTCAGCGGAGGACGATATGATGGCTTCTGTTATAGTTTTTATTTTTTTATTTTGTGTCTATATACTATTCTTGTTATCAAATGGGTTTAGTATATTATGTTGTTCATTGTTTATATGGAAATGGATTTTGTATAA
This sequence comes from Taudactylus pleione, assembly GCA_031769625.1. Lineage (NCBI taxonomy): Eukaryota > Metazoa > Chordata > Amphibia > Anura > Myobatrachidae > Taudactylus > Taudactylus pleione. The sequence continues at coordinate 5,821,743 of JAUIMM010000015.1, read as the reverse complement.
TCAGACTAAGTTGCCTTGTGCCTCCTTTTACAGTATAAAGTTCCATTCCATTGCTATTTTATTGCATTGAATACCAGTGGTACATAGGTGTACAGACGTTCCTCACTTAACGACCAAGTTCCATTCCTACGACTAGGGGCCGTATTCAATTTGAGACGTTAAGTCCGGATCCGCGGTAATTTACCGCTGATGACGTAATTATCGCCGTTCTAGTTTTACCCCGTATTCAATTTGAAAGACTTTCCGCCTAGGAAAGTCAATGCAATGTAATAAGCGGTAAAGTATTGCCTATGAATGGCAGGCGTTAAAAAGTGCAGAATTGGGGTTTTGGGGTGCAACATTTAGGGAACCCCTGTGCAGCCTTCAGACAGTCCCCCAAAGGTAATCTGTGTCAAAAAAAATAAAAAAAAACTTAAGGACACTCGAAAAATGTACTTTGAAAAAGGGGGCGAAAAAAATAAAAGTTGAGGTACAAACTTAAAAACTAGCGAACTTGACTCTGGGGGGGTCCAGAAGTATGTCCCAAGTGCTTTTTTGAATGCAGGTGTTTTACGGCAGGTGGATTTTTCACCATTTTTTTAAGCCACTTTACCAAGTTTAAAATATGCTGAACCCCATTTTCAAGTACCCCAAATTTGATGGGCATAGTTGCTTTGCCCTAAAAAAATCTTCTAAATGTTCTTCTGTATCACCTTAGTCAAAGCCGCATTTATGCACCTGCCGCGGCTATTAGCAACCCTGACTTCCTTCAGGAGTTAAAGATGGGGGTACCCTTTGTCATTCCCTATGTCTACACATCTTTAGGGGGGTCCCTAGAATATTTCCCGAAAATTCCCGTTTTGTTTAACCTGTAAAAAAACGGGTTAAAAATTTACAAAAAAATGACATAAGGTCCCCCCCCCAAAAGCCAAACCAGCCCCAGGCTTGCCAGCCAGTGGTGGTTTCTAAAAGTATTGGGAACAAAATGTGTAGGGTTCCACCGTATTTTAGAAACCAACACCAGGCTGCAGGGACCAGTTGATTGGTTAATACTTTATCTGTCTCCACTTTATCACTCTCCAAAGCTTAGTACATCTCCTTCTAATATTTGTTTTATTTTTGATTTTATACATTGAAACGTTTGGTATGAATGACATTTGAACTGCCATTAGGATAAGACACTGGTATTGGGTTTCCGTAGAATAAAAGTAAAGGGCAATATTAATGTCATTCAGTGGCGGATTTTACTTAGGGACTGTCTGTCACAAGTTGCCAGCGCACGTTGTTTCTTACTCGTGCACCAGGTGTCTCTCCTCCAGGTTGCCAGCCACTCTCCCGGAATTCTGCTCCTGAACAACTTGCACGCCATAGTGGGACGGCACCTCCAGTTGTTAGGAGATCGGATCTCCGTACTATGTGATACTGAATGATGTTTGCTTTTCACCTGTTGATTCCATTAAACACCTGCTTTGTATTCATTGGTTCAGCACCTTTCTTTAGCCTGCATGGTCTATGGCCGACTTGCCGGCTATAGCGTATCCTTCCGGTTCCTGACAGTCGTGGTCCTGCCCTTCTATGTTCATTTTTATTCCTGGCTTGTTCGGGACTTTATTACACCAGTGGTGAGTGGCCGTCTATATTAGAGGAGACACGGATATTTCCGCTAAGAGAAAGAGTTACTTGCTACATATATTGAATTATTTTATTAAGCCACTTTTCTATCAAGGAACTCTGCTACCCACTAAGGGAACTTACAGACTCCATCAGTCATTATATTTTCCAGATTCTTGGGACTACACCCTGTTTCACATTTCATTTATGTGTAGAAGTGTTTTATCGCATTATTGCAATATTGTTATTTAATTTTTATGTCCTGTGGAGCTGCAGTTCTAATAGGTCTATTGCTATTGTAATAAATATATGTTTTATGATATACTTCTGGATTGTTTTCATGGTAAAGTGATTTCAGGCGCAGACACAAGAGTTCTTTCATTTTGGTTTGTTTTGGGGAACCTTAGGCAGTTATCCCCCTGTGTCAGCTGCCAGTATTTCACTGTTGAATCTCTGTTGCAATATATCAGCGCTCCACTTTTTCTTATTTATTTCCTGCTCGTCTGTGCCTGTTCTGCTGTGTTTCTAGAACTCTAGTTCTACACTCTCACTCCGTCATCTAAAGTGTTCATTTATTGCTGCCTGCGGTGTTCCTGGGTTGTGCTGTGCCTGTGGCCTTGCCGCTCATTGAAGTCATCTTTACCATCTCTCTGCCTGTTACCACCTTGGCTCTCAAAACTGCATCCTGGCTGTCTAGTCGCACCTCGGCCCACAAAACTGCATGTCAGCCTGTCACCACCTCGGCTCTCAAAGCCGCATCCCGGATGTCTAGCCGCACTTCGGCCCACAGGGCCGTATCTCAGCCTATACCACCTCAGCTCTCAAAGCCGCATCTCGGCTGTCAAACCCGCACCTCGGACCTCTAGGCCACATCTCAATCTGTGTAACCACTGGCTCATTTGCTGCACCATGGTTCTCAAGGTCACCTCTCATCCTATTTCTATTCTGGCTCTCAAAACAGTCATAACTGCACTCTAGGCCTCAAGGCCATCTCTTGGCTCTCTAGCCGCATCTTGGCTGCCCTAGCCGCCTCTCAACCATGCAAGCTCTACCTAGTAAACTTCATCGAGATTACCTCACCTTTCCAGTCTTCAATAAGTCGCACAACATCTAGTGGCACTAGGTTTACCATATATAAGCCTCTACTATCTCGAGTTAAGTCCAGGCGGACACCTAAGTACCAGTGAACGTGTCCAGTTCTAAGGGAACAGCGGGTGGCTGTTATTGGTGAAGACCTCGCCTTAGTAATTCTAGAGGTCTTACATGGTGAGTCCTAGGAGACCATAACAGTGGTAGTGACACCTCATTGGAAGCACTCCCTGCTGATCACAGCCAAACAGGTAGTCCAAAGGGGGAGGTGTTTTCTCCCCCTGGGACTGCCAGTCTGGACTGTAATAGGGAAGCTACTCTCCTGTTATCATGGCAGCCCTATCTGGCATCTAGTGGCTGCAACTGATGCAGCCCCTAAAAGACAGCTTGTCTGCTAGCAGCTCCTTGCTTAAGCCATGCCTACTCATTTAGGCTCCACCCCTCATGCTCATCAGAATTAAGCCCCACCTCCCAGCAACATCAGCTGTCAATCACTGGGATGGAAGGGAGAAGGGGGCTGCAGCCTATGATGTGCAGACCCCCACCGACCAGTCAGGTAAGGAGCCGCTGCTGTTATTCTTATGTCAATGTGAACAATGATACAGTACTGCAACAATTAAGACTAAAATTCATTTTATAGCAAGATATTAATCTCTTACTGCACATCATGCATAAAGCCCACCACTCTCTCTCTCTCTCTCTCTCTCTCTCTCTCTCTCTCTCTCTCTCTCTCTCTCCTTGGCTACACACTAGTTGCTCTCAATTCTTTTCTTTGTTATTTTATTAGTTCCATGGGCTATGCTATGCTCAAAAGGTGGGATGTGTGGACTTTTAATCTTTAATATTGGTTATAGGCTTCATAATTACATTGGGGTATAAATAATTGCTAATCTGCATTAACAGATTTTGCTTTGCCAACTAAGAATCATATAAACATAAATTATGGTTATTCAGATTATGTTTAAATAATTTTCTGCATCATGTGTATTGCTCATTTATCGGGGAATGATGTTATTTAAGTTATTTTAGTTATACTCTGTCTAGTTATGTGTCCTGTTATTACTCATAAGTGAAAATTGAGGTTATAGGTCTGAATTATCACGTGTGAGGAAAATTGTTTTTGATAAATTGTTAAATGTTTAACTACACAATTTTAAACAAAGAAGATCAATGTAATCAAATGAAAGTACAATTATGAATATTTCAAGCAACTGATGAACTAGTAGATATGCAAAAATTTTGTACTCCACAGGAAGGAGCCAGTTGGAGGTTGTAGGGATGTCTGCACAGAATGGGATTGAAATACCAGCGGCTGTGGAAATCCCGACTATGGAAGCCCGACAGGAGGAGATGCCGACGCCGGCTGGTAAGTATCGTAAGCCTCCCCTCTCCCCCCCAACCCTCCCTTGGTGATGCTTAACCCTAAGTCCCCCTGGTGGTGCCAATACCTAACCCCCCCCCCTTCCTGCACCCTAAATCTAACCCTCCCAAGAGGGCACCTAACCCTAAGCCCCCCCTCTTCCTTAGCCTAACCCTAACCCTCCCCTGTGGGGTGCCGAACCCTAAGTCTCTTCGGGGGTGCCTAAACCTAACCCTCCTCCCCCATGGCTAACTCCTAAGACATCCCGGATTTACCTCATTCGGGATGGCGTCTGTCAGGATTCCGATATCCGGATTAAGATTGGCATTGAAATACCGACGCCTATTTTAAATTCCGTGTTGGGCTTGAACCATTGGCATTTAGTCTGCTGGCATCTCGTGTGGCGGTCTAATAACTACATCCCATCTGCAAGATACTGATAGTATTGTCATGACCAGGGCTGTGTGTGCTTGGGGGCAGCGGACCTTATCTGTCCGGACACTATGGCGGGGTCCCATCCACAAAATGATCTATCTTTCCCTTTTTCCTGGAACTTACACAGGGTTTTAAAACTGTGCTTTCTCTTCTTGGTTCAGGGGCAGTGGAGAACTTCATTACCTCCGAACTCATCCTCCGATTACAGATACCCATTACAACACTCGATCTTGGCATCACCTTATCGGCAGTTGACGGCAGCCACATCCGTAATGGGACTGTGACTTCTATAACCGAACCTGTACGAGTCCGGGTTGGGGCTCACCATACCGAGCTTATCCAGTTTCTAGTTATACCCAAAACCTCACATGGGATCATATTGGGATACCCCTGGTTGTGTAGACATAACCCTAGAATTGATTGGGACTCTGTGCCCGGAGGTCACCGATAAAGGAGGGGGTACTGTCACGACCCTGTATCAAACCAGCAAAGAAAATACAAATGTCTTAGAATCCGCAAATTCCTTGTCAGTATGTTTTGTTTAGTGATGTGTTCTGTAAAACTGGAGCAGATTATTTACTGCCACACCGGGACTGGGTCTGTCCTATTGAGCTGATGCAGGGAAAGACTCCTCCTCGGGGTTGCACATATCCTTTGTCTCTGCCTGAAACTAAGGCCATGTCTGAATATATTCAGAAAAACTTAAAATAAGGCTTCATCAGACCTTCCACCTCTCCAACTGGGGCAGGATTCTTCTTTGTGCCAAAGAAAGATGGAGGCTTCCGACCCTGTATTGACTATTGAGGATTAAACGATATCACAGTGAAGAATTGTTATCCTTTGCCTCTTATTACAGAATTATTTGACAAGGTCAAAGGAGCTCCAGTTTATATGAAACTAGACTTAAGAGGGGCATACAATCTCATCATGATTCGACCAGGAGACGAATGGAAGACCATATTCTGGACCTCATTCAGAGTCGGCCGTTGCGGCCGCATGGTCGTACGCCACCGATGTTCGCTAAACTGCGCATGTGTAAAGTTCGCAATGCGCGTGCGCAAACTAGCTGCTACGATCAGAAATTTCTCTCTCCTTGAACACAGCCAGCTCGGTAGCTTGAGTAACAGAATGAGGCATTTGTGGGTGGTAACAGGGGAAGGTGCTTGAAAACGGGGGAGTGGAGATCCGGACGCAGGCATGCCTTATTATGTGAACAGCGTTTTATGGGAGTGCATAATTAACAAAGTAGTGTCGTGGCACACGTGACATGGGTGGTTTGTACACTGACCTGATCGTAGTGCTTAAGAGAGGGTATGGTCAACCTTAAGCTCTACGACCAGTTCCGATGGTTACCGATGGTCTCGATTAATCCTTATATGGCCGGAGATGACGTGTAATGCGTACGAGAAGGGGGTGTATGTTTTGTCTTACGGCCGCATCCTCCCCTTGGTCGGCCAGCTAACGATCCGATCTTAAGGACGCAACTTGCGAGTGCATCATTTGCATATCTGGCCCCTTTTCCCTTACGACCGTGCGGCCGCAACGACCGTGCGGCCGCAACGACCGACTCTGAATGAGGTCCTCAATACCCGGGATGAACATTTCGAGTATCTGGTGACGCCCTTTGGCTTATGCAATCCCCCAGCAGTCTTCCAGGGATTCCTGAATGAGATCTTCAGACATTTGCTTTATTCCTCAGTCATAGTATATCTCGATGATATTTTAATCTTCTCTTCTTCACTTGAAAAACATCAAGTCCACGTGAAGGAGGTCTTATCCCGCTTAAGAAGAAATCCGTTATACTGCAAATTGAGAAATGCGTCTTTGAGGTGCCTTTCATCCCCTTCCTGGGTTACATCATCTCTGGGTCTGGATTGGAGGTGGACACCTCTTCTGAGGCAGTAGGAACAGTACTTTCTCAGAGATTTTAGGACAACAAAGTGCAACCCTGTGGGTATTTTTTTAAGAAATTCCTGCCTGCAGAAAGGAACTGCCCTATTGAAGAACAGGAATTGTTAGCGGTTAAGCTTGCCTTTGAAAAGTGGCGATATTTGCTCAAAGGCACCAAGAACCCCATCACTGTGTACACTGATCACAGAAATTTGCTCTTTCTGAAGAATATCCAATGCATCAGTCCTCACTTAGCCCGATGGGCAATTTTCTTCTCCTGTTTTGAGTTCAATTTAACCTTCCGCCCAGGATCACAAAATTTTAAAGCTGACACCCTTTCACGGTTCTTCTCTTATGAGAATTCTGTCTGAGATCTTGAAGAGACACCTGTTCTAGAGTCCAAGGTATTTGCCGCCACCATTATTCAACCACCTCCGGGAAAGATATTTGTAGTCTCAGACTTAAGGAAACAACTCTTAACATGACCACATTCATCTAGTTTTTCCGGAAACACTGGCATCCGCAAACCTTGGAATTCCTCCAACGATCATATTGGTGGCCTGCCAAGAGAACCGAAGTCTCAGAATTTATCGCCTCCTGCATCCAGTGCGCTTGGCACAAGGCTTCTCAGCAGACACCAGCAGGAAAACTCAGACCTCTTTCCATCCCAACCCGTCATTGGTCCCACTTGTCCATGGATTTTGTGACTGACCTGCCCATCTCGAAAGGTTATACCACCATTTGGGTGGTGATCAACCGTTTCTCTAAAATGATGCATTACATAACCCTCAAGAAATTACTTTCTGCTCCTGAATTGGCTCAACTCTTCATTTCCCATATCTTTCATCTACACGGACTACCAACTGAAATTGTGTCTGACCGTGGAGTCCAGTTCGTGGCAAACTTCTGGAGAGCCTTATGTTCAGCCCTGCAGGTCAAGTTAAAATTTTCCACAACTTACCACCCCCAAACTAACGGTAGTACGGAAAGAGTGAACCAGGACCTTGAGACGTTTTTTAGGATTTACATGTCTTCCTCTCAAGACAATTGGGCAGAGTTCGCACTTAACAGCTCGTATCATTCCTTTTCTGGACAAACCCCATTCCTCGCGGATTCCTGAGTTAAAAAATCTGCCAACCTTCGACGTACCAGCGGTGACTACTTCTTTACAGAACTTTTCCCAAATTTGGTCCCGGATTTGTTTCTTACTGTTGAAAACATCAAATTGTTATAAATTAGGGGCAGACAGGAAAAGAAGAGTTTCTCCCAGCATGAAAGCAGGAGATCGAGTTTGGCTCTTCACCCATAACCTACATTTGCAGGTTCCCTCCATGAAGTTTGCCACCTGCTTCATTGGCCCATTTACCATCACGGAGGTAATCAATCCTGTAGCTTACAAGCTAAGACTGCCTACTTACCTCAAAATTCCAAACTCCTTCCACATCACCCTACTCAAGCCATTTTTTCTAAATCGATTATTACAAGTCCTGCCACCATCTCCCAAGGTCCAAACTGAGAGAGGTGTAGAATTCAAGACTAAGCAGATCTTGGATTCCCGATTTTGTTATGGTCAAATTAAGTTTCTGTTGGACTGGAAGGGCTACAGTCCAGAAGAAAGATGTTGGGTGAAAGAAGATGTCAACGCACCCTGTCTCATTAATAAATTTCATTCGGAAAACCCAGAGAAGCCCAAGAGGTGCCTGGAGGTCACCCATAAAGGAGGGGGTACTGTCACGACTAGGGCTGTGTGTGCTCGGGGACAGGGGACCTTACCTGTCCGGACACTATGGCAGGGTCCCACTGGTGGAGGTGCGGGCACTTGGAGATCTGCACTGCATGCCATGGGGTTCCGGAGGCACACTGTCCTGAATGCTTGTGGTGAGTCTGGGTCAGATCTGGCAGTGCTGCAGCATGACATGGGGGCTGCCACCGTGGATTTCATCATGTGATACATTCCAATCAATCCAGGCAGAGCATCTCGGGAGTCCTATCAACCATCATGCACTTCCTCCAGGTATTTAAGGGCTGATCTGCAGTCCTTTCTGTGCCAGTGTAACGTTATTCCCAGCTTTTGCTGGGTGCTAGTTCTTTGTGCTCCTTTGCTGTGTTATAGTCCACGTTTGCTGCTATGACTCTGCTTGCTCCAGGCTCCAGCTATTCGTTATACCCCTGTGTGACAGCAGCGCTCCTCCTGGCTTTTGCTCCCAGTTGGGAGCCCGGTTAAAGTTCAAGACGTCAGTGTCCCCTCTGGCTATCCAGGTACCCATTGTCGGTACCCACATGCCTTACTGGGTACACTTCCATCTGAGTCACTCTCTGCCTAGCGGACCACTCATGATCTGTACTCGCAAGCCAGCACCCTTCCAAAAGCTGAACTCTGTCCTTAAATCTGCTCCTGACTCCACTCCGGGTCCAAGTCCTCAACCATCCGTGACAGGTATGTTGAAAGATGAATAACAAAAAACCTCTATACTAGAGCTAGAAAAGAAATTCTCTTTCTGGGGCACTCTTATTTCAATATATGATATGACATTATAGAAAAATAAATTAAAACTTAACCTCTATTATAGTTATATAATAATTAAAAGGATGGGGGATATATTAGACTCAAAATAAATGTAAACATATGGACGAGTCTCCCCTATTTACAATCAAATAATTCAGCTCAGTAATCTGTAATTTATTCAATATGATGACGAAAAATATTAGTCAGCACTCAATACCGGTATTTAAATAACAAAAAAAGAGTGTAGGGATTGAGTTTCCCACTCTGAGTGCTATGGTAGTTGTACCTTGCAAATTGTTTCTTCCCAGTAGATATATAAGCACACAAATTAGCCCAGTATATCTACCTATTGCATACTGACATTGGTAGTATACAAAAAGCTTAATATTTGACTAAGCCACTTAAGTAGCAATTTTGGTACAAATCAATCAGTTCATATGTCCCTATTTAATGAAACATGCAGTAAATATTGCACTTAGCCCGTTAAATAGCAATTATGATAGAAATCAGTCAATTCATATGTCTCTATTTAATAAAACATGCAATAAATGTACATAAGGTAATGCATATATACATAATTAATCAATAAATAATCAATAATTGCACTTTACCCAAATGTACGTACTATTAGAGCATGCACATATGATTCGTTTAGAAAGGGTAAATCCTGAAAACCTGAAACATATGCATAAATTTCTGATTCCACCAAAATTAGAGATAATTAGAATGTATTCATCTCATATCCTAATCAATTTTTAGGTGCAATCCCATAGCATAGGGAAAGTAGGGTAAGGTAAAGTACAGCACCTAAGTCCTGATCACCTTCTGCTGTCTGGGGTCTTCCTCGAGCGGACCCCAGATGAGAGAGGGATCCCGGGCAGTGCCGATGGAAGAAGTAAGTGGGAAGACACTAAACCGTAAGTGGTGTTAGGCTGTCCTTGTTACCTAAGCAGCGCACTAGCTGAAGCAGCACATGGAATGACCATGTAAAAAAGAAAAGGTATGTGTAGAATGATTGGTAACTACTGCTATGCACCAGGATTAGCATCCTACTGTATGCAGAAAAGATAGTAAATTATTGTCTCATCTGCATGAGAATTAATCCAGATAAAATAATACTAACATTAAATCACACATCTCTCCCACAACAGGCCCATTCCAGAGATTACAGATTGACTTTATGCAAATGCAAAAAGTATGTATGATATGCACTGACTTGTACTTTAGGAGTTTATATCTAGGTATGGTATCTCATGAATAATAGAAAGTGACAGAGGTACACAATTTAATGGTAAAGGTGTTTCAAGCAATGTGGGAATACATGGGGATAGAAAGCAAGTTACACATGCCATGTAGTGAAAAAACTGTAATGGAACAATAAAGAATATATGAGCAAAAGTGGCAGCAGAAAATGAACTGAACCCTTCTCCCTATGAAATACTGTTTGGAAGTTAAATTTTTTAATTGAAAGTCCTAAAACAAACATTTCCCTTTCACATGATTTAACCACGGATTATGTGCTACACGTAAAATCACTTCAAAAAGATCAACAATAACCTGTAAAGGACTTTCCTGAGGGGCAATGCCATATGGTCCAGCCTGAAGGTTATGTGATTATTAGGAATTTTAACACTCTAGTTGTCCTTTAGATTGATATAAAAAGTGTTACTGATGTTAACTACTTCCCTAAAAGGTCAATTAGATACACGCTTAACATTGTAAGAAGGTAGCCGACCCAGCCAAAGACCTCAACTTCAATACGGACAAAGAGACAAGACCAGAAATTGACCTTACGGGAGTTTTTTGATAGATGATGAAAACATGATTAGACTGAGGCCCAATGTGTATGGTGGTGTGCTAAGGGTAATGATGCAGAAGACTATCCAACATGTATTAATAAGGTAACTGTGACAGATGTCACTCCCACTTTTACAGAGACACATTTATCGGAAGTCATTTCTCTGCCAGGTCACGGATAGAGTGGAGAGAAATACAGGCCATACAAATGAAATATAAACACATTTAAACACTATCCTCAGGATATACAGTAAGGTTGAATTGTATAATTACATTAGGTTCATGGAGATAACTAAATCCAAGGATGATACAAGATTAAGGGAACTTAATAGATAACATCACTGAATTATGTGATAGCACTTTTAAATATGTTGGTAGGGAACTACAAGCAATCAAGAACTTGTGCAGTACAGAATGGAGCTGGACTACCTTGCAGTGGTTTCTTCAGGGTATTGTACTACTCTGCAGGCAGTCTATGGAATAAACTGTTTCACCTACCTCACAAATGCATCAAATTCTGAGGAACTAATGAATCAGTTTGCTAAAGACCAAAATTGTACTGGTGTATTACAAGATTTATTTTCCTGCTTAGGTCCATGGTTTTTATGGATAGGACCCTGGATCTAGGATATAATGCATACACTCTGGGGGGCTTATTATTATTATTTTATTATTATTATTATTATTATTATTATTATTATTATTATTATTATTTGTGCTGCTATCATTGCTTACAGTATATCTAATAATTAAGTGTGGTTTTAGGCTGCTGAAATGTGTAAGGAACTTAGGGCAAATAAACCTTGCTAAGTGCAGTGGCTGGAAATGAAGGTGTTTAAGGTTTTGAAACCTTCAGATGATGGAACTGTTATAGGGTAAATATATGAACATGTTTAGCTATGCATAATGAATGTACGGTAACACCGGACATCATTTAAATTGATAGCCGGCCCTCTGATCACTGCTGCTTGTATTTCCCCAGGTAGCCTCCAGGTATGGCACAGTTATACCCGTAGGTCCCAGCCCTGCTGAGTGCTATGAGAAAAACTACTTTTCCCAGCAATACCTATTGTTCTTACTAATTAAAACAATTAATATCTGATTTGCGTCATTTTAATATAACATGAGATGAACACATTATGGATGGCTGAACACAATAGTTATAGAAATAAGAATAAGATTACATAAGAGGATAATAGCATTTGTATAGCGATCATTATTTCGTAAGAATGAATAGATACCTAGCATAAGATAGTTATATAATTTGCAATAGTAAGAATTTATGAACTTTTAATAACTTAAATATGATAATGTGTTTTGAAGCATAAGATGCTGCTTTAAGAGTAGTTACAGGGTGTGAGACAGGTGTGACTATGTGACTAAGCTGAACTTCCTCTTCAAGTGATCTATAGAGATGATAAGATTTTACTTTGAGATTAGTTAGAAAATTTGGTCCGTCTAAGGAGGAGATGTACTAAGTTCTGAAAAGTGATAAGTTGGAGAGTGATAAACTGCCAGCCACTCAGCTCCTAACTGTCATGTTACAGGCATACATGTTACCGGTGTTTGAAAAATGACATTCAGGAGCTGATTAATTGGTGGTTTATCACTCTCCAGTTTATCACTTTTCAGAGCTTAGTACATCCTGTCCTGAGTGACATCGGGTGTCATTTTGAGTTCACAGCACAACGACATCTGAAGGAATAAGGGATATTACAGTGCACTTCTTTGGATTGATAGGGGTTGGTTGGGAGCTGCTGATTGCTAGGGAGGTCACCAATCTCTCAAATTATATAGCTAGTGCTCACCTTATATGATGGGTGTGTTAAAATAATATGTTTAATAATTACATACTCATATGGATTATGTTATAATGATAATTGTTTAATGTCTTAAAATGACTTCATGTATATATTGTATACCTATTATTAAACAGACTCACATGAAACAAGGGGATAGGTGGTGGGGGAGAGACACAAGGGAATACAATTGTATAAAAAAAATTGATATAAAAAAATTCCCATATCATCAAATATGAAAATTAATAAAAGTCTGTGGAAAAAACTATAAATCAAACATATATGGAACGTTCATACGAAGATTTCATAAAACTAGAATTTGAAAGGCCAACCCTGCTCTTGCACTTTATGGAGCAGCAACTCATCAAAATTCGGTGATCGAGGTATACACTATTGAATCCTGAAGTATGTTTCTCAGTATACACCACAACCTGCGCACCACCGCAGGACTAGTGAACGCTAGCCCGGTTCTTTCCTCACCAATCCACCACACCTAGAAGAGACTGTCAGCTGCTGCAGGGCTAACAGTCTATTGTTAATACAACTAACGGGTCCGGTTTTCAGACTCATGTTACAGTGGCAAACGCAGGATTTCTAGAGGGGGGGGGGTTACAAATGCTTGATTTTAGAGCGAGTGTGGCCAGTCCATGAAGAGGGTATAATTAGCACTTATCCAGCTTTAATATGCATCATACAAAGTATATTGTGTTGCATAATTCCAGCATATACAGGACCAGCGATCACAGTATGCCATTAGCTGCGGCAGAAGATCCATCCTGTCTGAGCAGAATGTTTTTTTTCAGATATGGGCATCATTCCAGAGCATTGGAGCAAGTACGGGAGTCTGGGGGAGCAGCAGAAGAACCTAGCACTGCCCTGGACATGTATGTACATATCAGTCTCCTTATGTACTGGATAGTGTATTATTATACAGTATTAATAATTAATCCTATTGATGGTCTATAGCAGTGCACCCCTAACAGTGCATGTTTTCCACATCTCCTAGTTGGTGCACAGGTATATTCATTACTGGCTGACACTTTTTAAAAGATCCACAGTTGTTGCTAATCATTTCATTTGTGATACTGAGAACAACATGCAGCACTAGTAACATTGTATTATATTACTATTTCTATTGTGGTCATGTTGAGTGCTGGGGAGGGGGGTTTCCAGGCAGACGGAACCCCCCCCCTGCGTTTGCCTATGTGTTACATTTATATACTGAGATATCCAAAGGTAACACGAAGAATACTTACACTGTCGCACCTTGATGGGGGTATACAGAGAAACATACTTCAGGATTCAGTTGTGTATACCTCGATTGCTGAATTTGATGAGTTGCTGCTCCATAAAGTGCATTAGCAGGGTTGGCCTCTTCAAATTCTTGTTTTATGAAATCTTCGTATGAACTTTCCATATGTGTTTGATTTATAGTTTTTTCCTCAGACTTCTAATAATTTTTATATTTGATGATTTGGGAACCTTAATTTTTTTATATCGATTTTTTTATATTGATTTTTTATATTGATTTTTTATATCGATTTTATTTCCTTGTGTCCCTCCCCCACCACCCATCCCATTGTTTCATGTGAGTCTGTTTAATAATAGGTATACGATATACATTAAGTAAATTTAGGACATTAAACAATTTTCATTATAACATAATCCATATGAGTCTGTCATTATTAAACATATTATTTGAACACACCCATCCCATAAGGTGAGCGCTAGCCATATTTATTTCCTTATAACGACATCTGATAAGTTATTGTGGTCAACCAAAATGGAACAACAGCTACTGTAAAAGCAAAGTTAGCACAAACAGAGGACTGGTCATTTAATATGGTGACATTGGCCTGTTTCCAAGAAAGACAAAGATTGAAGAAGACCAATCATATTTGAACTGTTTCACTTAATGGACTCTCATGAACAAATAGAAATCACTGTACAACAAAGAAATACAGTATTTTTAATTTGATAAAGCCCCTACTCTGTGGAGCGAAACACATCAGTGGATTCTTGTGGACCCCCTGGGATACACTATACACCTACCTGCCTTTATTCCAATAGACGAGGAGAGACAGAAGACTTGTTGCAGCTCTGAGGGTAGAGGCCGGGATCGAGACGCAGCTGGAGCTCCTTTGATCTGCCGCTTATATCTGGTACATCAGGTCTCTCACAGAAGTATGCCTCCCCTCCTCTGCTAATCCATCTCCATCTGTGAGGGCTCCCCTAAACTTTCTGTGGAGATGGTGGAATCGCTCACCATGCTCGTCACTCACTGCACCGCAGTTGTCAGGGAAGAAGTCCAGGGCCGGGATGCAATAAACAGAAAATGCTGTAAAACCCCTGTTTACGGCATTTTCCGTATGTATCACTCTCCTGGTCGCCGGGCTCTGATGCGGAGGGTAATGCCAGCTATTGCTGGTGTTACCCTATAGAAGCCTATGGGCCTCTACCACATCACGCTGCTATGAGGGATCCGTTCGGATCTCTCCCAGCATGCCCCACGTACGCCACGTCACTCTGCGCATGCGCAGATGGACTCCCAGGTCATAAACCTGGAAGTCCACAAGGCGGCAGGGATCGCAAAGGACGACTCTTATTGGAAGAGCTGTCCTTTACTGTACAGATCGCATATGTGATCAGTACCAAAGCGATGTCTGGCAGTAAGTTTTGCACTCTGTTAGTGTATCCCGCCCCAGATGAGAGTCCAGAAAGTAGTTTTTAAGTGACATGTTGCAGCCTGAGTGATGATACTTTTCTAGAAGGTTGTTCACAATCTCAACTTAGTTTCAGCTCTTCTGTTACCCCAGAAGCCATGCACAACACCTTTACAGGCTTTCCAAGCCACATTCTCATTAACCAGGGGGGCTCGGTCGAACTTTACAAATTTGTGGACCAACAAAGATTCTTTCCTTAACTTTAGCATCACTCAGAAGTGGAAAATTTCCCCTCAGTTACTTGAAAGCTTCTCCATATTTGTTCATCCCCTTTTCAGAGTTCTTGATATGTCCCAGTTTGATGTGCAAAGGGGGGAAAATAAATTTGCTTCAATCATCCAGAAAACTGTGATGGATATTTGTTTCCATGGCCTAAATTGACCACATGGCCTACACTGACTACTTGGCCTACACCAGTGTTTCCCAACCTCGGTCCTCAAGGCACACTAACAGTCCAGGTTTTAAAAGTCCAGGCTTGAGCACAGATGGTTAAATCAAAATAACTGAGGTACTAATTAAGTCTCCTGTTCTCAAGTATGGCTATCCTCAAAACCTGGACTGTTAGTGTGCCTTGAGGATCGTGGTTGGGAATCCCTGGCCTACACTAACTACATGGCCTATACTGACTACATGGCCTATACTGACTACATGGCCTACACTGACTTCATGGCCTATACTGACTACATGGCCTACACTGACTACATGGCCTATACTGACTACATGACCTACACTGACTACATGGCCTAAATTAACTACATGGCCTACTCTGACTACATGGCCTACACTGATAACATGGCCTACACTGACTACATGGCCTACAATGACTACATGGCTATTACTGACTACATGTCCTACAATGACTACATGGCCTACACTAACTACAAGGCCTATACTGACTACATGGCCTACACTGACTACATGGCCTACAATGACTACATGGCCTAAATTAACTACATGGCCTACTCTGACTACATGGCCTTCACTGATTACATGGCCTACACTGACTACACGGCCTACACTGACTACATGGCCTAAATTGACTATATGGCCTACACTGACTACACGGCCTACACTGACTACATGGCCTAAATTGACTACATGGCCTACAATGACTACATGGCCTACACTAACTACATGGCCTAAATTGACTACATGGACTACAATGACTACATGGTGTTTGAGATAGGTTAAGGCTTTTGGATTGGGCATGCCCGTCCTGCGACATAAAAGGACTGGCACGCATTCTGCAATTTTTTTTCTATGAAAACCTGAAGTAAACTTTTTTTTAACTGATTATTCTCAGTTGTTGGACAATTGCTTATTTCACTATATTACACTTACTTATTAAAATTTGTTTATATAGGCCGCTTTGCCATCAAGCTGCAGCTGCCTGCTTACCACATTATGGTAATGCAAGAATCCGACTGTGTACACTAAGACTGCATGTGATAACCAATCCCAAACACTGTTCGTACATCCTCAGCTGCAGCCGTTATCATTAGTATCAGGACTTACACCAACCCCATGCTATGTGCAAAAGGTCCGTCTGAAACAGACATCCCATCTCCATCCTTTAGCTGCAAACAAACTTAAGATGGCTAACGCAACCACGACACCCCCATGAAATGGATCAGTTCTGTGCGATAGCATGATCACCTCCCAGTTACCGCCAAAAAACACCCATGTCACGTATAGTGTGGTCCGTTAAAGGATGGATCAATATGTATGAATTAGCAAACTCCATCCTTGTGCTTAATTTTGATTTTGCGGATGTGCAGTCACCCATTATGTTCTTTGGCACATGCGCAGTATGCTGAAATCCACAAGAACTGTCTGCATTGCCACTTGCGACCGAATTAGCCCCATGGTGTCTTCATATTAAGCCGGGCTGATGTACATGCAATAGGGTCTAATTTTATCAGCAGTCAGTTAGCCTATTAGCATGTTTTGGATAAACTTCACACAAATAGGGCTCTGTTGTAGTGTAACCTATGGGCCAGCACTGTGAAGCCCCAATGTTAACCATTGTGACATTATGCTGCACTAGAGTGTTTGAAGCTCTTTGCACAACTGTCAATATCTACAAATATGCTTCTCTGCCAAAGAGCAAGAGGAAGGAAAACTATCCCCATAGCACAGATGCAAAAATCAAGTCCTTTTGCAGAGTAAAATTGGCGAGTGCCTTTCCGCACAACAAATTATATTATGCACGCTGTTCACTGCCTTATATAATTTCTTCAATACTCCACAAAACTAGGTACATACTGGCACCAACTCCTCCCAACAAATAATTCAAATAGGATTTAATTTTAATGCCATGTGCAATTTTTTCTTTCATAAACTCCTCAGTAATGTCGATTTAGAAAATGTGTGAAATTAAAAATATATAATATACACAGTGTAGTATTTTAAAGATGAATAAATTAATAAGAAGCCAGCTGGCCCTTATTGTCCGAGCATGCTGGCACTTTTTCCACAAGCGCTGACATGCCGGGGTAGGATGCCTAGGACTTGTAGTCCACCTGTAACGAACAATATTATGAATTATTTTATTACTATTAACCAAGCATCCACCACCACCAGGGCCGTTAATTCTTTGGGAGGCGAATCTTTTATCTTTGAGGTACACACTTTCAGAGAAATTCTAGTCCTGACCTGACTGGTTTGGGGCTGGTTAATGGGATGGCAGGGGACCCCACACTCTGTGTCCCCCTGCTATGGCATTATCCGTACCGGCTGGTTCAGCCTGGTGCTGATTATTAGAAACCGGGGAGCAACAACAAGCCATTTTCCCCCCTATTTTCCCATACCAGCCCAGGCTGACAAAATTACTGACCTCAAAATCATGTTTCAATTGAATCCGAAATCTGAAAGATGAATAATAATTTTTTAGACAGCTAAATGCAGTCGATGTCCATTGGTAACGGTCGGTTTTAGTAAATTTGGCCCTGGGTCTTTTCCCAAAACTTCCCAATGTTTCATGATTAATTTTTCAAATTGTTATCATGTCTATATTGGGAAGTGAATGTTCACTGTTTTATTGTCTTTTTCTAAAATATATTTTCTATCAATGGTATTGATTTTCTTTTTATAATTTTTTTATCATATCCTTTCAAAAGAAAAATATTCCCGATGTGTACTTTTTTAGAACATCCCCCTCTTTCCATTATTCACTTAAACTGACCAAGCAGTAAGTTATTATGTTCTCTATCAGACTGAATATGGTTATTATATATACTTAGTATATAATAACTTAGCATATAATATAGTTTTTTATACTCCTTTGTGCTTAAATTCTAATTTTTACTGTAAATCATAAGGTTTAAAAAGTAAAAAAAAAATTGTACTAATTTGATATACCAGATGGATAATAAAATCATTAATATTCAAATTAGTACAAAAATATATCAAATCAGCACTCGCAATCTTAAAGTCCTTCTTCTTGGTTGCTGCCAACACATGATTTTGGTGTAAATTTAAGTACACCTGTACAACTGTAAGACCAGAGCACTAAGAAGTAGTTTGTGCTTTATGTTTTCTAATTTGTACTTTGTAATTGCAATCTCCCAGATACCTGCATTATAAAACATAAATCAATAAATTTCAACTGTAGTAATGAAATAATACCACAAGATGTCACTATCACCTTATTTTTTTTAAAAAATTCTGAATCTAGGCCCCGAATCTAGGCCAACAGTGGTAGTGTGAAGATTTTAATTCACCTTAGTCAATTATTGTGTAATACTTTGACAGTTATAGAATTTCAAACTGTAAAGTCAGGTTGTTTTTAGATTTTGTTGATGTTTAGTTTAGAATCTGTATTTGTAACAAATGTTTACTATCGCAATGCAGATTTTCATGTCTAATATATTGACAATGCAATAAGAGCATTAATCAAGCTATACATATAAAGGGGATTTTTCTAGGATCGGGTTCAGCTTTTTGTAATAGATAATGGCATTGTGGCTGATATTACCTGCACAATTTACACATGCATTTTTACCACTCTATTTGAAATCAACATAGAAGAAGTGTGATTCAATATGAATAAACCAATATCAATTAATGTGAGAATCATCCAATTCTATCATCCAAAGTTATAAATGGCGACTGTTGGATTTGCATAGCAGCACAGGAAATCAAGGGGTCTATTTACTAAGCAGTGTTAGGAGACAGAGTTAAAAGTGATAAGAAAGTGATAAGGTGCCAGCCAATCAGCTCCCAACTGTCATCTCACAGGCTGTGTTTGAAAAATGACACTTGGGAGCTGATTGGCTGGCACCTTATCACTTTCTTAGCACTTTTCACTCTGTATCCTAAAACTGCTTAGTAAATAGCCCCCAAGTTTTGCAGAGCAACATACTGTTTCGCAGAGACACAAATTGCCACTCTCTACAATTATGTTCCACTCTCTTAAATATATACTGAATGTGAATTAAATTCACATTTTGTGGAAGTTGTAGCCTATGAATTACGCTGGCACGACATTGGGCAATTCGTATTGTTGTGTAGTGTGGTTGTGAAGTGGACTGGAAACACTTATGCCAAATTCTGCACCTGAAACATGCAATATTTTGAATATTGAATATTCTATTGGATTTTTGAAAAATGTGCCTATCTCTACATAAAAAGCTGTTATTTACATAGTGTTTGCAATAACCCAAAGTATGTTGAAGTAGCACAGTCTAATTCAGTATGTTGCCCTTTACTGAGTCTCCACAGAGATTTGATTGAATGTATTCCATCTTTTACTTACCAGAAGAAAGCACTGACACTCTTTCCCTCTCCCTATAAGACTCTCGGATGTGGATATGAAAAGTCTACAATCAGTAGGTCGACATTCAGAATGTCGACTGGTTCTAAATGTCAGCTGTCAGAATGTTGACATGGACTTTAGAATAACAACCAATATGTTCAAATCTAAAAATGTTGACATGTTCATACTAGGGGTGTGCACTGGCCACTTTTCGTGTTTTGTGTTTTGGATCTGGATCTTTCCTCGTGTTTTGGATCTGGATTGGATTTGCCAAAACCACCCTTCCGTGTTTTGGGTTCTGGGTTTTTTGTGTTTTGGATCTGTATTTTTTGTAAAAAAGCATAAAAACAGCTAAAATCACAGAATTTTTTTTGTCTGTTCCTACGCTATTATTAACCTCAATAACATTAATTTCCACTCATTTCCAGTCAATTCTTAATACCTCACACCTCACAATAGTGTTTTTAGGCAAAAATGTTGCACCGAGGTAGCTGGATGACTATGCTAAGTGACACAAGTGGGTGGCACAAACAGGTGGCCCATCTAGGAGTGGCACTGCAGTGGCAGACAGGATGGCAGTTAGAAAAACTAATCCCCAAAGAGTACATACTTGGCGCTGCTACTTTGTTGATGCACATGCGGCTAAGGCGCACACAAACACAGAAAAAGAAAAAAGAAAATGTTTACATTTTTTGGGGTACTTTGGTGGTTACACCACCCTTCAACAGACCAGACGGCCCTTGACTTATGACACAGGCGCACGCTTGGCGCTGCTACTTTGTTGATGCAGTTGCGGCTAAGGCGCACACAAACACAGAAAAATATTTTTTTTTTTCATTTTTGGGGGCACTTTGAGGGTTACACCACCCTTCAACAGACGAGCCAGCTGGCCCTTTACTTATGAAACAGGCGCACACTTGTCGCTGCTACTTTGTAGATACGGATGCGGCTACAGCGCACACAAACAGAAAAAAATTATTGTTTTTTTTGCACTTGGGGGAAGCACCCCTGATGGACAGATCACCCCCTGGACAACACTACAGCACCCCTTTAGGACTACAGCCTTTATGGGGCACTGCACAACACAGCCCAGCCAGCCCCTATGAACTTTGGAGTGGACACAGCCCTTATGGATGACAGACTGCATAACACAGCCCAGCCAGCCCCTATGGACTTTGGAGTGGTCACAGCCCCTATGGACAACAGCAGCACCAGAACAACAAACTCCCACCCTCCCTCTTCACTGTCCACAGCCGGAGTGAAAAATGGTGCCAACGCGGGGACCTTTTATAGAATCCAAAACCTGTGAGAATCCAACAGCGGGATGATGAAATTTTGCCTCGATTTCAGATCCGAGCCAGGCGGGAAAACTCGAACCTGACTCGGATCCGGCTCGGATCGAGGGGGCTCGGGGGGGGGGGGTTCGGATTTCAGAAATCTGAACCCGCTCATCCCTAGTTCATACCTAACCCTGACACTAAATCAAGCAAAAATCTATATATTGACATCCTTATGTCAACATGTAAAATATCGAATTTATGAACATGTCGACATTCTAGCCATGTTGCCATTTTTACAACATGGCTATGTCGACATTATTTATGACTGTCGACATTCAGACATTCAGAACCTGTCAATATTCTGGTGATGTCGGAAAACCCTCTCTCCAAAACTTCAAACGGGCTCTCAATACCCACTTCTTTATCAAAGCTTTCCAGCTCTCATCCTAACCCACCTCTCCATGCTCAATGCTCTTTGTCTTGCCCCTTCTGTGTCACCCCTGTCTGTCTCCCACTCCCCTTTAGATAGTAAGCGCCCACGAGCCGGGCCCTCTTCCCCCATGTCCTCTCTCTTTCCACACGGACTGTATACAGTACCTACATCTCCTCCCCACTGCCAACATCAGCACCAAACCTTTGGATTTGGCTGCCCCGCTGCTTATTTGGGTATTGTTTGACTGTTGTTGCTGCAATGTTTATAAACCTTGTCCATGTTTTGCAATGTTTTGTACCGTAAGTCACTTTTTTCTTTTGTTTTTGTTCATACTCTTTCTGTTGATGAACTTTGTAAGGTACTGTGGGCCCATTTGTGGTGCCATATAAATAAGGAATATTACTCTAATAATAATAACAACAACTGTATATAAGAAATTGAATTAATCTTCTTTATATCCAGTATCAAAATTTTTTCTTTTTTTGATGATTTCAACTTAAATTTAGGGATAAATTTACTAAGAATCATTTTTGGCGAGATTGCATTTCCGTGCGAGATTTTCAAATATGAACATTTACTAAAGGCAAACATGGGTATAAAAACACGATTTTATCTGTAAACACACAAATAGAAGTAAATACACCATCAAACCAAACCGCAAGTTCTTTTTATAGACAGGAATTTACCAAGAATTGTGTCTGCAAAAATTATTGTAAATGGAGCAAACTCGGACCAAAATAGAAGTTTACAATAGGTCCCCTCCTCAGCAGCATTCAGCAGATGACTGCACAGATTATCTGTGTGATCTGCACAGTGCTTCTGTGTGCTATTCAGTAATTAAAGGGTTAAAACAAAAAAAACTTGTGTGCCCCATCCCCAAACGCATAACCAGTCCTGGATCTCTGAGCCCATTCTGGACAAGGAAAATGGGGGGAAAACCAGGCTGAACCAGACGGGATGCTTACACTTTAGCAGGGAGACACACAGCGTGTACTGTACTGTAAACCAGCCCCAAACTGGTCAACAGGCCGCTGATCGGCTAAGAGCAGATGGACTCTTAGTCAATCATGGCTAGTGTGCAGGAAAGCTTGTGGATTCCCTGACTATCGGGTAGCGCTACATTGTACATACACTATAGCAGTCTGTGCACTTCGGGCAAAGTGGTTTGTTATTTTATGAAGACCAGATTATACATAGACAAGAGGACCGACCAGAGCCAGGGTGTAATTAAGTAAGTGACTTAGTGAGTGAATGTGTAATAAAAGTGTTTAAAAACATTCGGTGTGTGTGCACTGTTGTTTATTAATATTTTTTTATAATGGGGGTACAGGTGCCAGCAGCCTGCTGTTACTTCTGGTTCTACTTGTGGCGCAGGGCAGGCTGGCTGGGACTTTTAGTCCCATTGTGAATAACAATGTTATTACTATCATTAACCCATTACCCCTCCACCCGCCGCCGCCAGGGGTGTAGGGAAGAGCCTAGCACTGGGGTGTATTCAAGAGGGAGGATCCCTTTTTTGGGTGATCTCACTTTCCGAGGAATACCAGGGCTGTGGTGACGAGTTTGGGCTGGAGAATGCTGTGGCAGGGAGGACCCCATGCCGGGTGTCCCCCCTACAGAGACGTGCGGTGAGGTGAGGTCAACGGCTGGGGAGGCACACATGTATAGAAACAGTTTTTATATCAAAACTCTGAAGCATGACAAGGAGTATGATAGGGGAGGGAGTATGACAGGGGAGGCTCTGCCTCTCCTGCCTACCCTCACCGCACATCCCTAGTTATTACTCCCCCGCCCCCCCCGATCTGTGCAGTGCTTCTGCTAACCATGCTTCTTCACAGGCACTCCATTCATTTCAGTCCAAATACGACTGAACACTTGCAAACAGGATTCCATAGACCATTCGGAAAACATGATTCAGTCAAACAAAATTCCTTGAGAGTTTGTTTGAAAAAAAAACTCACTTGTTTCCCTGCGATGCCCAGTGTGTCTCAGTCAGACATGATTTTTTGTAAATTTACCCCTTATAAATTATACGGTACCTAGAGCAAATTATCCATTTGTAGAATTTTTGTTTATCTGTCTGTTCTTTTGTTCCAGGTAAACTGAAAAACTACTGAACCAGTTTTGATAAAAGCTTCACTTTGGTATATGTCAGGGACTTTGGTATATGTCGGGGACTTTGGTATATGTCAGGGATATATACCATTGCACCCATACTCAAGGGAGGTAAGTAGTAAACGAAAAACCTAATTGTGTGCAGGGCTGTGTGACCTCGGGGTGAGTGGTGGGTGATGGCATGGCCACTGCCAATCTGTGTAACGCTGCTGGTTAAACAAAAAAAAATGTTCCAAAAGGGACTTGAACGTGGGCGAAGTTGTGGGCAACAGCTACTGTAGTACAAAATAAAAGTACAAATTATATTCACTCAAATACAAACATCCATTGTCTTCCTCTGAAGACAATGGCATTTTCTTTCCTACTATTGTCTGAATTAAATGTCACTTGAGTATTGCAAATAGATGGCTTTTGGCTTTATATAATATAGCAGTTACACTAATGATACATGTACTATCTTTATGAAGGTGGTAAGTAGTAAAACACACTCAGCCAATCAGAAGAGTATGCCAATTTTAATCATCATCAATGGCACCAGGGTTCAAGCATCGGTAAGACATACACCTAATGACAGGCGCATATGTGTTTGTGCCCAGTCTACCGTACCTCTGTTACATTTATGTGAACATGTCCTTACTGTATTCTGCCTATGATTACATGACCCTTTTCACCTCTGTGCCATCTGGCTAAGCTTCGGGAGTCATATGTGTGAGGTGAAACTAATCTGCATTCAACAGTAAGCGTAAGCCTTTTATGTGCATGTGCTGGGTATGGAAATACGTATCTTATGCAATTAAAAAACCCTACTTATGTCCAACTTTAGTTAAGCTCTTAGGGCCTCATTCAGAGGCGGTCGTAGGATGCAAGCTGTTGTTCTGAAACAGGGCGGCCACTTGCATCCTGAACGGCTGCCTCCATGTCGGTCGTTAGGCTGTGGATTAACACCCACAACTCAAACGACCGCTAAGGGTGATGTTCGCGATGATCAAGACCATTGTGACCATTGAGGCTAACAACGCCTTAAGCCCCAGGGAGCTTCCTGCTCTGTTTGAGCAGGAAGCTCCCCACTGACATCACTAATGATGTCAGTGGGGCCTCCCCCAAATGGCAGCATTCTGACAGGAACGCCTCCGTGTGGCTGGGCACGCCCCCAGCCGCCCAGCAAGCGGAGCAAGCTGTCACTCAACATCGACAGCTCGCCCCATCTGCTACGAGACCCCTAACAACGGATCACCCGTCATTAGCCGGGTCTCGTGCATGCGCACGACGGAGCCAGCTCCGTCGTGCGCATGCGCACTGGAGCAACATTGACCCGGTTGCGAGCTCTTAGAGCTAACGACCGGGTCTGATTAAGCTCCTTAGTTTGTAAAAATAAAATGGAATAAAAAACACAAAACAAAAAGCACAAAAATATTCAGTTCATAGTAATAAATAATGCCCCTTTCTAGTAAATGTTAGTGACCCTTATTTTCAGGCATTATATCATTGTTGTCAAAGGAAATGCCCCAAATTTGCAATATTTTGCACTGTTGATCAAATCTTAATAATTTCCTACTCCACTTCCTGCAGCTCTTCCCGTGTACTCTTATAACTTGGAAATTCTATGTTGATATTTATTAAAATGGTGTATTAGAAATACAAAAAAATATGTTATACTCATGTGGTGGAAATGTGACCCCTGAGCAAGTATCAAGATTCCTCAGCTTCCATGGCTCTACCACAGACTGTCCCTGCAAAGTATGCAGAAAAATGTTGGCAATTATTGTAAAATGATTAAGATAACGGGAAAAAGAAAACAACTAAAAACACGTTGCTATAAAAAAACACAAAATATTTTGAACACTGCAGATTTATTGACATTAATTGCACATTTCTGTGTCCAAAATGTCATGGGAAACATTAAGCTCTATGGTACTGTAAGGTTTATCATCTTCTGGCAAGAAACTTGTTACTCTATTAGTGACTGTAAGCTTAGAGAACGTCAGCTTTATGGCTCATCTGTTCTACAGTAGTTTCTCTTGTGAAGTGGTTCTACATATGAAAATCTCCAGTCATCTTCAGCCACTCCAGTTATTAGTGCCTGGGTAATTATATCCATTAATAGTGTATTGAGCACACCTAAACTTGGATACATTCCCTCTGGCAACACCAACCTGTCAGTGTTTAAAAGTCCACTATACACAACATGAATCCCAAATCATCTTGGGCTACTCTAGGTAGTGACAGGTTATGCTGAGATAGAAAGGAGAGAACATTGTGCATTTTATTATGTGAAGATCCATTGTCCTGATTTTCATTACATTATTTGCGTGTTTGGTATCTTACCTTGAAACAAATTAAGATATTTTGAATATTAGGGCTGAGAGGCCAGAAGAGCCTAACTGGCCTTTTATAAATGGAGGCTCACCTTCCATTCACTCAACGGAACCCTTATATTGACCTTTACAACACACTAAACAATTTCCCTAGCGTATAAAAAGCCTGGGATGGAGACTTGGACACACATAGAGACCAACTCCAGTGTTTCTCTGACAGTGTGTATATCAATCCTGCTCCTGCATCTGGAAAAATGCAGGAGCACCCCAAAGGTTTTTTTTTTTGTTTTGTTTTTTACACAGGAAATCTTTTATATTAATGTCAGATTCTTACTTTGTATCTTTTGTCAAATTTTATGAATCCTATGTAGCAAGGCATCAATATTGTGCTGATCTGTGCCTAAGACCTATGTATAAATGTATCTTTGTGTAAGTAAGTTGTATGCAGTCAATACCCTTTGCCGTCTACCTTCAGCACTTAAAGATAGTGATAGTAGAAGAGAATAACACAAGAAAGGGTTTATTTCAAGAAAGTCTTTCTTCAAACCTGAATTGTCATGAATTTAATAATTTTTAAAAAAATATTTTTTCAATATTTGTTTAGATTTATGTTTTTAATATTTTAATATTTAATTTTTTTATTGTTTCACAAAAGTGGAACTAAAAACCCAAGTCTGATCTGCCAGTACCTTTGCACATGCTTGTTGGCTAACAAAGACTGGTTTGCAAAGCTGTGATAGTCCTCTTACCGCTGCCACCCAGTGTCCCTGGGGTGCTGATTGTCTGTTACCTGCCCCTGGGGAATTTTACTAGTAAATTCCAATGAGAGAGAAAATACATGTCATTATTTTCTTATCACCAGAAATATAGTAAATCCCTTTGGAGGAGATGTATCAAACCTTCTAAGGAGATAAAATGGAGAAGGTGGCATAGCAACCAATCAGCTTCTAGCTATCATTTGTTTCGCATAGTCTATAAAATGACAGTTAGAAGCTGATTGGTTGTTATTGACAACTTCACCATTTTATCGCTTTAAAATGTTTGATACTGCTCCCTTAATCTGTAGTGTAAAGTATGACAATGAGCGGGGTATGTAATAAATTATGAACTGCTAGGCCTCTTAGCAAAATTAAGGAGAATATACAGAATTTTCATTAGGGAATATAAACTTCTGTAAAATGCTTTCTTATTGTATAGTATATATGTATATATACAGTATATGTATATATATATATATATATATATATAATTTATTTTATATATGTATATTGTGTTCAGTAGGGCATTTTCGACTCATTTATGTTGAGTGACTTTATATGCCAATTTGATATACTGTATAAATGATATAATTAAAATATTAATGTCCATTTCATTTTATTTGTTCTAGCAGATTTTCTGCCCTTTACAAGGAAATGTAATCTCGATTCTCTGTCTATAGCTTCCCACATGCTCAGCACTATTCTCACGAAGCAATCAGATATGATGCAAGCTTGATTGAATGATTAGGAAACAGCATCTTATTGGCAGGATTTTTAAAATATAATCATTGAGAAAGCTGATCGTGCAGCACTTGAAAAT
Organism: Taudactylus pleione; assembly: GCA_031769625.1. Classification (NCBI taxonomy): domain Eukaryota; kingdom Metazoa; phylum Chordata; class Amphibia; order Anura; family Myobatrachidae; genus Taudactylus; species Taudactylus pleione. The sequence continues at coordinate 5,794,077 of JAUIMM010000015.1, read as the reverse complement.
TGTATTACCATATGCTTGGGCATAATGAATGATCATAATTATGCATGCGCATGCTTAGTAAAGCAAATTTAGCCGATTAAGATAATTTTCTGAGTGTAAAAATAGTTCAATTAAAAAGTGTAAGATTTAATTTTTTACTTTTTTTAAAGGGTGGCATGGAAATGTTATTTTATTTATTCTTTCATATTACTGTTTTCATAAATCTCTAGGGGGTATAAAAGCCTGATTGTGCTCCATTCCTTTGTACGTTCTTGATAACTTGATAAAGGAATGAACTCGAACCTACAGTAAATGTCGAACTACAAGAGAAATTGGGGGCCAAACATAATAGGGTGAGAGTGTAGAAAATGTGAGAGTTTAGCAGTAAACTCTCACAATATTACGAGTTGTATGTTCAAAATGGGAAAACATCTGGATGAGAGTATAAATTGTGAGTTTTTAGAGTCTGAAAACATGCGAGTTTCTAGGCTCTCGGACTCTATTACATTGACCGAGTTTAAAAAGTGAGAAAAAACTCTCACCCTATTACATTTGACCCTCTGTTTCGATTTAAAAATGGACGGTGCCTTCTATTCTACTTCTTTAAAATTTTATATATATAATACGTATTATATATATATATATATATATATATAAATATTCTGTATGTATATATATATATATATTATATATATATATATATATATATGTATTATATATATATATATATACTGTAGCATACGAGGGCGTCACTGATGGGCCAGTTTTAAAATGTATCTCGACTGATATTGTATAAGGTAAGAGCATGTTTTTCATTTGCTATTGCTGTACCCTGTTGAAGGTAAAATCCCAGACGTTGGTTGAACAGGACAACCTGATTGGTTATTTGTGAAGACTATGGGGACTTATATATATGCTTCATTATTTAAGATGCAAAATTGCTAATGCCTACTGCGATTTTAACTATAAATACTCTGGGAGCTGACAGAAGATCTTTAAATATGTCACAGGAAGAGCCTACAGGACTTGTTGAAAAGTGCTATACACCCAGCTACAAAACATCCAACTAACAACAATAATAGTGGGTTTCACAGCTTAACCTATTTCCTCATCACATCACATCACACTAATAATACTAACGGGAGCAACAGAACAGCCCAGTGATGTATAAAGAAGAGAAAACCCACTGATTTATTTATTGATCTTATTTTTAGTTTGAGGGTTGAAGCTGGAACACATGTGAAAAGGGTAAGCTAGTACAGTAAGAATGCTTAGATGTATATGAGGTCCTCCTAACATGTACAGAGGGTACACCCTGTATCTCTTCCTAGCTTGTCTCACATGATAAATCATACCTTCAGACATTAAGCAAAAGGTCGCTTCATAAACACATTCCCCAGTCCATTTCCAAAACCCTTTTTTAGATCATCATCCTTGGCACTTGTTCAGTCTTAAAGAGGTCTAGTTACCACTGGTAGGATTTCAGTCTTCTCCGAAAGTAGGGCATGCCAAATTCCTGAGGGATCAAGGACCCCTAGAGAACGACACCACAGCAAGAGGCATTTATTAATAACTGATCTGCTATGGTGGCTTTCTACCTACAGCAGGGCAGAGGGCTGGCTCTCCCTTGCATCCTGTCTGTTTCTTACTCTACACTACTGAGAGAGGTGTACTTTATGGTTTTCTGCAGCTCGTGCACAGCGTAGGAATTTTGCCACATGAGATATAGACCCGTCACCCATTCATAAGCTGTCATTCAGAACTGAAAGCTAAATTCATGGTGGGCATAGCTTTAAGGAAACAGAAGCTTATCATCATATCAGCATCTCTGAAAAGCCTGTGTTTGTCTCATGGCTCCTCTCCTGGCATTAGCTCCACTAACAATAGAAAATATAATCATAATCTATGAGAAGCAGGGAGTGTATATTTATTCAGCATATTAATTTACAGGGAACACTTGTGACTGCTAAATGTGAAACGTATAACTAGAGCCTGGATGTGGGCGGGGAGGGGGATTAGACTCCATTTGCTGCAAATCGAAGATGAGCAGAAAATAGAATAGATTTAAAGGCAGTAGGGAAAGTAGGCGGGATGAGTCTACTTTCAGCCACTGAGGGGTCTATTTACTAAGCAGTGTTAGGAGATAGAGTGGAAAGTGAAAAGGTGCCAGCCAATCAGCTCCTAACTGCCATCTCACAGGCTGTGTTTGAAAAATGACAGTTGGGAGCTTATTGGCTGGCACCTTATCACTTTCTTATCACTTTTCACTCTGTCTCCTAACACTGCTTAGTAAATAGACCCCTCAGTCTGCTGCACCCAGTCATTAAGAGATCATAATATAGTGATTGGTAGCTAGCCAGCTGCCTGTGTTTCTGCCATATTTTTCTGTATCCTCCTACCTCCCAACATTGGGGAGTTTATAATCAGGACAGGGTACATGCCCATGGCACACTTGGTGAGGGACTGCGTATTAGTGACCACGGCCTTTACTCTCCCCAATCAGTGTTTTAAGCAAAGAACACAGCATTTTCAGGGGATTACCTCCCAAACCCTTCACATACTGAGACAGATGTCCTGATTGCTGGACAATGGGACAGTCCCTACAAATCTGGATCATCCCACCAAAATCAGGGTGCTTGGGAGGTATGTATCCTTCATTCCAGCAGATAATAAACAATGAAAAACAAAGCTGTATATTCAACTTTGGGCACAAGTACTCGATGTTTTAAATCTGAGCATGCGTTCAAGATGCACCGTGCATACATTCCGATGGTTAGCGCCGGGGGACGAAGATCAGAATTGCATGGAGATACATGCAATTCTGAAAGTCATTCCTGGGTGGTGACTGGGGTGTGGCTTTCGTTAGCAGCATTGTTGCATCCAATATTACATTAGCATCCACTCTGAATCAGGCTCAAAGTGGAGAAGTTGCCCATAGCAATCAATCAGCATCTAATGTCATTTCATAAATTGTGCTAGATACCTTAGAAGCTGATTGTCACAAACTCACAGATGGATTGTGGATGCAACCCGTATTCAGGGAATTGGCTAGACCTATTCTGGAAGCGCGGAGTCTAATGTGCCGGCGGTTCTCACCAGGGACCCTCGCAAGAAGGTTTGGACTTGGCTGCGTCCAACACACAGGTCGCATCCCTCTGGTTAGGGTTCCCTATACAGGTGCTGGTGAACTTGGTTGGAATGCAGAAGACTTTTAGCGTAGTCAACGAGCCGGGTCAGAACCAAACGGACAAGACGGTACCAGGGAGCAGGCATAAACGGGTCACAGGGAGAAGCCGAGGTCAGAACCAGATATCGACACGGAACCTGGGGTTGAGCAGAATCAGAGTCATGAACAAAGCCAAGGTCAGAACTGATAATCAGGATATGCACAGGAATGCTGGAGTATGGTAATGGAGCCTATACTCTGGCACTGGAGTGCTCCCAGGAACTTCCTTATATAGGTCAGAGTTCACACAGTCTCCAATCAGCAGGTCCCTAACTGAGTGCCTGTCTCTTTAAATCACTAGCAGAGCGGCACGCGCGCTCCTAAGGAAGCCGTGGCTGCCTGCACACAGCAGCCAGTCCGGGGAAGAAGGAATACAGCTGACAGCGGGCGCTGGGGATCTCCCGCCCGCTGTCCCATGCCAGTCCGGACCCCAACGCACCGAACCAGGTAAGAGGGAACTGGATTCGGCAGCGTTGTGACATTACCCCCCCCTTCTAGGGGTGGGCACTGAACACCCCATAAAGGGCTTGCCAGGGAACTTTTGATGAAACTTCCGAAGGATTTGGGGTGCATGAATATCTGAAGCCTTGACCCAACCAAGTTCTTCTGGACCATATGCTTTCCAATCTACCAGGAATTGAACTGAACCACCCTGGGACATTCTGGAGTCCAGAATCTGTTCAACTTCATACTCCTCTTGGTGATCTACTGGAATTGCGGAAGGAGGATTGCAACGTCTTGAATATCGATTGAACACCAAAGGTTTGAGGAGAGAAATATGAAATACGTTGGGAATCTTGAGAGTACCAGGAAGTTTTAAACGAACAGCCACTGGATTGATTACCTGAAGGATCTGAAAAGGCCCAATGAATCTAGGAGCAAATTTCATGGTGGGAACTTTCAATCGCAAGTGTTTAGTAGATAACCAAACTTTGTCACCCTGGTACAGTACAGATCCTCTCGTTCTCTTCCTATCTGCCACCTGTTTATACCTGGCAGAGGCTTTACATAATTTCTTCTTCACCTCTTTCCAAGTCTTGAGGAAGCGACTCACTGTGCCACTCACTGCTGGAAGGGATACTGACTGAAGAACCAGCAACTCAGGTATCACAGGATGTAACCCATACTGAATGAAGAACGGAGAGTACCCCGATGTCTCATGGTACAAATTATTGTGAGCAAAGAAACCCAATTATCTTGATTGGCAGAAATGTACATCCAAATGAATTTCTCTAGATCTTGGTTCACCCACTCTGTTTGACCATTACTCTGAGGATGGTATGCAGAAGAGAAACTCAGGTTGATATCAAAACTCTTACACAAGGATCTCCAGAATCTAGAAGTAAACTGCACTCCACAGTCTGAGACAATGTCTTTGGAAAATCCATGTATCTTGAAGATTTCCTTTATAAATATATTGGCTAATTTTGGAGCTGATGGTAACAATTGCACAAAGTGAGCAACTTTGGAGAACCTGTCCACTACTACCCAGATTGTATTGAACTCCTGATAGGAAGGTAGGTCCATTATGAAATCCATAGAAATGTGAGACAAAGGACGATCAGGTACCGGAGGTGGACATAAGGAACCCGAAGGAAGCTGAGGAAGCACCTTGTGTTGAACACAGGTGATACAGGCTGCCACAAAGTCTTTAACATCATGACGTACCGTCGGCCACCAGTACTTCCTGAGAACCAACTCCAATGTTTTTCCTAGTCCTGCATGGCCAGAGAAGCATGAAGAATGGGCCCATTGAAGTAATTTGGTTCATGGTTCAGGTACTATAAATGTTTTCCCCGGTGGAATCTTGACCTTAGAAACTGCGACAAAACACACAGGGTTCAGAATAGGCTTGTCTTCTTGTGCATTCTCCTCGGAAGAACTAAATGCTCGAGACAAAGCATCAGCCTTCATGTTCTTACAACCTGGATGGTAAGTAATAATTAGATTAAACCGATCAAAAAACAGCGACCATATGGATTGACGGTAATTGAGACAATGAGCGGTTTTGAGATAGGTGAGATTGTTGTGATCAGTAAAAACCGTGACCGGGAATTTTGCCCCTTCCAGCAGATATCTCCACTCCTGCAAGGCCAGTTTGATGGCTAACAATACCTTATCCCCAACTGCATAGTTCCTCTCCAGAGCTGAGAACTTATGGGAAAAGAAGCCACAGGAGTACCATTTGCCCCCTTCATCTTTTTGAGACAAGACCGCCCCCACACCAATCATAGAAGCGACCACTTCTAGAAAGAATGGCTGATCACAATCAGAGGCGTCACTAGTGTTGGTGTCACCCGGTGCAATAACTCATGGTGACACCCCCCACACCAAAAAATTGATGCGCAGCTCCACAAACTTTCCCCAAATACCAGTCCAGCAGACACATTTACACAATGCCCCCAGTAGTGGTGCCCCGTATGTAGTGCCCACAGTAGTGGTGCCCCTTATGCAGTGCCCCTATGCAATGTCCCCAGTGGTAATGCCCCCTAATAGTGCCCCCAGCGGTAGTGGTAATGCCCCTTATAGTAGTGCCCTCTATAGTATTAGTGCCCCCTATAGTAGTGACCTCAGTATTAATGCCCTCAGTAGAAATGCCCCTAGTAGTAATGCCCCCATTAGTAGTGCCCCTAGTAGTAATGCCTTCAGTAGTATTGCCCCCTGTAGTAGTGCCATCAAAAGTAATGCTCCCTCTAGTAGTGCCCCCATTAGTAATGCCCCCTAATAGTGCCCACAATGGCTGTGGTAATGCCCCCTATAATATTACCCCCAGAAGTAATGCCCCCTATTGTATTGCATAGAGTGTAACAGTGACTGCCAGATAATGCAGAGAGCATCGTAGTAACCGCCAGATAATACAGAGAGCATCGTAGTAACCGCCAGATAATGCAGAGAGCGTCATGGTAACCGCTAGATAATACAGAGAGCATTGTAGTAACCGCCAGATAATGCAGAGAGCATTGTAGTAACCACCAGATAATGCAGAGAGCATCGTAGTAACCGCCAGATAATGCAGAGAGCATTGTAGTAACCGCCAGATAATACAGAGAGCATCGTAGTAACCGCCAGATAATGCAGAGAGCATCGTAGTAACCGCCAGATAATGCAGAGAGCATCGTAGTAACCGCCAGATAATACAGAGAGCATCGTAGTAACCGCCAGATAATGCAGAGAGCGTCATGGTAACTGCCAGATAATTCAGACAGAGAGCATTGTAGTAACCGCCAGATAATGCAGAGAGCGTCATGGTAACCGCCAGATAATTCAGAGAGCGTCGTAGTAACCGGCAGATAATGCAGAGAGCGTCGTAGTAACCGCCAGATAATGCAGAGACCATCATTGACCCACATATAACACATAACATGAATACACCCCTTATACACACAGAAACACAATGAGTATACCCATGCACATACATTAATACACCATCCCCAGCATAGACACTCTCTCCTCACTGAATTAGTTACTTCCCATTACACCTACTGTATACATTAGACCATAGTCACTGTGCTGGCTGCTGCTGCACTGCATGCTGTCTCCCAGTTCCTTCTCATCCTCGCTGACTGGGAGGTCAGAGGGTCACGCTGGGAAGAAGCAGGGACAGTGTACAAACTACTTGTCAGTATTCAAGTGTAATCAACAGTATTTGAATACACTTGTAAACTGCCAAATGTTTTGTAGACTGTCCCTGCCTGCTCCCAGCGTGACGATCTGTCAGACATGGAGGGAACTGACTCACTGAAGAGAGGAGGAGCAGGAGCTCAGCTGCCATGATCCACCCCGGTGGCTTCAGTCAGGCTGATCGTCTTTACACTGTTTACAGTAGGTAATCAGCCCCGTGCCACTTGCGCTCCTCCTCCTCTCCCCCACCCCCCCCACATGTTGGGGACTGTATGAAGAGCACAGCACTTACTGTATAGTAGGCTGCCGCTGGCTGTCTCAGTGTGACAGGCGCAGCGGCAGCCGGCAGAAGTAAAAACTGTCTCAGCAGCTGCTGCAGGGAGAGCGCCTCTCCAGACTGGGGTCTCCCTGCAGTGCAGGCTCTGCTGAGCGGGGGCGGGGATGAGTCGGATTTTGGTGTCACCCCCTTGGAGGGTGACACTCGGTGCGGCCCGCACCCACCGCACCCCCCTTGTGACGCCACTGATCACAATTAGGTTGTCTTAAAATGGGAGCAGAAGTGAAACATTGCTTTAATCTGACAAATTCTTTTTCTGCGTCCTGAGGCCAAACCCTGGTATCCTGACCTTTCTTGGTGAGTGCCGTGATAGGGGCTGCAATGGATGAGTAATTCCTGATAAACTGATGGTAGAAATTGCAGAAACCAAGGAAGCGCTGTATGTCTTTTAGTCCTGTTGGACGAGGCCAGGTAATGATGGCGGATATTTTCTCTGGATCCATCTGGAGACTTGTACCTGATATTATATACCCAAAGAATTTTAACTCTGTTTGGTCAAAGGAGCATTTTTCTAATTTGCAGTAGAGCTGATTATTGCGAAGCCGGGATAAAACTTCACAGACATGCTTGCGATGACTTGCCAAATCTTTGGAAAATATCAAGATGTCGTTCAGATATACAACTGCATACTGGTGCAATAGATCTAGAAAAATATGGTTCATGTATTTCTGAAAGACTGCAGGTGCATTACTTAAACCAAAAGGCATGACCAGGTACTCATAGTGCCCATCTCGAGTGTTAAAAGCAGTCTTCCACTGATCCCCTGCTTGGATTCAAATCAAATTGTATGCCCCATGAAGATCTAATTTGGTAAAGATCTGTGCACCTTTTATTCAATCAAAAAGTTCTGAAATTAAAGGCAGAGGATAGTGATAGTGTTCAAACCACGGTAGTCAATACATGGTCTCAAACCTCCATCTTTCTTCTTAACGAGGAAAAGACCGGCACCTGCAGGTGACTTGGATTCTTGGATAAACCCACGTTCAAGATTTTCTATGACGTATTCAGTTACTGCCTGGGTCTCCGGAAGCGACAGAGGAAACACTCTTCCATGGTGTGGCATTTTTCCTGGCAATAACTCTTTGGCGCAGTCCCACTCTCGATGTGCAGGAAGAGTTTCGGCAGCATTTTTACTGAAAACATCCCTGAATGACTGGTACGAAGCTGGTAGAGAATCATTCGTGACAATGTTCGTATTCTGGATAACCCGATGTGGTGGTTGGATTAAAGGAAGACAATTTTGAAAAAACTGAGGTCCCCATGATAAAATTTGAGGTTCATTCCAATTTAATGTAGGAGCATGCTTGCGTAACCATGGAAGACCCAGGATAATAGGACTGTCGGCTGACGAGATTATGTAAAAAGAAATTAACTCTTTGTGAAGAGTGTCCACTTGCATGGTAATTTCTGGAGTTCTGGAGTTGATGGTGACCATAGGAAGATTGCTGCCGTCTACCCCAATGATACTGAGTGGACTTTGTAGGGGTAAACTACAGATCCCTAGCTCTTGAACTTCTTTGGCAGTAATAAAATTCCCATCGACACCTGAATCCAGGAAAGCCTTAAGTGTCTTGGTGGGTTTCTCTAGTAGTAGAATCACATCAATCGCAAACCGATATGTTTTTATCGATTGGGGTGTGCTGGAGCGCACCTAAGCTGACCACCCCTCGATCAGTTAGGCCTTGTCAATTCCTGGACGTTTAGGACACTGAAGAAGATGATGATCTGGACCTCCACAGTACAGGCATAGATTATTCTTGAATCTACTTTCTCTTTCTACCACTGGCAAGCGTGATTTCCCGATCTGCATTGGTTCCTCAGGGAACTCTACCGGGGCAGAGAAACGAGGTGCAAGTTTGAAACTGAAGCGCCGGGATTGCTCTCGCTCTCGGGTTCTCTCTCTGTGGCGCCGGTCGATGCGGATGCATAAAGAGATTAAATTGTCCAAAGATGTAGGCAATTCTCTGGAAGCTGACATCTATAATTTGCTTGGAAAGACCTTGCATGAAAACCGCCACCAGAGCTTAATTGTTCCATCCTAATTCGGAAGCAAGAGTTCGGAACTGTACTGCGTATTGTCCTGCAGTCTGGCTTCCCTGTTCCCTGATGTCATAGCACACTTGCACAAAGTACCACTTCAAATTTTCCACTACAGTATCTAACGCACATTTCTAGATTGTGGAGTTGTTTCTTTTACAGATAATGGGCATGCATGTAAGTGGGAATTGTAGACGGTGACCAGACTGACAAACGGAGACAGTTTAATTGACAATATAAATCAGTAAAAGTAAATAATATTCTGTTGTCCCCGTGAGATTATCAGCTTTATTGTTTAACAAATGCAAAAGAACAACATGTAAAAATGTTTTTCGGCAACAGACCAAGTTTCGCCATAAGAGTACCCCAACAAGGCAGTATTTCACCATTTCATTACTACATGTACTATGTTTTATTCAGATACTGGCCCTGATTCAGAGCCGGACGCTTTGATAGAGCGCACGCTCTGAATCAGGGCCGGGCTATTTTTTTCTTAGAACGGCCTCCTGGCCGCTCACATAGCTGTGGGTGACCACCCACAGCTATAGCGAGCGGCCAGGAAGATGGTCGCGATGGTCAAGACCTTCGTGACCATGGGGCTTGCGACGAGACCCTTGTGGTAGGGTCTCATTGCCGCAAGCCCCAGAGAGATTTTGGCTCTAACACAGCCGAAATCTCTCCCACTAACATCACTCGTGATGTCAGTGGGGCCACCCCCAAACGGAACGCCTCCGTTTGGGCAGCCACTCCTCCAGCCCGCCCACCAAAGGGGGCGAGCTGTCACTCAACATCGACAGCACGCCCCCTTTGGTACGAGACCCGGAGCGACGGATTGCCCATCGCTATCCGGGTCTCGCACATGCGCACTGGCCCACCATTGACCCAGTTACGAGCGCACAGCGCTTGCGACCGGGTCTGAATCAGGCCCACAGTACCTGTGCTAATATCCCAGGATTTCTTGGCAAATAAAATAATTTGTTCCTTATGGTCACCTGTAAATTGATATACGTATAATTTTTGGCAATTTATAAGCACCTACATTTTACATTTTTGGTCTGGGGTGATTATTACTGGAAGCCTCTAGGTTGCCTTTGTTACAGTGCTTTATAATAAAATGACCACTAATCAAGATTATTTAATTTTCTAGCCATTAACATCCAACTCGTCATTCCAGGTCCTAAATCTCCCGAAATGTGGGACAGAACACTTTGTTTAATCAAAAATGAGAGACTTGCTCATTGTTACACCTTACTACTAATCCACATGAAGAATATAACAGTATTACTGTATACAGTATAATATATAAAATAGTCATTATGTGGCATATTGACTTAAAAACCATTCAGGTCCATTTCAGCTACAGTGAAGAGATTGATGTAATATAACTTAGAATAGATTCTCATTAAATATTGAATAGAGAATGTAATGGTTCAGAGATTATAATGGATATGACTGTAAAATAATGAAACTAAGGCTGCAACAGCTCCATGATAGATTTTAAGTTTTAACTTATTGTGACTTTGGAAACAATACATTATTTGCTGTATTCATTTTATAAAATGAAAATACCAGATGTAGCTACATATAAACATTCTTCAACAATGTAGAATAAAAAATGATGTAAAAGATACATTTAAATTAGTTGTTCCAACACTGAGTGACCTATCTGAGCAATACAATAATGAACAGTCATAAACAGACCTTTAAGAGCTCAAACCACCTTAGTCATTTTAGTAAACCTTAAACGGTAAACTTCCCATTGGGATTGAGAATGGCGTGGGTGCTGTAGTCACTGAGCACTATATGTTTCCCCAAAAGTAAACAGGAGAGCTCGCACGTGTCATGAAGGACACCCTCACATTATATGACACAGAAGGATACTGGTTATAGCCAGGAATGTAGATCAATAAGTATGGACGTCTGACACACAAGCTGTCAACACCAGAGTGTTTGATGGAGGATGTGAGGAGGATTCCAAGGCAGTCTGTTTCTGTTACATTTCTGGCTGTCCATGTCTGGATATTTCTACATAACCAATCATTGGAAAGCAAACTCAGTCCAGAGCTTAAAGAGGAAATATCATGACATCAACATGATTTGTCTTTTAAATAAAGCGCAGTATTATATAATAAACGTTACAAAAGGAAAGCAACAATTTACAATAGTGGTTTTAAACCAATGGTCCAAAAATAGGCTTTTGTGATTTATTAATGGGCTTGCTCTTTTGGCTCACTGTCTGTTCTGTGTTCTCAGGGTATTCACATTTTGTGTCCACTCTGAAGTGACATTACATAAGACCACCGATTAAGGTTACAGGAAGCATGTATTAAGATATCACCTGCTAGACAGGCCTCAAAACCATACAGGTCAGTACTTGACTAGGTCCTGCATTGTCCTGCAAGCCATTTTGTTCCTGTCTGATCATTTATAAACCTGGATGTTTGGCCTGTTTACTTCCCAAATATAGTTGGTTCCTGAGCATGATAGGTTTTAGTGGAATGACCTGAAAAGTTGTACAATAGTAACAAGTGGGGCAGCACTGATTAAATGAGTCCAAAGGCAAAGCATGGTCTCCTTCATTTTATACTGATATTGGTTAGTCTGGACCTGCTACTGGTGATGGGCAGCAGCCTACTGCTCACATGTGATTTTCTGGTCTTCAGTCTGTAGGTGCATTTTTTTTTCTTCAACAAATAAAAATTGTTTGCACTATAGTTGCTCTTTTTGTCTAGGACTCTCCTATACTTACACACATTTAATGACCAGGCAGTCCTTACTGATTATTCACACTATCTGCCCCAACAATTATGTATTTTTCCTAGGCTCATTATAGTTGATTTGGTTACAGTGACATTTGGGTTATCAGTCCTGACCAGGCAGCAGCACAGACCTGCAACCCTGAACGGTTCACCAAACAAACTGTGGGATCTCTGCAAGAGTTGTATCTGAGAATGAGATACAGCAGCTAAGAACAGAGGGCCTGATTCATTACGGATCGCTATTGCGCAGGTTTGCCGCAAAAATATGCTAATGAATGCAATCACAAAGCCGTCGCACAGGCAGCATATAGACGCTCGCTACCGCTATCTCACATCCGTAATACCTTGCAGTCCTGCATATACATCGGTAACATCGAGTAACATTGGCCCCTCACGCACAATTACAGCAGGTCTGACATGTCTCAGAAATTGCTAATCTCGTCGCGCGCAGTAAGTATTCAAGCTGCGTATGCCGTCTCAGTGGCTAATTTATGCACGCCCATGCAACGTCATCCAAACGGACTGGCACACCTGCGTTTCTCCGACCACTGCCCTGTCACCACTCCCAAACGCTGACCTCCCGTCACTCACACTGTGATGGCTTTCTTTCTGTGTGCGTGATCACAGAGCGATCGCAATCCTACCTCACGCACGTGCACTGAGATGCATACGCATGTGCAGTATGCACCATCGACCGATCTGCGTACAGTGTAGCAGTTGTGATCCGTAATGAGTCAGGCCCAGAGAATAGAAATGTTTTCTTTATTTTCCTTTTTACTACTTTTAAAATTTCCACATAATTATTTTGAATGTAAAATAATGTTCTTAAAGCTGTAAAGAAACACCGTCAACAAATGTAATGTGGCATGGGATGCTACCGTAGCCTGATCAGTTCATGTATAATCAGGGCCACCATCTTGGGGCCCAGTACAGATGGTAACAGCAGTGCCTATGGCCTGTATGCCTGGGATGCAATCGGGAAGCCGGCTGACATTATACCGACAGCTGGCTTCCCGACTGGGCTGACATTATACCGACAGCCGGCTTCCCGACTGTCATAGCCCGGCGAGGGTGAAATGCCCGGCGTCTAGACGTAGACGCCGCTCATTTCACCGACGCCAGGAGACCGGCGCCCGGCATCCCAATTGAAGGGATGCTGGGTGCCGCGAGTAGACAGCCGCATGGGGGGGAGGGTTAGGTTTAGCGCACCTGGGGGGGACTTAGGGTTAGGCACCCCCCTGGGAGGGTTAGGGTTAGGCTAGGAGGAGGGAGGGTTAGGCACCCCCCCCAGGGGACTTAGGTTTAGGCAGCGGGGAAGGGGGGGTTAGGGTTAGGCACTTACAGGGGGGATTAGGGTTAGGCACTTGGGGGGAGGTTAGGGTTAGGCACCCCTAAGGAGGGTTAGGGGGTTAGGTTAGGTTAGTCATTACTTACCTTACGACGATCGGGATTTCCAGCGCTGTCGGGCTGCCGCTGCCGGGATCTGTTCCAATGTCGGGCTGCCGCTGCCGGGAATCGAACCGACGGCCATGCGGCTGGCTGTATTTCATACCGATTCCGTATGCCTCAGTCCGCATCTTTGTGCAGATACCCTCTTATTGAGGGGCAGATGTACTAAGCTCTGGAAAGTGATAAATTGGACAGTGTCATTTTTCAAACACAGCCTGCAACATGACAGTTAGAATCTGAGTGGCTGGTAGTTTATAACTTTCCAATTTATCACTTTCAAGAGCTTAGTACATCTCCCTCTAACACCCTATCCACTCACAGTTTTCACCCTTACCAATCACAGTTTACACCAATATATTAACCAATACTTCTCCAGCTTTGGTCTTGAACACCACCCCAAGCTAGGTTACACAGGAATATTATATTACCCTCTCCCCTTGTATGCATACTATCCCTAATTCTACCCTACACCTGCTGCAGTGTTTGCTGGGCTCTAGTCTTCACCACAGCAGCTCAGACCACTGTGGTTCAATGTGAGGAAACTTCTGTGTGGAATGTAGCACAGCCCCCTGATTCCTCCTCCACTGTAAACCTTACAAATATTAAGGTTTCCCTGGATGTATATATGGGGATATCTGCTGTGATCACCCATTTTCAACTACAAAAGCGTACTTCATAGATTCCTATGAGGGCTGGTAAAATGGTAAAATTTACCAAGCTCTGGAATATAAAAGATTCTGGAGCTTGGCCCCAATAGCTAGCATCTTCTTCAGATGGCATTAGCCATTATAGCCTATAGGCAGCATTTCACAATACTTACTGAGAGAGGGGGCCATAGGATCCTTCTCCGGCAATGGTCAACCCCCCCATACCTGTAAGCAGGGCTGCCATCAGAAATTACAGGGCATGAGACTGACAAAGCAAGCAGCCCCCCCCTTCCCCCCACCCGGTGTTTCTGCAACTCCAGCCCCGCTGTGTCTTCCAAGTACCAGCCAGCCCCCCTTCTGCCTCTGCCTGCCATTCCCTCTTCTATCTTCACCTGCCAGTCCCCCTTCTATATTCACCTGCCAGCCCCCCTTATATCTTTGCATGCCAGCCCCCCTTCTGCCTCCGCCTGCCAGTCTCCCTTCTATATTCGCCTGCCAGTCCCCCTTCTATCTTCGCCTGCCAGTTCCCCTTCTATCTTCGCCTGCCAGCCCCCCTTCTATCTTTGCATGCCAGGCCCCCTTCTGTCTTTGCCAGCCAGCCCCCCTGCTGTCATTGCCAGCCAGCCCCCCTTCTGCCTTTGCCAGTGTAACCCCGGCTCACCTTGTATTTGCATGGGTTACTATGTCCGTGGTTCAGGTCTCCTCTTGTCTAGGTGTTCTGCGGTGCCTCCACCCAAGCCTTAGTTATTAGTCATCAAATTATCAGGGGCTGGCTTGGGAGAACCCCGAATTTTAGTTAAAAGTGTGTGAAAAGGGCTAACGTGTTACCAGCTCCGATATGGACAACACACAGAGGTGTATCTGAACATCGGAATATATGCTTTATTATACTGGATTACTTTAGGATGGAAATCCTATGAAATAAAAGGTATGTAGGGAATACTCAATCATATAATGCATATATTACACAGAAAAAACAGTAACTATAATATTCAGCATTAAAGAAACTACTATTATATTTTGCATTCACAAAACAATTGCATACAGTTCCAAACCCAATTTAGATTCTAAATTATACAAGCTAGTTACTGACTGTTTGTTGGTTCTAATAAGAGCTTAACCTAACCTCCACTCTATTAATACTTGTTTAGCTAATTGGAGGGTAATACCCCTTAATATTTTAAATGCTGAATAAAAAATACTTTAAAGCTTCAAAGTTATGAACCAATTACAGGTGACAGTCTAAATAGCTGCTGACTTATCTATATGCATGGCTGTGCTACGAAGGTGCACACATGTGATTAACGGATGAAAGGGGAATGGTTGGGGGTGATTTTGCTCCTTTATTCCAGATGGATGGTACTTAAATTGATCATCTTGAGCCAATCCAATGCCACTTCTCGGTGGGATGAGTTCCCTTATATTTAGCTCCGAAATCTAGTTTAGTTTGTTAAGCAGCAGAATACTTGATCTTTAACAAAATGTTTTGCTACTAAAGATTAAGGGCCTCATTCAGAGGCAGTCGGAGGATGCAAGCGGTCGCTCAGAAACTGGGCGGACACTTGCATCCTGACCGCCCCCGCCTCTGTTGCGGTCGTTAGGCTGTGGGTTAACACCCACAGCTCTAACGACCGCTCCGGTGATGGTCGCGATGGTCAGAGTCCATCGCGACCATCGGGGCTTACGACGAGACCCTAGGGTAGGGTCTCACTTGTCGTAAGCCCCGGAGAGCTTCTGGCTCTGTCAGAGCCAGAAGCTCTCCACTGACATCACTAGTGATGTCAGTGGGGCCGCCCCCAAACGGTAGGCGTTCCCACGGGAATGCCTCCGTTTGGGCTGCCACCCCCCGGCCCGCCTTCCAAACGGGCGAGCTGTCAATCAACATCGACAGCTCGCCCCCTTTGGATCGAGACCCGCTACGACCGGCGCTGTCGGTCGTAGCGGGTCTCACGCATGCGCACGACGGCGCCGCAGTGCACATGCTCTGTGGGGGGCCATCGACCCGGTCCGAGCGCATCGGCGCTAACGACCAGGTCTGAATGACCCCCTAAATGCTGAAGCTACTAAATATAGTCAATATCCTTGGAATAATGAATTTGGGGTTTGTCTCTAGTCTATCCTTGCTCTCTCTGATCCTAGCTGTAGAAGATCACTGGACCTCATTTAGAGTCGGTCGTAAGCGGCCGCTCGGTCATACCCAGCGATGTTCGCAAAACAGCGCATGCGTAAGTTTCGCAATGCGCATGCGCAAACTAGCTGTTGTGATCGGAAATTTGTCTCTCCTTCAACTTGGCCAGGTCGTTAGTTTGAGTGACAGGATGAGGCGTTTGTGGGTGGTAACAGGGGAAGGTGAGATCTAACAGCTCTAACAGTGAACGGGGGAGTGGAGATCTAAACGCAGGCGTGCCTGACTATGCAAACGGGGTTTTATGAGAGTGCATAATTAACTAAGTAGTGTCATGGCACATGTGACATGGGAGGTTTTGACACTGACTTGATCATAGTGCTTAAGAGAGGGTATGGTCAACCTTAAGCTCTACGACCAGCTGCGATGGTTCCCGATGGTCTCGATTAATCCTTATATGCCCGGAGATGACGTGTATTGTGAACGAGATGGGGGCGTGTTTTAGTCTTACGGCCGCAACCTCCCCTTGCTCGTCCAGCTAACGATCCCATCTTAACAACGCAACTTGCGATCGCTTCATTTGCATATCCGGCCCCTTTTCCCTTATGACCGAGCGGCCGCAACGACAGACTCTGAATGAGGTCCACTATCTCAGCACAGAGCAGTCCTCATAGGATTAGGGATACAGTTACTGATAGTCATTATGTCTCTAGTCTATCCTTGCTCTCTCTGATCCTAGCTGTAGAAGACCACCATATCAGCACAGAGCAGTCCTCATAGGATTAGGGATACATTTACTGATACTCATTATGGCCCTCATTCAGAGCCGTTCGCTATTTGCGTTCGTTCGTTCAAAAACAAGGGGTGGCTATGCAAATGATCCGTTCGCACATTGCAGTCTGTTCACACCTCTAAGTCTGAACGAGCGAGCAAAACATACGCTCGTTTTTTTGATAAAAACGCCCCCTGGCCGCACGCACCATACGTCATGTCCGCTATTTATTAGATTAATCGAGTAGAAGAGCCCTTACCGGTCTCACTGGTGGATCCTACTCACACGACAGGGCAGCAAAAGTGGGCTGCGACACCCGCTCCTACTCTATGATGACCACACACTCTGTGACTGTGGGTGGTAGCAGTGAGCAACAGCTGGATGAATAAGTAGGTTGGTAAGTGTTGTGACCCTGTTGGGGGACTGCAGACAGGCAGGGATGGTATAGGGAGGCAATACTGTATATCTACGGCTTTTACCACAAGACCACACCCCCTTAAACTTAACTTAGGGGGCGCAATAAAGAATATTCGCTTACCAAGCAAATTGGGCTCAGGCCGGCCCTGAATATAAAGGGAATGTACATGGAGCTGTTGTATCTGTGACTAGTGAAGGCAATTCTCCTATATGGTTACTCATGACATCATACGGCCATATAGGTAATTATGGTGCCAAAGTTAGTAAGGATCCTGGAAGGTTCCAGAAATGGCATGCACTAGGTACAGAGGGGAGGGGCTTGTGGCAGGCTGAGGGGAAGGCTATAAATAGGAGAGAGCTAGTGTCACTTGGCAGACTGGAGTTCCCCCTCGTGAGCCCTCTGATCTAATGCTGCAGTGCTGTGCTGAGGTAACCTAAGGAGGGCGGCAGTAGCGGCTGTGAGGCTGGATTAGAGGAGCCAGTGAGGGCTAAGGAAGGCAGGAAACCCCTGGTGAGGAGGGTAAAGCAGCTGCGTGTGGTCCCGGCAACGGTCCGGACAGCAGTCGGGAAGCGTGGCTGTGCCTGATAAGCACTGGAAGTCCTCAGTCGGCTGAGAGGGACAAGCTGCTGTGACACACCCAGAGACTGAGAGGATCAGCTGGGGAAGGAGGCGGGCTGTGTGACAGGATTTGCTCCACAGCAATCGGAGGAGTGGCAGGCTGCAGGAGGTGGTGAGCTGGCTTGAAGCACTGTGTCCCTGTTAGTGCAATCATACACACCACCTATCTTATGGCCCTAACTAAATAACACTTCAGCTACTTGAAGGAGGGACTGCTGATTCTGCATAGTTAAGACTATACTAATACTGCAAGTACTTTTAAGAAGGGGAGCACCATAAGAGACCCAAAGTCTGGTCTACCATAGTACATGCTGCAGTAAAGCAATAAAGTCACTTGTATTAGGGTAAACTGAAATAACAAGCAACTGACATCCAGGATAATCCCCATATTTGGAAATTGAGTCAGTACACACCCATATGCAGTATCTTCATGTATGAATGCTATATGTCCCTCAGACATCCGGGTCAGATGTAATTTACAGGGTCAGATGTAATTTACAAAGGGAAACAAAAACTACAGTTTAAGTGAAGAAAACACAGAGCAGTCAACATATGGGAGGATTGCCTTCATTTAAGTGATCTTTAAGAAAAAACAGTTTATTTAAAAGCACTGGAGGTGATTCTTATAACTGAGGAGAATACCTATCTGGTAGTCTATTGACTACAACTAACTGTCATACCGCTCAGGAGCATAGGCGCATCAGGAACAGAAATCCTAAAACATCCAGAGAACCATAACCCAGTGAGTGAAATCACTTTAAGATTACCAGTTGTAGCTACCAAGGGAAAGTACAAACTTTTAGCACAGTTCCCAACTCAGGGATCCAGTTCAGCTTAAAGGATTTTGACTTCTAAAATAACATTGGTTAGTAAGATATTTGCATACCACTGTCAGTTCACCTGCAAAGACTGTCAATATTGGAGGACTGCTCAGACACTATTATACTGTGATAATAAACATTATATTCAGATGAAAAAAGAGTACATTACCAATTAGATATATTTAAGTACAGAATATTAGGTTGTATAGTACCACAGTATACAGGAGTAAGAGGATTGTTGATGTTAATACTGTATTCCTTGTGATATCTCTGTCTTCATATGTTATTATATAGTACATGTAAATAACTACCATTAAGAGTATAAAAAGGAAAAGAGGAAAAAAAAACTTATGATTTCTATGTTATTACTTACCTGGTATTTCTGAAGCCTAGCTGTATCCAAAACAGGTCCTGAAAGAAAAGAAATCGGAAAGAACGTAAGTTGATTACATTGCGAAAAGATAACTAAGACATCTATTGTTTCAATACACTCCAGTAGCAATTGGGTTTTCCCAGGTAGGCCCATACATGTTATAAATACTTGGGTGGAGACACTGACAAAAAGAGAAGTTACATGTATTAAATAAACGTTGGAAGGGTTGGTAATTTAGTATCCCCTTAATAGAGAGAAAAGGGGCGTTACGACAGCACTAAGGCCCTGATTCAGAGGCGCTCGCTATGTACGAGCGCTCGCTCTGAATCAGGTAGGGCCGTTTTGTTTTTTTCCGGCCTTCAGGTCGCTCGCTAAGCTGTGGGTGACCACCCACAGCTTTAGCGGGTGGCCTGGCGATGGTCACAATTATCGCGACCATCGGGCTTGCGACGAGACCCTTGTGGTAGGGTCTCGCCCACCGCAAGCCCCAGTGAACTTCCTGCTCTAATAGAGCAGGAAGTTAACTACTGACATCACTGGTGATGTCAGTAGGGCTGCCCACAAACGGCAGGCGTTCCTTCAGGAATGCCTCCGTTTGACCAGACACTCCACCTGTACGCCTACAAAACGGGGCGAGCTGTCAATCACAATCGACAGCCACCCCGTCTTGTAGTGAGTCCCTCAGCGAGTGAAAATTCACTCGCTACGGGGATCGCGCACGCACAGTGCCCACGCCGTGCATGGGCACTGCCCGCCCATCGACCCGCTTGCGAGTACTATGCGCTCGCAAGCGGGTCTGAATCATGCCCTAAATCCACTTATTTTACATATAACAAAGAGAACCACCAGTAAAAGGATGTTACACCAGCCAGCCCCTCTTCTGACTTTGCCAACCAGCCCCTTCCTTATGTATTTGCCAGCCAGCCCCCCTTCTGTATTTGCCAGCCAGCCCACCTTCTGTCTTTGGCAGCCAGCAACCCCATATGTCTTTGCCAGCCAGCCCCCCTTCTGTATTTGCCAGCCAGCCCACCTTCTGTCTTTGGCAGCCAGCAACCCCATATGTCTTTGCCAGCCAGCCACCTTTTGTTTCTGCCTGCCAGCACCCCGCATGACACTTACCTTTTTCTCTTCTGACTAACACGCTGCAGCTCCTCTCCCTTTTAGCCTCATGACGTCATGCGTGCACCGACGGCAGTAGGAGCGGGCCCCCCTGCATTGCACATGGGGGTGGTAGTAGCTAGTGAGCGGGTTGGCGAGTGGTAGGAGTGGTCGGGCCACCCCCTCTAACTGTTGCACGGTGGGTGGTAGGAACAGCCGGCGGGCCACCTCCCCTCTCTCTGAGTGTCCAGGGCCCAGAACTAGAGTCCCGACAGTCCCCCCTGATGGCGTCCCTGCCTGTAAGTAGTTTTACACTTTGCACCTGTCTCTGGATGTGAACATTGGTTCATTCTTGCAGCAAGTAGCAATAAGATATTATAATTATCCGGGCCAAGTCCCCAAAAATACCATTAGTTGTGCTAGGGTTTATCTGTCGGATGCCCCCTGCCTGCCATCTTCTGACCTGACACATCACCCATGTCGTTCTCAGTACCATGTGTCCATCACATGGCATCTGACCCTTGCCTTGCACTCACCTGAACCCTCATTAATGCTGGTGTGATTGCCATTCTGATTTATTCTCATAAAGTCCTCCTTGTCCACATGCTTTGCATTTTTCACTGCAGTGTGGTTAGCTCATAAGTAACATTACATGATATCACTCTGCAATGTGTCCCTCCGTTTTGCGAAGAAGAGCTGATATTACTTGTAGTTCCTACTGGAAGGTTCACCCCTGTTATTGCTGGGTTGTGCAGGTCTCATTAGCTCTGGTGTTACTCCCTGCGACAGGAGGGAAGCAGTCTCCCTCCCCTCACACCAGCGCATGCACCAGAGTTTACTGCAAATGCGCATACTTTCAGGAAAATTACATCAGTGCATTTTTCCTGGTGATTTCGCTAATACACATATCTCCAGGAGATTGACACATGCACCATTTTCACAGAGATTTCTACTGACTTGAAGGTAGCTGCTGCAGAAGGTAAGTTTATTGAATGGGTGCAGAATGTATGGTGTGGGCCTCCCTGGCCCGCACACCATGCAACCATTATAGATATGCCACTGGCCTGGATCCTATATAGAACTTTCTAGCAGTGTATAGTATATATAGCTTTAAAGAGTCACTGAAAAAATTAGCTTATTTTCCGATCTATGGGCCTGATTCAGCAAGGTTGCTGATACGCACGCAATTCGTAGATTAATTCACACCGAGCATGCATATGCATCGCAGTGCGCGTGCCCGAACTAGCAATTGTGATGGGAACTGCATCTGCAGAGGCTACGCAGACCCATAGCAGAGTGATTGACAGGAAGTGCCGTTTGTGGGTGGTGACGGGGAGTGGTTTGGCGAACGCAAGCATGCCAGTACGTCTCAAAGCCGTTGCAGGGGCGTGCATAAATTATCCACTGCGCTACCAGGCGCAGCCTGAAAGATCATAGCGTGCGCTGAAGTAAGCAATTCCTGAGTGAGGTCTGACCTGCCTTAACTGTGCTTATGGGTCCAATGTTACTCGATGTTACCGATTAATTCTCTATGGTGCCCAGGTATATGGATGTGAGAAAGGGGAAGTGGGCGTCCTTATGGTAGGCTGTGATCGCAATGCGAATACAAACATTTGCATATTTTCACCGCTAATATTAGCAATCTCGTAGCGTGCTTATTAGCAGAATAGCGATCCTTGCTGAGTCAGGCCCTATGTTTTCTGCAGTCAGAGGCTTCTCCTGTGTCACTATTCTTAAAATAAGAACTTGAAACCCTTCACATCTATGTATAATCTTCATTTCCTGTGCCGTATCATGTTAAGGGGTCTATTTATCAAGTAATATTTAAGGGATATTCCCAGAAAACAAATGCTTTCGGTGGATATTTGCAAATATTATGGGTAAATAAATTTACTAAATGTCGATTTTAATCAATTGAAAAACAATCTATATCGTTTCAGGCGCTAAATCACACATTTACTAACAGATGATTTTGTGATATTGATTTTTAAGTGTTAGCTTAGGTCCTGATTCAGCAAGGAATGCAATTGTGCGTACGCACGCACCCGGCTGCTGCGAGAATATGCTAATGAATGCATACGCACAGCAATCAATAGCAGGAAAAGCAGACGCCCAGCACTACATAATACCACTCATCACTTTACTTGCATCCTCTATATCTAGCAAGACAGCGGAAACATCGGTAACATCAACAACCATCGGAAACCATACGCACAATTACTGGTTTACCAGACTCTCCCGCAGTCTTTGCTACATCTCTTGCACACAGTGAGAGCAGTGGAGTAGCGAGGGTGGTTCCAGTGGAGCATGAGCTCCGGGCGCCAAAATGGACAGAGGGCGCCATTCAGGTTTCTGGAATTCATGGAGCGCTGCACAGTATGACAGCCGCCTGTTAGTTTTATCTTGGTTTGTTTGCTCTTATCCTAAATAAGTTACGGATATGAGATCCGTTTCTACATTTCATGCTCCCTCAAGATGCCCAGATTGCCTCCCCTCCGGCCCTCCCTCCTCTGTGATCATCTTCTGTCACCTCCCCTTTCCTGTTAGATTGATTACATTCACTTCTCACCTCTTTAATTCCCTCCCCTATCTACCATGGGATCTGCTCTTTACCGCTGTCCACTCCTTTCTTATTGGCTTCTGTCACCACCCCTCTCCTCTCCTTTCTTATTTTCTTCTGTCACCACCCCTCTCCTCTCCTTTCTTATTGGCTTCTGTCACCACCCCTCTCCTCTCCTTTTCTTATTGGCTTCTGTCACCACCCCTCTCCTTTCTTATTGGCTTCTGTCACCACCCCTCTCCTCTCTTTTCTTATTGGCTTCTGTCACCACCCATCTCCTCTCCTTCCTTATTTTCTTCTGTCACCACCCCTCTCCTCTCCTTTCTTATTTTCTTCTGTCACCACCCCTCTCCTCTCCTTTCTTATTTTCTTCTGTCACCACCCCTCTCCTCTCCTTTCTTATTTTCTTCTGTCACCACCCCTCTCCTCTCCTTTTCTTATTGGCTTCTGTCACCACCCCTCTCCTCTCCTTTCTTATTGGCTTCTGTCACCACCCCTCTCCTCTCCTTTTCTTATTGGCTTCTGTCACCACCCCTCTCCTCTCCTTTCTTATTTTCTTCTGTCACCACCCCTCTCCTCTCCTTTCTTATTGGCTTCTGTCACCACCCCTCTCCTCTCCTTTTCTTATTGGCTTCTTTCACCACCCCTCTCCTCTCCTTTCTTATTTTCTTCTGTCACCACCCCTCTCCTCTCCTTTCTTATTTTCTTCTGTCACCACCCCTCTCCTCTCCTTTCTTATTGGCTTCTGTCACCACCCCTCTCCTCTCCTTTCTTATTGGCTTCTGTCACAACCCCTCTCCTCTCCTTTTCTTATTGGCTTCTGTCACCACCCCTCTCCTCTCCTTTCTTATTTTCTTCTGTCAGCACCCATCTCCTCTCCTTTCTTATTGGCTTCTGTCACCACCCCTCTCCTCTCCTTTCTTATTGGCTTCTGTCACCACCCCTCTCCGCTCCTTTTCTTATTGACAGGTATGAGTTTAAAAAAAGTCACTGCTTTGCTATGTAAAGTAATGAGGTGTTCCTAGGCATGACCACAAAGTGTTATTTGAAAGATCTTTTAAAAAATACTGTATTAGGAGACCTGAAATAATGGAGGTAGACAGAACATGATTAGTAGCACTCACATTAATATAGGTGCAATGTATATTTGTGATGTAGGAGCATAGCTGAGAATGGAGCTTCCCATAGGTGTTCCCACTCCAGTGAAAACTGCTTGGGGCAGTAATTGCAGTAATAAGCTGTGCACCCTGTGGAATTTCACTCTAGCACATGTATTCTGTCAGTTTAAGTTAAATGATCAGAATATATAATACAATCTGCTCTATTGACTAATAACAATGATTCAAAGGAGATAAATTTCAGATCCTAGGTGCTATACATAAATAAAGCAGTGCAAAGGAGCTACTCCTTACTGTCAGATCCTAGGTGCTATACATAAAGCAGTGCAAAGGAGCTACCCCTTAATGTCAGATAGTGTATCACCAAAGCATTCTATTCCCCCAATACCTCATTGCCCAGCGTGCTACTGCCACTCTTTGTTGTTTTTCTGTTCATTTCAGTATTGCCCGCAGGCTGGCCATACCCCACTGGCACAGCTGAGTACAGGGAGGGGGGGCGCTACGACATGCACTTTCTCCGGGTGCCATGGTTCCATGCTACTCCTCTGAATGAGAGCTCAGACTGCATTGGGTCTTGCAATGCCTAATTTATGCACGCCTCTGCAACGGCGTTGAAATGCACTGACACGCCTTCGTTTGCACGACCACAACCTAACACCACCCACAAATGGTACTTCCTGTCTAACACTGGGAGTTGGTCTGCATGCTGTCTGCATTCGCATTCCCCTTCGCAGCGCTTAGTTCGCACACGCGCAATGCCTGTTATACTAATGCGCAGATTGCAAACATCGGCCGGGTGCGTGTGAGCGCACAGTTGCTTTCCTTGCTGAATCAGGCCATTAGTACAGTAAATATGTGATTTAGCTTCGGAAACACAACATCAATGTTGATTGATGCTGATTAAAAATAATTCAATTCAACTTACCTCTCAGTGGGGAAGTCTTAATCTTTGTGTGGGTTCTACAATATCCCTATTATACTTTTATATTTTTATATCTTTCAGATATATATTATCAATTAGAGCAAAACACATCTCTGTTTCTAGTATCTAGTGACCATTATTTGGCCGCAGTATTTGAGCTCACACAGCTCATAATTGTTTTGCTGCTTTTTTAGATGAAGTGATATATATTTTAAATTCTTTATTAGCGTCTGCTTAGTGTTTTTTGTGTCCTATATTCTACTGTATATAATATATCTCCCACAGTTTCCCACAAATGTACCATGGAATGATTGCTTTTGCGATCATTTTATTTCTGTACATATAGCATGTGAATGTTAATTTCTTATTGCAGCAATTAGCGGAATAAGAAACTCTAATTATCAAGTCTAGAACCCGATAATTAGTAAATATACTCCTTAATCAAAGTTTTCTTTACACTGAATTATTATTAGAATTTTCTGTAACTAAATGGGAAGTGAGATTCCTTGTACTGTATATCCAATGGTAAAGTGCAGTAAACAAGTTACTTGCTGTGTAGAGCAGACATGACTGCACAGTATACTGTACACCAAAGTGCTAGCTTCTCCAGCACTGACCCAGTCACGTCAGCAGCCTCATAATATCCAACAGCAGATCTTCTGAGGGGAAACCTTATACCTCACCTCAGGAAGCAGAAGGGTAAGCAGCAGCTGGCTCAGTGTCCTCTATCTGTACCACACATTTCCAAAATACACATGCAACACAATAAATAGGACACCAACATAGGTTGTAGATGTGCTTGGCTCATCCCCATATTGATTCTTAATCCAGTTCATCTGACTAGTTGTTAAATCTGAACTTTCCCTGGAATTTCTTGATTTTAAATCGCTTAAAAAAATCAAGTAGGATTCGAGAAAGTTGAACAGGTTCAATCATTTTCCAGCCAGTTAGGCCATGTTTGAACACTCATTCAAATAGCGAACTTTAAGCACTGTAGTATTTGAGATTCAGTTTTAAAAAATATATAACCATTAATTCTAATGAATGGCAAACCTCAAAAGCAAACCCTTTCAATGCAATCTGAATGGGACTCAAAAATGTAAAATGACAAATTTAAAGTGAGGTCCACTGACGATTGGCAGCGAATATGTTAATTACTATCAAACTGATTACGTTTAACCATCAAACTAGTTCTAAATTTCCAAGCATTAGTTTATTAGATACAAATTAATATAGAGAGTTATCCTTTGCCTGGAGGCTGAGACCCCATCTGATCCTTGACCTTTCAGATTCACATTTGGCAGATAGCTGTAAATCTTATTAGCGATTATTTTTCTTCCTTCATCACTTTATTTAAGCTATTTCCTTGTCTCCAGCATGTCTGAAAAATAATTAGATGGCAACAGAACATCAATTCTAATTCATACCATATTAACAATTAATTTCATGTCAGCCTTCTGTACTGTACCTTTCTTACATATTGGCTGGTACATGAAAGTTTATATCAGTGAGTAGGAGGATGCTCTGATCTTCTGTAGATTTTGCACCAGGGAACGATGGGCTTTGTGCTGTGAAGGGTACAATGAAAAAGCATAAATGGCTGTGAAGAGAGAGAACGGTGTTCTCACGAGTCCGTTGACTTTGCAAAGTTGATTAAAGGAGCAGTATTGGAAAAATCTATTTCAGAGTTAATGAAGTTGTTAAGCAAAAACTAACCTTGTAGTAAAGGAGAACAGAAAGGCCATTTGTTTAAACAATACTATGTAATCTTCACCCTTTCCTCATCATCACCACCCTGATAGGGTATTAGACATCAATTTCATTTGATACAGTATATCCCATGAACATTAAGTTATAATTAATATGCTTAGCTTTTGTTACTTAATTTATTGAGTTCAACCTGATATTTTAATAAATACATTGTGTTATCGGACAATTCTTTGTTTTCAGAGAAGAGGAGAAATTTTAATTTTCCTAGGATGATACAACATAGGGCAGCCAGAAAGGACAATTACTAGTCAATAAAGCAATGTCATTTGGACATAGAACCATTTGCTATTACAAATGACTCAAATATCTAAGTCCTGGATTTGTGAAAAGGCTATACATACCGGGTATAGGTGGCAGAACTCAAGGGGCAGTGTGGTGCTTCCAGAATTCACAATATTAAGGATGTGCAGATCAAGGGATGACTGCCCAGGCAGGGGGCCACGGATATATCTGAGGGCCCCACAGAGTCATAGCACTATACCACAAGGTGGTGGGCATGTGACCACCTGTAAACTCATACTGACTAAATGTACTGCATGGGCTGCATCTTTATTGATGAACTGATGTGAGTGTCTGTTTGCTCTGTTGTTGAATTACTCAGTGATTCAACAATGGAGCCACTGGCAGCTACTAGTAAACTGTTTGTCATGGATCAGCTCCTCAGCAAATGAAAATGCATTGACAAATCAATCATGTGATCAAGGGTGGCCAGGGCCAGCAGGAGGCACACATCATAGGAACAAGCAGCTGGAGGAGTGGTAGAGATGGTCGCTGGAAGGTTGCTTAGAATTGATGGCATGAAACCATTGATGGGAAATCATCAATGGTTTGACCAATTGATGTTCATCCCTGCTCTGTGACATGGTGAATGGGGGTCCAAACAAGGAAGGGGCAAGGCTGAGTGGGGAAATTTGGGGACAGGGCTAAGCTTTATACTCCTTGCACTGTGGAAAGAATAAAAAACAACCCTGCCTCTCTGCCATCAATGCCAGAGAACCATCAGATCTCTGCCATTGATGACAAAACCATTGACCACCGGTGGCAAAGCATTAATGTTTGCTAACCATCAATGGCCATCCTTAAGGAGCTAGATCAGACATGGACCAATTTACAGCACCTTATGGTTATTTTGGTTTATTAATCAATTAAGACCTACATCTGGCTGGAAGATTATTGTTGTGGACATACCATACAGTGGGAGATGGCAATGATCTCATTATAATAAGAAGCACTTCCTACTCTAATATGTATAACAAACACCAGGTGTTGGTGCCCCTGGAGAGCTAAGCTTTGTCATCACCCTATTATTAGTGGGCAGTTTAGCTGTATAATATGATTAGGTCATCTGAATTCCATACACATATGACATATAAATCAACTTAATATTATTCCCAATAGGAAGCAGATATAGGACAATATTAAATAGAGACATACAGTATGGCCTGATTCAGAGATGGATGCTGCTGCATCCGGTCTAGCATCTCTTGCTTGAGTCACAAGAGCGATAATACGTAAATGCTAGTTTCAGCCTGCCACTTATGTTCTAGTATGCACCGAAATGTGCAAGCCCTGAGATGCCCACTTTCTGTGCCCCATGTAACACTGCCGGGGGTTCTTGACACACTACCATCAGCACATCATCTCATGCACCATCGTCACAGTTTCTCTGTCTGATCATGGCTTCTATGGAAGTGGTTTTGCGTCTGGGAAAGCAGTAGCTTTCACTGACACACCAGCGACACTCACATCACACACCCACGAGAGATTCTTTTACATTCACGTCTTCAGGTCACCTCGTAACCACTGCTTAGGAACTCCCATCGTTTTCCCTATTGTTTTTTAAATACTTGCAGCATCGGATCACCATCAGGCATCTGAGTAACCCTAAGGACTCTGCTACAGAGGCCAGTAAATCAGCATCAGAAGATATAGACACTGGCCTTGACATGCCTACAAAATGGGTCTGTCATGCCCTTGTTTTGTCAAATGTTCCCTGCTGCCATCCCTGCTCCTTTACAGCCACAGCCTGTCTACAGGCTGTGGAGTCCAGGGCACTGCGACCAAAGCCACGGCACCATCGTTGGAAACAGTACTGCAGCTGTGGCGCATGCCCAGTAATAAACATTTGCATAAATATTTGTGCATAATATTGATTCAGTTCACAAAACAGCTGCCTCTATTTTATGTAGATGGCATGTGCGCTTTCAATTGTCACTTTTATGGACTATATAGAGCTGTGATCAATGTAAATACCTTCCAACTGCCCAGCAATCGGGACAACTCTGTTCTGATAGTGACAGATGGAGAGAGCCCTCAAATAGGGTCTGTCCTGCTGAAATCAGTCTGGTTGGGAAGTATGTGCTCCATGGTTCATCATGTAACTGATGTGTGTATACATTTCAATTGCTTTTTTAAATACTTGTAGAATACATTTAAATGGGGTGGTGAGGCTGGGAGTATTGCAGTATAGAGGAAACTAATTGGGTGGTAATGCAGCAAATGTGGCCTTGGGGAGCAAAGTACTTTGCAACTTAAAATAAGCACTACCTTCCTCATTACTTTACAGGTAACTTTATGGGGTTGCACTACGAGAATATTTTTATCTTGCTATACTATCCACTTTATGCACCAAAAGTAAAAAAAAAGTCAAACAAATGTAAATATTCTCAGTGAAATTGATCCATCACTGAAACTGTTTGTTTGGTATTTCCCAGTGTCAATACATGTTTTGTCCTTCTGCTATAAGCAATAAGGTCCTCATTCAGACCCGGTCGCAAGCGCTGAGCGCTCGCAACCGGGTCGATGTTTATCCCCTGCGCACGCGCAGCGGCCGCACTGCGCGTGCGCAAGCCCCAGAGCGAGAGAGTTTCTCTCTCGCTCCGGAGCTCACTACAAAGGGCCGGCTGTCGATGTTGATCGACAGCTCAGCCCATTTTGTAGACGGGGCGGGGGGAGTGGTTTCACAAACGGAGGAACGCCTGCCGTTTTGTGGGCGGCCGTAGTGACATCAACAGTGATGTCAGTGGGGAGCTTCCTGCTCGATCAGAGCAGGGAGCTCCCTGGGGCTTGCGGTGGCCGAGACCCAACCTTAGGGTTTCGTTGCAAGCCCCGATGGTCGCGATGGTCTTGACCATCGCGACCATCAACCTGGTCGGTCGCTAGCGACCAGGAGGCCGCATTTAAAAATAGAAGCGGCCGCCCTCACTCAGAACGTGCGCTCGCTTCTTGCGAGTGCCTCTGAATGAGTGCCTAACTACTTTCCTGACTGCAGTCTGTATTGCTGAGGTGCAAGTCCTGCTGGAAGTAGAGAGTCCCAAGGATAACTCCAAACAAGGGGTTAAGACTGGCTAAAAGACACTTAAGTATGATGGCTTAAATAGGTGAACCAGCGCTAAGGATACAATAGTATACTATGTTTAAATAGTGAGAAACGGATGCATTATTTATAAAACATCAATGACATTTATTTTATATAACATTGAACATGAATAAAAAGAAGCTATAAAATAAAAAACATCTATTGTTATTGATACACGAACCGAGTATCTAGCCTAGTGTGGAATACTGGAATGATGATCGGACATGTTCCCGTAGGACTTAGGGCCTGATTCAGACCCATTCGCTAGCAAGTGATCGCTCGGAGCGAGCGATGTTTTACAAAGTGTGCATGCGTATGCATTGCAGTGCGCGTGTGAGAACTAGTGCAAGCAATCGGAAAGCAATCGCTCGGCCAGCAGAGACAGCCCAGCTGAATGACTGACAGGTCAAGCCGTTTGTGGGTGGTAACAGGGGCAGGCCACTGGAAATGGGGGAGTGGAGGTGTGAACTCAGGTGTGCCTGAGCATCTTAACGCAGTTTGAGAGGCGTGCATGATTAACAGGCAGCGTTATAGTACACGTCACCTGGTTGAATTATACACTGAAGTGCTCGCAGTGTTTGTGGTAGGGTACAGTTAAACGCAAGCGCTGCGGTCAGTTCTGATGGAACCTGATGTACCAATGGTTGCATACACTTCCTGAAGATGACGTGCGCTAGTGGGAGGATAAAGATAGTCTGGTGGCAGGGCCGGATTTCCCACTTTCCATCCTAGGCGCTCGTCTAGGGCCCGGCAGGAGACAAGGGGCCCGTGCAAGGGCCCCTTTGCCTGAATAATTCCCCCGATCACAGCGCTCCCAAAGGAGCATTGCTCGAGTACCGCGTGATGTCGTCAAAACAGTATGTTTCCAGTAGGTGTCACTAGGTCAAGACTTGACCTAGTGATACCTACTGGATATATGCACAGTTTTTACAATGTCAATAGATTATATATACTGTACGTGTATATATATATATGTATGTATGTATATATATTATATATATATATATATATATATATATATATATATGAGAAATGGATGATTCCCATTGAGACATACATATTATATTTGCACATTATTTTTGCACTGTGTTTTCATTTTCCATTTTAATGTTTTGATGTCCGTAGCGTTCAAAGCTTTAAAAAGTTGAATATAGGGAGGAAAAACAAAAAAATTATGTAAGGGCATGAATCAGGAACTCAGATATAGGACTATGGATTGTTTGCGGGAGGGGGCCCCAAACTAGTATCTTGCCTAGGGCCCCATGAGGTCTAAATCCAGCTCTGGCTGGTGGGCGTCTGCATACACAAAGTGATCGCACGCCAAGACATAGTGGGCGTGCTTGTGCCTTGCCGTGCGATCACCTGCCGTCCCTTAGCTGAATTTGCATACGCAAGTCCGGGTCTGAATCAGGCCCTTAGTTCATCTGCAGCCGATTTAGCCAAGTGAAAGGTATAATATATATATATATATATATATATATATATAGTGCTCCCAATAGACTTAGGGCTTGATTCATACCCGCTCGCTAGATGAGTTTATACGCAGTAAAAGTATGCAAATCCCGTAATCGCACGGCAAGGCATTAGCACGCCCACTATGTCTTGGCGTGTGATCGCGGTGTGTATGTAGACACCCAGCAGCCTGTATTAAGACGCCCACTTATACACGTCATCTCCAGGATGGGTATGCAACCATCGGTAACATCGAGTACCATCGGATGCATTCGCAGAACTTGTGGCTGACCATACCCTACCGCAAGCACTGCGAGTGCTTCAGTGTGAATTTCAACCATATGACATGTACTATGACTCTGTGTCTTAATTATGCACACCTCTGAAACGGCGATAAGATGCTCAGGCAAGCCTGCATTTGCACCACCACTCCCCCATTTTCATCAAACATCCCCTGTCACCACCCACAAACGGCTCGTCCTATCACTCATTCTAGCGAGGTGGCTAACGCTTCCTGATCGCATGGACTAGTTCGTGTACGCATGCGCAGAATGCAAACAGTTGAGTGCGAACGCATCCTAGCGAGCGGGTCTGAATTGAGCCCTTAGTTCATAAACAGCCAATAGTTACCAAGTGATTGATACAAAGTAGACAGTCCACTTAGCGTGCCATCCATCTGTCAAAGGGCTGTAGCAAGTATCCACTTGTAGCTGTAATTTTCAGAGTCCAGGCAGAGCAATAGCAAATATCCACTTGTGGCTGAGTTAACGCTGTCCAGGCAAAAGGGAAAAATGAAGGTCCAGATGCTCACACTTTTAGGTCCACATCACAGGAAATATTGTCCAGAATCCAGTCATTAGATGAATGGTCACAAACTTAACGCATTTCGCTGGATAAAAAACATCCAGCTTCTTCAGAAGTATGATAGCTTACCTTGTTAAAATCATTTGCATCTCAGATATAGACATATTAACCAAACAAAATAAAAGCACAGCACCATATCTGGCAGGAAGAAGGTCCTATATTATTTATCACTTCCATAAAGTTGGTGGTGTAGGAAAAGCGATTGCAAACATACTATTCAAATTTGGTCATCGGGGTAAGCAACAATACCCACCCCAGCTTGATTGTACCCACCTGAAACACAATGGATTAGGTTCTTCTAATCTCACGGCTCTTGAACAAAGAAGCTCATCTGTCACTAGAGGGGTGACCATCCGTAGAAAATGTGTGCCCCACTATCGATCAGCTTGAGTGGAGCCAGCAGGGACACAGAGAGGGGGGGAACCATTACTAATTACCTGGGCCCGGGCTTGCTGGAGGGGCCCGGGTCTGACGCGGCCCCCCTCTCTCTTCCCGCACAGGCAGCCCAGCACACAGCAGCGTATGTGCTGTGCTGGGCTGCACTGCAGTGGGAGACTGTTCGCTTCAGCAGCAGCAGCAGTCTCCTCTGCCTGTGGGGGTAAGTGCACAAAGGTTTTTTCCCACTAGGGGGGCGTGGGCACACCTCCCGTGATTAGGACATGCCCCCTTCACCCGAGAACAGGGCGGCTTTTTTCACCCCTGGGTGGAGCCTTCACGATTCATAAATAAAAGGGAAAGGGGAAGTCTGCAAATGTATTTTATAGTGTTACTAACCATATAACAAAATTCTATTTGCTTTGTGTTTCAGATGCACCAAGCCACTTTTTTCAAACTAATTTTCCCTTCTGTTTGCTTCCAACTCTGAATAAGGCCCCATATGTAGTTTCGGGATTAACTAAATCTTTCCCCAACCCAATATAGGGCCAAATGTAATAGGGTGAGAGTTTAGAAAATGTGAGAGTTTAGCAGTAAACTCTCACATTGGTTGAGTTTTATCTTCAAAATGGGAAAACATCTGAATGAGATTTTAAATCTTGAGAGTTTTTTAAGTCTAAAAAACATGCAAGTTCGCTCTGTTACTTTGTTTTTGGACTCTATTACATTGGCAAAGTTTAAAAAGTGTCAGAAACTCTCACTTTTCTAAACTCTCACCCTATTACATTTGGCCCATAAGCTGCATACACACACAACGATTTTTTTAATGATTATCGTTAAACGATGTAATTTAACGATAATCGTTTGCAAAAATCGTTCACTTTCTGAGTCAAACGATGAACGATTATCGTTCATGCTCGTTCACGTTTGTAGTTTGTCGTTTGTAGTTCAGTCAGACTTGTCAACTCAACGATTTTCATTAAGGGAATATGCAAAAATCGTTTGTAGTTTATAAAAATCGTTCATTACACATTAAAAAATCTGACAGTTATGGAGCGTACACACGGTCAGATTTGTCAGATTTGTCAGATGAACGATTGAACGATTTGAACGATTTGAACGATTTTACCAAAGTTCTGAACGATTTGGACGATTTGAACGATTGAACGATTTTTGACTGCATTAAAATGAATGGAATCGTCCAAGTCTGACTGCAAACCCATCAGATGTCAGATATCGTTATCTGACAAACGGGAACGCGCATCGTTGATCGTCCATCGTTCAGGCATGTCAGATATGAACGATTTTCCTTCAGATATGAACGACTGAACGATTTTTAAATCGTTATCGTTCATATCTGAAGGAAAAATCTGATCGTGTGTATGCACCAATAATCTGACAGAAAATCGTTCATAAAAATCGTTCATAAAATCGTTCATTAAAAAAATCGTTGTGTGTGTATGCAGCTTATGGAGCGTACACACGGTCAGATTTGTCAGACTTGTCAGATTTGTCAGATGAACGACTGAACGATTGAACGATTGAACGATTTTTGACTGCATTAAAATGAATGGAATCGTCCAAGTCTGACTGCAAACCCATCAGATGTCAGATATCGTTATCTGACAAACGGGAACGCGCATCGTTGATCGTCCATCGTTCAGGCATGTCAGATATGTCATATTTTCCTTCAGATATGAATGATCGTTCATATCTGAAGGAAAAATCTGACCGTGTGTAGTGTTTAAATGGGTTTTAATCAATAACGTGCAAAAACACACAGTGAACAATCAAATATTTACTTTCATTGTTTTAATTGCACTATATAAATCATAGAAGGCAATTGACAATTAGTTGTTACAGGTTATTGTATATGCAATAATTTCAGGGATTTATCATATAAAGAAATAAGCTATAAACTCTCCGTTTATTAGTGCTAGTTGCTAAATATAGATGTGTCCTCATACACTATCGCCACAGTCCTGTGCAAATCGTCTTGCGCTGAATGTCTTTTTTGCATCTTTTTCACTCGAATGTGCGTCTTGGGCCCATATTCAATTTGAGGTGAAAAAGTCCAGACTTTTCTCCTGCTGGACTTTTTGCCTCCTTCGCCTGTTTTCCAGGCGGAAAGTATCACGCGCGTGCCCGATATTCCCCATATCCAATTTAAAAGGACGCAAAAACGGGACCCGACGAAACTTGGTTCGGCAAAAAAAATCTTTAATTTTCGGGAAATCATCCTGAGACCCCCCTAAAGATGTCCAAAAATGGGGGATCACTATGGGTACCCCCGTTTTGCATGCAGAAGGGAAGTCAGGTTTTTAAATAGCCGCAGCAGGTGCATAAATGCGACTTTGAAGAAGGTGATGTAGAAGAGCATTTAGCAATTTTTTGGGGGAAAAATAACTATGCCCATCAATGGGTGCAAGCATATTTTTAAGTCCCTAAAATGATTTTTAAAAAACTAGGCGGTCAATTTAAGAATAATGTTTGGTAAATTTGTGCTTTTTCTGCGATATCCCCCTAAAACTCGCATTGAAATCGCATATCAAACACGACTTTAGATGACAAGAGACTTCATTAGATCATCAGACTGGTTTACATAGACAAGAATAGAAATCACATCAAAGTCACATCAGAATAGAAGAAATAAATAGACCTTCCTGTGAACCCCGGGTTTGCCTGATCAATATGATCTGTGCAGGCTTTGGGGTTTTAAAGTGTAAAAAATTGTTAATTAAAAAAAAATTGCGAAGGGGTTCCTCCCCCAAAAGCAAAACTAGCCTTAGACCTGTGAGCCCGGTCTGGTACTGGAAAATCAGGAGGAAAACCGGCATGGGCTCACACAAGTTTTCCAGTAACCAGAACCAGAACCAGACTGAACCAGCCAGGGGGCTTACACTATAGTAGGGTCCCCCTGTCATAATAAAAGTAAAAATAGCCCCAAACTGGCTAAGAATCAACCAGCCCTGGTTTAAAGCTCAGGGCTCTTCTCCGCATCCTTTGTGGCATTGGATGCGGGGGGTAATTGTGCAAAATGTAAAAAATAATATTGTTCTTTATAGTGAAATTACAGGTCATAGCAAGCCTGCCCCACTTGTAGAACCACAAATGCCAGTATGCCCAGACATTAGGGTTAACACATTCGGTGTGCGCATCCTGTTATTTTTTTTTATATTTTCTTTATAGTGGGACTACAGGTGCCACACTATATTTGGCAGTGACACCAGGATAACAGTAGTACATAAGGACAGCAGAATTAGTTGACCATGCTGTCCCAACACTATTCAAAAACAATACATCTACAAATATAGGGCCTGATTCAGCAGTGCACTTGTTTATCTCAGATTCTTGATTATTGGGATCTGCGCGTGAGCAGGACCCATTCTGCAAGTGTGCAGGATGGGTCCTGCGTGGTCGCATGCAGACCCTTCAATGCCTCTGCCTGATTGACTGGCAGAGGCTGTGCTGGGATCGCAAATGCAGCAGGTGGTGTCATACACCTCCTGCTGCATTTGCATAATAGCAAGGATGGAATTGCAAAGCTGCCTGCGTGCATACATCATATCTATAGCCTGCGTGCAGCTTTGCAATTGCGATCTTTGCTGAATCAAGCCCATAGTGCAGAATGGCATAGCAAAAATGGAGCGCAGAGATGGCATTGCTGCAACTTTGCACCTCTGTGAATGACCTGTACCACACAAAACCTCATTCTTGTGGAATCATACAGCATTTCCAAAGATTGATTACAGCTTAGGCTTGGTGCCTTTTACTTACATCACATTATCATATTCAGTTGCTGGAGTGTTAGGTGTCTAGTCCATGATAATCTATTTTTCCAGTCTGCACTTTATTATAATATTTGATAGAGAAAATGCATGATGATAGGACATGCCACGCAAGCTGTTTGTTATATTTTAACATCAGGGGGTGTCTCCTGTCATTTGTTTTGCTACATGTCTCCTCCCTTTAAGTGTTAATAAGTCCTGTTTACACTCTGACATGTTCGCATTTAAACAATGCACCTGCTCCACCACACCACTCATTATACAGATTCCGTCATAATATAGATGACAGATGGCATGGCAGCTATTCACCCTCCAAAACCGGCAAAGGTGAATGTCTGGCAAACTTTCCACTTTTGAATGTAACAATGTATAAAAGAGCAAGCTATTAAAGGGGAACTGTAAGCGGGATAGCATTCAATGCAATATTACTGGGAAATTAAAGAAAATATATATATACAGTAAATACCTTTAATGGGCCTGATTCAGACTATCATGGTAAGCAGTAACAGCTGTGGTTATTGTCGCAGCTGCTACTGCAAAATTATGCTAATGTCTGCAGGTGGCGTCTGAAGGAAAAAGATTCCTCCTGCCAGCATCCCAGCTCTGATTCCTGCGTCCGAAGACGCAGCATCGGAGCACCATTATGACCAACGGTCATGATGCACGTAGACATCGCCCAAGTCTTTGCTTACTCAGAATGGGTGATGGAACTCCTCAATCGGGACCAAGTAATCTTGATGAGACTACAAAATGGGGGTGGCATGTAGAATGACCTCCGTCAATCATGCTGCGGCTGTGGGGCACTGCGACCAAGATTGCAGATCAGGCTCTGCACATGTGTAGTGTGACCTCTGTGCATGCGCAGATCAATAAACATTGCACTACTGTGATAATCTGAATCAGACTTAACGTGCTATGCAATAATTTAAGTGGAGACCAATGTATGTATCATACTTGCCGACATTCTGGCGAGTATGATACATGCTTCGGGAGGCATGGGCACAATGCCGAGACTACTGGCATTGTAAAGCAGTGGACAGGGCCAAGATGATGGGATTCAGCGCAAATTGCATCATGCTAACCCCCCTCCACTGCGGGTGTGTTTGTGGGGGTGCTGGGGGGTCCTGGGGTTTGCGGGCAACTGGTGGCCAGTCGGGAGACTCTCCAACTTTTCTCGGTGGCCGGAAGCGCCACCCTAATCTTCAAGAGCCCCTTATACTTTTGAGGAGTGCTCCTTATACAGTGCTCCCAGTAGTGGCCCCCCTATGCAGTGCCCCCAGTAGTGCCCCTTATAGAGTGCCCCCAGTAGTTGTCCCCCTATGCAGTGCCCCCAGTAGTGGTTGCCCTATGCAGTGCCCCCAGTAGTGGTCCCCCTATGCAGTGCTCCCAGTAGTGCCCCTTATACAGTGCCACCAGAAGTGGTCCCCCTATGCAGTGCCCCTAGTAGTGCCTCTTATTCAGTGCCCCCAGTAGTGCCCCCCCATGCAGTGCCCCAATAGTGATCCTTACACAGTAACCCCAGTAGTGCCCCTTATACAGTGCCCCTTATACAGAGCCCTCAGTAGTGGTCCCCTCAATGCAGTGCCCCTTATACAGTGCCCCCAGTAGTGTTCTTATTCAGTGCCCTTAGTAGTGGTCCCCCCTATGCAGTGCCCATTGCATATATCACAAAGACACACACAAAACAAAACACAATACTTACCTGACTCCCCGCTGTTGCGCCTGCCGCCGTCCGCTCCTCTGTCCTCCTGCTCGGCACTATGGGAGAGACGTCATGACGTCTCTCCCTTCATCCACTGCGAGAGCCGGAAGGCGGAGCTCATGAGTGAGCTCCAGCCCGGCTCCGGCCGTGTATGCAGCAGCTAATGAGAATCTGTCTGATTCTCATTGGCTGCTAAAACAAAACACAGCCATTGGGTAGAACGAGTGTACTACTTGGCGCCGGTGGTGTTGTGTTTGTTTTACTGGGTAGTACGGCCCGCACTAGTAAAGTCCACACTAAACTAACTAAAACAACGGACCTGGGCTGCGGCCGGTGAGCTACCCCCCAGTCCGTCCAACCCTCACTAGTTACGCCACTGTATATCACACAAAATCAGCAAAAAAAGTAGATTTATTAAAGTTCCATCACAAACAAAGTGTACAAAACGGCAGCAGAGGCCCAACAGCCTGTTCAAACTGCTCCAATGCAGTTTTCGTCAGGGTACATTGGAGCTTTTGAAACAAGTTGTTGGGCCTCTGCTGCCATTTAGTAAATCTACTTTCTTTGCTGATTATCCTGAGCGCGGATCCTGCATTCTTCTCTGAGGAGGGGGTGAGTGTGATACAGTATATACTGTATATAAGTATAATTTGTGCTTAGATAGCCTATCACTTAATTTATTTACCTGTGATTGATTTTGTCATTGGAGTCCAAATGTTCTGTAAATGATTAAATGCCAACAAGGAGTAATAAGGCCAGAGCCTGTGTTTATAACACTATAACACATTGTCCTTCTGTGGGAGGAGGCTTGTTCATATTGGGATGTTTCTATAAACATGTATGTGATTCTTCCATGTGATGACTATCCCGTGACCACTCATCAATATAAGTGCTGTTAAAAATAATCAAGCACCAGAAGACTGTTGTGGAAATATGGTAATTGGCAGTACACACAATAGACAATCAAGGCTACTGCGGGATGTGCTTTGCAATGAACAATCTTTCTTTAACCATTACCTGATGGCCTTTAATAATGGGACCTGTAACCCATTATCATGTCATGCTTTTTGTAATGCTGCATCAAATACAGATGGCATGGGGCGTACGTCAGCAAATAAGGTGTTAATAATATTAGCATTCTTTTGGGGGTGACACAGGAGGGGAAGCAGAAATAAACAAGGAATCCAAAGGTCAGGCTGTATATCAGGTTCCTGGGGGCCATTTGTGGAGATGAGATTTGTATGCAGTCTGTCAGCACAATGAGCGGACATTGCAATCTGTGTCCTAAATAAGCAGCTTCATTTGTAGGATGGCTGGAAATCAGGGATGGTCTAATAGAGGACATGATATGTCAGACACAGGAAGGGAGAGATATTGTTTACAAAATAACTTCAGCTTCAGGGAAAAAAGATTATACGCTATGTTCACATACATATTTGAAAAAGATCTTTTTCCAACAATGTATACACAAAGACACCTGTAGCAAAATGTATTTTAAAAAACATTACACCTCATTCTTTTTATTTGCAAAATGCACAAACAAGCATGGTCCAGTAGAATTAGTGTTGGCTCTAGAAAGTTGGGGGGCCTGAGCCAAATAATTTGTGCCCCATCAACTTACAAGAACAGAATAATGCAATTTCACTGTATGTTGAACAAACTGAAAGAGTACTACATATGTAATAATATAT
This sequence comes from Taudactylus pleione, assembly GCA_031769625.1. Lineage (NCBI taxonomy): Eukaryota > Metazoa > Chordata > Amphibia > Anura > Myobatrachidae > Taudactylus > Taudactylus pleione. Next base: position 5,754,197 of record JAUIMM010000015.1, on the reverse strand, counting down.
TTCTTAATAAAATATAGTATAGTGATGTTTAATAGTCCCTTTCATAAAGCATGAGCAGTGAGACATGTCCAGTAGGACAAATACATCCATGTCATTTGATAACAGTGACAAAATTAAATAACCAACAAATTATCTCTGTTAGTTGCAACACTGGAACATTGCAAATACACTGGATAATGTGGTGTAGAGAACACATGGTGATGGTACTACCATGAGTGCAGGTAGTGTGGCCACTACACTATAGGTTTCAGGAGAGATGAGGGCCTACCCCTCTGAGGACCCCCAGGCATACATGAATGGCACATGCAGATCTCAGCAGGGAGCTTGGGAGGCTATTACAGCATTGCAATTTTGCTAAGGGGCCTGGCAATGCACCCCACAGCAAGTTATGTGAGGACATTCTCTCCATATCTCATGTTCTCACTGCACTGCATGTCACTTATATCAGGTGGCAGGAATGCATGGGATGACCAAAAATCAAATATTGAGCACATCAGAGTCCCCTGCCCCCTATGCCCACCACATTCAGTCAATGAAAAGAGCAAGATGAAAGATGGAGGTTATCTGAATCCCCGAGGGCCAACCGAGGCCACAAAGCTGCCACTTGCCGTGCTACTTTGGTAATGCCGTCCCTGGGTAGGGTATAGAATACTACATATGTTACGTCTAAGATAAAAGATCACATTCATGATCAGTTTTCAAGCACTTTATAAAAGTGACAGATATAGTGGTATTGGTCACAGCAGGAGATGCACCTTGTTTGCATTGTTGCCCTGATTTGCACACGGTTTACAAATAGATTAAACAAAATTGGACTTCTGACAAAGGGGTCTATTCATTATCACTTAGTTTCTACAAATGCAGGCGAAAATTAACATTTTACATTCAATTTAGGGGCCAGTCATCAAAAAGATAAAGCAGGAGCTATTACAGATATCTCCTGCTTAACTTTCGCTCCCTATGTGGCCCACTATCCCCATACACTAGTATGGGGACCTAATTTCATCAAGCTCTGCAAATACAATATTTTCGGAGCTTGACTGCTATCTACAGATGGCATTTGCTCCCGCACACGGCACACACCCCACTACTTCCCTATTGGAAGGAGCCCCAGGTTGTGAAGAGTGATCCTTTCGAATCACTGCTCTGAAAGGAGCAGTGAAACCGTTCGGGGAGACCAATGATGTTTGGATCAGCTGCCTCTGCGTTGGAGCAATGGTGAATGTTAATTATAGGGTTCTGCTCGATAACATAATGAATAGACTCCTTAAATACATTTGTCTTGTTGAAACTTTAACACTTTCTAAGTATCTGAGATGAAAAGTTAAAAGAAGACTGCACAAACTGTTCAGATTAATTAAGAGGAAGTCTTAATGGTGAAACAGACTTTACTAGCCTTGATATTTTTTTTTTTTTAAGTATGGTTTAACTCATTACAAGAAAGCGACATCTGGGATGTCTCTATTGCACTTGTTTTATAGATTGGTTTTATATTTACAAATACACGGAGTTGAGCTGTGACATTTTATAACATGCAACTATAAAAACTGTTTTCCTCTTGCATTTGGTGTGTTTTTTTTATAACTCTGAGTCACATTTAATTGTTTCATTTATTTATTTTATTTTTTTAAATTGAACATTTGTTTTTCAGTAGCTTACAGTAACCTGCATTCTTATGAGAATAATTCCCCCTCTGTGATTAGTTTAGAAAAGCACTGGCGCTTATAACAATGGCCACATCAAACCTTCCATAAAGGTAACTCAGGCTTCCATGCTGTAATACAGCCTCCGGCAGCTCGATTAAACTGGCGACTAGCCATTGTTAAACCACAACGAATTCCAGCCCAAACAAACACCATGCCAAACTCTACTTTTGAGGCTAACCTTTCCATATAATGAGTGTTTGCATGCAACTGGGCTACGTAAATGTGGCTTCTGCTAGCCACAGAGCCATAAAATAATCCTTTAAGAATGAAGGCTGCATCCAGATGACAAGAGATGACTAATGACTCATGTGTAGTTTTGATCAACCAAGTGCTATTAAGTTACTTGTGACATTTCCATACATTATGTATTATATTGTGCATGGATTTTCAATCAGATTTAATTTGGATCAGAGATCAATTGGTTCTATTATGCAATAAGAACAAGGGGTTTCTGGGAAGGGATATACAGTCAGAATTGTTTTATTAATAAAAGTATCACAGCACTGCTCCTGTGACATTGTGCTGCGATTCCCACCATTACGTTGCTTGTGGTAGGGCCATGATGATGTGACTCATGCCCATCTTCCCCTGCAGACTTCACCGGAGAGGGTTGCGCAGTCTCCTTGGATAAGTACAGTATACATGAACAGGTGAACTAGCCACCATCTGGCGAAACACGCGTCCTCGTACCCGGAAGTTCGGCCAGTGTACGGACCTGACTCCAAGAGACCCTAACCCTGAGATCGTATGTTTGCCTGCAGACTGACCGCTGTGTCAGTGCAGACACTGCTTTCCACATTTAGTGGATGACTCAAATTTCAATTTAACTGATTCACACTTGTTTTTTACAATGATCAGCCCACTTTGACCCACTATGTATAGGGAGTTTTAAAAACATTTTTTCTTCCTTATACAATAGGCTGGTTGCATTATCTGCTGAATGGTGATTTCTCCTACGCTCAGCACAAACCCATTATGGATATTTGCACATATTGTGTGTTAGTTTCAACAACATTATAGATTTACGCTTGATCCTTTGCATTTCATTTATCTTTTTCACCTGAGTCGGTCTGTCCAAACAGGAGGACATGTTGTATGCATATTCTTTCTGCATAGCTCAAGCACTTATCTACAAGAGTAATAGAATTGCCTCTGTACCTCTGTACTGTGCTTACCTGGGGGTTCATACTCCCCTATTTCGGACAGATTTACCTACAATCATACCTTACCGGATATGCCCAATCTCATCTGATCTTGGAAGCTATACGGTACGGGCCTGGTTAGTACCTGGATGGGAGACCACCTGGGAATACCAGGTGCTGTAGCTTATATACACACAGGAGGTGGATTGGGAAGGATTGGTACAGCAGAGGGTACACTCTGCACAGTATTTGTATAATTTAATTTCCACACATACAGTGCCTAGAAATGTCAGCAAATTATATTCTGTCTGACATATAATCAGGGTCATTAGGGTATCTGTCTCTCTACGTATGTATACTGATATGATATCTTATTAAATCAATGTAGGGGACCATTTACCCTATACACAATATTTTCGCCACCATATATCAAGGGACATATAATATTACTATGTTGTAATTACCTAATGCAATTAGGGGGCTAATTAAATTTTAAGTACATTTATTAAAAGTTATATTTGATATTTGATGTGGATATTAATTTCAAGAGTGGCCCAGCAAGAAGCCCTTCTTTCTCTTTTTTGTGTTTTTGGTATACTTTGGTCTTTGGGAGCACCACCAATGATAACCGATGTGTTATACTAAATAAATGTTGAATTATTGGTATTTATCAATGTGGTTCTGTGTGGTATCCTTCTCTCTTTGGTTCCAAGTAAGTACATTGTGATATTGTAAATTGTGGGGCTTCTCAATTTATCATACTGCAGTAACAGGAAATTCAAGGCACCCCTAGAGAAAGCAATGATTGTGAAGCAGTGATAACCCCTTTTCTGGTGAAAACTACCAAAAAAGGGGTTACCACCAATGCTGGGAATGCCACTTGCTGGGGACGGCACAGCACCCCTGCAGCAGAGTTTTACAGCACCGCAGTTGAACCACAGCTATGTGGATACAGCACAAAGACTGCATCCCTCTAATGCATTTGGGGCAGTCTCAGGAGCAGGTGCATGTACAATCCAAAAGCCCAGAAGATTAGGTTCGTATCAGGGTGAGTCTCAAAAGCGATTGCACGTGGAATCCAAGAGCCTGTAAGAGAAGGTTCTTAACCCACAATAGAACCTGTGAATGGCCAAAAACCAGGTAGCTGTAGATGGAGTCTTACCAGAACCCCATGAGCGGTAGGGGGGGGAGTGGCTGCCAAAAATATTGTGCCTAGATCTGCCTTTGGTTACCACTGCTTGATAAATATACCCCTTTATATATTGTGTTTTACCATATACATATGTCTAGTCATGGTTATGGAGTGGATAATCAAACAGTCCAAAATACAGACCAGGGACATACTGGTGGTACACTGAAACACTAACATTCATGTCATTTGTTACGATCCTAATAGTGCTTGTTAAATATAGTGTACTATAATGTGTTTGATTATTAAGATGCATTGTCCTTCCTATTACCTCAGCTAGGAGAAGTTTTCCTCAGGATTCAGTGGGAAAGGAATAGACTGTTATTAATACACTACTACACAACAGGAACTCCCAGGCACATGCAAACAGATGCAGAATACCTATAAAGATGTAAAAGTCTGTTAATAAGAACTATTATTTCCTATCAAGAAAACAAATCCTCCTGTGCTCTCGCATTACTGAACCAGCGATACCAAGTCTATAATTCTCATATCAAGTGATCAGCAATATGCATATAAAACACTGGGCCTGATTCAGACCCGTTCGCAAGCATTTGAGCGCTCGCAAGCGGGTTGATGGTGGGTTCTGCGCACACGCAGCGGCCTCACTGCGTGTGCGCAAGCCCCGGAGCGAGAGAGAAATTCTCTCACTCCGTGGGACACTACAAAAGAGGCGGCTGTTGATGTTGTAGGCGTGGCGGGGGGGTAGCTTCACAAACTGAGGCGTTCCCAAGTTAACACCTGCTGTTTGTGGGTGGACCCACTGACATCACCAGTGATGTCAGTGGGAGAGCTTCCGGCTCTAATAGAGCCGGAAGCTCTCTGGGGCTTGAGGCCACGAGACCCTACCACAAGGGTCTCGTCGCAAACCCCGATGGTCGTGATGGTCTTGACCATTGCGACCATTATCCTTGCCGCTCACAAAAGCTCTTTCAGAGCGTCTGTCTCTGAATCAGGCCAACTGTTAGCTGCACAATGTACAAGCACAAAAAAATTATTTCAATTTTTTGTAATTTTTGAAATTTCCAGGAAACTATTGTGACCTAAAAACTAATCAGTTATGTTCTAGAGGAAGTAGAGTAAAGGCTTAAAATAGCTTTTTTTTAACTTTTTTGCTTTTGGGATGCAGACTAGAACTTTGACACAATATAACAAAAAGCTCAAAATCACAATTGAGCGTTTGGCGATTGTTTTGCTGTGTACAAAATCAATTATGCGCTACAGGTATTAATGATGTCAGTAAAGAAAGTCAGGAATTCCCTGTAATGTCTGGAACCTGTTAACAGAAAGCTAGTTACAAAACACGAGGGAGCGTGAATTTTAAGAGCAGCTTGTTAATCTTAAATTTCTTCTTCTTCTTCCTCTTCCTCCTGCTCCTCCTCCTCCTCGGAGCACTACAAAGGCGGGACTACTACTACCGGGGGCACTACAAGGGGTGGGAATACTACTACTGGGGGCACTGCAATGGGGGGTGACTACTGCTAGGGGCACTACAAGGGGGGGACTACTACTAGGGGCACTACAAGGAGAGGGGACTAATACTAGGGGCACTACAAGGGGAGGGGACTACTACTAGGGGCACTGCATAGGGGGGAGGGGACTACTACTAGGGGCACTGCATAGGGGGGAGGGGACTACCACTGGGGCATGCGGGAGTGGGAGGAAGTAATCAGTTGGCAACAGAGGCGGCATGCATTTGTTGAGCGAAGTGTGCGGGCGGGAGTGTGAAGGGAGAGAAAGTCAGAAATGTATGTGGGAGAGGATTTGGTGAGGGCTTGTAGGCGAGTGTAAGAACCTTTAATTGGCATCTGAAGGGGAAGGGAAGCCAGTGTAAGGCTTGAAGGAGAGGGGAAACAGATGTAGAACGTCTGGAGAGGAAGATGAGCCGTACAGCAGCATTGAGAACCGACTGTAGTGGAGAGAGGTGAGAGACTGGGAGGCCAGCTAGGAGAAGGTTACAGTAGTCCAATCTGGAGATGACCAGCGAGTGGATGAGGGTTTTAGTGGCGTCCTGGGTGAGGAAGGGTCTAATCCTGGAGATATTTTTTAGGTGGAAACAACATTTGCGAAAATTAGTGAGATAAATGCAGGTGCCAGGAAAGGTGCTGGGAAGTGTGTATGGATGTAAAAATGGACTTGTGTAGTTTCTTGTCAGCAGTATTGTTATATATATATATATATATATATATATATATATATATATATATATATATATTGTATTGTAAAATATTTTAAACTATAATCAATTATTCTGTGCTAACTGCCTCCTGACTTTCCTTTATTATCATTCTGGTGGTGTAAAAAGAAAAATGAATTCATATATATATATATATATATATCACATGACAAGATATCATAGCGTAAATGAAAAAAAAGTCCATAGGTACTAAAGTAGTGGTGACAGTCTTGAAGCCGCACGCAATGCAACACCCCTCTTTATCCTTCCAGAAGGACAGCATAAGATATCTACAAGGCAAAAACACAAACAGGGAGCGCAGATAGTGTAGTATTGTCAATATTAAAAGCTTTTACTTAATACCATTGCACGTACATCATAAGAAATAACATCAGCTTATCAGCAGTTTACAAACAGCTCTAACTCCGAATAGCACTCGTGGCACCGCGTATCTCCAACACGGACCTCCTTGAAAAGTTTGTTTGTTTGTTGGCGAATATCTTCCACAGCTTTCAAGGTAAAGCTGCCAAATCTTACATAGTTATTTAGTATTGAAAAAGTAAGCTATTAGAGCACATATCGACAATGCGACAAAGCGACAGAGTAACAAATCTTATATATAAACTTCATTGGTCTGTTTGCTTGTCTGTCTGGTTATGCATTCGGACACCCCTGCACTGATTGGGATGAAACCAATGCGAGGTAGTCCAGATAGATCCTGGCCAGGTTTTAGGGGAATTAGGGTCCTTGTCGAACCTTCGGTTTGTGTACGCTGGGCAGAACTTTGATCTGCAGAGCCTTTTTTGAGCCTTCCACTGAATGGATTTGGACGAAAACTTCACAGAGGAGTGGCAATTGGTTGCGGAAGAAATACTATGGGTTTGATGTCCCGGTTGGATCTCCTGTTGGATACGCTGGGCAGAACTTTGATCCGGGAAGCTTGTTCTGGGCCTTCCATGGGATGAATTTGGATGAAAACTTCACAGAGGGATGGTAATTGGTCTGGGATGTCTAATGGAGTGGTTGGGGTCCCAGTCGGATCTCACAGCAGAGTGCACAGGGCAGTACTTTGACCCAGGGAGCCTGTTCTGGGCCTTACACTGGATGGACTTAGACACATCACATACTAAAACTTAACAACTTGAAGATTTAAACCACAGCAATTCCGGCTACTTCAGCTAGTGTATATATATATATTTATTTATATATAAATATATACATATATATATAAAATATCCAAGGATTCGGCACTTCCTGCACAAAACAATAGCTTTACTCCGTTGCCAGCAACAGCATAGTTAAATGCTATGATACACAGACAGGATAGATGCGGCACTCAGGGGTTTCAATAAATCACACAATACCAATTTTCCTGGGGTCAACGTTTCAATAACTGTGCATTTTCATCAGGACAAGGAATAAACATAAAACTCACCATTAAATAAGTGCTCCCCTCCACCAAGCCAGTGCGCTGCCTCCCGCAGGTCCCATCAGAAGGTGCGCTGCTAATGAAGTCACCAAGATAATGTGTCTATAGGTTACACACAAATATATATATATATATGTGTATATATTGTGATAGCACAGGGGTAATTAGTTTGGTAGAGTGTCAGAGGTGCAGTGTTAGAGTCCACACATAGCATTTCAGGTTATAAATAAAAGAAAACTTCTTTGCCCCTGACTGACCTTGGGCAAGTCTGCAAACAAGGTCAAAAGTCTCTCTCTGCTTCCTGCAGAGTCTATTACAGGCTCCGGCCTGGCTTCCACACAAAGTTTCTCTTGTGGTCCTCCCTGCCTCCTGCAAGTATGGACACTGGTTTCATTAGCCTACAGCTTAGTTGCTGTTACCTCACACAGTCTGAGAGTTTTGTGGTCCTTCCTGCCTCCTACAGGTCTGGACTCGGGCCCCCTGGCCCCCCAATGGCTTGGCTTAGCTTCACTGGGCTCTCTGGCTGCCTCACTCACACCTAGACTGTCTCCAATGGCTGCCTGACTGGTCTGCTTTCTCATCAGCCCACACCTGGACTCTCTCCACAAGGCAGCCCCTAGGTATGGCAAAACTTAGTTTAACTACCCTGTGTGGGCGGACCACACCAGCCCCACACATAATTCATGGCTCACTATTGCCTTCTCTGGTGATCCTGTCACATAATATATATTTTATATAAATATATATATTATATATAAAATATGTATATAAATACAGTATCTATTGTCCCTTATAATGCCTAAGTTTTTTCTCTCTCTCTTTCTCTCTCATCCTGTCTCCTTTCCTCTTCTGTTCTTTATCAGTGCTCCCCCACTCTTTCTTTAGCTCTCTCTCCCTCTTACTCCACTCTCTTTTTCCCCTTCTCACTTACTTGCCCCTGAGGGGCTGAGGATGGTGATGATGGCTGAGGAAGATGATGGGTGCTGAGGATGGTGAAGCGGGCTGAGGATGGCGGAGGCTAAAGAAGGTGATGGGGGCTGAGGAAGGTGTTGGGGGCTGAGGATGGTAATGAGAGGCTGAGGGTTGACAAGGATGATGGGACTGAGGGCTGACAAAGGTGATGACGGGCTGAGGACTGTGGCTGGCTGCAGACATTCTCCCTCTTACCACTGAGGCAACCACAGCACTGTCAACAAGAAGACCTTGGAAAAGCGGTCAGACAAGAACTACAGATTGCATCGCTAGTGACAGAGAGACAGTGTGGTAAGTCATAGTGTATTTTTACTTTATTTAAAGTCTTGCATATCTTTCAGTTAATATTATCATGCTTCACATATTACACATGCAGAGGAGGGATGTGTGGGTGCGGTGTCAAAGGTGGTGGGATTGGGAGTGGTGGTGAGGAGGTGTGGTCCCCAAAGAGATCAGTGTATGGGGCCCCAAGATTTCTGTTGCCGGTCCTGGGTGGAACTCTAAAATGAGGGTGCAGGTACAAAAATGTATTTGCTCTCTCATATGAAAAAAGAACACAATAACAAAGAGATAACCAAAGTCAGAGAGTGTGGGGAGCATCAGAGCATAGTGTGAATCAACTGTTGAATTAAAATTAATATAAACTAGAGTAACCAACTTAGGCCCTCATTCAGAGCCGCTCGTTAGCGGCAGTACGCTCGTTCCGAGCGATGTTCGCACATCTGCGCATGCGTACGGTTTTTAGTACGCATGTGCGATCCAGTCAGTGCGGCCGAAAATCGTTTGTACGCTATATAGCGAGTGCCTGCTATTTTGAGTGACAGAATGAGGCGTATGTGGGTGGTAACGGGAAGGTGCTTGAAAACGGGGGAGTGGAATTCGAACGCAGGCGTGCTTAAAGGTCAAAACGGGCGTTTTAAGGGTGTGCATAATTAATCCAGCAGCGTCATTGACCACGTCACTTGGTTTTTTTAAACTCAGAACTGCTCGCAAAATAGCGGTTGAAACAACCAACCACAAGAATATCGAGCAGTTCATACGCTGTACGATGTACTCGATTAATCTAATAAATAGCGGACATGACGTATGGTGCGAGCGGCAAGGGGGCGTTTTTATCAAATAAACGAGCGTATGTTTTGCTCGCTCGTTCAGACTTAGAGGTGTGAACAGACTGCAATGTGCGAACGGATCATTTGAATAGCCACCCCTTGTTTTTGAACGAACGACCGCAAATAGCGAACGGCTCTGAATGAGGGCCTTAGTTATGGAGGATATTATGGATATTCATTACTGAGGAAATTATGGTGATAATGAGTCCGTAATTTGAGGGTATTTGTCATAAAGAGTTCTGCTACATATAGTGGAACAACCACATTGGGCAACAAAACCTTTACATTGTGACAGCAGTCTTAAAAATAACCATTAATCTCCTCTACCAAAAAGTGTAGGGCACCACAGTTCACACATTGCAGTTCCATAGGTCCTAAAAAATAGTATTGGGGCATATATGTAATGTCCAATGCAAGCGGCGTATCAGTTGATCTTGTTATATGTTGTTTAAGATCCTTGAATTGCACATTCTGGACAACCTGTAAAGGTTCCACTACTTCGACATCCTTGAGGCTGGCCTCTAGGCATTTTTGGTGTAAACAATGCGAGGTGAGCTGAAAAATAAAATAACAGCAGTTGTGATTGAGGTCCTCGCAAGATGTGCTGATATACTGTATGTGGCTGAAAGTAATTGTCACAGGTTCCAGACTACCCAGCAGGTCACATGTTCCAGGTCACTCAGCAGATGCAAAGGGAGAGTTCACCAACTGTCACATTTTCCAGAGCACAATATAAATGTATGGCATTGTAAATGGCAGGTGGATATTTTGCCATCTAACTCCGAAACGAAGCAACCAATTACAAAACCAATATTTTTTGCAAATCTACAGACAAATACCTTTAATTTGGTATATGTTTAGACAATGGTATCATAGAAATAGGTCACTCATAAAAGTCGTCCTTCTGCTATTAATATATAGATTTAAGTTTATTTCACATCTTATAAATGACCGAACTATTAACATGCAGCGCCATGCTTTCCCTTCCCTCCTGTTTCAGAGTAGTATGCAATGCTGATATATTCACAGTTGAGCGATTGCCGGCAATCTGCACATGCGCTAAGTCAAACTGCGCAAGCATCAAGGTGCATTACAGTAGTCGCTTGTAGCGACCATTTACTCGCAGTGTTATTGACAGTCAGGGAGCAGGAAGTAATGGAGTGGCAGCAAAGAACTCAGGCGTGACTGTTTTTGTGGTGTGTCACAGCCTGCATCTGCAATCACATATGCAGGGAAATTTCCTGCGGCCATTTTGAATAGCCATAGGGTTACTCAGAACTGTGATAATCGAATGTTCTGCGACTGATGCTGTGTCCTTGTACACAAATGCTTGGATTTGTAAATCCACCGATGGGTGTCTCAAAACAATCGTCGGCATCTGCGACATTTGCATATGTTCACACAGCAGCTGCATACACAGACGCAGCAGTGGCAACATTAGCATACAAATCTGAATCAGGCCCTGTGATTGACAATCTTCTATATCTTACATCATTGAGAGGCATGCCACTGATAGCGAGAGGCAGGGGCATTTCTAGAAAGGAGGGGGCCTGTGTAAAGTCTCCGTCACGGGCCCCCTCCTCTCCGTCCGGAATCCGGCTGCACACTGAACAGTGTGCTGCCAGCGCCGCACTTATAGACCTGGGCACTAGAGTGTGCCCAGAGTCTATAGCGCATGCACAGGTCACTGGGAAAATGGCCACGGCGGCCATTTTCCCTGTGCTCCGCATGCACAAACGACGGGAAAATGGCTGTTTTTTACAGGTGCAGACACCGGAGCCACCGTGGGACTCCAGAGGGGTAAGTATAATATGGGTGCACCCTGCCCCATTATAAATACGTCAGAGGTATGAGGGAGAAAATACTGTTATGCTGGGAGCAACTTCAGACTCTTGCTGTCATCATTACAGTGATGCAACATTACTTTCATACATCTTTCATACATCTATGATTATCGTCCCATTGATAGTAAATATCATCTTGTATTTTTGGCTAGCTTGAAGATAGATTTGTTTATATGAAAATAAAATAAATGGAAGACATATTTATATAGAAGAGAAAATGATGCTATAGACGTGCTACATAATAACATGCATTGAAAATGAAACATAATGGTGCGTATGAAAGGCAGTATTACTAGTGTGATTATCTTTCACATCTCACATGAGATTATTATTTATACCATTCAAGGCTGCTCTCAGAAAGGTAGGAAGTTCTACTGTTTCAACACAGAATGAGTGAGGATGGAAACTGGAGTATCTATAATTAGAAATAGGAACAGTAGGAGTGGGTGGAACAATGGCTACATTTCCAACATGCGCAAGTCAGATTAAGGAACTACTAATATTCAGTTATATTTGGTTATCTTTAGATATTTGAGAGAGACAATTGAAAAGGATGTGCTTGTGCAGTGTTACCTCCCTTCCCCAGTGCAGGTGTTATAAGAAGTATCTCATTCAGTTAGAATAAAATAGATTATAATCACCAAGTGCCTCCTGCCTTATGATCTACTCGTGCTAACACCTCATGGATAATACTTCTCTAGAAGGATAAGAACAAATTAATCAATTCAAAAAAGGATCATTGGAATGCTATAGGGGGAATATTTATAATAAATAAATAGGTACCATTTGTTATTCTAATAAACTAGGGGGCACTACTATTCTAAATAATAAGGGGGCAGTAATAGCTATTCTAGTAAATAAATGGGCACCATTAGTTAGTCTAATAAACTTCCTTCCAGGGTTGGCATTGAATGAGTTATGTACAGTAAGTGTCTTCCAGCAACTCAGCAGCGCTTTAGATAGCAAGAGAGCCTGCTGTTTACTTGTGGATGGTCACACTGATAACTAGGGATCTAATAGAAAGGCTGGTTGCAAGGTTTATTTAATAAAGCAGTAAAAGAATAGTAATATTTATCAAAGTGGAAAAAAAATATTTGTCAAATCTGTTTCCCTTGTAAACTTACCTTGGTGTTTCTAAACCTAATCACAATATTTATTGAAATTGCTTGAGGAACACGGCAACAGTGGGGTGGACTGATTAATATTATTATTATTTTAACATGTGGTATATAAATTAAATAAACAGGTACCATTTGTTATTCTAATAAACAAGGGGGCACTATTATTCTAACAAATAAGGGGGTACTAATAGCTATTCTAGTAAATAAATGGGCATTATTAGTTAGTCTAATAAACAATGGGGCACTATTATTCTAACAAATAAGGGGACACTAAATGCTATACTAATAAATAAATGGGCCTCACTAGTTAGTCTAATAAACAAGGGGACACTATTAATTATTCTAACAAATAAGGGGGCATTCTTAGTTATTCAAATAAATAGATGGACACTAATAGTTATAGAAATGAATAAGGGGGCACTATTTTTAACTATAATGCCTATTTATATTCTTTCTCTTTGGTACTCATAGGCCAGGCGTATCAGGAGGAGAAGCTGTCAGGTTGATAGAATATATATATATATATATATATATACATATATAAACAACAGCCTAGGCTCGGCACTCCTCCTCAAATGAATACTCCGGGTGCCCTCCTCAATAATGTAATAGTAAGCAATCGGGAAATGGTGGCACTCCACAGAAACACACACGTTTAAAGCTGGGTCCGAGGACCAGATTACTTCAACGTTTCAGTCTTAGATGAAAGCTTTAAAAGTTTGAGTTTCTGTGGAGTGTTGCCGTTCCCCAAATGCTTTCTATATATATATATATATATATATATATATATATATATATATATATATATATATATCCTTGATGATGGAGCAATAAAAGGCTCTAAAATGTTGGTAATATACCCCTGAGTTGAGACGTTTTTTCTTACCTGAGTGCCACCGATTTGGATTGTATATCGGGACCGGCTGGAGTTGGTCTCTGACGGAGGGCACCAGGGACTGTTTGTTTGGGAGTGCCACTTGATATGCATCTTACATATATATATGACCTTGATGATGGAGCAATAAAAGGCTCTAAAATGTTGGTAATATACCCCTGAGTTGAGATGTTTTTTCTTACCTGAGTGCCACCGATTTGGATTGTATATTGGGACCGGCTGGAGTTGGTCTCTGACGGAGGGCACCAGGGACTGTTTGTTTGGGAGTGCCACTTGATATGCATCTTACATATATATATATATATATGTATACGAGGGCTGATTGCTGAAAAGTAATGAGACTGCCTCTGTTTTCTGTCCCATAGGTAGATGTGGCAATGCTGGCTATTGTGAAGCTCATGCATCGATATGTCTGAACCTGCGATTGGACTGCCATAGTCTTCTTTGTGTGGTTACAGCGAGTGGAAGATCTTTGTATGTTTTGTCATGGCGGATGAGGAAGACATGTCTGTCAGATTACCTTGTTTATTAGACTAACTAATAATGCCCATTTGTTACTAGAATAGCTATTAGTGCCCCTCTTATTTGTTAGAATAATAGTGCCCCCTTGTTTATTAGACTAACTAATAATGTCCATTTATTTACTAGAATAGCTATTAGTGCCCCCCTTATTTGTTAGAATAATAGTGCCCCATTGTTTATTAGACTAACTAATAATGCCCATTTATTTACTAGAATAGCTATTAGTACCCCCTTATTTGTTAGAATAATAGTGCCCCCTTGTTTATTAGAATAACAAAAGGTACCTGTTTATTTAATTTATATACCACATGCTAAAATAATAATAATATTAATCAGTCCACCCCACTGTTGCCGTGTTCCTCAAGCAATTTCAATAAATATTGCGATTAGGTTTAGAAACACCAAGGTAAGTTTACAAGGGAAACAGATTTGACAAATATTTTTTTCCCACTTTGATAAATATTACTATTCTTTTACTGCTTTATTAAATAAACCTTGCAACCAGCCTTTCTATTAGATCCCTAGTTATCAGTGTGACCATCCACAAGTAAACAGCAGGCTCTCTTGCTATCTAAAGCGCTGCTGAGTTGCTGGAAGACACTTACTGTACATAACTCATTCAATGCCAACCCTGGAAGGAAGTTTATCATTTTATTTAGAGTAACCTCCCACACAAAGTGATCAGAGCCTGATCATCATTTGACAAAAATAAAGTAGACATTGCCTTCTGAGAGACATGCTGCTAGAATAACCAAAGAAAGCGACGTGGCAATGAGACATGCTTAACACTTGCTGCTTGAGTCACACACAGTGAAGCGATTCTGGAACATGCAGGAAGAGCAGCTCAGCTCTCACATAGTGTGAATAGCATGGTGCTATTTTTGTTATTATGTTTATATGTAATGTATAAACCTGATGCCCAATTATTTCTATTAATTTGTAGTGCAGTTCAGTAGTGCCAAGTTTTTTTGTTACAGAAGGGGTTTAACAAGGCTCTCATTTCAATGACGTGGGATAAATGTAGAAAGAAGTTGGAAGAGGCTGTCATTTATTTCTTTAAATTAAATTTGACCCTCCTGCTGTTGGCAATGGACTTTTCTTCCAATTTAGGTTATGTACAGACGGAAGTAAAAAAAAGAAAAAACTGTAGGGAATTTATTTTATTGTCTTCTGTCATATGCAGAATCTTGCAGAATGAGGCCATGCGCCCATACCATGGTTATCTATAAACATTTTCATTTAATCTATATAAGGTGAGATTTGGGGAACTTTAAGAGCACATCAGAAACATCAAAGCACATTAAATAAACTACTTCTTCTGGATGTAGCATTCTAGTTACCATTTTGTCAGTGACTAAAAGGTGCTATGTACCCAGTACAAACTACAAGATGGGTCTCGCTCACCCTGTTATTCTCCATGACCATCAGGCCTTCATCAAATAAACTGACAGATTCCCCAATGTGCTTTGCTGGTGTTGAGATTTTGCATATGCTCTAAACACGGTATCCTCCATCCTATTGTACAACTCATTGCGGACCACTGACTGGACCCACTTGGCTTTGGATATACTAGAAATGGATGTAGGGGTGTAACACACGTCAGTGTAAACCATAGCAAACGTTAAGAGGGCTGTGACAATATGTGTCCATCTGCTGTGGTGGTCCACACTCTGCTCTACTGAGCAAGCTCAGGGGTTGGTGCATCACTTTTCATTTTTGGAAATAAATTAGGCTTCACGGCCCATATGCCAGTTACTGCACATGCTCAGAAGACCAAAGCTGGCGGCCTCCACAGCAGATAGACCAGTAAGGGTGCTAGCACCAGTGGGCTTCATAGAAACCACATTGATTGCTCAATTGGCAGTACTGATGTCAAGGGAGGTGTGGCAAAAACTAGAGGGACTGGTTGTGGACAGGGGAGGGGTGACTAGTACAAATGTCAAAAATGGTAAGTACAGATTGGTCCTGAGTGGGGGAGAGTGACTGCACAGACTAAAAGTTTCCTAATGGCCTGTGCAGTTATACCCCTAAGCTGGCCATCACGCCTGTAACACTGCATATTGCTAAAGCTGCTAGTATGGAGGGGCTCAGCATTCACACACCACTAGACTGCATATTCCGCACCAGTTATCGGCAAAAGGGGGAGGGTGGGGAGGAAAGGCTGCATCAGGTCAGGCTCAACAGTCCAGGTGGGTGATGAATATAGAAGCAGGATAAGAAAAATGGTCATTAATAATGCAATTAAATAATTGTAATAGAATAATCATTAACTATATAAATTAATTAATTATATAAAAAACATAAAATAAGCAATTTTGTTTTAGGAATAACAGTAGAATAAATATATTTCTAAAAAATAAATATATGTAGGATGTAATAGTAAAAAGAATGGGGGAGATTCATATACAGTAAGAAAGTATATACAGTGCAGTGAATAATGTGATGAGTAATAATGTAAGAAAAAAATAGAAGAATATAATGAATTAACATGGGTATGTGGGATGATATTGCTAAGTGGTTGTGAGTGTTTTATGTAACAAATAAATGTTTGGGAGTGGGTTAATGAACAGAAGTGGATGTGAGGGAGCAGGGTAAAGAAAGTACTAAGGTCAATGGGATACATGAGAATAAAATAGTAAAATATGTTATATTTGATGTAATAGATTTCACCATTTGTAGATAACAGCTAAATGAGTATGATAATGAAAACAAATTAATTCACTATTGTATTTGAGGAAAAAGAAGAGATATGGCAGAATAAAGAACGGGACTAAAAAAATACATTTGTGTTAGTGTGGTATATCCATAATAATAGATTTATGTGAATGAAAAAAGGGATATTATGTGGGAAATGGAAACATATATATGAAAACAAATGTATTAAGAAGAATAATATAATAAATATGTAAGAAATGCAACTGGTAATGCAGTAAGTTGATGTTATTCTGTCAGTATTATGCATTAAAATGCCTATTTACATATATACCTTCTATATACCAACAATTTAATAACTGTACTATAACAATAATTTAATTGTGTAATTAACTGCAATGTTTACCATCCAGGGGCAGAACTATGGGAGACAATGGAGGCACCTGCCGCCGGGCTCCAGCTGTGAAGGGGCACCTCCTCAATTGTCCACAACATATTCACCCCACTCAGGGCTGTAACTACGTACCCGGAGTATACCGTAACAGCCGCCCAATACATGGCACCTCTTCCCGGCACCTGAGAAGCCACCATACACTAGTGGAGAGCTCCATGTCAGACCATCAGCTGCTGCCTTCATCTATCTATAGCCTGTATGCATGCTAACTGCTACATTACAGTGTCAGCAGCTGTGACATCTGGCATGAACTTACGCCACTGTTACCATCCACTGGCCCCAAAATATGTTTGCCATACTGCTTTAGACTTACTGTAAATGTCCACGCTCAAAAGGTCAGGGATGAATCCACACCATACATGCCTACCCTCCCGGTTTTCGCGGGAGGCTCCCGATTTTTCGGGTAACCCCCCGCACCCCTGGAAGGGTAAGCATTTCTCCCGCATTCTGCCCACTTCCTAGTGAAGTGGGCAGAATGAGGAGAATAGCCGCGACGATCGCGGGTCTCCGTGTAGGGGGCGGGGCTTAAAACATGATTCTACGCGAATCATGTCATTTGGCCCCGCCCCCTATGCAAATTCTAGCCTATCGCGGCAATTTTATCATGAGGGGGCGGGGCTTAATGAGGTGAATCGTCAGGCCCCGCCCCCATCACCCCCCTCCTGCTTTTCTTACCTGGGCTTCTCCCGGGAAGAAATCTGAAAAGGTAGGCAACTCTGATCCACACTAGACAAAACTACAGTCCATATATTAATCATAAATATACCAACATAATAATTGTTTTCATTTAAACAAATCTTGCACAGTCTTGGGTTGGCGGTGCTCCCAAATATTAAGTATTCAAACTCTATTTCTTTTTTTGCAGAGAGAAGCAAAAAACAAAAAAACAAAAATGGCTTTTTGAAGCACACTTAATGCATTGAGTAATAATTGTAATTATTACATTTATTACTCAATGCATTAAGTGTGCCCCAAAAAGCAATTTTTGTCTTTTGTTTTTTTGCTTCTCTCTGCAAAAAAAGAACTAGAGTTTGAAATGTCCACGCACACCTGGTTTTGTCAGAGGTCTTGCTCTGACAGGACCAATGGCTGGGTCTTGCCCTGCGTAAGCTGCTAGTGGAAGATGGGCACTATATGGGTCTCCACTCACTACTGTATCCAAATCCTACATACCTTGTATAAAGAACACATAATCCAACACTAGAGAGAACTAGCTGATTAAGAGCGGAATGCAGAATAGTCAATAATGCAGTGAAACCCCCGTAAATGCTGTTTTCGGGGGTTTGCATGTATTTCTCATATTTATCAAGCCCCTGAATGCAATATATTCCGGGGCTTTGATGCGGTGGGCAGCGCCATCTTCAGATGGCGTTGCCCAATATAAGCCTATGGGCTTCTCTTCGCCGCCTCCCCATGCACCGCGCGTTCTCCTTTCCACCTGCAGAAAGATGCCAGTTGGACTACTGGGCCCTTCAGTCGCAAAGGACAGCTCTTACCGAGAGAGCTGTCCTTTGTGATTTTCTTCATGCATCCTGGCATAATTAACGCCAGCGTGCATGCGAATGGTGGCACCCTATTACATTTGGTCCCATGTGTGCCTCTATAATGCCTATAAAATAAATTTATTCTAATATGCTACCAAACAAAAGACCTATCTGCCCTGAAAGAAACCAAGATAAAACTTCCTTATGAGGACTAAGAAATAATAAAAAGTTATACTCTTTTGAATTGATGCACCCCAAAATGTAAACTTTAGTCTGATCATGAAGGCGTCCACTTGCCAGTAATATGTTCTCCAAGCTGCAGCCAGCACACATGTTATGGAATCATTCTAGCCTTTCTTTGTCCTGGGCAGTATTAATAAATGCAGTGGCATTGACCTCTATCAGTGTCAAAGAAAAGTCATTATTATGCCAGACTTTTAAACTCCAAAGGCTTATTATAAAGCTATTTTTAATAAAATTAAAGTGAAAGCAGATCTTTGATAATAAATCAATTTGTATTTAATAATAAAGAGCAGATGTGAGGACATTGTATTTTCATTGTTCTTTCTGTTCCTCAGATTGTACTTATAAGTAATGTCTGAGCACTAACGATGCACTGAACTGGTGTAAGGCATATTTACAAAAGATACTAGTTCATTCTCACTTGCTTCTTAGTAGGGTCTGAAGAATTTTACTCATATTCTGTATATTTACTACAATTACCTAGCCATATAAATATGGGGATTACCCAGGACCATCCTAGGACCATCGTAGGATCAGAATTTGCTCAATTTTAAATGTTGAGAATGTAAAAACTGGGGATCGTTCAGTGGCAGGGAAAAAAAAATATTGTTAAAATATATATATATAACTGGGTCCAGCTTGGCTCACAATAAAAACAGCAACAACTCCAACAAGAAAAAGATCTTACAACATGAGAAAATGCATGATATTAAGACCATGAGTTACATCTAATGAATTATGAATTTATAACCAAGGATGTAATTAAATATGTAAAACTTGAGGCTCAGACCCAATGCCTTTATAATGTGGTTACTAAAATCATTTCCCCCCAAGTTTTGATTCTGCATCTAGCAAAACTTTTAAGCATACTTGCCTACTTTTAAAAAAGCATTTCAGGGAGATTGTGAAAGGAACACATATGAGCGCGGTGGCAAAGTGGAAGTGTACTGCTATATCTGAGAGTCGTGTCATAAAATGACTTACATCCAAATGCAAATGAGCCCCAAAGCAGTTAGTAAGATCTACTTGTTGATGAAAACAGACTCATACTTTTCAGAAAATGCTTGTTGCCATAGGATCATTGCAAACTTATCTAGTTTTGAAAAAGCATTTCAGGGAGATTGTGAAAGCAACATCTATGAGCGTGGTGGTAAAGTGGGCGTGTACTGCCAAATGTAAATGAGCCCCAAAACAATTAGTGAGATCTATTTGTTGATGAAAACTCACTGATACTTTTCAGGGCTTGTTCATGTATTGTGTTTTACAAGGGGTTCCATATAAGTGGCCACATGAAAGCTTATATGAAAATGCATGTAGCCATAGGGATCATTGTGCCTTATAATCAAGGCAGGGAAATAGCACTGATTATTAGAGATGTGTGGTTCGGTCTTACTCGGATTTACTCGGATATGTTCGGATCTCAAAAACTGCATCATATTGGCTATCCGGCTGTAACGTGTTTTGGATAGCCAATAAGATAAATCCGAGCTAATCCAAACTTGCGATAATTTGGCAATAAGAACCGAATAAAACCGAACCCGCACATCTTTACTGATTATACCATTTGAATTAGAGATGCGCGGGTATATAGTATCAGCCTATATGGACAATATAACATTCATCATTACTAATAAGGTTAAAGTATTGTTTAACGGGGTGAAATCCATGGAAGACTTACATCTGTCTTCTGACTAGAAGTGAATGGAGTGCTACATGTGCACATATTCCATCCAATCATTGACTGAACAATTATGGGGCTCATTTCAATTGGTTTGTAATCTTCTATGTTGTATTTGGGTGTTACTTTTGCTTCAACTTACTGAACCTTCTTTGTAGTTAATTTCCTTGTTGTTTAATAAAAATCAAAGATTTTCATATAACAAACTAGGACCTGATTTAATAACAAGTGATATTTTTCTTATGACTCGGTACTAATCTTAAATTGTGCTCCAACCAATCAGCTCCTACCTGTCATTTTACAGGTTGTGTCTGAAAGAATGACAGTTAGGAGCTGATTGGTTGGAGCACCATTTAAAATTAGTAATGAGTCATAACAAGCATATCACTTCGACCCAGGAATTTACCAGGAATTTAGGGCCTGATTCAGAGCCGGACGCAATTAGCGCTCGCTCGTCCAGAAAATAGGGGTGGCTATTCAAATGAACCGTTCGCTGTTTGCGGTCTGTTGACGCCTCTTGTTCTGAACGAGCGAACAAAACTTGGTCGTTTTTTGGGAAACTACGCCCCCTGGCCGCTCGCATCCTACGTCATGTCCGCTATTTATTAGATTAATCGAGTACATCGACCAGGGTATGAACTGCTCGCTATTCTTGGGGTTGGTTTTTGCTACCACAATTTTGCAAGCAGTTCTGGCTATAAAATAACCCAGTGACGTGGTCAATGATGCTGCTGTTTTAATTATGCACACCCATAAAACGCCCGTTTTGACCTTTAAGCATGCCTGCGATCGGATCTCCACTCCCCGTTTTCAAGCACCTTCCC
Organism: Taudactylus pleione; assembly: GCA_031769625.1. NCBI lineage: Eukaryota > Metazoa > Chordata > Amphibia > Anura > Myobatrachidae > Taudactylus > Taudactylus pleione. Next base: position 5,732,757 of record JAUIMM010000015.1, on the reverse strand, counting down.
CTGTTACCACCCACATACGCCTCATTCTGTCACTCAAAATAGCAGGCATTCGCTATTTTGCGAGCACACGATTTTCGGCCGCACTGACTGGTTCGCGCATGCGTATTACGATCCGTACGCATGTGCAGTTGGGCAAACATCGCTCGGAGCGAACGAGCGGCCGCTTACGAGTGGCTCTGAATCAGGCCCTTAGTCCCAGGTTGACCCTTTCAGACAGAACAAATATATGTGTAAATCAGCAAATTACTGGGTTTAATTTTTTGACCCGGTAATTTGCTCTTCTGTCTGAAGGGGGTACAGACAGAGAATGGCAAAAAAAACCCGAAATAAGGTAGAATGACAGCAAACAACATCTTGGGGGAGGAAGTTTTGCATTGATAAATATGACAACTGTAAAATCATCCAAAATGACAACAAATCGATGATTAATAAATTCCACTTCCTTGCCATGACATCTTCATAAACTTACATCTATCAACGTAAACATGCTAAATGTTAGTCAAATATAAAGCTGCTCTAATTAGGATACATTCAAATATTCAATCATAATAAAAACAGTCAATATTAAAATCTCAGACATAAACTTGTTTTAATATTTTTGTATGTCAATGAGATTTTTGTTAAAACTCAATAAATTCTAGATTTACGGTGATTTATAGGATGCAAGTTGTTACAATTATGTGGCAGGTTCAAAATCCACCCATTGCTAGCAGCTTGGGCATTGCGAAGAGTGGTACGTTTTAAAAAGTATGCCTCCCCACCCCTTTTTGTCCAATTAGCCTAGAATAATCAGAATTAGGTTCCCTTGGAAGGTCCTGATTGGCTGTGTATTGTCTTGAATATAATACATAATCCATTTTTTTAACGCATTTCATTGCCGGCACTCTTTAAAGCAATTTGCCGCAGTCAAGACATCTGTTTTATTTTTTGCTTTTGTTTATTTCCCAAATGATTATGTGTGATCAAGACAGGAACAAGTGTACAGTAAAGGGAAGTATACAGTTTGGAAATTTTTAACCAAAAGGGAGCAAAAGTTAGCAATTCAATATATATGCTGGCACTGTCATTTTAAGGGCACATTTAAATTCTTTATTTTATTGGGGGAACTTTTCTTTTTAATGTGTTTTATTTTACAAATAAAGTTACAAAAATATCATTTTAATTATTAAGATGGCACAATACTATTTTATTATCCTGTTATCCAAAGCCTAAAGAGCGTCAGGATGGGCCCAATGCTATTTAGTTCTGGGACAGCCATCTCTAGGAGGGCGCAAACATTCCCCATGATTCCCAAGCCACCAGCAGCTTGGTTTTACACCCGTCAAATCAAAGGGTATTGAATCCATTGATTTGGAGACCAAAATAATCAGGACACACATTTTCCCCCTCAATAATACATGCCAGATAGTTGTGATTGCAGGTATCTTGCCAGTAAGGGATGCCAGTGACCTCTACTTTTAGGTGTTTTTGTCCAGCATGTTTCTGGCAATTTTTAATTTCATCGTTTATTACATCCCATAGCTTGAACTATGAACTTTAAATAAATTGTGATGGTAATGTGACAAAGTTATACATTGTTTAGAATGATGGCTTTGAGACAAGTGTTACTCTTTTATATACGGCTACTTGCAACTTGCCAAAAATCACCATTACATTCTGGACTTTGTTTTGCTTGGTCCTCTTATAACTCTGACTAATAAATACCAATGTTAAAATCTAAATTAATTAAGATTACACCTACTGAGTTTTATGCCAGATTAATAATTTGATATACAGCTAGCATTCCATGAACATGCTAATTATGTTCAGTTGTTGAAAGGAATGCTTGAAGCAAATTAATAGAGATTGTATTCATTTCTTTTATACCAAAATAGTATATTCAGCCTTTCAAGTTACCTTCGTGGCTTATTTATTTACATCATTTGTGTTCTCCATTTATCATATAAATATTATAATTTTTATTATAAAGTACTACTGTATACCTTCCTTTGTTAGAAGATTCTACAAGATCAGTCACTTATTATTTATTATTTATTACCAGTTATTTATTTTCCACAGCACTTTACAGAACATATTTTTGGCCATTCACATCAGTCCCTGCCCCAGTGGAGTTTACAATCTATGGCCCTCATTCAGAGCCACTCGCAAACAGCAGTACGCTCGTTGCGTTCTGATGTTGAATAACCGCGCATGCGTCGGTGTAACACTGCCCATGTGCGTACGGCAGATTGCGAGCTTTTTTGGTCTCGTTCGTCAAATAGCGTACAGGAAGTGACATGTCAAATGTGATTGACAGAACAGGGCGTTTTTGGTTGTTGACGGGGGTGGAGATGGAAAAACGCAGGCGTGGCGAGGCGTTTTTGGGGCGTACATACATTAGCAACTGCGAGCGTAAAATGTGTTCGGACCGACTCATACGTCACTGGATGATCCTCTTTCCCTTCAAAATGCTCGCACAGCTTAGGGTCTGGATTACTCGACCACATTGGCGATGGCCTTCTCCTCCGTCCCGGGACTCCACGATGTTGTTGCGATTAATCGCGGGAGGGCTGAAAAGCAATTAGTGTTGGATTGAAAACCGGCTTGGTATGTGTTTTGAAATCAGTTTTTTGGGATAGCACAAAACCGTACGCAGGTGGAAATCAGAGCTGCTAATGTCAGGATGACACAATCAATTTGCGCACATTTGTGGGGGTTTATTTTGCCCTCAATTTGGTGGTTAGGGCCTATTGTAACAATAATGTCATCATGTTTTAATTTTCGCACCATTTTATTTTTGCCTCTTGAATTTGCCTCGTTATATGAATTTTTAAACGTTCCTTAAAGAGCCCATTTTTTTTTTTTTTTGCCAGTTTTTGCCTTTTGGTCCAGGATTAAATGGAACCCATTTGTACAATAATTTCACAATCCAATGTCAGATTTTTGGTGTCAATTTATTGCTCAAACAAAAAAAAAATTAATTAAAAATTTGGGGACATCTTTTTTTGGCAAAGATCTGTCCCAAAATCAAACAAATTGGCCCAACATAACTGTTGACATAAACATACAACAAAAATTTAAAAACATTTCACAAGAAAGGAGAGGGAAGTTTTGACCAGAAAGGAATATGAGCCAAGCACAGAAGGATTGTGGGAAAAGTCACCATTGCTGTCACCGTTTTTTCACCCGTTTGGATGGGGGAGGGAGGGCGCCAGACCGGGTCCGGGATGTCATCGGGCTGGCCTGTCCAGAGGCAGATGTTGTGGCCTCTGGACTAGGCACAGGGCTAGGCACATTTGGAGGATTGGCTGATGTTGTGCCAGAGGAGGAGGATCCTGATGTTCCGGCAGGAAGGGAGGTCGGCTCCACCATGTGCTGGCGAACGAGCTGCTCCAGGGCATTGGCGATGCGGATGTTGGCCCTGGTATTTTCCGCCAGGGCCTGACCAATGGTCACGTTGGCCGCAGCATTTTGCTCCAGGGCCTCAGCCACCCGTAGCAGACTGGCGTCCATCCTCTGCAGAATCTCCATATGGAAATCCGATTTGAAATTGAGTTCTGTGAGGAGGGACACTGCCTGCGAGGGGGATTGCCCTGGACTGGCTTCTGCAGGGTCCACAGCCGGATGTACTGGTTCCTCCCCTGCCGAGCCAGCAGAAATTCGGCGGCCAAGGCTCCCCTCTGGAGCAGACTCATCCGCCTGTGTCTCTGTTAGGAAAAAAGAGAAAAGACTCACATTAGAATCTACATATTGGCACAATAACATTTCAGAGTTGGTGACATCAAAAGATTTACCTGGGACAACATGAGGAGCCGCAAAGTCTGGCATGTCCGTATCCATGTTGGACACGCCAAACACCTCCACAGGCTGCACACACCCCTGTGCCAGCTCTTCGAAATCCGTCAACTCCAATGACACAGGGGTGGGACCCCCACCTGTCCCCCTTGCATGCCTAGCCCTGTCCGCGAGTTTTTGCTTTAGGCGATATTTGAAGTCGCCCCATCTGTGGGAAAAAATGGAAGCCATTATCCTTTTGTTTAAAATGGTGTTTGTTTTTAGGGGGGGCAAGTGTTTACTTACCGCCGTTTGACATCCCGGGCTAGACGGACATAATCACCCACCCTATTGACAGCAACGGCTACCTCTTCCCACATTCTCCCCTTCTGGCTTAGACTCATATTCCTGTCTGCCTGTGGCAGGATGTCCACACACTTCTGTATCAAAACCTCCATCTCCTTTCTTGTGAAATGTGGCTGCCTTTTTTTTTTGGCAGCTTTGGCCGGAATACTGGGCCCAGCAGCCTCTTCCATGTCATCCTCCTCACCTATTTGTGTAAATATTCAGATTTCACAAAATCACAACTTGCCCAATCTTATGTTTCAAATTAATCATTGATACAAAATGCATGAAAGACTTACCGCCTGACTCTTGGGCATTGTTTCCCTGGTCTGTCGCCATGTCTGAGGTCCAAACAAGAAATACACCAGAATTTTAATGTGTTTTCGTGACGTATTTATACATGCGTCCTTATTTTGCGGCCGCATCATTGATTGTGCGTTCCTATGATCCCTCCTTAATTTGTGCGGGAAACGAAACACTATTTATGGCTTGGTGTGTCTCGAGTCGAGGTGGCGTTTTTGGATTGTTGGAGGTTACCTTGGCTGGAGTTTATTGTTTGCGGATAAAGGAGTTGGCGGTTGGAGATTATTTTGTTTGGTAGATTTGCGTTTTTATTTTCCGTTCTCTTTTTTGTTTTTTATTTTTTTGCCCTCGTTTCTTGATTTGGTAAGTTTTGTGAAGTCTAACTTTTGATCAATTGTTGTCTCATTGTGTTTCTTCTTTTTGTTAATTTTTGGATCCATAATTTCATATATTTTAGCTTTTGATTAATTTCGGACCCAAAGACCTTTTGATTTGGACTCTTATATATTTGCTCTTGGTAAGTCCATTTTTTATCTTGTATTTGTGAACTAATTAGCGCATTTTTCACAGTTTGTATAGTGACTTGTATTTGCGAACTAATTAGCGCATTTTTAATACTTACTATTGTGACTTGTATTTGCGAACTAATTAGCGCATTTTTAAATGCTTATTAATCCTTTTAAATTTTTTGTGGTTGCCCTTTCGCTTTTTTGGCAAACATTTCAACCCATTTTGATGTACTGTGTGCAATGTCGTTTTGCTCTTTTGCCAAATGTGTGTTTCGCATATTTAAAGTTTTGTCTAGCACAAAATTTAGAAACAAAAATGCACAGAGTGAAATTTGTCAAATTATTTTTGTGATTAATTTCAGTTTGGACGTATCATGACAATACCCCGGCATGTAAGCAGCAATGGATGGTATCATCAAGCTAAGTTGTTTTGAATTTTCTTTTGGGGTGGGTCCAAAGCCTTACATTACAATCTTGCCATTTCAGGTTGATCTTGGCCGGATTGTTCTGGCCATGCTCCCGGAAGCCGACCAACCTCAATCTCGTCCCAGGCGTAGGCATCGTAGGCGTGCAAGGCCCCAGATATTTAGAACACGTGTCACCCTTTTTGGAATGCCCGATGATGAGGTTTTAAGATGCTACCGTCTTCCTCCCAAAATCATCATAGACACTCTCTCATTAATAGAGAGTGATCTTGAGCGGCAAATTGACAGTCCTACAGCAATACCACCACTTACGCAATTTATGGCGGTGTTACATTTCTGTGCCTCAGGATCGTTTCAAACAACGGTGGGAATAGTGGCGGGCATCTCACAATCCTCCTTTTCCCGGATCCTGAGGGCAGTGATGGAGGCACTTTTCAAGCACCTCCATCATTTTATTCAAATGCCTTTGGATATGGGTGCCCTTAGTGTTGCCAAGGCCAATTTTTACCAAATAGCTGGCTTCCCACACATCATAGGGGTTGTGGATGGTACTCACATACCACTTCAGCCTCCAGCACGGCTGGAGGCCATATTTCGAAACAGGAAACACTATCACTCCCTGAATGTAATGGTGGTATGTGATGCCTCCCTCCAGATCCTGTCCCTAAATGCAAAATTACCAGGAAGTGCACATGACTCCTTCGTCATCCGGCAATCAGGGATATAGCACAAATTAAACAACCTACAAGCTGGTGATGCGTGGCTTCTGGGTAAGTGGAGACCTTTAGTACATAACATCAGGATCACTGTGTATCAAGCTTAACATTGTTGTCTATTCTTTTTCACAGGAGACAGTGGATACCCTTGCATGCCCTGGCTGCTCACTCCTTATTTGGCTCCCACACCAGGTCCACAAAGTGAGTTTAATACCGCACTTACAGCCACCAGGCAAGTGGTGGAGCGCTGTATCGGCCTTTTAAAAGGCCGATTCAGATGCCTCCACTGCTCTGGTGGCGAGCTCATGTATTTGCCGGATATGGTTTCGAAAATTGTGGTCCTGTGTGGGATCTTTCACAACATCGCCATAAGGAGTGGTGTTCCAATGCAGACAGAGGATGCCTTACCTGAGGATGGCCCCCCCGAGGTTGGTCGGAGGTCAGTATGTGGGGGGGCCATACGCGATGATGTGGTGGCCCGATATTTTAGGTAATTATTGATCAAACAACAGTGTGTATACCCAATGTGTTACGGTTTTTTAACGTTCATCTTTTTTAATATTAATTCTTGCACCATCTTCTGTTTGTTTGCATAATCTTTGGCACTCCCACGATGACTACTTCCTGCTACCCTTCAAAAACCTTTCTGTTGAAACTTCGGGAATATATTCTGACACCAATATTGCAACGCCATATTTTTGAAATCATGTGGGCATGGACCTTCGTCAACCAGTTCTTGATTTGTTGTGTGTTTGTTTAGTGTTTTTGGTATGTGGTGTTTTTCTGATTATCACTGTGTGTTTTGTTTGTGAGTGACCACTTTGTATTTTGATTTCTGTTGTGAATAAATATTTGGAGAGTGTAATTTGTTTCCTTTTTGGGCACGTTAGAAGCAAGTGTAAACAAAATCCCAAACGTTAATTTTACCTAAGGGGTAACCCAGTAATGAAGCAAGTGGAGCTAAAATGTAATATGTTTTCGGGGTACTAACCAACACAACAAGGAATTGTGTACAATCAGTTGCCTTCGTAAGATTGTCCTAAGCAGTTTGGCCACCAAATAGGAACCTGAAAAATGGTGTAAACTATCATGTTGACCACCACAAAAAAGGAAAATGACATTGGTACTGGGAGGTGTTTCTTGTGCCTGTTTGCATTCAAAATAAAACACACAATCTGTAGTGAGATTCTGGGGCAAACCTTGCTTGAAGAGTCTACTTATGTCAGTGTAAAGAATCTTGGATTTACTCCAAACGCATGAGACAGAGCTCGATTTAAAACAGATTTATTAAGAAACAATTTGTAAAAAAATAAAAAAAAAAGCTAATTCCTAAGGAGGACCAACAGATGGTCAAGGCCCTGCATTAGCCCGGTGACCTGCTCCCGCATACGGCCCACACAATTCACGATCTGTTCCCGACGCCTCTGTTCCTCTGTGGGTGACAAAAGTTTGGGGATTAATAAATCGATAATGAAGCAACATTGTAAAAAAACACAAAACAAGCAAACACAAACTTACAAGCTTGTGGGCCCAAAAAACATTACACGGATAAAACCCAGCACCCCAAAATGTCTAAGGGCAAAAATACAAGGGCCCTAAAAAAAGGCACACAGGTGTGATATGTGTATGGTGACATCAGCAGGAACAGGTAAAGACAACCCCCAAAAATACCCTAAGGCGAAAAAAAGTCACAAAAAATGGGGACGACACATGATTACATACAAACAGTTTGTGGTGTCCAAAATAAACTTTAAAAACATACCGTTCTCCAAAACAACAGAGCCAGAAGCCACTCCCTGGACCACCTCGGAGGTGGCTACATTCCCCAACCCGAGGGGCAAGGTGTTTTCGGGATCCTGGGAGGGGGTATTTGGAGGAGGGACGGATGGAGGAGAGGGGGAATTGGGCTGGAGGGGAAGTAGGCTTGAAATTTCGGCCACAGGGTCTGGGGAGGAGGGGGTAATAGAGGAATTGGGGGTTGGAGAGAGGGGCCGGGACCGGCGTCTTGTGTGGCGATGCCGCCGTAGTGTTTGCTGTGCCCCTAAAAAATGACCAAAAAATTGTGGTTAGTTTCAACAGGAAACCAAAATAAATAAATAAATAAATAAATAAAAAATAAAAAAAAACACAATAGGACAGACATGAAAACATGCACATGCAGATATGACTACAATGACTCAATAGGACAGACATGAAAACATGCACATGCAGATATGACTACAATGACTCTATAGGACAGACATGAAAACATGCACATGCAGATATGACTACAATGACTCAATAGGACAGACATGAAAACATGCACATGCAGATATGACTACAATGACTCTATAGGACAGACATGAAAACATGCACATGCAGATATGACAACAATGACTCAATAGGACAGACATGAAAACATGCACATGCAGATATGACTACAATGACTCAATAGGACAGACATGAAAACATGCACACGCAGTTAGGGCCCACAAGATAAACTTGAAAACCACAGTCCAGAACACTTACTTTCCGCAATCTGCATGCGAAAGCATGCCAGCAAGCGGGGCGTCCGCCGGTGCAGGTCCGACCACCTGCGCTCCAGCTGGCCAATATGTTGGCGTGAGCCGAAGGAGCGCAGGCATCGAGGTACCTCCGCATATGCGGAACGCTTGCGCCTATTGGAGATGGGTGGAGGCTGACTGGTGATCCTCCTGTCCATCACCTCCGTCAGCACCAGCAGTTCGTGCCTGGTGAATGCGGCGGATCTCATGATGGCAATGGTGTTTTTTTGACAAAATAATTTTAATAAAGCACCCCAAAAAAATTTGATTGGCTAATGTATTTGGGAAATTAACAGGACCAATTCTATTGGTTAGTGTATGAGTCATGTGTTCGACAGGGCCAGAAATCTCTTGAGAGTTATGATAGGCTTGATGCAGTGACATGCGTAAGCAAATTTAAATAAAGAAATGAACCACTGAAAAATTGTGGGGAGACAAACAAATAGAACAATTGTTTAATTGGGGCTAACATGTCTTTTGAACAATAAAAGCGAAGGTTTCAGCCGTACGTATTCTGCGAGCAAATACAAAAAAAGACAAGATTAAAGTTTATTGCATTGTGTTGAAAAAAAAAAACAATTAAGCTAATTGATACATTGATTGGCATGATACGATTGAGGGAGGTAGGCCGAAAAAACGAGCAGGTAATCGGAATCTGACATATCCACTTCCGGTTTGTACTTGTGCGTGCGTTCCCTTCAAGCCATTTCGGGGATGTACGCTCGCTATTTGGCACGCTCGTTAGTCAGAGGAGGGGTCGCCTGAGTTTGGGGCGGATTTTTAGCTGCGTAGGAAAATACGAGCGAGTGCTTGAATTTAAATATTTTTTTACGTACGGCGAACGTGCGTACGCCCACTTGCGAGTGGGTCTGAATCAGGGCCTATATTCCCTACCACATGTACACACACACACACATACAAACTACAGCTAATTTTTGTTGGGAGCCAATTAACCTACCAATATACAGACTTATCTTGTATCGAATAATGCATTTTATTTTTATAGACCCTTATTAACCTTCAATAATAGGTTTCATATTGAAGTCTGGGCAGTGCCGGACTGGGACTAAAAATAGGCCCTGGCATTTTAAAACACACAGACCCACCTCGGTGTCAGCATCTGGTTCCTGGCACAGACTCCTCCCTTTACTATTCCAGACTCCTCCCACTGCTTAGTCTATGCTCTTACACATATAAGTAATATTAGAACAACATAAAAGTGTACATCATTCTCTGAATTAAAATACACACAAAAGAGTGCACCCTGCAGGGGATTTAAACATGTGCCATAGTCAAACATTTGGTATTTGGTTGGTTCTGTTAGGTAAAGCTGGTACTTCATTGGTGTAGATCACACCCAAAGAAAAGGGAAGACATTTTCCCAATTGAACAAGCACTAGCTTAGCAGTTGTAGAGGATTAGATAGTGATCACTGTAGTATTTTTTTAGGGTAGGGGTGCTGAACCCAGAGAAGGACACATCCGTGCACACCAAAGCAGAGCTGCTACTACACATTTTGGTGCCCTGTGCACATAAAGAGCATTGGTGCCCCCCTCCATAATAGAAGTATGGTTGCTGCCTGCCCAAGACGAGTGCTGACAAAAACCCAGGTGTGGACTCGCTGGGAATGGGCATGACCACACAATAGCACCCCCATTCAAATTATGCCATACAGTAGTGCCCCTTTGTCACATTACACCACACAGTAGTGCCCCTCATTCACGTTACATCACACAGTAATGCCCCTTACGCCATACTATGTCCCACACAGTAATGCCCCTGTTACATCCTAGGAATGCCACTGAAATGACCTCTCTGCATGTCTAAATTCGTTCTCCATCTCCCAGGACACATGTGCAGTGCATCTCTGATGCATACGCAGGCTGAAGATATCATCAATTTTTGTGCAGTATGGACATAGCACTCACCTCTGAATCAGACCCACTGACTTTTGGTTAAGTCTGTCTCAGGAATATTTACTAATAGTGGGAAAGTACATTAAATACAACAACAAGGTACTAATAATACAGACTACCTTATATGTCTGACATAGTTAGAGCTACACTTATGGATTACTATGCTGAAAATAAGGCAGAAAATAGACAAAGATGTACAATATAATGCGATGCATAAAATATTTATTATATAACGTTACTAATGTTAGCCTAGTGCAGGCACACTAATCCCCCTCCATAGGTGGTGACAACTCACACTGATGGTGCCCCTGCAACTATGAGAACATGTTCCTCTGGCTGCCCTCAGTCACCCACCACCCTACTTCCACTTACCCACCCACTCCTACTCCACACTAATTTCCTTACTAGGCCTGAACAGAGGCTCCTCCACAACACCAGCTGGCAATGTCACATAGAAAAAAAAAAAAGCTGCAGTCGGCACATTGGAATCCTCATGGATTCTCTGCTCAGGTGACCAGGAAGAGATGGAAGGTATGGGAAAGGACAGGAGGAACACAGGGGGGAGAACAGATGGGAGGAACACAGAGTTAAGAATAGAGGTATAAGGGAGGAAGACAGGGAAGAACAAGAGGAGATGGGGGGAAAACAGGTAGAGACATGAGGAAGATGGCGGTAACAGCATGGAAGATGGGGGAAAACGGGAGATTAGAGTACCATGGGGGGAGACAGGAGGAACACAGGTAGAGACGGGAGGAACTCTGTGGAAAGAACAGGCGGAGTTGAGAAGAATAGGAATAAAAAATTTAAAATTTTCAAATATACTCAAAATAACTGTGCCAGAGAACACCAGTTGTGTGGAGCCCCTGTCCCGGCATGTGCCGGATGATGATGATGTATTCCGGCGATAGGATTGCATCTTGCAATGCGACCATGAGCGGTAATATCATGCTCAGATCGCATTGCAATTGAGATAATAAATGGAACCCCAAATAATACCCCAGTCAAAGGTGGATCTTGAAATTAAAGTGGCCCTGGAAAAATTTCCCGGAGGATGCTCCAAGTAGATAAGACAAAATCAACTGTAACTGGGGCCCAACAAAAATTTGTTACCTTAGCAATATTACAATATGTCAATCATCCCAATAGTGGCTTTAAACTACATATGTGGTCAAGCACTCCGACAATCTAAACAACATCTTAGATAAGTCACTAATGGCAATATATATAAAACAGTAAGATAGTTCTCTATTACGCATGCATCCAAAAATTATGAGTCCTAAAAGCCCTCTATGCCAAATATATCACATCCTTGCCACTCTTAAGTACCTATTACAAGAGCACAGAAATAAAAATAAACACTTTAAACAATACATATCACATATATCAATTAAAAATGTTCACATAGAAGATTTATAAAATTAACACTTAATATATGATAATATACCGGAATACCTGGATACTTTATATCCAAAATGTCATTAGATTATTCATATTCAGGTAATATGCAAAACAAAGGGTGTAGGTAAAAGCCAGATCCCTGCAAACTATATTGAAAACCTGATATATAGGAAGCATTGAAAAAGCTGTTTCCACATTAATTCCCCACACGTGCACACCGAAAAAACCTGGATCCATACTAAATATATAGGAAAAGATGCTTCCATACTGAGGACCTGATTCTGAGTCGCACACTATGCCAATAAGAATGCAAATGTTTTTTCATGACCGCGCACGTGTCCTGATCGTCTTCCCAAAGAGACGTGGTATAGGTTTGTACACAGGGTGATGGAATTATATTAAGCATTCCTGTGCAGTGACTGGGAAATAAAAGGGGGGTGAGGCCTTACTCAGATGGACAGACTGCACCTGCCATAGGTAATGTAATGTAGCAACTTCAGATGCTGCGAGTGGACGTCTCAATCCTTGTAAATTTGGGCGCATGCTTGTACACCAGGGAAGAGATATTTAGCTGCATAAAGACCAGACATAAGTGCAGCAAATGATGCAAGAACACACGCATCTGTGTCAGTCTCAGGGAATGGGACTGTTTAGCCGCCAGTTCAAATCCCAACAGCGAATGCCTGACAGGAGGAGATCCTCTTTCTTATTCGTTTTGTGTGATGGAGAAAAAGTAGGGTGATTGTGTTACTTACACAGGGCGTTTTGTGTGATGGAGAAAACTGATGGTGATTGTGTTACTATACAATTATCTGGCCGATCCACTCAATATCAACTGATCAGCCAGATAAGTTTACAGTGTTTGCAAGCAACCGATCAAGAAATATCGAATAGTCAGACATGCCAGAGGAGTTGTTACGGGGAGGGTGAGGGCAGGGAATGGGAGGGTGAGGGCTGGGACACTGAGGGGGGTAACAGGGAGGCTGAGGACGAGGACACTGAGGGGGGGTCACAAGGAGGGTGAGGGTGGGGTCACTAGGGATTACAGGGAGGCTGAGGACGGGGACACTGAGGGGGGTTACAGGGAGGCTGAGGATGGGGACACTGAGGAGGGTTACAGGGAGGCTGAGGACAGGGAGACTAAGGGCGTTACAGGGAGGCTGAGTATTTGGACACTGAGGGGTGGTTACAGGGAGGCTGATGATGGGGACACTAAGGGGAGATACAGGGAGGCTGAGGACAGGTGCACTGAGGGGGGTTACAGGGAGGCTAAGGACTGGGACACTGATTGGGAGGGTGAGAGTGGGGACTGATTGGGGGTTACATGGAGGGTGAGGGTGGGGACACTGATTGGGGGTTACATGGAGGGTGAGGGTGAGGACACTGATTGGGGGTTACAGGGAGGGTGAGGATGGGGACACTGATTGGTGGTTACAGGGAGCTTGAGAGTGGGGACTGATTGGGGGTTACATAGAGGGTGAGGGTGGGGACACTCATTGGGGGTTACAAGGAGGGTGAGGGCTGGGACACCGAGGGGGGTTACACGGGGTGAGGGTGGAGACACTGATTGGGGGTTACATGGAGGGTGAGGGTGGGGACACTGATTGGGGGTTACATGGAGGGTGAGGGTGGGGACACTGATTGGGGGTTACAAGGAGGGTGAGGGTGGGGACACTGATTGGGGATTACAAATTGATTGGGGATTACAAAAAATGCACTCACTTACCTGACTTTTTGGTAGTGCCCTTTCTCCTAACCTCTCCTCTTCCCCTGCTCCTGCAACAGCACGCTGCTGCTCTTCGTCCGCACTTCTAGTTCTTCACACAAAGCCAGGGGGCGGGGCCTTGGTCTGGGGGTGGGGCCTGATATGACCGCTGTCAGCAGGCGGCTATAGCAGGAAAATTTCCTGTATACCAGCATCACACATGATGGTAATCCTCTGTTGGGGGCGTGTCAGACCTCTGTTACTAGAGGTACCGCTGGCCCTCTTGTGTCTGCTGGCAGAATATGGCCAGTGAACATCTACAGTTGTGAATGTAAAACAATTGTCTTTCCTCAGGCGGTGGCCATTTTGGGAAAGACATATTCTATAGTATACAGTACATGCAAGCGTGCAGAGCAGACCGGCCCACCTGACCATCGGCCCTTCTGGCATATGCCAGAAGTGCCCGATGGCCAGTCCGGCCCTGAGTCTTGCTCACTGCTAGGTTGTTCCAGGATAGTTCTCAGCTTTGCTTAATTCTGTATTGTTTATTAGGAGGATGAGTAGATTTGGTCTAGTCACACAGAGGCCTATTTAAGAAGATTTGTCGGCAAACCCCAATAAGTAACATCATTTATCGCCGTATTTTATGGAGATTTGAACTGTATTTTTCGATCTAATTATCAAAAGTCAGATGCCAGGACACAGGCACGAAAATGAACCTGTCCTGATTACGTTACTTCCAGGTTTGGACACTTACCAGAAGAAAGCAATGTTAAGCACAAGCATTTGGCAATAAAACTTTAATCTATGTATCATTCCTTATTCATTGGCATATGTTTCCAAACAGGTACCAGGCAGCACCTGGAATTCAGCTGTAGAAGAGAGATTTCTGATCCAAGATGGGAAGTTCCAAAGTGATCACAAATATGATTAAGTATTAACACCCAAGAAAGAGTAATATTACTGATAAGGGGGAATCGGTTACCTTTCATAGTGATCCCGTATGATTTGTGATCTTTAAATTTTTTTTATCTATATTGCTTAATTTTTTAGGTTTCTCAGCTGTCATTAGTAGACACCAGCCATGAGTGTTGCCTGTCCAGTGAACTGTTGTCTTCTGTAAGCAATACATATATAGCACAATGTTATTACATGCTCAGCTCTTTAACCAGGGAGAGGAGTTAATTATAAAATTACCGTCATTAAGTCTATTTCTATTGTGATCCTCAATATGTGACCAAGAGATGAAAAAGACACAAAAGTAATGCTCTGCCTTCTCTAGGGGGCTTTAGGCCTCTAGCACCTCATCATTTTATTTAATAGCTTCCTGAATAAAATGAAACTCCCGACTCCATAAAATATTTATAGTCCTTTATGTCAAGTGTTTCCTGGTCTCTACATTGACCTCTTCCTCATGTCACTACTATATTACTCTCTCATTTTCATCGTAGTACGCTGAGTAGATGAATAAGAAACATTCCAGACCAATTAAATAACATTGTATTTTCTGTGTTTCTTTTCCTTTGAATCAACATTTAGGCTGACTTCAAGTTTTGTGCACGTAAGTGTTTGCAGGACCTTAGTTATGAATTATAAAAGATAAAAAATTACTGTGACCACTGATAACACCTCTGGTTCACTTAGAATTAGACTAACTGTCTACACGACACAAACTGCACAGAACGCCGATGCTGGTAGAGTTGCACAATTATGTCCCACTGCGCATGTGAAATATTCGGAACACCCCCCGTGAAGTATGTATTACGCTGAGTGTATGCACAAATGCATTGTTGCAGACAAGATAGCTGGCAGTAGGAACTGCGAGGCAAAACCATGGGCATTTCTGTGTGGTGACTTAGAGGTGGCCTGAAGTGTGCACAGAAAAAGTCAGTCTCAGGGGCATGTTATGGGAGTGTCGCTGACTTGTGTATGCAACTGACTGTGTTCTCAGTCTCAGAGCTGCAGCCAGAGAGGCCATGTCTTATGGAGTCAAGAAGGAAACACTGCTCCTGCCTTAGGCTGTTACAAGTGTGGTTCCTCAGAATCTGGGTGTACCATATCAAGTAGGGTGACCTTAAGGGCTTGTTAAGTTATGTTATTGTAATTGCATGAAATATAAAGGGGTGAATGTATAGTAGAAATGTATATATAGTATAGGTTTAGTAAATGGTTAAACAATTGTAACTATGTGTGTTGATTCCCCCCCCTTTTTTTGGACTTTGGTGTATGGCCCTGCCAATATAAATATGCAACGGGACTAGGCAAGGATTTGCCCACTTGATTAAAAAAGGGGGAGTCCTGTCTGCAGGGGGCAGTTGAAAAGCCACAGGGGCAAAAAGACAGTTGGAAAAATGCCGTTGGAGGGAGAAGAAGGGAGAGCACCATTACCCACCAGAGCTATGGGGGAGTGAAGAGATGGACCATGGAATGTGGATTGTGCTGATAGCGGCCTGCTGGTAGGAACATCCGAACAAGTGTCACAGGCATTGGAGGCTGGACGAAGGGCGGAGCTCCTGCGACCTTTCTGATAAAGATCAGCCCCTCTCTGATGCAGTCCAGCTCTGCACCTTGGGTGAGCAGCTGACAACGACTTCATCACCAGTGGAGGCTGGACAGCATCCGATTATAAAAGACTAATGTATGTTACCTTTTCCCTCCCCTGAGGCAGCAAAAACCATCATCTGGAGAGGTTGGTAATTCAATCCCCTGTTTAATCCTGCATCACAGACTACATAGTATCCAGCACACTGAGGCAGTAGACATCGCAGTGGGAGGTGAACAGCGCAAGTGGCAGCCATAATTATCAGTTGCAGTATCAGACTCAGATCCACAGGATAGTCAGGAAATAAAGCACTGGCCAGCAGCCTTGGCTTAACTGAAAAGGCGTCAGCAGAGACAAGTCCTAAAATTCCTCACTGATGTACTACGGTCAGCATAGTCAGAACAGTTTCTAATCCACAATGCACAGTGAGACCAGGACTCCATTGAATTCTCTAACTAGCTGTGAAAGTTACATTGTAGATTGCAGAGACTGAAAATTAAAACTTCAGGGATACAAGTGTCATTCTAGTAGCAGGATACAAAGTTACAGAAATACATTCTCTGCAGATGCTCTTGCTCAGTCAGGAGCAGGGCTGCCATCAGAAAATGTGGGGCCCAGTACTGACAAAAAATAGGCAGGGCCCCACCCCAGGGTATGGGACAGAGGTTGGCATAGCTGTGGATAATGTGGGTGGAGATACTTTTAAGGGGTATTAACATTTTGGCTGTGGGGGCAGTTGTTATTATAACTGGGGGGAGGGGCGGCGGACAGGCTCCCTGGCTGGACTAGGGGGGAGCAGGGAACGCTGGATGGACTGTGGGGGGAGCACAGGGAAGGCTGGGAGCCACAGGGAAGGCAGGCTGGCTATACTAGAATGCTGGCTGGACTTGGGGGAGCAGGGAAAGCAGGCTGGATTTGGGGAGCACAGGGAATGCTAGATGGACTGGGGGTGGGGAGCAGGGAAGGCTGGCTGGACTGGGGGGGGGTCACAGGGAATGCTGGCTGGACTGGGGGGGGCAAAGGCAATGCTGGGTGGACTGTGGGTGGGGAGCAGGGAAGGCTGACTGTACTGGGGCATGGAAGACAGGGTGGCTGGCTGGCTGGACTGGTGTTGGGCACAGGGATGGCAGGCTGGCCAGACTAGAGGGCTGGCTGAAATGGGAGGGAGGGAGGCGAGCAGCAGGGAAAGCTGGCTGGCTAGACTGGGGTGGGGGAGTAAGGCAGGGGTAGCATAACTTGTTTAGAAGAGAGAGGGGTCCTGAGTGGCAATGGTGCAGAATACACCGGGCAGCAGGTACAGTCAGAGCATCGGTGCCATGACATTTGGAATATGGAGCCAGCCGTGAGCCAATCACAGCTCAGCTCACGGAACGGCAGCCAATCAGGAGCAGCCGCTCCTGATTGGCTGCTGCTCCACGAGCTGTGATTGGCTCACGGACGGCTCAATATTTAATTCAAGTGCAGCCTATGCTCTGTCTCCTGTGACTGTCAGCCACCCACCACTGCAACCCGGGCCCCATCTCTCTCCGGGCCCGGGACTGGATTCCCGGCAGTCCCCCCCTGATAGCGGCCCTGGTCAGGAGGACTAAATAGTGGAGTTTCATACAAAAGTCCCTTTAACCAATTTAACCTGGGCAACGTGATAAACAGAGCCCGCAAATTAAACTTAAAATAGGTAATTTTGACAGAGGGAGGAGTTATATATCAACATCTCCTATGTGCACTATCTGTAAAGAACAAACAGAATTCATTGCTGGTCACACTCATGATCATTGGGGCTTATTCAGAGATCTGCGCTAACCTAATGGTGCTGTTCTGCACCAGTACAAGACCCGTACAGTGCATGTGTACTATGGGTCCTGCATGATCACATGCAGAGCAGCAGCATACTTTCAGTGATTGACAATCTGCTGTTGTTTCTGGATGGGGAGTGGGTGCCAACGGCCTCCATTTCCCCAAACAGAGGTGTGTCTCTGCCATTGGGGGGAAGGAAAAGGCCAGGATCTCCGTTGGCTGACGGAGATTTCTTGGCCTCTATTGAGCAACTGCTTTCGCCGGCTTCAGTGTCCCCATGGTCACTCACCCGGCAGGGATTACGCAAATGTTCCAATTCTCCGTCCATTGACGGAGCTCGGAACAGTGATGCATGCAAGAGGCGTGAAGTCTCCTGCTGCATTACCAGAATAGATAGCAAAAGCGTCAGACCTTGAATCAACCCAATTATGTGCTCCAGTACTCTGACTGCTACTATTTTGAGGTACTGAAGAGAGTTGCTGCAAGGCACACAGGTAATGCCGCAAGGCACACAGGTAATGCCGCAAGGCACACAGGGAGAGCAGGTAATGTGAAGGGAACTGCTGTAAGTCACACTGAGATTGTGATGGGAACATCTGTGAGGCATACAGACAACTAATAATTTGAAATGAAGCTACAGGATCACACAGAGACAGCAGCTATCAAGACAAAGCTGTGTACTGGGCAAGAATGAACTCTGAGGGCCTGATTCAGAGGTGGACACAGAAGCTCACACGTGTTTTTCGCGGTCGCCCCTCTGCGACTTTATGCAAATTCCACTACAATCTCCTTCCCTTGTGTACATCCATGTGGGTGAATGTGCAAGGACTGAGACGCTAACTTTCATGTGCCTGTACATGCAGTAACACAGATTGGTGCCTCCTTATACACCACCATCAGTTGCACCATCAAACCTTGCACCATGGCAGGTGCAGTTTCTCTGTCTGACTATTGCCTCTTATGTCTGCACGTCTGCATGTTCAGCCATTTTCATTGACACGCCAGCGACACTCCCATAACACGCCTACTGATTGGATCATGTTTGTGTGCACTTCTGCCACCTCCCAGTCACCGCCCATCACTTTTCCACAACATTTCTGATGCTGGGCATCTTGATTGATACAGCGCCTTTGTGCATCACTCTGTGTAACACATGGGCCATACCAGTTATAGTGCTATGGGCTGGCTGTACAAATTTGGGGGCATTATTAAGAGAGTAAAACCCGGAAATGAGCTGTTTAGCCTAAAAACAAATATATATTTGTCCACGGAGAATAGACAATAATGACATAAGCATGAAAAGAAATGATACACCTTAATACTATACACACTGCTAAGATAGAGCCAACTCGTAGCTATGGTCATGCACAGATGAGCACATATTGTGCCAATTCTGGGCTCTGTAGCAAACATGAAATGCCATTGTCTTTCTAAGAAGAAAGGATTTGTTTTTATTTAGCTGATAGAGAAGGATTACTGATAAATCCAAACAAATCCTCAACTACACCATAATATTCTGCTTCTTTGATACATATATTATACTAAAGGAAGCTGAATAATACTGTACTAATGTGTATAGGGGAATCATTACAATGAAGTTGACATTACACGTGTACCGACTGCTCATCTTATAAAAGTAGCCATGGAGGTATATCCCACATAGAGGGTTCAGGTATTGGATGATCTCACTAAAAATACAGATTCTAAATAATAGAAGTTGCTCCTTTATGAAAAGATAACTCTGATAGTAACAATTTAAAATACATTTAACAGATTACAACAGCTATGGGAAACTTTATAAGCAGATTGGACACAATTTACAGTTCCCCAGACCAGTATACAAATGGGAGCCACTGTTCATTTTATTGCAAGTACTGTATACTGTAACCATATATTAATTTAAGTATAACATTTTAAAGTATGTGTATTATGGTGCAGAGAGCCGTAACTAGACTTTTTGGTGCCCTGTGCCAGAAAGAGCATTGGTGCCCCCCTAATTTTTCAAAGGGACATAATGCACTCAAAAAAGGGGAATGGCCTCATGGGGAAGGGCCAGGGAAGAGATAGGAGAGGCCAGGAGATGCTGGGGATGAAATAAGAGGAAGCTACAAGTGAGAATGATAATAAACAGAAATTTGATAGGCCCAAACAGTGCCCCCTGACCTGTGGTGCCCTGTGCGATGGCACAAGCCGCACTACCCTAGCTACGGCCCTGATGGTGCATTTCATTGGGGTCTCAGCACCTTGCATTTAGTTTTGCCCCTATGGGATGTTTTAAAATTTGAAGCTGGTATGAATGAACACCCTGTAGGCGGCATATGCACAGCAGCATTGGATGAGTTTGCTCTTGTGAGAGACAGTGACCTGTCCACTCATGTTACTGCTTGTGACTGGGCCATGTCATGATACAGTATTAGAGCTCAGAGGGAGATGGAGGTGAACAGAAACACCGACTGAGAATTAGACAGAGAAAGGAGCAGGGTCCCCAGCAGCGTGTGATGTGAAGCCCCTAGCAAGCTGCAGCATGCCAAATGCACCTCAGTATGAAACCAGGTTCACACTTCCAACTTGTGATTGATCGAGTTTAGTTCAACCTTAACATACAGTATGTGTGGACTATCTGAATAGAGAGGGGCAATGTATTTTATCTCCATGGCTCATGCCTGAAAATTAGGCAATTGTCACTATATTTTATTTTTACTTAAAACACATATCAGTAGAGGTGACCAAACATATTTTTATTATGCATTCATTTTGGGTAAAGTAAAATGCAAATATAGAGCAAGCATTTTGTTTTTTTTTGCTTTTGTTTTTTTTTATTACCCATGCTTTATACCATATGGACAGGGAGCCAAAGATGTGAGCTTACTCCTGTCATAAGAAAACTATAACAGACTCCCCACATAGTGAACAGAAGGCCAACATTCAGCTTCCAAGAAATGATTAAGAAACCTGGATATGCAAACTATTCCTGCACACATGTAGTCTATCCAAAATTGTATTGAATGGCTCAGAAAGGTTAATAATAAATGCTGCCCTTCAAGAGAACTCTTGACCCTTCCATAGACACAGAGCCGTAACTAGACTTTTTGGTGCCCTGTGCCAGAAAGAACATTGGCGCCCCCCCTATTTTTTAAATATGGAGATAACACACCCGAAAGAGGACCATGGCCTCATGAGGAAGGGCCAGGGTGGAAATAGGGGCGGACAGGAGATGCTGGGGATAAAATAAGAGTACAGTAATACAACAAGTGAGAATGATAATAAACAGAAAATTGAAAGGCCCGAACAGCGCCCCCTGCCCTGCTGTGTCCTGTACCATGGCGTAGGTCGCACTACCCTAGTTACGGCCCTACATAGACATGTAGCTGCAATTAAAGATGAACTCTCTGCTGCAAGGACAAGCAGATTCCCATACATACTGGCAATTGTAGTACTGATTACATATAGTACATTGGTGTGACGCTCCTTTGTGTGCTATTAGTGCCATGAGGGAGACAGTTGCACTGACTTCTACTTTTTTTCCTGCCAAGGAGTTAAGGTTATACTTCTGGCTTCTTGACCATGTGTAAATTTACTGATGGTTGCCAAACCTGATCTGCATTCAAAAATGTTTTGTCCAAAGAAGTATCTGTTCAGAATAGGGATGTGCAGGCTCGGATAGGTTCGAGTTTGCACGTGGAGTTCGGATTTTTCCCTCCAAAAAAACGGAACTCAGAACGAGGCAAAACGTCATCTTACATGGACGAACATCATCATTCCTGGTCTTTTGTCCAGGAATGATGATGTTCGTCCATGTAAGATGACGTTTTGCCTCATTCTGAGTTCCGTTTTTTTGGAGGGAAAAATCCGAACTCCACGTGCAAACTCGAACCTATCCGAGCCTGCACATCCCTAGTTCAGAATCAATTGTTTGATTATATTCCTTCATCCATAGAAGTACTGTAAGTTACTAGTAAGCCGTCATCTCCAGGATGCACAATGGAAATATCCAAGGCCTGCGGCCATTGCCATTAGGGAGATATGTGCCCTCCGAGGGAATGTCTAATGGCTGATTCTCCTGGCAATCTCACCTTTCGTTAACACTGACTAGACACTAAACGAGCCTGAATATGTCAGAAGAGCAATTATTCTGCCTATGGCAGTAGTATAATCAGTCTTTAGCCAGCCACAAAGAGGGACAATATCTCCTGACCAGCTGATGTTGTGACCATTGGACCACTACTGTTCTGATTAGTGGTGGATGGGGGTTTACCAGTCAAATATCTCTATGGCTAAACTCCTCCTTAACATTAAATAACTAATCAACAGTATTAACTTCAACAGAACAATAGAATTGTGTCCCTAGTTGTGTTAGCTATCACTTTACTTTTTCTCAAATACAGTATATTAAGACACTACCAATGCTTGCATATTTTTTAGTATTTCTTTATATAAGGAAAATTGCATTTTCAGGTTTGGGATCATTTGAATGAATCATATAACCACTGCACACTCAGTCAGTGACCACTTCCCTTTATGACTGAATCAGAAACCTGCATTCTCATTAACATAATCCACATAGATGTGTCATGCTGAATTGTTGTTGCAGATATTCCATTCCTTTGTCTTATCCTGCCATCAATGTTATTGTTCATAGCCAGCTTCCCTTACAGTCTGAGGGAATGCCATGCGTGCTATTGTTGCTTATGAGAGCAGGCCCCACTGACAAAAACTATTCCGCAATATATCACCTCAATGTGATAGCTCCATAATTTTGTAAGAAAGTACTGAATTTGCCTGAGTGCCATCTAACCTGTAATTTTATGTTACATAAACTGCACAAACCTAACACACTATACAATAAATCAGGCCGATCACCCAATTATTCGCAAATCGGCCCAATAATTGTACAGTATAGTGTGTAGGCCGCCGGTCACAATCCCGACTGCAGAATGCCGGCAAAGAATTTATGATAGGCGTCGAAATACCAATGCCGGAATCCAGGACGACACGCGCCCGAACCAGGGAATTTCGGGGCAACTGTCCTGTTAGCCGCGTGGGGGGGGGTTAGGTTTAGGGCAGTCAGCGGGGTTTGCGTTAGGTTTTGGGAGGGAGGTTAGGGTTAGGCACCCCTAGGGGGGAGGGTTATGGTTAGGTACCCCCAGGGAGAAGTTAGGGCCAGGTACCCCCCAGGAGGGTTAGGTTTAGGGAGCGTTAAGGGGGGGTTAGGGTTAGGCACCCCCGGGGGGGAGATTAGGGTTAGGCACCACCCAGGGAGTTTACGGTTAGGCACCCCTGAGGGAGGGTTAGGGGGGAGAGGGGAGGGGTAGATCACTTACCTGCATCTGTCAGGATTTCCTGCTGTCTGGCTCACACTGTTGGGATTTGAACCAGCGGCTGAACAGCCGCTGGCATTTTAATCCCATTCCCTTTATACTTCAGTGGGCATTATTTATTTGCTGATTTATTTATTTTTTGCTGAGTTCTTGTCAAACAGGGATCAATTAACAAATTACAATCATGACAGTAAATCACTGAGAAGACCTATCATGACCCACACAATTAAAGTTTGCAGAGAGACAGAAAAATCATATGTCCCCTTCATTTCACCTTTGGCTTCTCTCATCCAGTTTTGCCACAAAAAGAAAGCCCAGCTGCAGCAACTGATATCAAACATTTTTTTTCCTCTTTTAGTTGTAATTTCAGCTGTAAGCTCATCAGTAACCCCGTCTCTTAATCTGCACAGGAACAAATGGAGACTGGGCCAAATGACGCACACTTTTAAGCTGCTTGCTGCCTGAATTAGATGGTCTATCTGCTGATTAGATTTCCCCCTGACCTCTCCTTAAACAAAAATATATACTGTATTAGAACAATTTATGAGCAAAACTGCATTTTTTAAACCCAAACATCTGTCACTGAAAAGCTGAGGAGCAGCAGGCGAACATGGTCCTGACCTTCACAGCAGCATCATGCAAAAAACCCTAAAATAACCGGAGTTTTATGATGAAAGAGTGTCATAATGTTACACAATTATAACGTACTTTTCTTTTACATAGAAATCAGTGGCTCTGGAATATTATTTGCACTAAGGTGTTTTGTTTACTTCCAAAGATAAATCCATAAGTTGCTTCTAACTGTTCTTTTATGACCATAACTATAGTAACACAATGGAATAAGTCTCATAAACCCCATGCAAGCAGTCTGTGTTACATAATGACTAAAGCTTTAGGCGTTAAACAAAAAAGGACATTCTGGCAATCAACATCGAATCAAAGAAAATGGTTAAATCTCTAGTTACATACTAATTGCATTTGCTCAAATTATTTGGACAGACTTTCTAATAAAGGATTCCCAGAATCTGTTATCTGTGTTCTATCCCCTGCTCAGATGCTCCTCTATTCACACTATAAGCATCAATGCTCTTGTTTATTGTCTAGATGCAAGATATTAAAGCATATTGGGCCTCATTCAGAGTTAGGAGTAAATCAATTTAGAAGGTGAAATTGTGCCTCTCAGCAGAAACATATTGCACTGCAAGGGAAGAGGGATTTAAACTGTGGGCCTGATTCAGCTTCAGATAAAACTGCAAAGCTGCACGCCAGTACTGTAGCTTTGCAATTCCGTCCTTGCAATTATGGTAATGTAGCAGGAGGCATTGCCCCTCCTGTATGCATTACTTACCCGTGCAACGTTGTCAACATAAGTGACCCATGGGGAAGATCCTGGCCTCTTCCCTCCCCCAAATGCCAGCGACATGCCTCCATTTAGGGAAACGGAGGCCATTGCCGCCCCCAATGGCAGCAGACTGTCAATCACTGACAGTCTGCTGCCGCTCTGCGTGCATTCACGCAGGACCCGTACTGCACATGCACAGATTCCTGACCACTAGCACTACATGCACTAGCATGCACTGCTGAATCAGGCCCTGTGTACACAGATGTAATGTGGGATGCTCGAATTGCAGTGTAGAAGTAAAGATGGACACTACTATTACTCTATATGCAAAAGCAGTTGGTATTTTCCCTGCATGTAAAAAAATTGCCCTCCTTGCATAGCAACATGGTTTGTCCAGGTGTAAATCTACACACTTGGATCTGAGTCTAAATTAGACTTATGCCAGTTTGCATAATTTAAAAAATCCAAATTGGCACAGAATACCATTTGCAAACACATGCAAGTACAGTATTCAGAATGACAGTATCTTGTGACTAGAGACGCGGGACATGGGAATAGAAGTAAGGGGCATTCTAACATAAGCTAAGTCCAATAAGGGCATAACAAACAGATGCAGACCCGCACAGAGACACATATGTGCCTGTAAAAGTCATAGACCTGATTCAGAGGTGTATGCTATGCCAATGTTTTAGCAAATTGAGTGATTTTTTTGCTCCTGCACATGGAGATTTCCTTGTTGCGTGCGCATATACTGTATATGACTATATATATGTTACTGGGAGATATTTTTTAACATCCCCATACAGGTAAACAATACAAAATTAAACATAAATTAACTTGTAGTTCCAAGTACACTATTTATCAAATTATTTGCCCTTGTGGGCTATCTTACATAGGCAAAACAGAGCGAGCCTTTGAAGAGAGAATGGCAGCACACAGATATCCGAGCTGCATTAGCTACTGGTAGCAGTGATCAACCTGTGACTCTCCATTTCTGCAGTACACCTCACCCTTTATCGACCCTTCATTACAGAATCATAGATCATGACCCTGCATGTCCCTGCATCCATTAAAGGTGGCAATAGGGAGTTAAAACTTTTACTTTGATTATAAACCCTTCTGCCCAAGGGGCTTAACGACTGCATTGGTCTAAACCATTTTCTATGATCTGCCCCTATCTTCACTGTACTAATCCTATATGCTATATCAGTAAGTGATGCTTTGATTTGCAGTAGTTACTACAGCCATGGATGACCTTATGTTATCTTTTTCTTGCTAATAAAGGTCGGATGTAACATGCATATACTAGATTGTTATTTTAGAGATGGAATTCATCTTATTTAGTTAGATTATCTCGGATATATTGTATCTCCTCCATTAGGTTTGTTACTATACCTTTGTGATTGTAACATTGTAGGTATGAAGATACCAATTGTGACTTGTGATTCATA
Organism: Taudactylus pleione; assembly: GCA_031769625.1. NCBI lineage: Eukaryota > Metazoa > Chordata > Amphibia > Anura > Myobatrachidae > Taudactylus > Taudactylus pleione. Next base: position 5,706,697 of record JAUIMM010000015.1, on the reverse strand, counting down.
TTTTATCCACTACTATATGCTGTCATTTGCATATATGTTTATTTATATCCTGCATGTTTATATTTGTATATAGTTTCCATGGTGATGGTCTTTTCACTGATGACACACCATTTGGTGATTACGTCATAATACATGCCGGCTCCGGGCCGGTTGTATGGTCTTGGGACTGGAGATGGTGAACACATGGTGTTCCTCTGTACTGTTATAAGGTAGGACACATATAGTTTATTATTTAACCTGATGACAATGCCAGTAGGGCACTGCAATGTTGCTTTTGTTTTAAAAGTTGTTTCAATAATATTATATATGAACGGAGTGCCACAACATTGGATTCACTGTGCGGGCACCCATTCCAGTAACTATCTGCTTGCTGCTTGGTAGAGTTGGACCACTCACTGCTGTAGGGATATAAAGCGCAGGGATAAGAGGAATTCCAGGACTTGTAAATGATGTAGACAACAATACTCAATGGTAAGCAACGTTTCGGGTTTATTTCAAACCATCATCAGGCTATAGAGAGTAACAAAATAACTCACCTTATTCATTTATGTATAAGCCATTCTTGTTGATGTTTATGTTCTGCTGCACTGGTACCTTTTTTTCACGTGTTCTGCCCGCTGTGGCATTATGACCGGTACTTACCATGTGCTTCGCCTTTTCATGTGACTGCTGACTGAATAAATTCATTTTTGTCCTCAAAATTCGACACACAATACCCCAATGACAACATGTAAAAAGTTTTTTTGCGATTTTTGCAAATTTAATAAAAAAACAACTAAGAAATCACATGTACATAAGTATTCACAGCCTTTGCTCAATACTTTGTTGATGCACCTTTGACAACAATTACAGCCTCAAGTCTTTTTGAATATGATGCCACAAGCTTGGCACACCTATCTTTGGGCAGTTTCACCCATTTCTCTTTGCAGCACCTCTCAAGCTCCATGGGAAGAGTCGGTGTAAAGCCATTATCAGATCTCTCCAGAGATGTTCAATTCAATTCAAGTCTGGGCTCTGGCTGGGCCACTCAAGGACATTCACAGAGTTGTCCTGAAGCCACTCCTTTGATATCTTGGCTGTGTGCTTAGGGTCGTTGTCCTGCTGAATGATGAACCATCGCCCCAGTCTGAGGTCAAGAGCGCTCTGGAGCAGGTTTTCATCCAGGATGTCTCTGTACATTGCTGCATTCATCTTTCCCTCTATCCTGACTAGTCTCCCAGTTCGTACCACTGAAAAACATCCCCACAGCATGATGCTGCCACCACCATGTTTCACTGTAGGGATGGTATTGACCTGGTGATGAGCGGTGCCTGGTTTCCTCCAAACATAACGCCTGGCATTCACACCAAAGAGTTCAATCTTTGTCTCATCAGACCAGAGAGTCCTTCAGGTGCATTTTGGCAATCTCCAGGTGGCTGCCATGTGTGGCTTCCGTCTGGCCACTCTAATATACAGGCCTGATTGGTGGATTGCTGCAGAGATGTTTGTCCGTCTGGAAAGTTCTCCTCTCTCCACAGAGGAATGCTGTAGCTCTGACAGAGTGACCATTAGGTTCTTGGTCACCTCCCTGACTAGGGCCCTTCTCCCCCGATTGCTCATTTTAGCAGCCGGCCAACTCTAGGAAGAGTCCTGGTTTTTCCAAACTTCTTCCATTTACGGATGATGGAGGCTACTGTGCTCATTGGGACCTTCAAAGCAGCAGATAGTTTTCTGTACCCTTCCCTAGATTTGTGCCTCGAGGCAATCCTGTCTCACAGGTCTACAGACAATTCCTTGGACTTCATGCTTGGTTTGTGCTGTGACATGCACTGTCAAGTCTGGGACCTTATATAGACAGGTGTATGCCTTTCAAAATCATGTCCAATCAACTGAATTTACCACAGATGGTCTCCAACTAAGCTGTAGGAACATCTCAAGGATGATCAGTGGAAACAGCTCAATTTTGAGCTTCATGGCAAAGGCCGTGTATTCTTATGTACATGTGATTTCGTAGTGTTTTTTTTAATTAAATCACAAAAAAACTTTTTACACGTTGTCAATATGTGGTATTGTGTGTAGAATTTTGAGGACAAAAATGAATTTATTCCATTTTGGAATAAGGCTGTAACATAACAAAATGTGGAAAAAGTGAAGCGTTGTGAATACTTTCCAGATGCACTGTATAATTATACCTACACATGGTACGTGCACATCTAATTGGGAATCAATATAAACAAGAATAAATTATCTCATTGCAATGGCACCTGTCAAGGTGAGGGATATATTAAGCAGCAAGTGAACACTCAATTCTTGTATTAGAAGCAGAAAAAATGGACAAGCATAAGGATCTGAGCGACTTTGACCAGGACCAAAGTGTGATGGCTAGATGACTGCAAAAGAGAAGTCTTGTAGAGTGTTCCCACTATGCAGTGTTTAATACATACCAAAAAGGGTCCAAGGAATGACAACCAGTGAAGCAGCGACATAGTCATGGGCACCCAAGGCTCATTGTTGCACGTGGGGAGCAAAGGCTAGGCCATCTAGCAAAAATTGATGAAAAAGTTAATGCTGGCTATGATAGAAAGGTGTCAGAACATACAGTGCAGAGCCGGATTTAGACCTCATGGGGCCCTAGGCAAGATCCTAGTTTGGGGCCCCCTCCTTCAAACAATCCATAGCACTATGGGCCATATCAAATTAGCCCCGAACACTGTTAGGGCACTAATTGATCCCCGCGTCGGCGAAACACGGGGATTTGATTATCCCCGATTTTCAACAATATTTTTTTTTCTCCCTATCCTATTATTTTGGGCGAAATAATAGGATAGTTCGACCGTTAACACATAGGAGGATTATTGGATTATTTTCAGGACACATTAGGTCCCGAAAAAAAACCCCGATAGGTGCCGTTGTCAGGCCGACTTCGTGGCTAATTGTATAGCCCCGAGCGAGCTAATAATCCACTGTAATTTACAGCGGCTAATTGGAATGGCCCTATATGTGAGTTCCTGATTCATGCCCTTACATCATATTTTTGTTTTTCCTCCTTATATTCAACTTTTTAAAGCTTTAAACAATACGGACATCAAAACATTAAAATGGAAAATGAAAACACAGGGCCTGGTTCAGAGCCGAACGCTCTTGTAGAGCGCTTGCTCTGAATCAGGGCGTTTTTGTTTTTTATTGTTGCGGCCTCCTGGCCGCTCGCTAAGCTGTGGGTGACCACCCACAGCTTTTGCGAGCGGCCAGGTGATGGTCGCGACCTGCGACGTGACCCTTGTGGTAGGGTCTCATCCGTTGCAAGCCCCAGAGAGCTTCCTGCTCTAACAGAGCAGGAAGCTCTCCACTGCCATCACTGGTGATGTCAGTGGTGCCTCCCATAAACAGCAAGCGTTCCGTTTGTGTAACCACCCCCCCTGCCCGCCTCCAAAACGGGACGAGCTGTCATTCAAAATCGACAGCCGCCTCCTTTTGGTGCGAGACCCGTAGCGACTGAGCGCCCGTCGCTGGCCGGGTCTCACGCATGCGCACGCCGGAGCCGACAGAAAATAATGTGCAAATACAATATCTATCTATATCTCAATGGGAATCATCCATTTCATATATATATATATATATATATATATATATATATATATATATAGAAAATTGACATTGGAAAAACTGCATATATCCAGTGGGTGTCACTAGGTCGTCTTGACCTAGTGACACCTACTGGATATATACAGTTTTTACAATGTCACTAGATGAGAAAATAAAAATATATAGATAAATGCACATTTATATATATATATATATATATATATTTATACACATATATACATACACATATATATACATACATATATATATATTATATACACACATATATAGTGTGTGTATATGGCAGCTCATCAGTTAATTAATACAGGTCCCTACCTGGTGGGCGGTGGAGGGCCTGGAAGGCCGACAAAGTGGCTGCTGGGGCGGGTCATGGTGGGGCTACAGTAGGATGGATCAGCTGGGAGGGGAAGGCGGCAGGTCCCCGGTGCGTTACCCTGTGCTGTGTGCACACACGCACACCCTTCCCTAATGCCGCCCGCCCGCAGGCTGGCGGCCACGAACACACAGGCTCTAGCCACGCGGGACTCTCAGGGAGTGGAGGCGGGACCGCGTGACGTCATGACGTCACGCAGTCGTGCAGTGCTCCTCTGGGAGCACTGTTATCGGGGATTTCTTCAGACAAAGGGGCCCGTCCACGGGCCCCTTGTGTCCTGACGGGCCCTAGGCGAGCGCCTAGAAAGGATAGCGGGAAATCCGGCCCTGATACAGTGCATCACAGCTAGCTGCATATGTGGCTGCGCAGATCAGTCAGAGTGACCATGCTGACCCCTGTTCACCGCCAAAAGTGCCTAGAAAAGCACATGAGCATCAAAACTGGTCCATGGAGTAATGGAAGAAGGTGGCCTGGTCTAATGAATCACATTTTCTTTTATATCATGTGGATGGCCAGGTGGTTGTATATCATTTACTTGGGGAAGAGATGGCACCAGGGTGCACTATGGGAAGAAGGCCAGTCGGTAGAGGCAGTCTGATGCTCTGGGAAATGTTCTGCTGGGAAACCTTGGGTCCTGGCATTCATATGGGTGTTACTTTGACACGTGCTACCAGCCTAAACATTATTGCAAACAAAGTACACCCCTTCATGGCAACAGCATTACAGGATGGCAGTGACCTCTTTCAGCAGGATAATGCGCCCTGCCACACTGCAAAAATTGTTTGGAATAGTTTGAGTAACATGATAAAAAGTTCAAGGTGTTGAATTGGCCTCCAAATTCCCCAGATCTCAAACCGGTCTGTGGGATGTGCTGTAAAAACAAGCCTGAGCCATGGAGGCGCCACCTCGCAATTCACAGTACTTCATACATGCCTACCCTCCCGGTTTTCGCGGGAGGCTCCAGATTTTTTGGGTAACCCCCCGCACCCCCGGAAGGGTAGGCATTTCTACCACATTCTGCCCGCTTCCTAGTGAAGTGGGCAGAATGAGGAGAATACCCGCGGCGATCGCGGGTCTCCGTGAAGGGGGCGGGGCTTAAGATGTGATTCTGCATGAATCACAGCATTTGGCCCCGCCCCCTATGTAAATTTTATTCAATCGCGGCAGTTTACCGCGAGGGGGCGGGGCTTAATGACGTGAATCGTTAGGCCCCGCCCCCATCGGCCCCCTGCTGCTTCTCTTACCCGGGCTTCTCTCCGGGAAGAGATGATAAAAGGTAGGTGTGTATGCAGTACTTATAGAATGTGCTGATAACGTCTTGGTGCAAGATATCGCAGGATACTTTCTGGGGTCTTGTAAAGTACATGCCTCGATGGGTCACATCTGTTTTGGTGATACAAGGAGAACCTACACAATATTAGGCAGGTGTTTTAATGTCATGATTGATGACTGTACATATATTTTGGACCTTGGTTACCACAGGTTCCGACTCCCATCTGCTGTGTCGCTGCTCTTTCCTGACCACCCCCATCACTTCCTACACCACTTCCACCTCCATTCCCAACTCCCATACTTTTCCCCGTGGCTGATCCTCTATATCTAGGTCTGTCCTGTCTAACTTGCAGTGAAGGCTGTTGGGGCGCGTGCCCTGGCTCACGCATTGAAGTGAATGGACAGACCTTCTGCAAAACCTGGCAGGTCGCGCATTTGTGTTCTTTATACAGGTCTATGTGACCGAAACTTTGAACAAGGATTGACACAGCTTGTCAGAGTGATTCTTCTATTACAGGACCCGTGAGTGCCGCCATTGTACCCCTTTCTGTTGTCTGCTTAAGGTTATTCATTAACCTTTAGGAGGGCACCTGGGCATTTTGCTTACCTGTTACAGTGGAGTGCCGGTATTTTGATCTGTGTATATATATATATATATATATATATATATATATATATATATATATATATATATATATTAGGGATGTGCGCCGGACCATTTTTGCCGGATTTGGATTTGGTTCTAATTCGTCGTCCGGCTATGGATTTGGATTTGGATTTGCCAAACTGCGGGGACTGGCTTTGGATTTGGATTTGGATTTTTTTACAAAAATTGACAAAAAAAGCTAAAATCACATAAATTGGTCTTTTTTTTCTTCCTAGAATATTATTAACCTCAATAACATTAATTTCCAGTCAATTTAGACCATATCACAGCTTATAATATTGTTTTCAACATTATTGGCCAAAGGTTGCAGTGAGCTGACTGGTTACTAAGCGACAAAGCAGCGGCACAACGACACAGACACCACAGTATAAAGCACATCTATGACACATTGCCACACAGCAGTGGCATAAATGAAAAGTAGTGCACCCACCCAGTGGGGTACAGCCAGCAGAGTCACAGTACTTGTTTACAAAGTGGGCTACGGCCCTAGGAGTCACAGTGCACAATCTTATTAGCATTACACCGCACATAGGGCCTGATTCACATTACACCATAAAGTAGTGTCTCTTATTTATGTTACGACACACAGTAGTGCCCCTTTTACACAATGCCCACAGTAGCGGTATCCCTTACACAATGTCCCCCAGCAGTCGTGCCCCCTATGCAGTCCCCTTAGTAGTAGGGTCCACTATGCAGTGCCCCCAGTAGAATGCCCCCCAGTAGTATGCCCCCCATTAGCAGGCCCCCCCCCAGTAGTATGCCCCCCATTAGCAGGCCCCCCCAGTAGTATGCCCCCCATTAGCATGCCACCCAGTAGTATGCCCCCCCAGTAGTATGGCTCTCCCAGTAGTAGGCTGCCCCAGTAGCAGGCCCCCCCAGTAGTAGCCCCCCCCCCAGTAGTAGGCTGCCCCTGTAGTATGGGCCCCCCTGTAGTATGGGCCCCCCTGTAGTAGGCTGCCCCAGTAGCAGCCCCCCCCAGTAGTAGTAAGCCCCCCCAGTAGTATGGCCCCCCCCAGTAGCAGGCCCCTCAGTAGTATGGCCCCCCCAGTAGCAGACCCCCCCCAGTAGTATAGCCCCCCCCAGTAGCAGGCCCCTCTGTAGTATGGCCCCCCAGTAGTGCAGACCCCCCCAGTAGTATAGCCCCCCCCCAGTAGCAGGCCCCTCTGTAGTATGGCCCCCCAATAGTGCAGATCCCCCCCAGTAGTATGGCCCCCCCCAGTAGCAGGCCCCTCTGTAGTATGGCCCCCCCAGTAGTATTGCCCCCCCCAGTAGCAGACCCCCCCAGTAGTGCAGACCCCCCCCCCAGTAGTATAGCCCCCCCAGTAGCAGACCCCCCCAGTAGTGCTGACTACCCCCCCAGTAGCGCCCCCGGACCTTTGACAAGTAAAAAAATAAAAAAAATAAAACTTACCTGATTCCCCGCTCCCGCGCCGTCCGCTCTGTCACACGCTGAGGAGGGAGCCGGAAGACGGAGCTCATGTGTGAGCTCCAGCCGGCTCCCTCCGTGCAGCAGCCAATGAGAGTCTGTGTGACTCTCATTGGCTGCTGTAACAAACACACAGCTGCCGCTGGCGGCTGTGTGTCTGTGTCTGTGTAGGGCAGAGCGCTATCACTGCGCTCTGCCCTACACGCGAGGAGACCTGATGTCGGATTCTCTAGTGAGAATCCGACATCAGGCGGCCGCCGTTCGGCCCCGAACGGGGATCCGAGTCAGGCGGTGAACACCCGAACAGGGTTCGGGTGGACTCGGATCCCCAATGTTCGGAGCGGTTCGGATTCCACAGAATCCGAACCGCTCATCTCTAATATATATATATATATATATATATATATATATATTTGTACACCAAATGGATAGTTTTTCTGAGATGGGGAAGTTAGGGGAATGCTAGCATAAGCTGAGTACAGTAAGGGCATAGGACCTGATTTTGAGTCGGATGCATCTGTGACTGCCTGTCTGTATGGCCACTGTAACCTGATTATTAGTTTATATTAATGTAGGAATCTGCCTTTGTACACACAAAATCTGTGTGACTGGATGTGGAAGCCTATCGCGCCACTGTGTTTATGTCCACAGATGCAGTCATTATCATTAGTATCAGAATTTGCACAGGTAAATCCAGTTGAAATAAGTGTCCCATCTCCATCCCTGTGCTACGATCGAGCAAGGAAGTCCGCTAACACAGCCATGACAGTCCTGCAGAACAGAAGAGTTCTATGTGATCGCATGGTCACCACTCTGATACCACTCAGAAACACTCATTTCACAGAAATGCTGCCGTACCCTTATAATAAATAGCCTCCATACTTAAATACTTTAATAAATATGTCTCTGAATTAGGGATGTGCAGGCTCGGATAGGTTCGAGTTTGCACGTGGAGTTCGGATTTTTCCCTCCAAAAAAACGGAACTCAGAAAGAGGCAAAACGTCATCTTACATGGACGAACATCATCATTCCTGGACTTTTGTCCAGGAATGATGATGTTCGTCCATGTAAGATGACGTTTTGCCTCTTTCTGAGTTCCGTTTTTTTTGGAGGGAAAAATCCGAACTCCACGTGCAAACTCGAACCTATCCGAGCCTGCACATCCCTACTCTGAATGTTATTTTATGTATATTTTAAGTTACTTTTAATGTTTTATTAATGGTTTGATTTTTAAGAAGTTTAATTTCAGGAGAAATACAAAGCATTAAAAGGAAAAACTGTCTGCTTACTTGCCTGCTATAGTCTATTTACTGAATTTTCCATGGCCCCAGATGGACGTAACCATCCCTCGCCACATTCGACTTTACAGTTTAAACCAAGTGAAGCAGTGAGAGAATGCCTGTAGCGTGCACCTTGCACTGCTGTGTGTGATAATGAATGTACTAAGGGACAGACTGGAACGTCAGAAACGTTGAACACTCCCTTGGGGCTGTGACCATGATATGAGAATTGTGCTGCTGTATGTGCTGATCATGTAACTCATCGTACCCATTCAGATTAATTTGGACTTATGAAACTAATATGTTGCTATGAATTGCGGCACTTTTTTATATTAAACAATCCCTTTAGATTACTTTTCATTTCAAGTCAATATGCAAAGCAAAAATAAACAAGATATTTTCAATGTCCTAAAATACTGGTTAACAATTATAACAAATGTCCAGCACCCAAATATAAACAGCAGAGTGTCCCAAAAACAGCTAGTTAGAAAATAGTAAAGGTTAGAATATAGTCACAGTACATCTGAAAAAGACTGGGGAGAACTGTCAGTCCCTATCATGGAACAGTACAAATCTTTGTCACAAGACCTCCCTGACCACTATGAGAACAGTGCGTACATGTGCCAGCGTTAGCGCAGTATGAAAGTGGGATCCAATTGCAGATGCAGAGAAACAACATTTGTGTAACAACTTCCCTACACAACAACCTTTTTTAAAAAAATATTGTGTACTGTAAACTAGAGATGAGCGGGTCCAGTTCCGGGGTGATCCGAGCCAAGCTTGGATCTCCCTACCTGCCCCGGATCCCTCTCCCGAGACAAAACCTCACGATCCCGCTGGCAGGTCGCGAGGTATTGTATTGAGCGGGCTTAACTGATTGGCTGAGAGAGCTGTCTGTCACGGCTTTCAGCCAATCAGCGTTAAGCCCATTGAATATGGGCACAGGAAGGAGAAGATGCTGCCCACCCATCCCCTGCTGCCTGATACCACCGGCACCCCCTGCTGCCAACCCCACCTGGCAGCATCCCCCGCTGCAGACACTGTTGACACCCTGCATTGAGGACACCACCAGCAGCCATGCACTGCCGACAACATCAGGACCCCCACACTGAGGACATCGATGGCACCCCCGCTCTGCCGACACTACTGGCACCCTGCACTGAGGACACTGCCGGCACCTCTGCACTGCTGCCCCTCATACTGAGGACACTGTCAGCGACCCCACACTGCCGACACTCCCACACTGAGGACACCACTGGCACCCCTGCACTGCCGACACTGTCAGCACACATGCACTGAGGACACCACTGGCACCCCCGCTTTGCCGACACCGCCGGCACCCTGCACTGAAGACACTGCCAGCACCCCTGCACTGCTACCCCACGTACTGAGAACTGTTAACACTCCCACACTGAGGACTCTACCGGCACCCCTGCACTGCCAACACTGTCAGCACACATGCACTGAGGACACCGCTGGCACCCCCGCTCTGCCGACACCGCTGGCACCCTGCACTGAGGACACTGCCGGCACCCCTGCACTGCTGCCCCACGTGCTGAGAACTGCCGACATTGCCGGCACTCCCACACTGAGGTCACCACCGGCACCCCTGCACTGCCGACACTGTCAGCACACATGCACTGAGGACACCGCTGGAACACCTGCTTTGTCGACACCACCGGCACCCTGCACTAAGGACATTGCCAGCACCCACACAGTACTGCCCCATGTATGGAGGACTCTGTCAGCGACCCCTGCTGCTACTTCCACACCGAGGGCTTCCCTGCACAGCTGTGACTGTCAGCACTCCTGCACGGAGGACACCACTGGCACCCCTGCTATGCCGACACTATGCACTCAGGAGACTGCCAGGGTACCCACTCTGCCAACACCGCCACACTGCCAACACTGACGGCATTTCCGCATTAAGGACACCGCCAGCACCCCGCACTGCCGACACTGCTGTCACAGTAAGTGCGCTATTGGTGTATCCAACCCACACTGTATAACACACTGTATCCGTGTTGGAACTTGGAAGCTGAACTGCCACATGTTAGTGCTGCCCACTGTGTCGCTTAGCTTAGTCAGGTAGCTAGCTGGATGCAACCTTTTTAGCCTTAACCAGATGAAAAAAATAATATTGTGAGGTGGTCAAAATTGATTGGAAATGACTGGAAATAAATGTTATTGAGGTTTATAATACTGTAGGAACAAAAACAGGCCCATTTTATGTGATTTTAGCTGTTTATATGATATTTTAAGAAAAAATCCAGATCCAAAACCGAAAAACAAAACACGGAGGTGAGGTTTTGGCAAGAGCAATCCAGATCCAAAACCAAAACACGAGGGTCAGCGCACATCTCTGCTGTAAACACTATGGTGTAAGAAATATGATGCATGAAAATGATTAATACTGAGTATTAGCACTGAAGCAAATGGTCATCTCTTGGGATTAGAAAGATGCATGGTATGTCAGGAAATTTGACCACACACACACACCTGCTAATACTGCTTTGGGCCTGAGGGATGGATTACACACACAGGGGCGTAGAGAGCCTGCCACGTGGAAAGAAGGAGGTGTGATCATGCCCCCTTCAGGGGAAAAAAAACATTTTTGCACGATGCTGAGTGCTGGGGAGGGGGGCACTGTGAGCCCCTCAGCCCTGCGCAAATCCAAGGGGGTGGCACGATCAGTGTGATCGTCCCCCCCCAACAGACAGAGAGGAGGAGACTTCTGCTGCTGTCACCCACTGCAACCCAGCATACAGCAGTGTCTGCTGGGCTGCTGACAGGTACGAGGGAGGGGGGGGTCTCCCACTGGGCCCTTCCAACAAGTCTGGGCCCGGGTAATTAGTACTCGCCCCTTCCCCCTCTCAGCGCCCCTGCACACACATATAAGCCTTGGAAACTAGTAGTGTTTGCAGTAGAAGTGTAGTAGTGATTCCAGTTTGGTCTCACATTTACGTAGTGAAAACATTGGACAGATCAAGCTGTTCAGAGTTTGAGGGAATCAATTGGATTAAATAAGAGCCTTCACGTGTGATTGGAAGCTGATTGCACACGCAGACTAGCATTGGCTGATTTGTTCCTGGCAAGTTTTTTTCACAACAGTGGAAAATGCAGTCGAACACAATTCAGAAGTATCTCCACTTGCAAATGAAGTGGAGTAAATGGGCTGTAACGATCATAAGTTGAGTAGGGCATGTCGATGGAAGTGCGGGCCATGCATAGTTGCAAAGAAGAGAAAATATGCCAGTTTACATACTTATATTTTGCATGGATAGGGATGTTGCAACAGCGCACTGATGGGGATGAAGGGTATCCAACCAAGCATTTGATAGAATCGGTCCACCCGCAGATTTGTGTACAACGCTATGAATTTGTTCAGTTTTTTTCATGCATGCAATTATGGCAGACATGCATTCAGGTCAGCTTCAGCCCCTATGTGCATGATGTGCAGAATGTTTTCATTACTAAATACATTTTTACAAACTTCCCTTTAAGGGACTGTTGAAGATCTTTATTCTAGTCTTCCAAAAGCGAGAAGACCCAACTTAGTTAAAGTGCATTCCAGGTTTCTATGCTTAGCATGTCTATATATATGGGCACTGTGTTATGGACCGTCTTGACACGTGCACAGTTAGACATACGGAATGTCTTGCACAATGAAACAGTTAAGTGGCTCAAGCATCCTTCTGTCCCCCCATGTTGCTAGGTAAACAGAGCAGAAACAGTAAACGGATCTCCCCAACCTGCAGGAATGGCACGAGCTGAATCCTTGTAATTTGTGCCGTAAGTGGTTTGACCCACGTGACCCCCATCTGACATCTGAGGATGTATCTTTCAAGACAGGCATCACAGCTGGATTCTGTAACCATATCTCCATCATCTCTTAATAGATGTTCACAATATCTCTCTGGTACTAGGGTGATCATAATACTGTATATCTTCCTTGTAATGGGGTTAAATCTCCTGCCACATTGAAATAACAATCTTATGTCAGGGTTTAAGCTTGGTGTTAAAATTATGAGACAAGCTATAAAAAATATTGGTTTAAACTATCTTACAATCAACTTGGGAATGCTAAGGCTGAGCCAAGCACTAGGCAGTATGTATTCTGCAGGGACATTTCTAGGAGTCCGTCGCTTTTGATCATACAGTATGTAAGTTCCCTATTGCATAGAACTATGGAAGTTTTACATTAGTGAAAAATCATATCTAACAAAATGACAAAATGAGGGAGTAGGGGGTGGTAGTTATTGGCTTGCATTGCTGTGTGCAGAAGGAAACATGCCAGTATAATAAAATACATTGCCTGCAAGGGCAGTGGTTGGTGATAAAACCAGGACTGGTGTAATGAGATTAATTTGTCAGTGATCAGTTGTGGTAGCATTTGCAGCATAATAGTTATTTGCATGAAATCTTAGGAGCATGTAGCCTGGCCTGATTATGTTGTTTTATGGGTATTTGGGGTGGTGTGGAGAAAATCTTTGTAGTGTGGTGGCTGCAGAGATTTGTAGGTCCCGCAGGTTAATTTGTGTGGTACCCCTGGGATGGTAAGAGAGCCTAGAAAGGCCATGGTCCAGAGGGCATGATGGTGTTTGGCATAGGCTGTTATATTGGTCAGACACTTTGCAGCTGAGGGACAACAGATGGCAGTTATTGACATGTAGATCCTCCACATACTCAGGGCAATTAGATATTGAGGGAGGAAAAAAGAATTGGATTTAGGTTTAATGGGGGTTATATGGATCATGTAGATGTATTATTTATAAGTTATAAAATGCTAACTACTTTCTCTATGTAATCAATAAATGCTATGGCCAATGGCATCTCATGTGTTGGTGATAGTTTATGAATGAGTTACATATTCAGTATGTTTTTATTATGTGGGGCAATTTTGTGTCTGCTGAGCTTTTTATTTCCTTGCTTGGAGGGCATCTGGACTGTGCCTCATGGCAAAATGAGGAATTGAGGCACAAAATGGCTCCCATTAAAAGTATAGCAGTTCAAGTGATCTCATTTCACAAAAGTAAAATCCATTGTCACTGATTTGCAGAGTTTGGTACATTTTGTGTGTCTACTCCCTTCTATACAAAGAATATCCTCATCTCGCCCAACTTATTTTCTAAGCCAAACTTTAGCTCCTCCCACAATTCTACTATCCTGCTTTTTGAAGAATTGGTTGAAATATGGGCGCAATTATGCGAATTATTGTTCAGCGGGTCCAAAACTGGCTTTATACTGCGCAATGTATGTTTTATTCATCAAAAAACAAAAACAAAACAAACAAAAAATAAATAAATATATATATATATATATATATATATATACATACACACACACACAGTACTTTTTTATCTTTTTCTTATCCTAGATTAAATAAAAGTTATATTTTATTGCAACTTTCTATAGCAATAATGCCTCGCAGAAGACAAGATATCCATGTGGTCGTGACCAGTGCCACAACTTGTCCACTGAGTAGGTCTTAGGAAGCTGCCAGCTGACCATGAAATGCATTGCTGAAGGAGGGTGATACATTACTGATGGTACTCCCTGCACTCCACGTAAACTCCTTAATTATCCCCTTTCCACTTCATTGCAGACATTTTTTCCCTTAATCCCCCATTTTTAATTTACTCCAGTGTTATCATTCAGACCTAGGGTGAGATGCGTCAACACTGCCGTTTTCAGAGGTTTGACCACAATCACTGTGTGCAGAAAGTTCCCTTTAGGCGTTGCCTAATAGAACTCTATGGGTTTCTTATCTGAGTTTTCCCCGAGAGGGATCCAATAGGCTCCCTCCCAGGATCCTCTGCGGCTCACGCATGCTCAGAAAAACTCCCGAGTTCTAAACCTGGAAGTCCCCATACCGCAAAGGACAGATTATTGGGAGAGATGTCCTTTGCTTAAATATTCATGAATACACCATTACTAAATGCCGGTATGCAAGCGACCGGTGGCGGGATGCATCGCAACCAAAATGCGATGCTTGGTGCATCCTGCCCCTAGTCTGATAAAGATATAGTGTTCCCTTTTCATAGACCTTTAGTGATTTTAGGAATATATAGTGTTTTTTGTAATAGTTGTATACCATGTGGTAAATAAAGTCTTTTTAAATATTCACTTTGTTTGCATGGGTATAATGGTACGCCTTATAAACACTTGCACCTCTAAGTTGGTTTATGTCTCACATTCACGCACAATAGTGACAACTGAAACACACTGGATTACAAAATAAACTACGGACATAAGGTTTTATAAGTTAATGCCCAAGCCAGCGATTTGACATCTGAAAGAAGGTGAGTACCCTTGCAACATACAGTACTTGTATCCTGGATACATCACATTATTATGCAGGTATTAAGGCTCTTATATAAGAGTACACTTAAGCTGGCCACACACTAGACCAGGTGTGGGGAACCTTTTTTCTGCCAAGGGCCATTTTGATATATATAACATTATTCGCGGGCTGGTGCAAGCCACGCCCCTTCTATGTGATGTCACACAGGGTGGGGCCACAATCACTAGTGATTACAGCAATGCCCAGAGTATCCTGAGGATGCTCCGGGGAGCTGTGAGGGCAGCGGTGTGATCGTCTGTAGCATCCTAAGGACGCTTCAGGCGGCACTGCTGCATAGATTCTGGCTGCAGAGTGCCATTCTGCTCACACTGCTATCCAGACGAGGCTACCAAAGGGCCAGACCAATCGATTCCAGGGGCTTTATATGGCCCCCGGGCCTGAGGTTCCCCATCCCTGCACTAGACCAACTTACATCCAACCAGCCAACTAGTTGATTGGAATGAAAATCTGGTAAGGTAAGAAAGCAAATGACAATCAGCAATTTGCTCCCAAACGCCGGAAAATGGATAAAAACTGTTGTTTGAACAAGTTGTTTAGATCAAACATTTAACAAACTTGTCTGACGACCATTTTCATCTGTTTTCTGGCATTTAGGAGCAAATTGCTGATCATCAGTTACTCCCATACATTACCAGATTTTCATTCCAACCAATCAACTAGTTGGATGGTTGTATGAAAGTTGGTCTAGTGTGTGGCCAGCTTTAGTAGCACGTCCTCTTGTTGGCATACATCTGCTGCACGACACCGCTGGTAAACTGTGCAACTCTGACTATCCTCCTGCCAAGTGTGAGCATATACCTAGATGCTACTTTACTTATTTTAATAGAAGACAATGGCCCTCATTCAGAGCCGTACGCTCTGAGCAGAGCGCACGCTCTGAATGAGGGCCGGGCTCCATTTTCATGGAGCGTCCTCCTGGACGCTCGTATAGCTGTGGGTCACCACCCACAGGCTATACGAGCGCGCATTTTGATGGCCGCGATGGTCGTGACCATCGCGACCATCGAAATTGCGAGCCGGAGCCTGCGGTTGAGGTTTTCAACCGCAAGCTCCGGAGTGATTTTGGCTCTATCAGAGCCAAAATCACTCCCACTGACATCACTAGTGATGTCAGTGGGCCGGCTTCTAACGGGAGGCGTTCCCGTGGGAACACCCCCGTCAGGGAGGCACGCCCCCGGCACGCCCACCAAAGGGGGCGTGCTGTCAATCAACATTGACAGCACGCCCCCTTTGATCGGACACAACGAGCGAAGAAAAGTCCTTCGCTCGTCGTGTCTGGCGCATGCGCACGACGGAGCTCCCTCCGTCGTGCGCATGCTCAGTGCAGACCATCGACCCACTTGCGAGCGGACAGCCGCTCGCGAGTGGGTCTGAATCAGGCCCAATGTACACTATATTGTTTCATATTTACCTCTTTTGGGGTACCATTATCAATTTGAGGACCCATACTATGTCAGAGGGAGAACATATAAGTTATAGAAGCGACAATACCACCCATACAAGGAACGGCCCAATAAAAGAGTCCCTCCTTTTAATGATATATAGCAAAGGTATTCAACATGTGGCCCTCCAGCTGTTGTGGAACAACACATCCCAGCAGTTTTGCTCTTAGGACATGCTAAAAATGTGTCAGACCATGTTGGATGTGTAGTTCCGCAGCAGCGGGAGTGCTGTATGATGAATACCCCTGATATATAGCATGTAGAAGATGACAGTATTTGGAGCAGGCCCCCGGGAGGGATGTACAGTAGTATTTATATGTTTTTCCCTCCATCCATTTTTTGTAGTTGTCACTGTAAACACAATATTGTTCCAATCCTGAAAACTTCTTCCAAAATAATTAAATCCTGCTCGCATACATTTATTCAAAAGTGGATTTCCTGTATGGCAACTATTACATTTAAATAAATATATTTAATATAAAAGTAACTATTTCAATATATTCACACTGTTTACGGGTGTTGATGACTTGCCAAAAAGAGGGATAATGAGGTAAGGAGGGAGCTGAGTTTCTGTAAATATAAATAAGTGAAAGCATACTACATGGTGACAGGGAAAAAAATCAAGGTATGAGGTAGTGCTTAAAATAGGGTAATATCATGTAACACATGCAGTACCCAGCACTAAGGCCATAGTGTATCACATGAGTTACTACAGGGCTAGTTATTGAGAACAGAAGAAGAAAATCTGGGCCTTTCAGTCAGGAGCATCCATTATATTTCTGGACTCTACGATTCCAGAATGTCGACAAGTTCTGAATGTCGACAGTCGGAATATTGACATGGTCATTAGGTTGACAACCAGTATGTCAATACAATTAGGCTGACATGGGTAAAATAGCGACAAGTTCAGAATGCTGTCATTTATCAGGTCGACACCAGAATGTTGACATATGATTTTTGCTTATTTTAACTTAAACCTAACCTTAAACCCGAATTCTGATTCTAAACCTAACAATGAAATATGCAAATGATCTTTAATGGCGTTTCAAAAAAGAAAAAAACAAGGAAATTATTTTTAAATGTTGGCAACTATATAGAGTATAAATTATCTAGACATGACCTCTGCAGTGCACCAAAAGTCACAAATCATGGCAAATATAATTATAAATAAGAAACAATAAAAACATGATCCCAGAGCAATGGTGCTGTGCACATAATAAATAAAGATGGGGTATGTGAACTCATAACAATCCTTAATTAGCCCTGTATAGCCTAGGCTAGGCTGCATAGGCGTAACTAGGTATTTGAAGGTCCCGTAGTAAAAGTTTGAATGGGCCCCTATGTACCACCCAATGGTGAAAAATGTATATAACACATATAACTTTGACAAGGAAGACGGGTCCCCCTCAGCTCTGGGCCCTTTACACCTATGGTAGTTACACCCATGCTAGGCTGATTCCTATTATAACAGGAAGACCAGGAAGACCTCGGACATGGAGTCACCCTGCTACTGTTAAAATCATCCCAAGGATGGTCAGTACAGGGCTGGCGTCTCTTTTTGGTGGGCTGTAAAACCAGCATGTCTTCATCACAGAGGCTATAAACCTTGTGCTGACAAGTAAGTTCTGTGCCTCTTTCTGACCCCTTGGGTTGTGAGGGGATGGAGCACCAAACAAATTTGGTTACCTTGCAGTGGGAACCTTGCCACTTAGTTGCTCCCAGTATAAAGGCCCCCATACATCAGAGATGGATTGCAGCAATCGTGCAATTTGCAATCGATTGTGTATAAAAATCTTTCCCTTTTTCAATCGATTGCAGATTGCAGAGATGCCACAATCGATTGAAAAAGGGAAAGATTTTTATACACAATCGATTGCAAATTGCACGATTGCTGCAATCAATCTCTGATGTATGGGGGCCTTTATATATAAATAAGCTTACCATACTATAAATTTAAATCGAGACAGTCATGAATTACACAGGTTTTGTGGCTTATTAAAACTAGGTAAAATACAGGCTTGAAGTTAGCAAGTCACAGAACCTGTGTAATTCATGAGTGTCCCGTTTAAGGGATAGTATGGTAAGCCTATGTATAAAGATTCCTGAGAGTCCTAGGCAATAGTACTTTCAAGCTTTATGGATGTTTCCTCTGTTATGGAGAATGTAGGGATGGGATTTGCTTAATCGTGGCCCTGTCCCTCGCTGTATATTGCAGCAATATGTACATACCTCTCAACATGACCCATTCCAGGAGGGACAGAATGCACTGTTCCTGGACTTTCCTCTTAATTTATGATTGCAGTCACCTGTGTTGAACTAGTTAATTGATAAGAAAGGTGTTTCACCACAGGTGATGGCAATCATAAATTAAAAGGAACAGAGCATGTTGCCTCTCCTGGAATGAATCATGTTGGGAGGTGAGATATGTGGAATCACTGACTGCAGTACTGGTTGCAGTACCCACTTCTTCAGCAAGTGTGCTCTATTGGTGCTGCTGCTAGCCAGCCAGGCAACAGTTAAATCTACCACTCGTTCCCAACTAAAGAGCTAAACCTGTGTTCACCTATGACAGAAATTCTCAAGCTCCACCATTACAGTCCAGGTTGTACAGTCCAGGTTGTAAGGATATCCATGTTTGAGTCCAGATGGTTAAAGCAAATTGGCTGCAGTACTAATTAAGGGTCCGATCAGAAATGGACGGAATTGCAAATCATCGGATTAGCGTACATCTCTGAACCAGGCCCTAAGTTACCTATTCTCAAGCATGAATATCCTTAAAACGTAAGTTTTTTTCTCCACATCCTTAAAAAGTGGACTGTAATGACGGAGCACCACTGCTTGCATTCCGGGGTCTATTCATCATCACTTCATTTATACAAAAGCAGGTAAAGATAAACATTTTCACATACTGTTGAATAAATTAAGTGTCAGGGCCATTCATTAAGTTCGGGGGCTGTACGCCATGAGATGAGATTTACATGGCAGCATTTGCAGCCAGCAGAGGGATCTATTCAGAGCCCTCCCTGCTGTACATGCATAACTCCGGGAGCTGAGAGCTCCAGGGCACCGCAGCCTTGTGTCTCTAGACTCCACACTGCCTCCTGCCTCAACTCACCTGCTCACGTTCCTCCTCTCATCCAGGCTGCACATCACCTCCGCTCCGAGTAGGGAGAGGAGACAGGTGAAAGGAAGCGTGGGTGGGTAGAGAGAGGACAGTGCGGACACCAGGTAAAGATGGCGGGGGATGGGACATAGCAGCAGGGGGAGGAGAGATGACACAGTGGACACCAAGGATAGGATGGAGGCTGGGGGTGGGCACAGCAGCACTAATTAGATGATGCGGGGGGGAGTTACACACAGCAACAGGGTTAGCGGGGGCACAGATGTCAATGGCTGAGGTAGTGTTTCAGCTGTGGGCAGGGGAGTGGCACAGACACCGGCGGCGGGCAAATACATGGGGACATGGCAGGTATAGGGGTAAAAGTATCACTTTTCTGAAAAGCTGACTCTGTAAATTCAGCTAATTTTTGGAAGTGATACTTTAATTAATGAGACATGATGAATCCCTCCAAACAGTTTTTTAAACTCACAGTGAGTTTCAAACATAATTATCACAAGTGATAATTATGTGATGATGAAGAGACCTCTCAGTGGTAAGAAACTTCAGTTGCAAATTCTCAAGCTTCCAGTATTTGTTTAAACTAGGGATGTGCAGGCTCGGATAGGTTCGAGTTTGCACGTGGAGTTCGGATTTTTCCCTCCAAAAAAACGGAACTCAGAACGAGGCAAAACGTCATCTTACATGGACGAACATCATCATTCCTGGTCTTTTGTCCAGGAATGATGATGTTCGTCCATGTAAGATGACGTTTTGCCTCGTTCTGAGTTCCGTTTTTTTGGAGGGAAAAATCCGAACTCCACGTGCAAACTCGAACCTATCCGAGCCTGCACATCCCTAGTTTAAACGCTTGTTTCCAATGATTCCGCTGCTGTTTCTCAGGTCTTCAGTAATTAGTGTTTATACAACTCACTCATGTTCTGGCTTTAGCTACAAGTTACAACTGTGCTAAAATCAAAACCTTGTTACCTTGCCCTATCTACAGGTCCTGTTAAGAGATCCAGTCAATACCCCGGGCCATGGGACGCCGGCGCTTAGAATACCGGCACCTGAATTCCGACACCTGTCAGTATCCCGGCACCGGCATCATGAGCGCCGGCATCCCGAAGGTAAGTTGTGGCGTTGGGGGATAGGGTAAGGCAATAGGGGGAGGGTTAAGGTTAGGCATTAGGGGGAGAGGGTTAGGTTTGGGGTGCGGAAAGGGGGAGGTTAGGATTAGGCACTAGGGGGGAGGTTAGGTTTAGGCCCCGGGGAGGGAGGGTTAACCCTGTCGGGATGTCGGTGTTGTGATTGAAATAAAAGTTCTTCTGCTTAAAGCTACTTCAGGCCTGGTTACGCAATAAATTAGAAGTGTGAGTAAATCTGGTTACACACTATGGGGTCTATTTTCTAAGCAGTGTTAGGAGACAGAATGAAAAGTGATAAGAAAGTGATAAGGTGCCAGCCAGTCAGGCTGTGTTTGAAAAATGACAGTTGGGAGCTGATTGGCTGGCACCTTATCACTTTCTTATCACTTTTCACTCTGTCTCCTAACACTGCTTAGTAAATAGACCTCTATATGATATATCGTCTGCGATGGATGGAATGACCATCATATAGTGTGTACCCTGAAAGCCACACAATTCATCGGATAATGAATTGGGCGGCCGCTTCTTCCAATTGCATGTGGTGCATATCGGGATGGGACAATGCAACAGATGATACAGTATAGTTACTTTAGACATGTGAAAATATATTGTACCATTGTACATTGGATTGTGCAGTGTGTATGGCTATGCGATATATCAGTACATCTCATCACTGCACCGCTGGTCGCCTAGTCATCCAGGTTTGTGCCGAGCTTTAGTGTAATGAAATCTTATTACAGATGGGCGGGCCATGATGACACAAGCTGCTACGAATTGTGGGTCTGATTTATATATGTACTTAAACCTGGTGGTTTTGATTGATATACTGTGGCCATTTGGGGAGGGTAGGGGGCAGCATTAGGCTGTGGCCCTAGAAAAAGGGGGCAGGTTGTCCCAGTTTCCTGGGATTGCTGAGACACAGTTTTCCTGGCCTAGCATGCGGGCAGGAGTCTGCCAGGCTGAGTAAGCTTCGGCTTACACAGACTGGCCAAAGCTGCAACCATGTCAACCGATAGTCGCAATGATCGTGATGGTGACCCAAAGCAGCGTCTTCAGATGCTGCACTGGGATCGCAGATGCATGCATGCATTTTAGTTGTATGGTATTGCACATCTGAATCAGGCCCTGTATCATTAAGACCACTCAGCTCTCCTCATTAGAGAAGTGAATAGGAAGTGGGATGGTAGACTTCTTACCTGGAAATTTGGGAGTCTCTTGGACATTCCAAAAGGGTGGTCAAGTTTGCATTAAACATACAGAATAAAATAAGAGAACATTACATTTCAAAATAAACTTAATTTGAGCTTTAAGACACTTGTTCACCACCTAAGAAAATACTTTTTTCTTGATTTGCCATAATCCAAAGGTAAAAGACAAATCCTAAAAACCCCATAAATACAATAACAACAACCCTGCACACTAGTGCTATTGGCAGCTAAGAATCAGAGTTGTATGCAAACCCGATGGTTTTCCAACAACTCCGATAGTGGCCGATTGGCGCATGCACAGGCTCTGTACTGCGGATGTACCGATTAGTGCCTGCAAGATTGCTCGCAGTGCCCAGCCCTGTTTGTGGGATGGGAAAAGGGGCGATGACAGCCAGTGTCCCAGAAAACGTCATGACGCCCAGTGTCTATCTTCAGACACAGCATCACTGGCCCAGGCTGCGTGAATTTCAGGCCCATTCTGAGTTACCTGAGGGCTACCCAGATGGGTGATGTGCACACAAGTGATCCGATAGGTGCCGCAGCAGCGGATTACAGAAGCCGGCATGAGGCATCTATTTACACAAGATGCCTCCTGCGGCATTAGCATCCTTTTGCATCGTCGCTGCATAGAAAGACAAAGCAGCAATGCGATTAGTGTACAACTGTGAATGAGGCCCAGAGTAAGGAGCTCTTTGCCAAAAGTGTATTCCGACTCTTGCCGCTGGTGTTTAGCTAGCAGTGCTGGGGCTCCTGGTCCATCATTACCTATAGTCACTGAGTCAAAGAGGCAACACACAAATTGGGGGCACACAGTCTGTTAGGAGCTTCCTGCATGTACAGTGTATAAGAACAAACTTGATCCCAATTCCCCATGCTGCACCACAGTCCTGGGGAATCCAATGCTACTACCTAAGGGAAGCAGGAGAATATAAACTGTTCATTTCTTGATCATAAAATGCAGGCATTTTTTAAAGACAACATATTAGTTCTTAAATGTGTTTTCTATGGTAGTTATATTAAATTTAGCACTAAAACTAGCAGAACTTGTAAAATGGAGTATTCTAAAATGTAATGCCAATAAAAAACGTATTGCCCCTAAATGGATAATAGAATTCCCTTCAACTTTAGGAATTACATTTTTTATTAAATACTGCATTTTGCAGATTAAACCTCATATATTTAGATACTGATGATAATTTGAGTTTTGATGATATATGCATTCATTAATCACTATCTGGACAGTGAGTATCTACTGTGATACACAGACTTGTTGCATTCTGCATAACTCAGAGGTTAGATAGCATGAGGATGTCCTCCTTCTTTGCCCTGTCAGCTCCCAATCCAAATCCATCTATCCACATACTGCAGAACAGCTTGTCCTTAGGTGAGAATCAGTAAGAGAGATAAGCTCAATATTTCTATATCTCACCCAAAAAAATGTAACCTTAAGTTTACTTTTGGCAGACAGTGATTATTTGTGACAAAGCTAATGTGTTCCTTTTGGCAGTTTCTGCAGAAAAAATGACAGACTATAAAGAGATGGATTCAGACCCAGCTGTTTCCTGCTTCCTTTGCAAAGTGATTTAAACCGCTTGTAAGAAAGAACAATGCAGTTTCTTCCAAATATTTGCAGAAAGAAATATCTGCTGTCTGCACCGAGGCCATAAAAATTACTTGTTACTTGGTAAAATAACCTTTCAAAATTATCACCTCCAGCCTAGACACTCACAAATCAGCTTTCTATTTTTCCCCTAAGTAATCATGTTTAAATTTCCATTTCAACGAAAAATGTTACCGCAGCTCGAAGAGATTAAGGATGAAATGCAGAGAGAGAATGCCAGAAAATGGTTTATAGGTGAAGTTCTGTCTGATGGCAAGAAAACGGTGAGATTTCCTCCAGGTCTGTGATCCCTTTCAAGCGCTGGGATTTGAGGGTTTTGACGTCTGGGCGGAAAAGTTATTTTTAACGCTTCTGCCTAAATAAGACGGCAACACAGTTGGAAGTGTTGAAACCACATCAAGACGGTGAGGAAGTGAAAGGCAGCCGACTTTTTTTTTAATGTGGCAAAAAAAATTCATGGGAGGAGATTGCGCCGTTGTTAAGTAAACAAACCTTGCTCACTTTTCCATTCAGCATGTAATTTGCACAATGAAAGAAATACTTTGCGTTGTAGCACATTAATGACAATTTAAGGTGCATCAATTGATTCATTAGGTTGTTTTTATTCTTAAGGGTCATCCACAGCCTAAAATATATAACAGGGTGTGCCTTGTAAAACCTAATATTACCATGGGTGCAAAACAGTACAATTTAAATCATTGGCACGGTACAAACTGTCTAAGAGACAGGTCTATTATGTGCCAAATGCCATTGGATGCTATTGCAGTATTAGCTCATTGCTTTAATAATACAGCTTGCAAAAATAGATTGTTTTGTGAATATTAATAACAAATGCAATTTACACGTTTATTTTAAATATAACCCATATAATATCAATGATTGCTACAAAACATAGGGCTCTAAGTCACTTTTATAAGAGTGCAAATACACAGGCTGACAAAGCCAATGACGTTTTGTTGTTGATGTCATGCTCTTTTTTTTTAAGAAATATGAAATCTCGACAGGAAATTAATTAGTACTGTACATCATGATGTACATCTTCTCATAGAGGGGTCTATTCAGCAATGATATTTTTGCATAAAAAACTAGGAAATCGTCATTTCAGCTATGGGATAATGGAGAAGATAACGTAATTATCTTCTCCACTAATTCCCATTTCACAGAGTACTGTACTGTAGGGATCAGCCACTGATCTCTACAGTGCTTTAATGCTTTTTGCTATTCGGCAAAGCAAAAAGCGTTAAATTACTCGATAAATCTTTACTTTATATAACGCCAACTCAGGATGGCGTTATATTAAGAAATTACATTAAATTGCCCTAAAACTGCAGGGACAGAGGGAAATTCTCCCATAAGTCCCTGCAGCATCCTGTAACACCACCTTGTCTCTGCTTCCCGGTGACCGCCGGCAGGTAAGAGCAATTAAAGCCTGTTAAACCTGCCAAAAGTGATTGACATGTGTATGCAGCATTTATATTAGCCTGTATACATGTATATTTATGTGCGATTATATTTAACACATATATAAATGTTAAATATAAAAGCACATAAATATACATGTATACAGGCTATTATAAAGCCTGTATACACATGTCAATCACTTTGGACAGGCTGTATTTGCACTCACCCATCTGCGGTCACCTCGAAGCCGGGATGGAAGCACTTGACTGAGCATGCGCAGTAGCAGAAACAGAAGGTATTGTTTTCGGAAAATGAAAACAATGCCTTCTTTAACATCGCAGGGACAGCGTGTCACCGCAACCGCTGTCCATGCATAAATGCTGAAAAGCATCCATAAATTTTAATAATTCATAAAAAATCGTGATGGTGTTGCATCATCACTTTTGCTGAATAGACCCCAGAAGGAGGTGGCTGAAACTGAGAGGATCCGGTGTTTCTTGGTGCATACAGATTTAGCATACTCATGCACATTGTATTTTGTCTGCAAGCAAGAGTTCTGTTTGGGGCTCTATTCAGCATTATTGCCGCTGTTGTCCCAAATATTTTCGGGCACCATCGTCACAATATTTTTTATATCATCATTTTTTTCCCTGCAATTCAGCAATAACCTACACAGGGACAGTGGTTGCATTAACTTGCTGTCCCTATGAAGTTCCTGAAGGCATTGTTTTTGGAGGTCCAAAGACAAAACCTTCCTTATCTTGATCTACACATGCTCGGTCATGCACTTACTTAACACTGCGAATAGTCTCCTTCCCTGCAGTGTGGTGAGCGGCAAGTGTGTGTCCAGCTCCAGCCTCCCAAAAGTGTCTAAATTGATTAAACTGTGTACATAGGCTTTATATTAGACTGGATACATTTATATTTGTGTGATTTTATATAAAAAATGTTTATATACATTTTATATATAAAAGCACATAAATGTAAATGTATACAGACTAATATAAAGCCTATGTACACATTTTAATCAGTTTACACACTTTTGGAAGGCTGGAACTCGACATACACTTGCCAGTCGCAACACAGCAGGGAGGAAGATCGGAGCGGAGTTTCAAGATCTTGCAGGGACTGTTGGTAAAATTTCCTTTGGTCCCTGCAGTTTTTGTGATCATTAAGTATTCTCTTCATATAGCGCCATTCGGAGACGGCGTTAAATAAAGTAAAGATGTATGGAGTGTTTTAATGTTTTTTTTGCTTGCTGAATAGCAAAAAAATTTAAAGCACTGTAGAGAACAATGGCTGGCTCTCTACAGTGTGATACACTGTAAGATGGATATTAATTTTCTCTATTAACCCTTTACTGAATAGTGAAATACTTAAAAAATTCGAAAATGCAAATTTCCACAATATTTAGGTAAATATATAATTGCTGAATAGAGCCCTTGGTGTTACATTTCTGGAAGAGCAGTAAGTGCAACTATGTGTAGGTGTCCCTGAGAAAAGAGTAGCAACAAGAAAATGTAATGATTTCTCTGTGGCATCCCTATTCTTATTAATAAATGTGGATCCTCATTAAGTAGTGGTTAGAATTACTGACTCACAGCCCCGAGATCCTGTCCAAGGCAGTATCAGTTTGTACATTCTTCCTCTGTTTGCATCGGTTTCTGACAAACTCCTCCCAAAAACATATTGGCTGCATACTGTAGGTAACTGGCTAAAACAAATGACCCTAGTGTGTCTGTCCATGTAATAAGGAATATAGGGCCTGATTCAGCTTGCATCGCAAGTCTGCAGATGCACGCACCAGGTTGATTTTTGCGTTCTGCGCATGCAACGCATCACGCGTGCATGAACAGGCTGCTGCGATCTCTAAAGCGAACGCAGCAGATATGCAGAGCCACCGAGAAATGATTGACAGGAAGTGGAAATTGGGGGTGGAAAGAGGGGGTGGTAGAAGGAATGCTGGCGTGCCTGTGCGCCATTACAGGGGCGTGCATAATTAAACCACTGCTATGGCATACACAGCCAGAGGTCTAGATGGCGACAGGAAGTTTCACAGTTTGTGAGTCAGGGTCAGCTCAACCACAAATGTGCGTATAGGTCCGATATTACTCGATTTTACCAATGTTTTCGCTGACTTGCGGATGTATCTAATGGGAAGTGGGTGCCTTTATACAATTGGGGGTGTCTTGATATAGTACTGCGACCGCATTAATTTGCATAATTTCACAGCGAGCGGGTGCGTACGATTGCAGTCTTGCGATCCGTGCTGAATCAGTCCCATAGATATCACTGGGACAGAGCCAGATGTGAATGACTAAAATACTCTCTGTAAAAGTGTGGCACCCCATCAACACCCTGTGTTCCTACCCACGCTGATGTGCCTCTATGAAAATGTAAAATATTAATGTGACTCCTGCCATTGTCTAATATAGGGCATGATTTAACTGGTTTCATTAAGGTTCAGGGACTATTTGCACTGGCCCCTCAGTGGTGGTGGACGTTAGGGGACCAGTGAGTACTGTAGCAGGCTCAAGGAATTGAACTAGAGAAAAACGGCAGTTGGTGAGGTAGCTGGACAGGAGAAGGGGCTGCGCTGCCTTGATGCTTACCTGAGGGCTGCAGCCGTACTCCGGGACGAGCAGCTGAGGTCTCTGAGGCGGGGAACATCCGATGGGACTAAGCGGTGTCATCCGGGGAGGTTCTGAGAACAATCAGCCTAAGAGGGGTGTGTCGGATGACCCCTAAGGGAGTGCCTCAGGCGGAGCTGTGGAAATATAAAGAGACTGAGCTTGTAAAGGAGCCGGAGGTTGAGAGCTGATACCGGAGGGGTAAGAAAGCTGCTGCAACCTCCCAAATAGACACTCAGTGACATTAGCGCTTATTAACTGGAGGCCTACAGTTGTCCACCGTTACATATGCACAGCAGTCCCTTCAGAGATCAGCGTGGGGTTTATAGACTGCATTCATAATAGTAAGAGTGACCCCCTGATACTGCATATTGGAGGATAGGTACAACAGTTACCAGCAGTGTTAGGGTGACACTTCAGTGCCAGTACTTGTAATACTTCCACTATGAACTAAGGGTCTCATTCAGACCCGCTCGCGAGCGCAGGATGCTCGCAAGCGGGTCGATGGTACCCAAATGCGCATGCGCACGATGGAGGCTGCTCAGTCGTGCGCATGCGCGAGACCTGGCGAGCGACGGGGAAGCCATCACTCGGGGTCTCGCACCAAAGAGGGCGTGCTGTCGATGGTGAGTGGCAGCACGCCCCCTTTGGTGGGCGTGCCGGGGCGTGGCTGCCCAGACGGTGGCGTTCCCATGGGAACGCCTACCGCAGGGCAGTTTCTAGGGTCTGAGGCTCCCAGTGCGAGCAGTCAAAATGCGCCCCCCCCTCGAAGCAGTAATATTGTGGAGTGGGCGTGGCGTCATCATGAGGGGGTGTGGTATCACAGTAAGGGAGCGTGATCTAGAAAGACCACAGAATGACAGCCACTGTGACTACTGAGTACAGGGGTGTCTAACCTGCCAGAGACAAGCGCTGAAAAATATATGTAGCTAAACAAAAGACAGACAGCATGAAAAATGGGGTGTGGCCCAGCTGTCACAAGCCCACGCCGCATTTCTGTGTGCATGCCTTTGGTGTGACATTTGCAGAAGTATGACCTTGCATCACACCCGGTTTTAGTCGCGTTGGGAGCGAGCCCAGCACATTGAAAATACAAGCCAGATCCACATAAAATACACTGCAACAAACCACTTCCACATAAAATATATTGGAAAAGCCAGAGGCACATAAACTCCGTTTTAAAACCATATCCACCTCAAATACATTATTAAATCCAGAACCACATAAAACACATTGAAAAAACATGATTCACATAATACACACTTCATTCCAGCCCCCTCCCTTGCCATTCCATCCCGACAGGTCTAGGCTTCCCCCCCACTGGCTCTCAGGTAAAAGTGCCGATTATGAAGTGCCCCCTGCAGTTGTCCTCATATGCAGTGTCCCGTGTATTTATGCCCCTTATGCAGTGCTCACAGTGGTAGTGTAACTTATGCAGAGCCCCCTGTAGTCATGCCCCCATCAGTAATGCCCCCAATAGTCCCTGTTGTAGTGCCCCAGTAGTAGTGTCCCCAGTTGTATTGCTCCCAATAGTAATGCCCCATGTAGTAGTGTCCCCTGTATACATTCCCCAGTATTAATGCCCCTGTATTAGTGCCCCCAATAGTAATGCTCCCTTTGTAGTAGTGCCCCAAGTAGTAAAGTCCCAAGTAGTAGTGCTCCCAGTAGAAGTGCCCCTGGCCCCTGAGTAATGCACCCAGTAGTGGTGCCTCCTAAGCAATGACCACAGTAGAAGTGCCCCCTTGTAATGTCCCCAGTAGTAGTGGCTGGGTGCCCCCAGTAGTGGTGTCTCCCCCAGCAGAAGTGCCCCCAGAGTAATGTCCCCAGTAGTAGTGCCCGGGTGCCCCCAGTGGTAGTGTCTCCACCAGTAGAAGTGCCCCCCTTATAATGTCCCTAGTAGTAGTGCCCGGTTGCCCCCAGTAGTAGTGTCTCCCCCAGTAGAAGTGCCCCCCTTATAATGTCCCTAGTAGTAGTGCCCGGGTGCCCCCAGTAGTGGTGTCTCCCCCAGTAGAAGTGCCCCCAGAGTAATGTCCCCAGTAGTAGTGCCCAGGTGCCCCCAGTGGTAGTGACTCCCCCCAAGTATTGTCCAGGCTGCCTGCACAAAAAAAAAAAAAACAGTAATACTTACCTTCAGCCCCTCTCCGGCGTCCGCTCCGCTCGGCTGCTCCTCTCTCTGCACTATGGGAAAGACGTCATGACGTCCTCCCATAGTGCACATTGGGGGAGCCGGAAGCCGGAGCCTCCGTCTCCGTCTGCTCTGCACTGCCGGGCGCCCGCCAATTAACAGGCTGTATCTGTAGCAGGGGTAGGAGGCGGCGCGCCCCATGCGATTGCACAGGTCGCCTGCCCCTAGAAACGGCCCTGGCCTACCATCTGGGTCCGGCCCCACTGACATCACTAGTGATGTCAGTGGGAGTGATTTTGGCTCTGATAGAGCCAAAATCACTCCAGGGCTTGCGGCAGCGAGACCCTACCGCAGGGTCTCGATGCAAGCCCGTTGGTCGTGATGGTCTTGACCATCGCGACCATCATCATGGACGCTCGCATAAGCTGTGGGTGGAGGACGCACCAAAAAAAAAAAAACGCCCTGATTCAGATTGGACGCTCGTTCAGAACGTCCGGCTCTGAATCAGGCCCTAAGGTTGCTAAGCAGAGATGGAACTGACTTTAATACCAACATCATCGCATCAGGATCATTTACAGAAGATTACAGTATTGCATTAAATATAGACAAGTACTGTAGCTGGAGCAGTTTAAGAACTGTTCTTCATATCCCGGGCAACGAAGGGTGCACCCTATTAACTATTTCAGCGCTGAACTAGCATTGTATGAGACATGTAAAGAGCAGTAGTGTGAGGAAAACATTTTCCTAAAAAGGTCTATAGAAAAGTAACACAAGTTTGCAATTGTATTCTTGATGTAACCTTATCCGTTTATCATACTCACGTGAGGTTTTTGTATATATTTTAGAGATATTAAGGGAATTGCAAAATTAGTCATTTGTTAATTGCCACTAGAGCATACTTACCCATTTGTCGTTTGCAGTCCAGAGTTCGCCAGTGTTAATGTGTGTGTGTTACTGTCTACTGAAATGCATTGTTTATATATGAATATTGCCAAGTGTTTCTTTGTTCTTGCAAAGTATAATAAACATAAGAAAGGGTTCACTATTGCCATCTTTACTGTTATACTATGTTGTATGATTACATTGTGAATAAACTCATAGTATAGGGTATCACAAAAGCGCAGTGTAATATGTGTGCCCTATTTAAATAACTGTTAATAAACTAAATAATGATTATACATTTTATTTAATAAATGTAATTATGCTGTACCATTTTATGTTATTCTATTATTTCATGAAATGTATTATAATATGAGATGATCGAGTATATGGAAGTGTTTAATTAACACTTAATATTATTATTCATTTAGAAATTAAAAATTGAAAGTGAAAAAATTATTTCATTTACTTTACATTATGAATGATAATTACTGATTCAATTTAATATTTGATCATTTACATACCTCCTTGATACGTAATCATTAAAAAAAGCTGTATTTTTTTTACCTTGTCTGTTAATTTTGTGCTGGGGTAAATTAATAAGATCTCAGTTTATGTCTTGCTTTACTAATTAATATAGGGGCTAATTCAGCAGTGCAGTCATCGCCCATCTGAGTAAGTTTAAGCTTACTCAGAATGGGCAATGGAACTCCTCTACCGGGGCCTTGGCGCCTTCACAAAATGTAGACGACATATGTCCGTTTTTGGGAACTGTCCCCGTCGTCCACTCCTTCCCTGTCCTCAAACTACTGCAACCTGTCAATCAGGCTGCGTCATCCAGGGCACTGTGATTGGGGTTTACTCTCAGTGAAGGACTTCACATTGCCTAGCAACTGGGGGGCTTGCTGGAAGCCCCAGGGCGGGTGCCTCGCTGGCTGGTGATGTCACACGGGTCCTGACACACTGCTAGGTAAAGGTAAGAGATGCTTTAGTATTTGTTGTCCTGGTGAAAATTTACAGTTAAATTGAAATGTTGATTTAAGGAGAGAGCTTCATTGCCTGCTTTTTGCTCTG
This sequence comes from Taudactylus pleione, assembly GCA_031769625.1. NCBI lineage: Eukaryota > Metazoa > Chordata > Amphibia > Anura > Myobatrachidae > Taudactylus > Taudactylus pleione. The sequence continues at coordinate 5,675,107 of JAUIMM010000015.1, read as the reverse complement.
CTCAAAGTCATGAGAGTGTCACTGCTACCATCTTATATATATATATATATCAGGTCGGGTATGAAATTCCGGCTGTCGGGATGCCGCTGGTCAGCATACCGACAGCAGCATCTCGACAGCCAGAATCCCTACACCCATAGGGAAGACAGGTAAGTGTTTTTCTAACCCCTACCCTAACCCTCCCTCCCCAGTGCCTCACCCTAACCTCCCCCCCAGTGCCTAAACCTAACACCCCCTCCCTGGTGCCTAAACCTAACCCCCCCACCCTAGTGCCTAAACCTAACCTCTCCCTCCCTGTACCCTAAACCTAACACCCCCTCCCCGGTGCCTTACCCTACCCCTACCCCTCTCCCTAGTGCCTAATCCTAACCCAGCACCCTAACCCTAATATATACATATATATACACAGTTCATAGGTCCACAGTCATGATACAAATAATGCTGGGGAGACAACCTAATTGAGCACAGCGGCTCCAAGTGCATAGATGAAAATTGAGGTGCACTCACCAGGCTTGAACAGAGTAAAAACTAGTTTTCCTTTATTCACATCACAGGTACAAACAGCATCCACGTTTCAGTCCGCTTTGGGACTTTTATCAAGTTTTTTATGCAGAAATATATACACTGTATATATATATATATATATATATATATATATATTATGCATATATACATATGTATATACAGTCAGGTCCATAAATATTGGGACATTGACAGAATTTTCATATTTTGGCCTCTATTCACCACCACAATGGCTTTGAAATGAAACAAACAAGATGTGATTTAACTGCAGACTTTCATATTTCATTTGAGGGTAATTACATCCAAATCAGGTGAACGGTGTAGAAATTACAACGGTTTCTATATGTGCCTCCCACTTTTTAAGGGGCCAAAAGTAATGGGACAAACTAAATAATCCTAAATCTAACTTTCACTTTTTAATACTTTGTTGCAAATCCTTTGCAGGCAATTATAGCCTGAAGTCTGGAACGCATAGACATCACCAGACGCTGGGTTTCATCCCTGGTGATGCTCTGCCAGGCCTCTACTGCAAATGTCTTCAGTTCCTGCTTGTTCTTGGGGCATTTTCCCTTCAGTTTTGTCTTCATCAAGTGAAATGCATGGTCAATTGGATTCAGGTCAGGGGATTGACTTGGCCATTGCATAACATTCCACTTTTTAGCCTTAAAAAACTCTTTGTTTGCTTTTGCAGTATGCTTCGGGTCATTGTCCATCTGCACTGTGAAGCGCCGTCCAATGAGTTCTGAAGTATTTGACTGAATATGAGCATATAATATTGCCCGAAACACTTCAGAATTCATTCTGCTGCTTTTGTCAGCAGTCACATCATCAATAAATACAAGGGAACCAGTTCCATTGGCAGCCATACATGCCCACGCCATGACACTACCACCACCATGCTTCACTGATGAGGTGGTATGTTTTGGATCTAGAGCAGTTCCTTTCCTTCTCTTCTCTTCCCATCACTGTGGTACAAGTTGATCTTTGTCTCATCTGTCCATAGGATGTTGTTCCAGAAGTGTAATGGCTTTTTTAGATGTTGTTTGGCAAACTCTAATCTGGTCTTCCTGTTTTTGTGGCTCACCAATGGTTTGCATCTTGTGGTGAACCCTCTATATTCACTCTTGTGAAGTCTTCTCTTCATTGTTGACTTTGACACATATACATCTACCTCCTGGAGAGTGTTCTTGATTTGGCCAACTGTTGTGAAGGGGTTTTTCTTCACCAGGGAAATAATTCTTTTGTCATCCACCACAGTTGTTTTCCGTGGTCTTCCGGGTCTTTTGGTGTTGCTGAGCTCTCCGGTGCTTTCTTTCTTTTTAAGAATGTTCCAAACAGTTGATTTGGCCACACCTGATGTTTTTGCTATCTCTCTGATGGGTTTGTTTTGATTTTTCAGCCTAATGATGGTTTGCTTCACTGATAGTGACAGCTCTTTGGATCTCATATTGAGAGTTGATAGCAACTGATTCCAAATGCAAATGTCACACCTAGAATCAACTCCAGACCTTTTACCTGCTTAATTGATAATTAAATAACGAGGGAATAGCCCACACCTGTCCATGAAATAGCTTTTGAGTTGATAGTCCCATTACTTTTGGTCCCTTAAAAAGTGGGAGGCACATATTGAAACTGTTGTAATTCCTACACCATTCACCCGATTTGGATGTAATTACCCTCAAATGAAATCTGAAAGTCTGCAGTTAAAGCACATCTTGTTTGTTTCATTTCAAAACCATTGTGGTGGTGAATAGAGGCCAAAATCTGAAAATTCTGTCAATGTCCCAATATTTATGGACCTGACTGTGTGTATGTGTATATATATATATATTTATATATATATATATATATAAATTAATATACAGTACACACATTGCAATCCATATAATTGAAAGAATATTATTATTAATAAAAATGAAAAAAAGGTATATGACAGCCCAAAGGTGTCCCAGCCACAATTGAAAAAATAAATTAATGCAGTGTCATTTTATCATGTCCTAGAGGTAAAATACAGTATCAACAGCCACAGAGATCAGTACATTGCAAACTCAATATAAACACACTGATTATGCAGAAAATTAGTTTGGAGGAAAAGAGTAAATATATGTGTGCAACAGAAGAGCAATATTAGTACAAGAGTAATTAAAGGATTGATACAGTACACATAGGGGATTAATATCATATAACATATCTGGACTGGAGCATAATCAGGAAATACTGTCAATTGTAACAAATTTAATGTTACTTCAGTATGTTGTTACCATGAAAACAATAGACTCATAAAATATAGACATGATTTCATGTTATTCATAAGTTATTAAAAGCCATAAGAAAATAATAAGAAACTAAATAACTGAGCCTGCTCTGAGCCTTCCACTGGATGGATTTGGATGAAAACTTCACAGAGTGCTAACATTGAATCCCAGAAGACATACCATGGGGGTTGAGGTCCCGGTCAGACGCTGGGGAGAACTTAGACCCAGGTAGCCTGTTCTGGGCCTTCCACTAGATGGCAGTGATGTAACTATAAATTTTGCTCCCCCATGCAAAAAAAGTTTCAGGCGCCCCCCCCCCACCCAAAGATCAAACACACCCAAAGACTACGTTTAAGGTGTGTGGTTACATGATACAGCAACGTGCCTTACACATTATGACACACTAAGTAATGCCACTTATAACACAGTGTGCCACACCGGAATGCCCCTTACAACACATTATGCCACACCGCAGTGCCTCTTACAACACATTATGCCACACAGCAATGCCCCTTACACATCCCACACAATAATGCCACATATAACACATAATGACATACAGTAAAGCGCTTATAACAAATTTATGCCATGCTGTAATGCCCCTATTTCACATTATGCCACACTGTAATGCCACATACAACACATTATGCCACACAGTAATGCCCCTAATAGCACATTGTGCACACAGTAATGCCAAATACACATTATGCCAAACAATAATGCCCATTACATCCCACCCTGACAGATCTACTTCACCAACCCTCTTTTCTGCTCCTACCAGTCCGTCACCTCAGCTCAAGACAGGTTGCACAGTTTTTATGTCCGTGTAGAACCAGATTATTGGGAACATAGTTTATAACCTGTAAACTGTGTATCAAATTAGTGCCCCTTATACAGTGTCCCCTGTAGTTGTGCCCCAAAATGCAATGCCCCCTATACTAGTGCCTCTTATGCAATGCCCCCTGTAGTAGTGCCCCTTATGCAATGCCCCCTGTAGTAGTGCCCCTTTTGCAATGTCCCCTGAAGTAGTGCCCATTATGCAATGTCCCCTGTAGTAGTGCCCATTATGCAATGCCCCCTGTAGTAGTGCCCCTTATGCAATGTCCCCTGTAGTCGTGCCCATTATGCAATGTCCCCTGTAGTAGTGCCCCTTATGCAATGCCCCCTGTAGTAGTGCCCATTATGCAGGGCCCCCTGTAGTAGTGCCCATTAAAGTAGTGCCCATTATACAGGGCCCCCTGTAGTGCCCCTTCTAGTAGTTAGCCCCCTGTAGTGCCCCTTCTAGTAGTTAGCCCCTGTAGTTAGCCGCCTGTAGTTAGCCCCCTGTAGTTAGCCTCCTGTAGTTAGCCCCCTGTAGTTAGCCCCCTGTAGTTAGCCGCCTGTAGTTGCTCCCCCCCTCCGTGCTCACACAAACAAACACACACACACAAAAGAAAAAACCACAAACACTTACCTTTATCCCCGCTCCAGTGCTGCTGCCGTCCATACCCCGGCGTCCGCTCCTCGGCACTATGGGAGTGACGTCATTACGTCACTCCCATAGTGCTCTGCGGGACCCAGAAGACGGAGCTCACTCCTGAGCTCCGTCCCCGGCGTCCGCTCCTTGGCACTATGGGAGTGACGTCATTACGTCACTCCCATAGTGCCCTGTGGGACCCGGAAGATGGAGGGAGCTCCGTCCTCCGGCTGCCGCCGGGGGGTTTGAATAGGAGCCGGGCGCCCACTGGTAACACACTTGCAGTTACTACTACTGCCCCCGTCACCCCCAAGCTACCCAGCGCCTCCAAGCCACCACGGGGGCTGCGGGGGCAGTAGTTACGCCACTGCTAGATGGAATTGGATGAAAACTTCACAGAGGGGTGCAATAGGTCTGGGATACCTGGCAATTGGTCTGGGATCCCTAACTTAATAACTTGAAGATTAGGTCCCTGTTGGTGTACGCTGGGCAGAACTTTTGCACTGGATGGATTTGGATGAAAACTTCACAGAGGGGTGACAATTGGTCTGGGATGCCTAACTTAATAACTTGAAGATTTAAACCCAGGCAACTCCTGGTACTTCAGCTAGTATATAATACACTGAGCCCTTTCTCCACAGTAATCGAGAGACGCACAGGGCAATGCAAGTGATTGGGTTGTGAAGAAAGGGGACAATTTTTAAATATAATTTACTATGTTTTGCTATGTTTTACATACTGTGCTGTAACAACATAAAGCTTTTGCGATCATCTGGATGACTAGAACTATATCGCTAAATGGCTACATAATAAATATAAGTTTATATCTAGTTAGAATGTAGTATAATTATTATCATTTACTTATATAGCACCACTAGAAAATGCAGTGCTGTACAGAGTATATAATTGACATCAGTCCCTGCCACAGTGGAGCTTACAATCTATTCTCAATCACATACTCTATGTGTACATAAACACTGGTCTTAATTGTTTTCTAAAAACCAGAAGAGAAAACTCACACAAGTACAGGGAGAACATACAAACCCTGCACTAATAGTGCCTTGGACAGGAATTGAACTCATTATTTCATTGCTGAGTAGCAGTAATGTTGACCACTGTGCCACCAGACTGCTATATTTTTAAGCAGTTAGCACTCTGGAGTCTGATCTGTAATAACACCATTTGTAAGGTGGAGCATTATATTATTACAATGCTCAAGATATAAGGCAACGTGGTAGAACTGTTGATTTTGTTATCTGTGAGCAGCTTTCACATATGACTGGTATGATCCAAATATATTCTTTGTATGGTTATTCCCATTAAGATATATGATTAAAGGCATATAAAGGATGGTTTCTGCGCACTATCAACTGGGTCCATACACAATTACATGGATAAAACACAATTTTATTGACATCTACAATTAATACATTCATATTCTAGTGTGCACAGTTAAAAATACACAAAGGACATAGAAACAAAACAAAACACAAAAACACATTGCTACAATGATACAATTTCCTTTGGCATCAGAGACAGAGACAGATACTAGCAGAAAATAAATATAGTATATGGACTAGACAAGTGAAGACGCTCTACATACAATGGAAAAGACAGAGAACAAATCCAAAACCCATAACCACCCAATATTTTAATATATTCATTCACCTCTCTGGAAATATTTCCCGGCCATGCTGAAATCACACCTTATAAATTGTGGCAGGATGCTGAAAATATCCAGAAATCACATTGTTTGGGTCGGAAATTTGCAGAGTGCCAAAGCACAAGAGAAACAAGACATCCAGCCATTAACCACTATGGTGCTGGGAGGGAAGGAGTGGAAAACAATATAAATTTTAGTGCTAATGTATAGTGCCAAGAGGAGTGATAAAGGGTGTCAATATGTACTCTGGCAGAAAAATAACTGCAGTTGAAATAAACATTGAATAAAACAAAGTAAAAGAGTGATAAAAAGTAATGTTGACCCACCATGGTCCTCATGTTTCTCTATTATGTGGCTCTCAACTTATCTAAAGGGTTAATTGCATTGCATTATTTTTAATAAGATCTAGTCCACAAACACATATTGGAAGCATTCTATGAAGCCCTCTGATGAAACTGTGGACATTGCTTTGGGAAGTTCCAGAATAAAATGGAGTAACAATTTTTAATGCGGATGTCTTCTGAACTTTGTGAAACACATTTGGGGCTACAGTATTATGACAGTGCTGCAGATTGTACTAGAACAAAAAATTAAAATATTTAGTACTCAACTACTTGGATAATTTTCCCATCAGCTGAACAACAGTTAAAAAACTGGTAAGATTAACGGCAGTGACACCAAGAGTCCTGCTGGAGAGCCTGGTGGAATCCAAGTGCTGTTTCTTGTGGCCTTGGACAAGCTAAGCTACTGTGTCTACTTGGACCTAAGGTGGCTTGATTGACCTGAACAAATCTAAGCACATCGCTGTGTAACAATTGTATGCGTTACCAACAACTCATAAATAATAAATCACAATTTTTTTAAATAATATTTTTAACAGATTACCACTGATCTTTTTAACTCTTTTGTACAATTTTATGCACTCATTGGACCTGAAGCTGAGTTGAATTCAACATGCCTGCATGTGGGATGGGGCATAACTTGTCTATGTTGACACTGCACTTGCTCCATAACTATGCACAAGGGAATAGGTATGTAATACCGCCAGTCGGGATGCCTCCTGTCAAAATACAGACAGCGGTATACCGATAGTTGGTATACCGACATGGGTCGGGTAAGTATATTAATCCTCCCCCCTGCTCCCTCTAACCCATACCTCCCTTCTTGTAGCCTAACCCTAACCCTCCCCACCCCACACGGTAACCCTCCCCATTAGTGCCTAAACCTAACCCCCCCAGTGGTGCCTAACCCTAACCCTCCCCCCTAGGGGTGCCTAACCCTAACCTCCCCCAAAAAACCTCCTAACCCCGCTACACTGCCTAACTCCACCCCTGCTGTTAATAGCTAAGATCGGGATGGCATCCTTCTGGATTCCAATATCGGGATTAAGATAAGTGTCGGTATTTCGATGCCTATCTTAAATCCCGTTTTGGGCTTCCCCCGTCGGGATTTAGACTGGCGGCATTCCGGCCACTGGTCTGCTAACTACATCCCTGCACAAGAATGGGTAATGCAGAGTTAAACAGATTTAATCTCCACTTACTAGTGAAGAGGTGTTACTAAGTTGTAAGTTGCCTTCTCATATAGGTATAGTTCATTGAGAGCATGTCAACGGGATCGGTATGAATGATCAAATCCCGACGCCGGGAGACCGGCAGCCGTGAAGATCCCGGCAAGATAAGTAACTAACTATCCCTAACCTTTCCCCCCTAACTCTAACCCTCCAGGGGGGATGCCTAACCTTAAGTCCCCCCGGGAGCCGATAACTTAACCCCCCCCCATGGCTGTCCGCGCCCGCTACCCAGCTTACCTTCATTTGGTATGCCATGCGTCGGGTTCCCGGCGTAGGGATAATGATAGGTGTCTGGACGCCTATCATTAGTCCCCTGTTGGGATTGCACAGTCGGGAAGCCGGCAGTCAGCATTTTGACCGTCGGCTTCCTGACTGCATCCAGTGTCAACATAACTGCTGACTCTAAAGAGTGGGACAGGAGAGTAAATATGTCTGTTTCCAGGTGTTCAGGTTCACCAAGTATATCGGTACAAGTGCGCCCTGATGATGATGACAAGTAGCAAATGAAGAATTGGGGTGGATAAACTCTGCATAATGACTAACATACACATTTATTACCATGCATGCCTTATGGGAGCACATATGCCCGCTTTGTGTTCAACTCTGTGTTAGGTCCACCGTGCCTTTTTTGCATTTTATGCTCTATACTGTGAGTCATGCACACAATACAAATACAAATGCCTTTTTTTAACCACTTGTGTGTTAGAAGCGCCCACTGGTGGCTGCTGGAAAGTAATCTTCCCTCACAGTGCCTGACCAGTCTTACCCATGGCTCCACCTCCTTGTCTCGTCCTTCTCTCCCTAACCGTGGCTGCGGGAAAAGACTTTTCCTGCAGCCTGAGGTCTTATGGATTCCTGCAGCTCACCACAGCCACAGTGATTAGTGATCCAAAAAGGATTGCCTACCCATGCCTGTAGGAAGAGAATCTTCCTTCAGTTCACGCTCACTGCAGCTGTGCCTCTAACCATCCCCAGATAGCAGGGATAGGCGATCCTAGGGAATGCCTACCCCTGCTGCTGGTTGCTCATCTTGCATTTCATTAAGTAAATACATAAATAAAAAAGGTACATATATATTAAATTTAACACAGTAAAGTTTTTTTTTCTAACTGTATAGTATAAATCTAATTGTTTTTCAAAACTGACCCAATATTGTCTGTCTTTTTTTTAATAAATCATGTAAATAGTATCTTTTTAAACCTGAATAAATATAATTGCTTAATGAATCTGCATAAAATTATACTGAATCAGCTTTAAATAACTAATAAATAGCTACTATTTTCATAATTTTCTAATTAAAAATTGACAATTTGGGGATTTTTTTAAATAAAAGATTAGCCAGTTAAGTGGTAAAGGTATTCTTTTAACATAATACTGAAGAAAATATTATTTTAAAAAAAAGATTATGCAGGGACCTATTCTCACTTTGTCTTTATGTTAACTACAAATTATTATTTGCCCAAATTATAAAGTCCTACAGGGTATGCTAGAATTATATAAATAGATGAAAAAATATCATACAAGCAAAATCAGAATACCACTAGTTACATTAGTATTGCTATAGATGGCACCAATTAGCGCAATCCCAGAAAGTTACCCCCCAAAATAATTTGATCTCTCAATTTATGCAATACCAAATGTATATACTTTAATTATGACACAGTTATATGGACTTGAAAGGTGAAACAAAAGTATATATTCTTTCTTTCTGCTGATTTAAAAATAAAATATTATTTAGCTACTTTTAAAATATTTGTTTTTTTCACCAGGCAAGCCAGCCTCAGGTCAATCATATTGCATGCACTGGTAGATTTAGTGTAACTAGTATCTTGTTTAACATACAGTAGTGAGACAGCCACTGTAAGATACAGGTTACACTGATGCCCCTGCAAATTCCTGCCAATAAATCACACTGAAGGATATTCCCGATGATGACACGTTAGAGAGACTCTATTACAGGTGATTTTTTTTCTGAGAGTTTCAAATCACTAATAATCATCATATCATCCCCCTCCCCTATACTTTTCTCCTCCCTCTTTCTTTCTTTCTTTCTTTCTTTCTATTTATCCTAATATCCCCCATGCTACTTTCTCTCTTTAATATCTAAACAGGCCTGATTATTATGGCTCTTGATAGGATCTCTCATTTTTATGTTGACATATATATTTAACTAATCTCTTAACTACAATATTGTTATTCTGGATTACTTCGATGATCACTCTATTATTGTAATGTTTACTTTTATATAACTTTTGTGTATTTCCTATTTTCACAAATGATATATATTGTTTTTAGACTATTACACATATCTCCCACATTCCAAAAATATACTAGTAGGTTAATTGGCTCCCAACAAAATGAACCCTAGTGTGCATGCTTGTGTGCATGTGATCGGGAATATAGATTGCAAGCTCCACTGGGGCAGGGACTGATGTGAATGGCCAAAAATATTCTATGTAAAGCACTGCAGATTATGTGTGTGCTATATAAATAACTGGTAATAAATAAATATCTAAATATCTGTACTATGCAAAAAAAAATTGTCAAAAACAAGTGTGCAATTAAAATTTCTAACATGAGAAAAAAAAAGGATATATACATACTGCCATTTTACCTTACATAAAATAAGGACTCATTAAGACTAAAGTAGTTCACAGGGAAGGTCACATCTTTCTGGTTTTTAGGTATTCTTACTATTTTTTTTTTCTTTAATGTCCTGTCAGCCATTTTGTTCATTATTATATCACACTCCTGCTGCTTTTACTGATGCATGGCGTTTCTCAGCTTCTAATGAGTATTTTGTCCAGTTAAAATAAATTGCTGACAGAAAACTATCATATTAAGCTAATTCTTTGTTAATTAAAGCCTTGGCTTCTCAGGTCTGAGTTGTTCACAGTTGACAAGTGGAGAAGCTGCAGTCTCCAATTCTAAATTGAGTCTGTCCCTGACAGCTACGAGATCATGTTGTATCTTATTTTCCATTTAACAGGTGCTGGCCACCACAATAACTGTCTGGAAATGTAACATCTGGTATTAACATCACACAGCCTTAACAGCACCATCCACACAGGAGCTGTATAGAATGACAGTAGGGATTACAGGGATGAGAATGGACAGTACAAGTGGGATTGACATAAAGTTGTCAGTTTGGGAAAAATATCAGTGAATAGACAACAATTGGATTTATTGCAGTGGATGAGAGAGAGAGAGAGCAAGAGAGAGTGGGGGGGGGGGGGGTGTGGGAGAGAGAGAAAGAGTGCATTCTTATTTGCTGTCACTTGCTGTGAGTCTGTTGCAGACAAGATGAGAGTAGTCCAGTAAACTCCCTAGCCTATATGTGCTAATGATCAGTCTTTTTTTTCACTGGCTCTATGTTTGGCATTTACTGTAACATGCAATATGTCGCTTACAGGGGATGATGTAGAGCTGGTTGCAAGTACATACTGTATGTGCAGTGTATACATGCCTCTTGTGTAAAACTGTCATTTCTCAAGCACATCCTATAAAGTGACAGGAGCTGATTGGTTGGCACTTTATCTCTCTCCGCTTTAGCTCTCTCCAAGCTTTGATACATCTCCCAAAATCCGTTAAACTACTTTACTCAAAGTAACTGGTTTAATCAGTTTGCTGCTGTCAGATCTCTACTCAACATTCTCAAGCCAGTTATGCTGCAAGTACAGTATATGAGGTTTTACCAAATACTGACTAATATTTTATTTTCTTTGAGCTGTTAAACTATGACTACTAATTAATAAGACTGGTCATTAGTTTTTCAGATTTGCAATAATTTAGACAGTATTCTGAGCGACACATGACTTAACAGACTTTTACTTATAAGTACAGCACTATAAAGGAACACAGGTGCAAATTTAGGACATCCCATTAAGATGCATGAAACAGTTAGGTTACACAGCTTGGAAATGTCTTCTTTATTGAAACCCAATTCTGCGCCCGCACAACACAAGTCTTGTTTTCGATCTGCCGTATATCTGCGTTAAACACATCTACATGCTTGAGTTAAGGTTACACAAATTTAAAGATGCATATGATATAACTCAAAATGCAGGTGAGGAAACAAAAGTACAGACTCGTATTTGCACATAAGCAAATAGGCATATTTTTATGCTCAACTGTAATGAGGAAAAGAAGGGAGATGACTGTAAAGATTTCTCGCAAGATTCATATTTACCAAGACAAGAGTCAGATTTGCTTCACTGTGATGACCTGATGTCCTTGCTGTTATGCAGTAGCCTGTGAAACCCTTTGTTAGTTATGAATTATATGGAAAAAAACTCAACAGTGTTAAATGTGTAGCTCAAATCAATACTAGATCACTACACTTCTAAATAACATTTGAACTTAATTTGAAATCATTTTAAAACAGTAACATTCATTTAAGATTCAATTAAAGTAGAAGTTAATTTCTACACATTTCAATTTTTCTGTACAATTTTAGTCTAAACTGAGTGTACATTATTTACCAAAAAAATTTTATTAAAATACTATAACTGTAGCTGTAACAGCATTTTCCTGTATATGTGTCCAAAAATGCTATTCTCTTTCCTAGCAACATCTTTAGTTGCTCTGGTCTGGAAATATTTAAGCACTGTCTGGACCCTAGAAATTAAAAGGAAAAAATATACACAACATTAAGGCGTGTAGTCCACTTAGAGACTGGCTACTGTCATTGCCCTAATGGTGTTCCATTATGGAATTTGTTGCCAAGCGTCTGCAGCGGTATTGTACAATTTGGCTAGAACAACTAAAGTTACCATTATTATTTAATCTATGTGGGCTCATTCACATCTATTCTTTTAAATTGCTTTACATGTTTTAATAAACACACTTTAAATGTATTGCAAATAAAATAAATTAATTAAGTAGTGTATTTCCCTGTATTGTGCTCTAAAACCTTAAAGGGACATATATGATGTAATTGAAACTCTAATAGAGCTCTACAATAACACAACAATACTTTGTTCAATTTGGTCACTACTAAATATCTCATATCAAAGACGATAATTGTGGGGAGATTGATTGAATCAGCTTCAAACTGTAATTTTTCAAGCACGTCCTATAAAGTGACAGTTAGGAGCTGACTGGTTGGCGCTTTATCTCTCTCCGCTTTAGCTCTCTCCAAGCTTTGATACATCTCCCAAAATTTGTTAAACTACTTTACAAAGTAACTGGTTTAATCAGTTTGCTGCTGTCAGATCTCTACTCAACATTCTCAAGCCAGTTATGCTGCAAGTACAGTATATGAGGTTTTACCACATACTGACAGACTAATATTTTCTTTTCTTTGAGCTGTTACACTATGAAAAAAGAAAATTGCCCTCCAGCACACTGCAGTGTGCTGGAGGGCAATTTTCTTTTTTCTGTGTTCAGTGTAAACCCCGCCCTTTACAAGCACCTGTAGTATATTAAGCTGATTGAGCAACTACCATATTTTTTGCTTGCAGTTTGGAGCTGTTAAACTATGACTACTAATTAATAAGACTGGTCATTAGTTTTTCAGATTTGCAATAATTGTCATTTGAGTCTACATTTAAAACTAAGGCATATTCCCCCTCATTATTCAGGCTAACATGCATTGCAAGTGTAATGCATACATCAGTAAAACTACAGTGCCTAAAACATGAATTAAAACATTCTAAAACAAGTATAATATTCATGCGTTTTTATATATTTCTTCAAAGGACAGATGTGGGAACATAGACCTTGGGGGCTGACGCTGAGTTGAGTGTACATCTCTTTGCGGAGTATATCTTGGATGTTGTTGAACTGCACATGATCTGGAACTAAGGGGTATATTTACTAAAATGAGAGTTTTTATAAGTGGAGATGTTTCCCATTGCAACCGATCAGATTCGACTTCACATTTAACTAGCACCTTCTAGAAGATAATAGGTAGAATCTGATTGGTTGCTATGGGCAACATTTCTACTTCTAAAAACTCTGACTTCAGTAAATTTACCCCTAAGTGTATGTAAGTATAGGCAATACATATTTGTACACATTTGTATCTACTTATCTTTGCACATGGTATACTGTAGGCTGGTGCAAGTGTGCACTATGATGTTGACTAGTAGAACACCAAGGGCCAAATGTAATAGGGTGAGAGTTTAGAAAATGTGTGAGTTTTAAACTTGGCCAATGTAATATAGTCTGAGAACATGCAAACTCACATGTTTTTAGACTATATAAACTCTTAAACTCTCATCCAGATGTTTTCCCATTTTGAAGATAAAACTGGACTAATGTGAGAGTTTACTACTAAACTCACATTTTCTAAACTCTCACCCTATTACATTTAGCCCAAGTGTGAAGCTATGGGGCCGAGATACCGCAAGACGTGCACAACGCTGCATATAGCGAATACTCTGAATGCGGGAGCACAAGCGCCTGATTTCAATCCAAGTCTGTATCAGGCCCATAGTGTGTTCAGGTCACAAATTAGCTGGAGACCAGAAAGCAGTAAATGCTGATTCATACAAACTGTGGCCTAGCTAAAAGCCCATGTCCCTCAGTATAAAATCTATGTTGAGACCACAAGTAAAGGTTTCAATTGCTGTTTTTTTTTTTAAGAGATCCAGAACTAAAGAGTAAAAGAGTCTATGCTGAATCTGTGGTCATACTGTATGCGGAGTTCAGAATATCAGAGCGGCAGCTGATGTCCCAGGTCTCTCCTTGTTTGGGTCCAGGCACTGAACTGCCCAAGTACAGGACCTGTTTCACAGATCATTAATGAGCGACTCCACCTTAGAGACTTTTGGGCCTATAGCAACAAGCTTGGTGCACAAATTGTTCCATCTGCTAACGAAGAAGCTCACCTACTTGTTACTGGGGACGTGGCTTATTGGATTGTTTAAAAGGGCAACTGCAAATAATTTGCTGTTAATCATATGAATCTATAATACATCTGACCTTGTAAAAGAAAATGTCTATGCTTTTTGGTGAAATCAACACTTTTGTGGCTTTGTTAGGGCTATTTATGGCTTGTGTGTTCATGACAGTTTAAAGCTTCTCAAGCCTCCTCTTCAGATGATAATTATCTGAATAAAAATGATCTCCCACAACAAACCATTCATCTACAGGATAAAGACACGACCACGCCATCCTTTCATACACATCTGAATGTTATCTTGACCCTACAGTGTGAATAACATGTTTATCAGCGCTGCCAAAATGTAACCTACTTCTTTTTTATAACCTAATTTTTGTGCTCAGCATCCGCTCCACGCGTTTATTCAGTGGGGCTGAGGTATTGAGATAATAACTTTAGCTCACACAAAAGAATCATAACAGGTACCAGAAACTTCCAAAACAAAACTTTGTCACGATGTCTTTATCTGGACAGCAAATAATGCGCAGGCTGCAAAATGCGCGGAAATTGGACTTTTGTCAATGCAGGAAGCGCCAGGATCCATTACTCACAGCGTGACAGAAGAAAGCAAAGAAACATTATTGTGACCCACAGGCCTGAAACAGTGGGCTGAAGATTTTTCTTTCTATTATCAGTGATTAACCCAGACCTCATATGTCCCCAAATACCCTGAGTATTTAGAGGAGTAAGTCATTTGTATAACCTCTCAACATCAACATTTTCTGATTCTGATATACTGTATGACATATCTACATAAAAATGATATATAAACATAGCACAGATTTATATATGTGTTTCATTAACACATGAAGAGATTAAATTGAACGTAATTAGACTGAGAGTCATATTGTATTATTTAGAATCACACAGACCATAAGGACACATCCTCTGATGTGTTCTATTTTCCCACTCAGAATAAGAACAGATGTGTATGTTGAACAGTGACCCTAGCCCAAGTCCCTGTCCTAATGAGGTTCTCCTGCGCCCATGCAGGGGTGTGCCTATAATAAGACAATAAATGGATCATTTAAGATATTTTCTTGCTTCAAAAGTCAAAATCAATGTACCGACAGTATTAAGGTGCCAAAATTGTGTGGCATTTTACAATGTATTGTGTACTGTGAAGAAGGCATGAGACTGGTGTCATTTATGTTGCTGCTCTAAGTGGCTAGGTGACTAGGTCCACCCTTATGTCTGTGATTTAAGCTCAATCATCTCCCATTGTCAGGGAGTTAAGATGCATTTTCTCCAGTTACAATGTCCTATGTGTAATGCTTGATCTGTGCTCTGCGATACTGTCCTGTAAGTGCACTTACTGTAGCATTACCACCAGAGCGTAGTTTGGCATTTTAAGTATGTAGGAAGGAATATAATTGGGGTGTGGGTAGAAAACTTCTATAAACCCAGGGCGAGATGTAATAGGATCACAATCAACCTGGCACCCACCGCCCAGGGTTGCCAGGGATAACCCCAGGCTATCAGCCCAGGCCTGGGGTGCCATGGAGAGGGACCCCAAGGATCCCCGGCCTGGGCTGTCTAGCGGCCAGGTGTCAATGCTTTGGCCCGGGGACCTGGTGAAGGGGTTACCCGGCTACGTCATTACACACTCGCTGGAAAGAGTCTGGTGCTGGTTGGGGAGCATACAGGGGACACCTACTCATTTTGTCGTCTCGTATTTCCACAACCAGGACCGGCTCAACAGAGCCTGGAACTGTTTCTTAAAATACAGGAGAACCCTATGCATTTTCCCCTGTGTTTTAAGAACCAGGACAGGATCAACAGAGCACATGGCTGGTTATGCTTTTAGGGGGGGAAAACCCCACGTCTTTTTTTGTATTCAATTTTTACATTTAACTATTTTTATACACACAGATGCATGCATGGATCTCATGGATCTGTGCTTGTTTCTGTTTAACTCAGACCTGCCCAGGCTAGACTCGCTATCCTGAAGCAGGTCTGTTTCTTTTGCCAATTTTCTGTCAGCAATAGTGTGCCAATTAAACACTCGCACTCTATTACACTGCTGAGTTGTATCCTCACAATGGCAAAACATCTAGATGCATGTTGCGGAAGTGTGAGAAACATGCAAGTTTGCATGTTCTCGCACCCTGTTACATAGGGTGAGTTGTAAACATGTATGAGTTATAGCTCTACACTCACACATTTTTAAAACTCAAACCCTATTACATCTCACCCCAATGTTTGGCAAGATCAAACCAAAAGGCAGTAGTGAAAGCCTTCTCTTTTGAAGCTGGCTAATTCCACCTAACATCTCTATTGAAATATGAAAGAGGTTTAATGTAAAGGGCAACAGTAAAATAGTGTTGGAAAGTTATTTTTAAGAAAAGTAAAGCTATTAATGTCAAATGCACTCTTTCACTGATTAAAATCAGCATTCATGATGTGAATCTACATCCAGACGCACTGAATATATGCTTATTTTCACAGCCAGAATTGTAGTGGAAGCATAACTGTGTTTCTGTTTATCACATTTGTTCTTGGTATTGCATGATGGAATACACTAGTTGTTATTTGTGGAGTGTTCAGTAGAGGGCGCTGCAGGAGAATCACAAAGTACTACTGTAGAAAAAAGAAGCTTCTGGCTAAGGACAGAATACAAACAAGATGCAAGAAGGGTAACTGTGCTCTCCAATAACAGGTCATTGAGAAACATAAGCTATAAAACCAGTACATACTGCACTATAAGTTAATAAACAGCAATAAGCATGGTTTTGTGTATGATATTGGCAAAAAGTTTTCCTCAGTATCAGCTAGGTGGAGATGTATTAAGCCTTGGAGAGAGATAAAGTAGAGAAGTGGCCCAAAGTAACCAATCAGCTTCTAATTGTATTTTATCTAGCACAGGGGGAGATGTACTAAGCCTTGGAGTGTGATAAAGTGGATAGAGATAAAGTACTAACCAATCAGCTCCTAACTGTCATTTTTCAAACACAGCCTATAAAATGGCAGCTAGAAACTGATTGGTTGGTATTTTATTTCTCTCCACTTTATCACTCTTTAAGGCTTAGTACATCTCCCCCACACAGTCTTTGAAATGGCAGTTAAGAGCTGATTGGTTGCAGCATCTTCACTTTATCTCTCTCCAAAGCTTGATAAATCTCACCCATAGTGTTTAACAAGCATGAAAGATGTAAATTAACAATAAGACCTAAATATTGCTTTTTCTGCTTATTAACGCCATGCATTAATATATGCAATAACATGAACCAATGAAAGATAGATACAAGTGTAGTCATAGAATTAGGGGGTCGGTCCAACCCTGCAATTGGCGAGAACAGGTGGCATCTGTTCCCAGATGGGGGCTGCCACAGCCCTGTGTTCTGCATGCACAATGCATATAGCGCAGTGTCTCCCAAGTCTTCCCTCATCAGCATCACATGACACATCACTTATGCAGGGACTTGAGAGCCACTCTGTGCTTTCTGCACTGTAAATGCAGAATACAGAGCCAGAAGCATTCAAGTGGAGCTGACCAGGGGAGGTGAGTACTCGGGTATACGGGAAAAGGTGGGGTGGAACTGTGTAGCAAACAGGAGGTACTGTGTGACATACAGAAGGGACACTGTGGTGGTTAGGTAAGGAGCAAGGATGGCAGGGTGTCAATTTTAGCTGTCTGCTATGTAGTATGGAGATAGCACCAGACTTTGGGCCTAATTCAGAGAGGTACGCAATGCCGATATTGTCGCAGTGTAACAATCGATAAACTGTGCATGCATCTAGGTCCCACTGCGCTTGTGTCAAGATACATTTCCATAGTCGTTTGCAGCAACTTTTTACTTGCAGTGTGACTGACAGTCAGGGAGCATTTGGGGTGGTAACGAGGAGTGGCGGCAAAGAACACAGATGTGTCTCAACCGTTTTTAGGGCATGTCTCAGCCTGCATCTTGTCCATGGTGAAAGTGGCTCCAGCATCACTGTTCCTGTGGCTATTCTGAGTAGCAATAGGGTTACTTAGAACTGCGATAATCGAAGGATCTGCGACCAATGCTGCGTCTTTGTATGCAGATACTTGGATTTGTAAAGCGGCAGGTGGGAGCGTCTCAGTACATTCTTCATTGTCTGTGACGATTGCTTATTTTTACACAGCAGCTACGTAGGGGATAGCAGCTGCGATGGTATTAGCGTACATCTATTGCTCCGTACATATGGGACGATCTGTTCAGCGATCGATATCGCTGAATGATCTCCCTTGACATTCCTGGTGTGATATAATTCATCCACACACCAACAATATCATCCATGACCAACGACCATTCCCTCCTGCAGGCACTGATAGATATAGTCCAGGTTGGCCTGCTTGCATGGACGACTAACGATAACGTTATCGTCCATGAGGGAATGCGCATTGTTGGTCATTGGCCGATCGTTGGCAGCATAAAAATGAACGATGAAATGATTTAACGATATTCTTATGGCTCATATCGTTAATTTAAATCAGGTCATTTTTACATACTGTAGCTGCATTGCAATATCAGGCTAACATTGAACAATATTACCTTCGTGGCTCGTGTCTGAAAATTAAAATTTTGTAATTTAGTGGTTCTTTAATGTTAACTTTAATGCAACAATGAGGGCCACCCAGGGGCATATAAAGAGAGGAGGGGGCCCGTGTTGCTGTCAGCAGCAGTAGACTCCAGGAACTAGAGTTTGCCTGGAGACTACTGCGTATGCGCCGTTCACCGGGAAAATGGCGCGGCTGCCATTTTCCCGGTGATTTTCTACTGCTCATGCGCAAACCACCAGGAAAATGCCTGTGGCGGCAATTTTCCAGGCATTTTCAGCAGCGATACACCGTGGGATATCGGACAGGTAAATATGAATAAAAAAAAAGCATGGGTGCGGGGTGTGCGGTGCGGACCCCCCTGGACCTAGGGGTCCCTGTGCACTGCAAGCCCTGCACCCATTATAAATACGCTCCTGGGACCACCACTGTCATTTACATTGCATTAATATATGGCAGGGCCGGCGCTAGGTGTCTCTGCACCTAGTGCCATCCCGTGCTTCCTCTCCGCCCACTCTTTCCCTGCGTCCTCCCCCTGACCATAAAATAATACCTGCAGCAGGTGGGTGGAGGGCGGGGATTTTCTTCAGCTGGATCCGGTGCCCCTGTGCGGCCGCACTGGAAGAACATGTCAGGAGCCAGTACTGCATATGGTTTACTGATACTAGCACAAAACACCATTTCAATTAAAAAATTTTGCAAATGTGGCAAAACAAAGTGTGATCTGGTAATTTGTCACGATTGCTGAATGACCAAGAGGCCCATGCATTGTGGTTGGCTGTTAACAATCCTATGTAATTATTGGTCAACTAGGTTTTACATAGGGATGAGCGGGTTCGGATTTCAGAAATCCCAGCCCCCCGATCTGTGCTGGGAACCGAGTCCGACTCGAGTTTTCCCTCCAGACTCAGTTCCCTGAACGAAGCAAAACGTCATCATCCTGCTGTCGGATTCTCGTAGGTTTTGGATTCTATAATGGTCCCGTGATCGCCGCCATTTTTCTTTCCGGCTGTGGAGCGTGCAGAGGGAGCTGGGAGCTGTTGGCTGCTACTGTTGTGTGATATAATACATTACATACTGGGCTGGCTGGCTACTAGGAAGAGGGAGGGAGTTGGGAGCTGTTGCTGACGCTGGCTGGCTGGCTACTGTTGTCCACATATAGGGGCTGGCTGTTGTCCTGTCCATAGGGGCTGGCAGAGGGAGGGAGCTGGGAGCTCTTGGCTACTGTACTGTTGTGATAATAAATAATAAACTTAGTAGTACTTATATAATACATTACATACTGGGCTGGCTGGCTACTGTGAAGAGGGAGGGAGCTGGGAACTTTGCTGACGCTGGCTGGCTACTGTTGTCAATATACATAGGTGCTGGCTGGCTACTATTGTCCATATAGGGGCTGGGTTGTCCTGTCCATAGGGGCTGGCTGGCTGTAGTGCTGTGTTCAGGGGGTGCTAGTCCTTCAGGGGTGCTCTCTTCACCTACCACCAGTGTCAATTATGATTTTTTTTTCTGTGTGCGTGCCGTGTTAGCCACACCTGTCATCGGCGCAGGGGTGCTGTGCTCCTGTCAAGGGGCTGCTGCTCAAAAATACAAATAATTTTTACAGGGGCTGTCCTGTGTGGTGCAGGGGTATGCTACCCTTCAAATAACAAATTTTTACAGAGTTATTCACTCCATAAAAATAATGGAGGACAAAAATTTGGAGGATAAAAATAAAATAGGGAAAGATCAAGAACCACTTCCTGCTAGTGCTGAAGCTGCTGCCACTAGTCATGACATAGAAGATGAAATGCCATCAACGTCGTCTGCCAAGGCCAATGCCCAATGTCATAGTAGAGGGCATGTAAAATCCAAAAAGTCAAAGTTCAGTAAAATGACCTTAAAAAATTAATTTAAATCGTCTGGGGAGAAACGTAAACTTGCCAATATGCCATTTATGACACGGAGTGGCAAGGAATGGCTAAGGTCCTTCCCTATGTTCATGACTAGTGGTTCAGCTTCGCATGATGATGGAAGCCCTCCTCCTCCTGCTATAACAATTAAATGAGTTAAGCTGGCAAAAACACAGCAAAGAACTGTGCGTTCTAAGAAGATATCACAAATCCCCAAGGAGAGTCCAAGTGTGACGGCGGTTGCAATGCCTGACCTTCCCAGCACTGGACGGAAAGAGGTGGCTCTTTCCACCATTTGCACACCCTCTGCAAGTGCTGGAAGGAGCACCCACAGTCCAGTTGCTGATATTCAAATTGAAGATGTCACTGTTGAAGTACAACAGGATGAGGATACTGGTGTAGCTGGCGCTGAGGAGGAAGTTGATGAGGATAGGGATGTTGTTTATTTAAATCAGGCACCAAGGAAAAGAGTTGTTGTCCGTCGGATGAAAAAGCCCATCGTCATGCATGGGCAGAAGACCAAAAATTCCACCTCTTTGGTCTGGAAATATTTCTATCCAAATCCGGACAACAACTGTCTTGCCATATGTACCTTATGTAAAGGTGAAATAAGTAGGGGTAAGGACGTTAGCCACCTAGGAACATCCTCCCTTATACATCACCTGCAGCACGTTCATAAAAAGTTACTGTCAAGTTCAGAAACTGTGGCTAAGACCGTAAGCAGTCCAGGTCACCTAAATAATTTTGTCCTGTTGTATCCAAATGCCTGCAAACCACACCGTCGACTCCCTCCTCGTCAATTTCCTACTCAGTCAGGATTGGAAGTAGTCCTGCAGGCCATGTCACTGGCATGCATAGGGGGAGGGGCACTAGATTGCACACCCTAAGCACAATGTGAGGTGCTACCTGCTGAGACTTGTAGTGCTGCAAGCATAAAGAGACAAATGCAAGTGTACACTCTAACCATGCTGAACCTAATAATATAACTGCTAAATAGCATCAAAGAGGTTCTTTGCATAATAATGGCCATAATTATGGGCCTGCCCACCACGTCCAGGTGACCTCTATCAGGCAGGTCCCTAACACTCCTATGGAACAAATATAGGGCACGGGACCCCCCAGGCCAACCCAGCAGAACCACCCCATGGCATCACACTAGTGTGAGATTTAAAGTGAGGGTTAAAGAATAATAAAGATAGCCTATGTGTTAAGTTCTACATAAGTAGGAGGTTATAGTAAAAAGTGTATGAAGCGCTACAGATATAAAAAACAAACTAAGGAAATGAAAAAGTGTACATTATGATGCCATGAAGCAGTCCAGCCAAACCAGCCCAGAGACCCCCGAACCCCAATACCATTTCCAAAACTGACACAGCATATATATAATAGTTCTTACCCTCAGTGTGCCTCATTAGATGTGCAGCCTTGGAGTGCAAGGACTCCTTGCTAATTAAAAACACCCAGGAACAGGTGAGAGGGGTGCTACTCAAGGTGTACATACATTCACACAGTACATACATACACACAGTACAGAATACATAGCGGGAGGGGCCCTAGATCGCACACCCTAAGCACAATGTGAGGTGCTACCTGCTGAGACTTGTAGTGCTGCAAGCATAAAGAGACAAATGCAAGTGCACACTCTAACCATGCTGAACCTAATAATATAACTGCTAAATAGCATCAAAGAGGTTCTTTGCATAATAATGGCCATAATTATGGGCCTGCCCACCACGTCCAGGAGACCTCTATCAGCCAGGCCCCTAACACTCCTATGGAACAATTATAGGCACCTAGGAACATCCTCCCTTATACGTCACCTGCAGCGCGTTCATAAAAATTTACTGTCAAGTTCAGAAACTGTGGCTAAGACCGTATGCAGTCCAGGGTCACCTAAAAAATTTTGTCCTGTTGTATCCAAGCGCCTGCAAACCACACCGTCAACTCCCTCCTTGTCAATTTCCTCCGCAGTCAGGATTGGAAGTAGACCTGCAGGCCATGTCACTGGCATGACTGACTCCTCTCCTATCCGGGATTCCTCCAGAGGATCCAGGATTGCTACGCATACTGCTGCCGCTGCTGCTGTTGCTGCTGGGAGTTGTTCATCATCCCAGAGAGAATTGGAACACCACTACTTCTTTTACTAAGCAATTGACCCTCCAACAGTTCTTAGTGAGGAGGATGAAGTACGACAACAGTCATCCTGTTGCAAAGCAGATAACTGAGGCCTTGACAGCTATGTTGGTGTTAGACGTGCGTCCAGTATCCGCCATAAGTGCAGTGGGATTTAGACAATTGATGGAGGTAGTGTGTCCCCGGTACCATATCACGTCTAGATTCCATTTCACTAGGCAGGCGATACCAAGAATGTACAGAGACGTCAGAAAAAGTGTCCTCAGTGTCCTAAAAAAATGCAGTTGTACCCAATGTCCACTTAACTACGGATATGTGGACAAGTGGAACAGGGCAGACTAAGGACTATATGACTGTGACAGTCCACTGGGTAGATGTATCACCTGACGCAGCAACAACAGCACCGTCACCAGTAGCAGCATCTCAGAAACACCAGCTCGTTCTAAGGCAGGCTACGCTGTGTATCACTGGTTTCAGTAAGAGGCACACCACCGACAACCTCTTAGAGAAACTGAGGGAAATCATCGCCCAATGGCTTACCCCACTTAGACTCAACTGGGGATTTGTGATATCTGATAACACCACCAATATTGTGCGGGCATTACATCTGGGCAAATTCCAGCACATCCCATGTTTTGCTCACACAATAAATTTGGTGATGCAGAATTTTCTGAAAAACGACAGGGGTGTTCAGGAGATGCTTTGGGTGTCCCGAAAAATTTCTGGCCACTTTCGTCATTCAGCGACTGCGTGCCGAAGACTGTAGCACCAGCAAACACTCTTGAACCTGCCCTGCCATCACCTGAAGCAAGAGGTTGTAATGCGGTGGAACTCAACCCTCTATATGCTTCAGAGGATGGAAGAGCAGCAAAAGGCCATTCAAGCCTATACATCCACCTATGACATAGGCAAAGGAGGGGGCATGCAACTGACTCAAGCACAGTGGAGAATGATTTCCGTATTGTGCAAGGTTCTCCAGCCCTTCGAACTTGCCACATGTGAAGTCAGTTCAGACACTGCCAGCTTGAGTCAGGTCATTCCCCTCATCAGGCTTTTGCAGAAGCAGCTGTAGAAAGTGAAGGAGGAACTAAGATGGAGCGATTCTGCTTGGTATGTGGGACTTGTGGATGAAGCCCTTCATTTGCTTTGCCAGGACTCGAGGGTGGTCAGTCTGTTGCAATCAGACCACTACATTTTGGCCACTGTGCTCGATCCTAGGTTTAAAGTCTATGTGGTGTCTCTCTTTTCAGCGGACACAAGCCTGCAGAGTTGCTAAGATCTGCTGGTGAAAACACTGTCAGCTGAAGCAGAACGTGACATGGCAGCAGCTCCTTCTTCATTTTCTCCCGCAACTGGGGCTGCCAGGAAACAACTTAAATATACTAATAAACCCACTGGTGGTGATGCAGGGCAGGCAGGACCAAGTTTGGTCATCTGGTTCGGACTGAAGGACGTGCCATCAATTTCTCACATGTCTACTGTCGCTGCATATGATGCTGTCACCATTGACAGAATGGTGGAGGATTACATCAGTGACCGTATCCAAGTAGGCATGTCAGACAGTCAGTACCTGTACTGGCAGGAAAAAGAGGCAATTTGGAGGCTCCTGCACAAACTGGCTCTATTATACCTAAGTTGCCCCCCTCCAGTGTGTACTCTGAAAGAGTTTTTAGTGCAGCCGGGAACCTTGTCAGTGAAAGGCGTAGGAGGTTGCTTCCACAAAATGTGGAGAAGAAGATGTTCATCAAAATTAAATATCAATTCTTCCTTGAAGACCAGCCTCCAGAAGTACAGAGGGACCCGTGGTGGTGGATTCCAGCGAGGACTAATTAATACGCTGTGAGGATGAGGATGTACACAACACTGAAGAGGGTGAGGAATCGGTTGATGAGGAGGATGAGGAAGACATCTTGCCTCCGTAGAGCCAGTTTGTGCTGAGACAGATTAATTGCCAGCTTGTTTTGTGGGGGCCCAAACGAACCAATCATTTCAGCCACAGTCGTAGTACAGACCCTGGCGCTGAAATGATTGGTTTGTTAAAGTGTGCATGTCCTGTTTATACAACATAAGGGTGAATTGGAGGGCCCAAGGACAATTCCATCTTGCACTTCTTTTTTTTGTTTGCAGAGTATTTGCGGCCTAGTTTTTCAAACTGCCATCCTGTCTGCCACTGCTGTGCCACTCCTAGATGGGCCACGTGTTTGTGCCGCCCACTTGTGTCGCATAGCATAGTCATCCAGCTACTGTACCTCGGTGCAACCTTTTGGCCTAAAAACAATATTGTGAGGTGTTCAGAATAGACTGGAAATGAGTGGAAATTAATGTTATTGAGATTAATAATAGTGTAGGAACAAAAAAAAAACACATTCTGTGATTTTAGTTGTTTTTATGCTTTTTTCCAAAAAAATACAGATCCAAAACCCAAAACCCAAAACACAAAACATGGAAGGGTGGTTTTGGCAAAACCAATCCAGATCCAAAACACGAAGAAAGATCCAAATCTAAAACCAAAACACAAAAATTGGCAGATGCACACCCCTAGTTTTACAGTCTGCCTGCCCAATATCAATTTCAGGGTTGGAATAGGGCATTGTTTTTTTTGCTTTGGTACTCACAATTTACATTGTCAGGCCAAATATGTAAAAATATAGTGAAACATGAATCTGTGCTTGAACGAATCAATATGTCCGGCAATTCAAATCCCGACGTCGGAAGACTGGAAGTGAAGGGCCTGACGGGGTAAGTAAATTAACTAACCATAACCCTCTCTCCCCCTAACCCTCCTTTAGGGGTGCCTAACCCTAGCCTCCCCCCTAGTGCCTAATCCTAACCTCCCCCCTATAAGTGCCTAAACTTAACCCCCCCTCCCTTCAGCCTAAACCTAACCCTCCTTGGGTGGTGCCTAACCCTAAGCTTCCCCTGCGGGTGTCTAACCCTAACCCTTCTTCCCCTAGCTTTACCCTAACCCTCCTGGGGGGTGCCTAACCGTAAGTTACCTCCGGGAGCCACTAACCTAACCCTCCCCCCTGCTGTCCGTGCCCGCTGCCCGGCTTACCTTCATTCGGTATGCCGGGTGTCGGGCTCCCGGCGTTGGGATAAGGATAGGCCCCTGCCGGGATTTGACAGTCGGGAAGCTGGCGATCGTCATTTCGACCGTCGGCTTCCTGACTATATACCGCTTGAGCAGTAGGTACAGTAAAACAGTGGTATTTGCATAAAATGTTGTTCTTAGTTGGGAGGGTATAAAATCTTCAATCACAGTACTTTGTCTGGGGTACTGTAACTAATAAAGGTCTGCTCCTGGCTCTGCCCTGTCTCCTGCTCTGTCTGCTCCTCTATCTGCAGTTCCTCCCACCTCTCTGTACACTCCCTCCCGGTGCTCTCATATTTACCCCAGGTCCTCCACCTATGCTGGGTCTGCCTTGTCTCTCTATCACTATGGCTCCCACTGTGCGCACATGTTGGAGACCTTGCGCAATTAGTCATCAAGCAATGATCACACACACTATCAGAAGTCTATCATTCTCCAGGTCTGTTTAGATAATATAACATCTAGAATGGGATTGCCAGTCATTTAGGTCCACACATAGGGCTCTATTTATTAACATTATTTTTACTAAAATAAAGTGAAAAAGGGTGTTTTCACACCGTTTTTACATTATTTTAGTTTCACCTAAAGTTACTACAGGGCAATTGGAGTAGAATTCGTAATCACTTATTTTTAGTAATCAGATCGCATTTCCCATAATTGTAATTGGAAGTGTGATCCGACCGAAGTTACTAAAAATAAATTGTAAAAAAATACTGGGAAAAGCCCTGTGATAATAACGCCACCTTGAGGTGGCGTTATCCAGGGTCTCCCCCAGTTACCGGACTCCTGCCCTGCTCTAACGGGGAGAGCTTAGCCCGGAGCCGGCCCCAGTAATAAACTGTGTGGTCTAAACAGACCACATGCTTATTCAATGTAAAAAAAATTAAAAAAAATAGTAAAAAAAAAATTAACTTACCTGACTCCAGGGACCGGTGGTCGGGGCTCCGGTGATGTCTCCCCTCCGGTCAGCTGGTCTCCCATGCTACACTGCGGCCCGGTCATCAGGTGATCGGGTCCCAGTGTAGTATGGGATATCACCTGACCGGAGGACATGGAAGACATCACCGGAGCCCGGATCATGCAGGTAAGTATAATTAAGGGAGAGGGGGGTCGCGGGGTGTTCAGTGATCATGGGGGGCAGGGCTTAACGACAGGGGGGGTAGCAGCGGCGGCCGGTCGGCGCATGCGCGGGGCACTAGTCACAGTTTTTTTTTTCGAAAATACTGTGACTAGTGTGCGGATGGGATTCGCAGGGACAGAGCTTTCTCGCAAGCTCTGTTCCTGCAAGGGATTTGTAGTAAATCCCTGTGATATTGCCTGAATTCGCAATGCGAATTCAGTCGGTAATATCACACTGCAATCTGCATTACAAATGCGGATTGTAGTAAATAGAGCCCATAGTGATTTATGGCCACTTTAGTCATATGACCATTCTCTTTGTGTATGGACACCTAAAAAGCTAGTAGCATTCTTAGCTGCGTAGGCAGATGGATTTAGCAATAGGAGAGGATCATAAGTATAATGATGCACTGGCTGGCACCTTAGCACAATTCAGTGAGGCCAACTGAAAGAACTGAAATACCAAACAGAGATTCAGCTGCACATTCTCTGGTCCCTGATTTAAAGAAATAATATTTTGTTTTTGATAGCATTATACTTTAACTATATAAAGGATCGTAGTTCACATAATGAACTTCAACTTTATTTATAAGTTAATATGTAGCAGTAATCGGTTATAACTTCTAAGTAATAGATTCACTATTTTTCTCCCATCATACCACTGCTACAGTATATGTGCTTAACACTTCCCCAGCTCAGAAGGAATATATTTTTTATTTCTGCAAAACAAGTGGGTACTGCAGTAGTAAAGTGACTTTAAAAATAATGTTGCAACAGTTTTAGTGAGTTTACATATATTGGTGTGTTTTCAATGTGTGCAGCCAATCGGACACCAGTCATCATAAGTTTTTATCCTACTCCACATTTATTGTACAAGTAATTAGACACCTCCACATTGCAATGCTGGTGACTTTTTGTAGGCCTTTTTTAGTCACAATTCATGACTACATACTCTTACGGTACTTTAGCCATATCTGAATGCCCACTTTTCAAAATGCTGGTAGAAAAATAATATACACATAAGTCACCCATTGTTTGAATCTTACATTATGCTAATTAACTAGTTTAACTACTAACTAGAAATAACCACTCGGATACCTATGTGGAATTAAAAGAGGACACAGCTGAAATTTATTGATCAAATTGTAGTTAGAAAGATGGTGGCAGTAAGAAAGCAGTGCTAGAGGGCCACAGCCCATCAAATATATTTGACTAAATAAGAAGAGGCGCATCCCCGCCCACCGCAAACTGGCCTGAGGCAGACCCATTCTCACTTAATTGGCACAGCCTTGACTCCTCCCTAAGATGAAGGCCAGGTTCCTCCCTAAGAAGAATGACCGCTGTCAAAAATGCACTCTTACGCTATAATAGGCCGCCTAGGAGCACTGCTTCCCGCCAAAGATCGGCTCAAAGAGCCGAGCCCCGCCACCTGTCAGGAAATAGTCGCACTTCAAAGAAAACTCAAAAGGTTTCTAATAGATCACTCTAGACCTGCGCCCATGAGGTGCACCCCATTGGGCCTATAAAAACTCCCCTCCTTGTAATGCAATCAAATATGCCATATAACATGCTCGCCCATTAGTGACCGGACTGGAGATCGCAGCTTTGACCTTCTTACGAACCCGGTTTAAAGCAGCGCCACCCGGCGAGCTTCTCCAAAACCTCCTTGGCACTATTACCGACAATACTAGCCCTACTTCTGGCCATCTCCAGTCGACTATTTGCAGATCCCGCCTAATAGCAAGTATAAGTTCAATGCATTTGCAAGTACCCAGATCATCGCCCCTAAAATGTATGACTAACCAGTCGGGCATCCCAAATCTAGCTTCTGCTGTCCATAAAACATCTATGAAGGCCACCCCAGCACATGTCCCTAAATTGAACCACTGAATCCTGTTAGTACCTAACAATTGCTGGGCCTGAAATGCTAAAGGATGCTTATTAGCCCAATAGATAAATGAGTGTCCCACGAACCACACCCGACAGCTAGCATTCCTGGAAACCTGCAAAAAGGGGTTAATCACACCCGGATAGGCCTAAGAATTTATTGAAAACAGCCTAGTCAAGGGAGGGAAAACAATAGCTGGGTGACCCAGATGAAGGTGAAAAACATAAAACCTCTGTGAGGCAAAACTGAAGAGTCCTTTAACCTCCAAAGCGGCAGTAAGCATAAGGCCCCTGAGTTTCCCAACAAACTTGCAAGAAGCGCTGCTAACTATGGAACCTATCCCCCCGCAACTAATTCTTGTAGGCTGATAACTACCATCGACCTAAATGTTTTAAGGCGTCAACGGAAGCACCTGCAGCTGCCATGCAGGTTGCTGCCCCAATCCTGAAAAATGTGTGCCAAACTAATCTACAGGCAAATCTAAAGCAATCAAACAGTTGTGAAAGACCCTTGCAATGTTAAACCTGGATAATGGTGTCTGAGAGGCGTGGATAAGCCATTGTGCGCTGCCTGGGGGCCGTAACCTATTAAACGCATGGTCAAACCCACTGGATCAATGAAAGTGTGTGCATGAGCTGGGATAGAGGTCCATCGCCCCTTAGAGAGCTGATCAGTTGTTTAATCTATGTATACAACACAATTACAGGATATGAAAACTACATTATTAAACAACAAGCAGACGATGTCGAACTCTTATTACTCGATAACAACTCTCCAATTTTAAATGCCCCTAAATAAGCTAACTAAATTGCTAAACTAAAGAGTTTTGCCTCGTAATTATCCGATGCGATCCCCGATACTGCAACTATCAGCTCCTTTAAAATTGACAGATCAATAGGTCTTTGTGAAATCACCTAGCATGAGGTGTTCCTCCCCTAACCTCTCATTACTTTTAGCTAATAAAACTATTTAGTCGTGTCTGACATACCAGGAAACTTTGATAAATAAGAAATGCTGGACATAGCTGCCGACATAGTCACTCTGGAACGACTTCGCTCATGCTATTTCCAAACTAATCTAACATGTAGGCATGGAATGGCGTACCTCCCTCATTCTTATAAGCTAAGAAACCTTGCTAATCATACATTCATTAAATCCTCAGCGTACATGGAGCCAACAACATCAAAACAAGCCACTCAAATGCTGACGCAACAATCAGCCGATATGAACAGGACAGAGTAAGCCGTGTATATCAGCAAAAAGGGTGTCCAGCACCCGAAACCCATCCCATTGACACGAGACAAGGACATCTGCTATCCCGTTCTCTATACCTGAAACGTGACGTGCCCTAAAATCTATGCTCTTATGCAAACACACAAAAGGGGTTAAAATGCCTCAATAAACGCAAGAGCGGAGGGGGCTCATCCCCTTAAATATTGATAGCATGAACTAGACCTAAATTATCGCGGCAGAACACAATCCTCCTGTTGTTGAGTTTGTTAGCCCAGATCTCAACTGTAACCATGATTGGACAAAACTCCAAAAGCAGCATGTTGGCAGTTAGATCTTGCCACTTCCATGGATCCAGCCAAGGTTCCGCGCACCATTCGCACTCCGAGAATGCTCCGAAACCTACGTAATAGACGCATCCATAAACAAGCCAAGTTCGTAATTGTTCACCGGAGCTGCTAGCCAATTCGAACCCCATTGAACTCACGTAAAATTACCAACCAAACATGTAGATCCTATCACAAGTCCCGATAAGCGAAAAATGGTGAGATTTGGTAATCCTGACTGTGTCGCGTTCCAAGCGAAGACAAAATTTCCTGCCCGTGGATATTACTCAAGAATCAAAATTCAAAAGGCCTAGAAATTATTGCAATTGCTTTAGCGACACTTACCCAATAATTCCACCAATTTACTAACTTTATCCAAAGGCAATCGGCAAAGACTTAGTGATGTGTCTATTTCTATCCCCAGATAGGACAAACGCGTAACAGGGCCCTCGGTCTTGTCATGGGAAACCGATATGCCTAGAATCTAAAAAAGTGCCTGTAATGAAAAAAGCAAATCCTCACAAACTAAACCACTGGCTGGCCCCACTAACAATAATCATCCAAATATTGGGCCACCCACCCATAACAAGTACGTGCTTGCACGCACCATTGCAAAAGTTAGCTGAAACAGTCAAAAAAAGAGACAGTACAACCCATTGGAAAGCACTTATCTACAGAATAAGCTTACCTTACAACCCATATACTGGAAAGATCTGGGGTAAAGTGACATAAATCGGAAAGCGGATTCGATATCCACTTTAGCCAGGGATACTCGCCTGCCAAAAACTTTGTACACTCTCCAGTGCCTGCTCGAAGGATTGGTAAACCACTCGGCAATCTGTTGGATCTAACAGGTCGTTGACAGATCCCTTTCCGGGTAGGAAAGATGCTGGATCAATCTAAACTTGCCCGTCTCCCTCTTAGGTACAAACCCCAAAGGCAAGATGCATAACCCCCTCAAAGGGAAAAACGAGAAAGGGCCCGACATGTGAAACCACCGCTACCAATTTACTCCTAAGGACTTCCAGGTGATCACGTATGGACTAAAAATTCCATTTGGAAACAACGTAAATATTGCGCGTTAAGAGCAAACGAAAAGCCAAATTAAAAACCCTCTAACAAAAAGGCCGCTTCCTCCAAAAGAGAATAGTGATCAGCCACTTCTGCAGTTCACTCACATTAATAGGTGAAGGAGCCTTATTTAATACCCCCGCTGCTCATTGCGGTGTCCCCTCAACGCCACTCCTGAAACCCCAATACGGCTACATTTTCTGTCCGAATGACCGTTACCACACAGCATACAGATAAACTCGACTCGAATACTTACATGCCAGTTCACCAATTCAGGTATATATGACGGGCTCCTTCCACTACTGCCCCAAAGGCCTTCGCCCAGTTTAAACCTTAGCATCTGCCGTACTGGTGAACATGCCTACAAAACTTGCCATTCCCATCCCGCTCCCTAATTTTGACCTCAAATCCCCTAAGTATAGCTGCGTTTGCACAATGGATCACATCCCCCGCTGCAACCGGAACCCTAGCTGCTAATACAGTACTAGATCTCTTTGGGCTTTTATACTTACCCTTAATATTTTGCGCTAAATACCTCATGAACTTACGGGGTCTATCAGTGTATCTGGAATAATCACTATAATCTGCAAAGGAAAGGGGGAAATGCTGCACAAAAGGAAAACACCATGCTCACCGGATCCGGCAGAGGAAGGCCCAGCCATGACTGACTGCCCGCTAACTCTTGTCCCTTGGTGTGCGTTGCACCCACCATGACTTGACTCACCTTCTGATCATCCTGGACAGTCAAAGACACCTCCTGTGGAACCCTGGAAGACTCTGAGACTGCAACCTGAGAACTTGAAATAATAACACGTGAGGTAGAAGCATGGGGTGTGACCTCCTTCAGCTGATCAGGATGGTGAATAGTGGTAGCAGGCCCAGGAGAAGGGGGGGGGGAGGTTGTGTAACAGTGCTGACATGTAGTGGCGGCTGTAAATGCTGGTAAGGGGCTCATTGTGAAATGGGATAATGCAGGGAGAAACCGGAGGACATGACATATTGCAGGGGGGCTGTTGGTAAAAGAGGGTAAGGGGGAGCAAATGAAAGAGGGCATGGCTAGGCTGCACGGTTGCTTGGGAAATAAGGGGACCAACAGTGTGCAACAATGGGTGGGTGCTGGGAACAGCCTGCCTGCGCGTATTCAGGGACGCGTAAACAACCATTTCCTGTGCAGGGGGGTGGGGTTGGGGGGCTAACTGAAGTTGAGGGGGGTGGGTGTTGAGACCCCAGTGGCAAGCTATGTGTTCTAATGGCAAAGGAGCCCATGGAAGAAGCCGCAGGGCCTGGCACCCTGAGGCTAAATGGCAATGGGGTATTGAAGACACTAGGGAGGTGCCCCCAATGCATAATGCAGTGGGGAGGGTGGGTGGACAGCAGGGGCCCTCATGGCGTTATCCTGCTGCTGGCTGGGGGCTAAAATGGCTGCCAGGATGTCAGGGGCAGGGCCAGCCGGTGGAGTGCGGGGAGGACTGGGATAGGGGTAGATGCGCGGCCTGGCAAGGGGGTGCCCGGGTGACTTGTGGAACCCCAGTGAGCCGGCGTCAGTGAAGGGGGTGACAGAGCACCAGCGCCAGAGTTCCCGGTGCGCGTGACATACCGTCCTGTTGTTTTTCACGCGCCACACCTGTGCGGCTGACTTGGCAAGGTGTCTGGACTCCTACATTACCTGGCCCAGTGGGGCAGGCGAATGGCGGGGACGGGACATGGAGAGGTCGGGGATGCTGGGGTAGGAAGCAGGGGAGAGGGTTGGGGGTTAAGTGCCTGCTTAAGCAAAGCAACAGGGTATAAGGACACAGGGGGAGAAGTTAGCTGGTTATGGAAGGGGGACAGTGAAGCAGAAGCTGGAAGAATACAATGGGGCACTGAAAATGCACTATAAAACGGTGATACTCAGCCCAGCCTGGTTTCAAACCTGGAAAAGAGGAAGATGGCTTCTCTTTCAGACTATTTCTAAGAATAATAGGGGCCTGCCCCTTATTACTGCCATAGGCTATAATTTTTGATGGACATAATCATGGCTACGCCCCCCCTCTCCCTTAATGCCTAGTGAACTAGCAATATTCCATCACTAAACAGGGTGCTTATCTTTCCTCAAACTTATTCAAGTATTCGGATCTATTTATCTGTTAGTTCACATTCTTACAATTTTAATTTTTTTTGTCATTTTGGGTAGATTGGTTTAATCATTTTAGGCTCTATTTATTAACATTATTTTTACAAAAATAAAGTTAAAAAGGGTGTTTTTACACCCTTTTCACATTATTTTAGTATCACCTAAAGTTACTAAATGGCAATTTCAGTCCTTTCTACCTTCACACGCTGCAGTGTGCTGGGCTGCAGTGGGAGACTGCAGTGGGAGCAGCAGCTGCCTGTGGAGGGGGGAACGATCACACTGCATTTTCGCCAGGCTAAGGGGCTCACAGTGCCCCCCTCCCCTGGCGCAAAGCGTTGCTGCAAAAAGTTTTTTTTTAGGGGGCATGGACACACCTCCCGTGCTTAGGCCATGCCCCCTTTCCCTGGGCCCGGGTCGGCTCTCTACTGCTCTGTAGGTAAATACTATATGTGAGTGAATGTGTAATAAAGATTTACAATATGCGGTGCGTGGACACTGTGTTATGTTTAATATTTTTTTTACAGTGGGGATACAGGTGCCACTGGCCTGCTGGCACAAGTACAGTAGTTCTATAAGTGCCAAAGAGCAGACTGGCTGTTACCTGTAGCTTCACTGTGAAGAACAATAGTATTACTTCAATTAAGGATGCAGGGAAGAGCCCTGGGCTTTCAGCCCAGTGCTGGTTAATGCCTGGGAGGAGGGACAGCATTTTTGGGGGGGTCCCCACTTTCCAAGAATTTTCAGCCCTGTGCTAACCAGTTTGGGGCTGGTTTAATGCATTTGCAGGAGGACCCCACGCTGTGTGTCCTCCTGCTGTGGCATTACCACTCTGGCTGGTTCAGGCTGGTGCTGGTAAATGGAAAATAGGGGGAACCTCGCGTCAGTTTTTCCCCTGATTTTCCATGACTGGACAAGGTTTAAAGATCTATGGAAGGTTTTGGGGTGGACCTCACACCTTTTATATATATGTTTTTAAATTTTAACTATTTAACTGCTTTAATATTCCATCTCTACTTCCCTGTGCTGGCCTCGGGCCTCTGTTCTAGTTCTTGATTAATTAAAGCATTGTATAGTTTATATTAAATTGCCATCCTGTATGCCACTGCAGTACCGCTCTGTTTCCTAGATGTGCTATATTGTTTATTAAACTGCCATGTGTTTTTGCCGCTCCTCTGTCGCTTAGCTTAGCCAGGCAGCCAGCTTGCTGCAGCTTTTGGCCAATATGGGTGAAAACAATATTGTAAGCTGTGAGGTCGTCAAAATTGACTGGAAGTGACAAGAAATCAGTGGCGAATCTACATTTTTGGGACACTAAAGCTTGAATTGTTATGGGGGCCCCTTTGCAACCAGCAACAATAGGGTACCATCCAACAAGGTCCAAAGGGCCTTGCTGCCCTTGCAAGGACCTTGAGGCCCAAATGACGCAGATGTAGAATCCCCCCAGAGAGTGAGAGACTGTAGATAGATAGATGTTGAAACCGCTCAGAGGGTGAGAGACTGTAGACAGACAGATAGATATAGATAAAAAGATAGATATAGAAACTCACCAGAGAGTGGGACATGATAGATAGATAGATAGATAGATAGATAGATAGATAGATAGATAGATAGATGTAGAAACCCCCCAGAGAGTGAGACTGTAAATAGATAGATAGAAAGATAAACAGATAGATAGATAGATAGATAGATAGATAGATAGACAGATGTAGAAAACCCCAGAGAGAGAGAAAGACACTGTAGATAGGTCACATACAAAATCAAAACTGACTCACTTCCTCTGTAGGATCCCAGCTATGGATCCTCCTGAGTGGGATCTCTGGAATCCTCCTTAGTCAGGTCTTACCCCCATGCTGCGTGCTCCCATCTCTGAGCTGCATGCCATCCCTCAGTCAGCTCAGCTTTCAGTTTGTGGTCAGCACTGCAGGGCCGACTTCTTCCAGATGGGACAGCACAAAAGGAGATTGAAGCATCTAGTGGCACCTGGCAGTACTGCACTCAGCAGTGACACTGACATCAGCTCTCTATTCTGCGCCCGGCCTGCTCATAAGAGCCATCCTCTGGTTGGAGCTGTAGATAGAGTGCCTGCCAGCCAGTACTGATCATGGAGGATTTTCTGGGTACTCAGAAACTCCCCTACACTACATGCACTAATGTAGAGCATTTTCTAGGGTCAATAGTAAGTACTTCAACCCATTGGCTTATAATTCTATCACTAAAATAACCTTATTTTAATAACACACACTTATAAAACACCATTTATTTTTGTTGGAGAATTCACTTATTAAAAGAAAATTTGCTTGAGGCCCCTCCGGGGTTAGGGACCCTGAAGATTAAACTTCTTTAGTTTCACAGTAGGTCTGCCTATGCTAGCAAATAATCCCTTTGAGGTTAATAATGCTGTAGTAATAAAAATAGGCCCAAATTACATGATTTTAGTTGTGTTAATCAATATTTTTAAAAAATCCAAAACTAAAACGTGATGAATTTGAACCAAAACACGGGGGACCACATCTCTGATGACAGATAGATAGATAGATAGATAGATTAATTATTTTATTTTTTTAATCCATATTGAAATAAAATGTTCCTTGTATATTAATATGGTTGTTTTTTTAATGCATATTGGGATTGTTGATTCCTACTTAAACGCCATTCTACATACAGTATATTTATTGTCCTATTGGACCATCGAAGTATCTGAGGATCATCAACCTAAACAAAGTTAAGCAGATGTAATATTTCTTTTTGCACAATTTGCACTGTAATTTCGCGAATCTATGCACTTTATAAGCGCTGTATCTTTCTACTCCATAAACAAATATATATATATATATATATATATATATATATATATATATATATACATATAATTTATATATATATATATATATATATATATATATATATTAGGGGTGTGCACCGGCCACTTTTCGTGTTTTGTGCTTTGGTTTTGGATCTGGATCTTTCTTCGTGTTTTGGATCTGGATTGGTTTTGCCAAAACCACCCTTCCGTGTTTTGGGTTCTGGGTTTTGTGTTTTGGATCTGGATTTTTTCTTAAAAAATAAAAAAAAACGCTAAAATCACATAAAATGGGCCTTTTTTTTTCCTACGCTATTAATAACCCCAATAACATTAATTTCCACTCATTTCCACTCTATTCTGAACACCTCACAATATTGTTTTTAGGCCAAAAGGTAGCTGGATGACTATGCTAAGCGACACAAGTGGGCGGCACAAACACGTGGCCCATCTAGGAGTGGCACTGCAGTGGCAGACAGGAAGCCAATCAGCGTTATGGTGCCCATTTGCATGTAGCACGAACCCGGGAGATCCATGCTACTTGCATCTGTGTCATTGATTGATTGAACTTTAATAACCTTGCGGCTCCCACCATTGACTACAATGGAGGGAGCCGTTCATTGGCTGAGAGACGGGAGATGACCTCTCTCAGCCAATGAACGCTTAGCAGCGGGGTTTCCATGGTGATACCCCGCCGCTAAGCTCTCATTCGGGAAGTACCGTTCTATAGAACGGTACTAAGTTCGTGGATCGCGTTTTCGTTTTGTTTTTTTGCCAAGTCCGGGGATGCCTACTTTGGAACGAAGAGGACAGAACCTCGCATAGGAGATGGTGAGTATGTTTTTTTTCACAGGTCCCCTATGGATACTTTACCGGACAAGTGGACGATGTTACATAGGTGAGTATGTGTACATGTGTGTGTGTGTGTATGTATGTTTAATAAACTTATACTGTCACGGTGTGTGTGTCCTGTGTTTTTTTAAACATTTTTTTTACAGGTGAACTACAGGTACTAGTGGGCCCTTAAAGCCCTGCATGCTGGTACTTGTGGTTCTCCAAGTACCAGCATGCAGGGCAGGCTAGCTGGGACTTGCAGTTCTACTTGTAAAGACAATGTTTGATATTCTTTATTTACACCACACCACACAATCAACCCGATAGCCCGGGATAGCCCCGGGCTATCAGCCTGGGCCTGGGGTGCCCTGGAGAGGGTGACCCCTTTATTGGGGGGGTCCCCAGCTCTCCAGGGATCCCCGGCCTGGGCTGACTAGCGGTCAGGGCTGATGCTGCGGCTGGGGGGCCCGGTGAAAGGGCTCCCCTGGCTGTGGCATCAGCCCCCCGCTAGAAAAAGTCCAGTGCTGGTTCTGGAACATACAGGGGAACCCTACTAATTTTTTTCCCCTGTATTTCCAGAACCAGGACCGGATCAGAGCCCAGAGCTGGTTGCGCAGAATACAGGGGACCCCTACGTCGTTTGTCCCCCGTATTTTGGCAACCAGAGCTGGTTCTGACTAGCCCGGTGCTGGTTGTGCTTAAGTACAGGGGACCCCTACGTCATTTGTCCCCTGTATTTAAGCACACCCAGCACTGGGTCACTAATGCCCGGGGCTGGTTGCTCTTTTTTGTGGGGGGGAGCCGTGACAGACGGCTCTGTCAGCCAATCAGCACTTTGCCCATTAAAGGCAAAGGCATTTTTTTTAAAATGGCCGCTCGAGGCAAAACCTCGAGATCCGACAGCAGATCTCGATGTTTTGCCTCGGGATAGGGATCCGGGGCAGACAGGGAGATCCGAGCTTGGGCTCGGATCGCCCCGGATCCCAGAAGTTCGGGTGGGGTCGGTTCTCAGGGAACCGAACCCGCTCATCCCTAATATATATATATAACTCCAATAAGCCGGCACTCTGCGGGTAGCTGGATCCCGTCACTGAACTTGCTTGGGTGCTCACCTGAGGCTGGTCCACCCCTAATGCAACAAAGTAAATGAAGGAGGCACTCCAAGGCTTGTCTCAATCGGTGAAATAAGAAGGTGCTTTATTCAACGTTTCGGGGTACAAACCCCTTCCTCAGGACACACACAAGTGAACAAACACAAAACCCACTTAAATACTAACCCCACTCAGGATTCACCCGCCTCCTCTCCCGTTGATCCGCGGCGTGCAGTGCTCCACTTCCAGTCACAAACACATCGTCAAACCGGAAATGACACTACCCGCACCTGACCAAAGGGGGAGATACAAGAGATGAGCAGTCCGGATTCCAAGGTATCCAAATCGTTCCAAACACTGGGAATCTGAGTCCACCCGCCAGACTCGGATCCCACTTCGAGGCAGAATGACATCCTCCCAGCGTCGGATTCTCGCAGTACCGGACTCTGCACCATTTCACCGTGATGCACGCTACTGTTTGCTGCATTGTACTCTGCTGGATTGGCTCAGGCTGTACTCTAAAGTGACTGTGCATAGGGGGTACACTGCACGCTTCTGTTTGCTGCACTAGATTCTGCTGTATTGTTTTAGGCTATGCTCTGTCCACGAGTGGCTATTCTCTAAAGTGACTATGTATAGGGGGCACACTGCACGCTTTTGTGTGCTGCGCTATACTCTGCTGCAAGTTCAAAAACAGAAAAATAAAATATACTGTAGTTCTGTTGTTTGTACTGTTTGGTGTGTTTTATCCTAGTGCGCTTTCTTCACGTGCCTCTATAAGCCCTGTAAACCACGCAGTTTGACCTGAGCTGCAAGTTCAAAAACAGAAAAATAATAATAAAATATATATAGTTAAGTTCTATTGTTTGTACTGTTTGGTGCGCTTTACCCTAGAGCACTGTCTTCATCTGCCTCTATAAGCTTTGTGATCCACACAGTTTGAGGTTGATAATAGTCTAGGAACAAAAAAAGGGCCCACATTATGTGATTTTAGCTTTTTTTGTCAATTAAAAATAAAATGCAAATCCAAAACCGGACGGCGAATCAGAGCCAAATCCAGCAAAAATAGTCCGGCGCACATCTCTATATAAATATATTTGTATCTTTGCATAAAGGCCATTCCTATGAAGACAACGATATCTGTTAATAGCAACTCAAAATGTGTTAGTTGTTTTAATATGGCAAGGCAACTCTACCCCATATTTGCTAACATAGGCAAGTCTTGATCCAGGAAGTTCTAGGAGAGGAGGAGGCAGGTGGGCAGGGGCAAAACACTGTTAATTGTGGTCCCCAACCCTGTGTTCTCAGAATTGTGACACTTTGAGTGGGCTACGATGATGAGGTTCAAAGCATACCATGCTATCAAGACCTGCATCCTTCCCACTTCACATTTAGCAGACAGGATTTGTCCACTTTACTGGGAGCTTGGAGATTATCCTCCAAATTCAGGGGTCTCCCAGAATTCCAGGAAAGTGGGCAAGTATGCTGTAACTAACACCTCCAATCTTTGTTCTCATTGATTGGACTCCAGGCTAGCTAACTTCTGACTTAGTTAACTTTTCTTTTAGAAGTGATTGGCCTAGAGGTTCACATACTTTTCCAATCTATACTTTGAATGTTGAAAATATACATTAAAAATGGACATGAAAAGTACTGTAATTTGTATATTAGTTTAAGCAGACTGTCTTTTCTTGTGACTTAGATGAAGATCAGATCACATTTTGGGCCTAATTCTGAGTTTGAGGCATCTACGGCTGCTTTTATGTATGGCCACACCAGTCTACTTACTTCATTATGTTAATGCAAGAATACGCACATGTAGGCAAAAAATGTGTGCATCTGCATGTCAAATGCCATCCCACCCACTCACTGTCTTTATTTCTACAGCTATCATCATTTGTACCTGGACTTGCACCCACCCCATGCTGGGTGCAAAAGGTCTGCCTGAAACAGATATCCCATCTATGTCTGCACA
Organism: Taudactylus pleione; assembly: GCA_031769625.1. Classification (NCBI taxonomy): domain Eukaryota; kingdom Metazoa; phylum Chordata; class Amphibia; order Anura; family Myobatrachidae; genus Taudactylus; species Taudactylus pleione. The sequence goes on along the minus strand of JAUIMM010000015.1, from coordinate 5,634,667 downwards.
TTACGATCAGGTATGGATGTCAGATTGCATGCCGCAACACTACTGTCATACTCCCACTAGATAAAATAGTTCCATGCGTCCTTCTGGTCCCTGACCTGTCACCATCCAGAAACACCCATTTCGCTGAAAGAGTGATGCATCAATCCATCTTCACTTGTGATCTCCACACCTTGTCCAGCGCATGCATAGTCACCGAGTCCTTGTTACAGCACATGCACAGAATGCAGTTATACATGAGATCTGTACGCAATTCCCACTCATTTCCCAGCTCAGAATCAGGCCTTTTATGACCAATTTATACAGACATTCAGGTTATTGTAAAAGGTTCACATACTTTTTTTTGCCATATAAATGTATCACAATCCCCTCTACTGTATGTGTAGCACTGCAAGACAAATACAAAAGGCAATAATACAAAGTGAATGTAGTCCATTGGCATTAGTATTTTCCTATAGAACACAATATTGTGATAAGCACCGCACATTTTGCACTCATAGACGATACTCACCTGCCCATCAGCACTGCAAAAATCACAGTGAAAATGGTGGGGTCGACAGAAGACCTGTGTACAGTATGTGCAGTAGACTGATCACTGGGAACATGGTGCAGGTGCCGTGTTCACAGAGATTAGTGTATGGGCAGTATACTCATGCACAGTGCCCGTGTACTAAGACTCCACTGAATGTGGAAAAAATACACTCCTACTTTGCCTGCTATGGTTGTGAAACAGGAGTTGGCTAACGCTCTGCGTACTGAACATAGCCCGCCAAGGACAGTGAACGTTAAGTCACCCCTTCGGTGGTGTGAGCAGACAGCAGAGACTATGGACTCACCCTATCTCCCATTCAGCTGCCGCAGTGACTGCCAGTAAGACAAACTTTATTGACAAGCAGTTATAGTGACAGGGAGCTCACTTCCTGCTTCTAACGTGAGGAGAGGCAGATACCAAAGGTGTCAAAGCCACTGCTGGAGAGGACAGCTGACGTTAAGTAACCTGTCCATAGTGATAGCTGGGTCACTTAGCGCTGCCATAGGTGCCTATGGCAGCATGATAATCTAGCCTGCTCTTAGCGCCACCAGGCAGAAGACAGTGAAAACCCTCACCTCCTGACGCTCACCTCCTAAACCCCGTGGGTGGCATTTCCTTTCTTTGCAATATGCTGCTGCATATACAATATGGTCCTTTCCATTTTAAAAGGGCTTACCAAGGTGTTTCCAAGCCGGTAATGGAAATGATTATAGATGTTATTTGTTTAGAATTTGACAAATTTAGGCAAATGACTCAGTCAGACTCTCCACTTCGAGAACTGAATTGGAGTAAAATATTTATTTTTCACTTCTTATAACTATTCAGTTTTGTCAGACAACAATTCTGAAATCATCTACTATATTTTGTCTTGTTTAAGAAATTGCAATTATAATGGTAACAATAAGCAATACTGTAATACTGTATATGTTTGTGATTTTACAAACTGCAGTTTGATAAATCATTTGTTTACTGAAAATCAAATCAGGCAGATTTAAAACATGTCATTTTATGTACAGTTTAGCCTTTAGTAAATCTGCATCAAAACTGACAAAAAAACAACACAGCATTAGTGTGTCAACAGCAGAACAGAGTATTTTAACTCAACCTAATCCCTGACCATATAAAGGAAAGTGGGAGGGGCAATGGCAATGTGCTAATCATAACCTACAGTACACATAATGTATTTCAAGCTTCTGCCCAGCTGTTGCGAGACAATTGTAAAGTGAAAATCAATTCTATATGAAATAATGTAATTCAAACTATGGGCTGAATTCAATTAGCCGCGAAAGCGGAGATTGGCGAAAAGTTTTCACCGATGCGTGGTTTTCACCTGTTTTCAAAGTATCGCCGTATTCAATTCCAGGACTTTTTCACTTGGCGAAATGTGTACAAATGTGGGGACTTAGGCCCTCATTCAGAGCCGCACGCAAGCGGGCGCACGTACGTTAGGCGTACGTACAAAAATATTTAAATTCAATGGCTCGCTCGTATTTTCGTTCGCATCTAAAATTCCTCCCTAAACTCTGACGACCCCTCCTCTAACTAACGAGCGTACGAAATAGCGAGCGTACATCACCGAAATGGCTTGAAAGGAACGCACGCACAAGTATAAACAGGAAGTGGCCTTGTCAGATGTCGATTACCTGCTCCTTTATTCTGCCTACCTCCATCAATCGTATCATGCCAATCAATGTATCAATTAGCTTAATTGTTTGTTTTTTTTCAACACAATGCAAGAAACTTTACTCTTGTCTGTGTTTGTGTTTACCCGCAGAATACGTACGGATGAAACATTCGCTTGTATTGTTTAAAAAACATGTGAACCACAATTAAACAATTGTACTATTGCTGTGTATCCCCGCATATTTCCATGGGTTCATTTCTTTATTTAAATTTGCTTACGCATGTCACTGCATCAAGCCTATCCTAACTCTCCAGAGATTTCTGGCCCTGTCGAACACATGACTCATACACTAACCAATAAAATTGCTCCTGTTAATTTCCAAAATACATTAGCCAATCAGAAAATTTTTACACACTTTATCAAAAATGATTTTTAAGAAAAACACCATTGCCATCATGAGAGCCTCCGCATTCACCAGACGTGAGCTGCTGGTGCTTACGGAGGTAATGGATCGCCGGATCACCAGCCAGCCAGAACCCATGACCAACCGGCAGAAGCGCTCCGCGTATGCGGAGGTACGGTCCCGCCTGCGGTCCTTTGGATCACGCCGCAACATCGGGCAGCTGGAGCGCAGGTGGTCCGACCTGCAACGGCGAACGCCCCGCTTGCTGGCATGCTTTCGCATGCAGATCCTGGCAAGTAAGTGTTATGTATTGTGGTTTTAATGTTTGTGTTTGTGGGGCAAACTGCGTGTGCATGTTTTCATGTTTGTTCTATTTATTATTTGTACTCATATCTGCGTGTGCATGTTTTCCTGTCTGTTCTATTTATTATTTGTACTCATATCTGCGTGTGCATGTTTTCCTGTCTATTCTATTTATTATTTGTACTCATATCTGCGTCTGCATGTTTTCCTGTCTGTTCTATTTATTATTTGTACTCATATCTGCGTCTGCATGTTTTCCTGTCTGTTCTATTTATTATTTGTACTCATATCTGCGTCTGCATGTTTTCCTGTCTGTTCTATTTATTATTTGTACTCATATCTGCGTCTGCATGTTTTCCTGTCTGTTCTATTTATTATTTGTACTCATATCTGCGTCTGCATGTTTTCCCTCTTTTTATGAATTTTTAATTCTACTGCTATTTTTTTTTTTTTTTTTTTTTTTGTTTGTTTGGCCGGATTTGTCCATAAACTAAACGCAATTTATTTGACATATTTTAGGGGGACAGCCAAAACTCCGCCGTCAACGTCGGCGTTCCCGCCCACTCTCCCCAACCCCCAGCCAACACTCCACCCCAAATCTTTCCCCTATTCCCCACTCCTCCCCATCCTTCCCAGACCCTCTCCCGGAAATGTCGGGACTCCTTCCCCTCCGTCCCACTTCCCCCTCTCCTCCACCCACCCCTCTTCCAATTACCCCCTCCCCGGAGTCCAGCATAACTCCGCCCCATTCTTTGGGGAATGACGGATCCTCCGAGGAGGATCATGGAGGTTTTGCCGGAGCTCCCGATTTTTTTCCCGGTATGTTTTGTATTATTTTTTTTTAAAGCACAAACTGTTTGTATGTAATCATGTGTCGTGCCTTTCTTCGTGTTTTTGTGGCTTGACTTTTGTTGATTGTGAAGGTTTGCCTTTACCTCTTCCTGGTGATTTAAGCATACACATATCATACCTGTGGGAATTTGTACCTAGGCCTTGTATTTTTGCCAGCCCACACTTTTTATTTATGTTTTTGGGTTTAGGAGTGATTTGTTTTTTAATTAATGTTTTTCTGTGGAGTCCCTATTGTTGTATTAACCCACACACTTTTCTCACCCACAGAGGAACAGAGGCGTCGGCAAGAGGTGGCGGATGTTGTGGGGCAGATGCGCCACCATGTAATCGGCCTTCTGGTGGCCCTCGACCGGCTGTCTGGCCTCCTTCGGCATTAGTTTTTTTTTTTTTTTTGTATTTTCCCAATAAAATTTTAAAAACAAATATACGTTGTGGCTCATTTTTAAAAACCAAAACCAAGATAGTTTAGCCTGACATAAGTTCCTGCAAGGATTTCCCTTTTGTAAAAGTTAGATTGTGTTTTGTCTTTGTATGTCAAACAGACACCAGAAACACATAACAGTAACAATGTAATTTCCCTTTTTGGGTGTAGTGTCAATTTCAGATTTCTACATTTTCCAGGTTCCTACTTGGTGCGCAAGCTGCTTAGGCCAATCTTACAAATCCCAAGGTTGGGCCAGGCTTCCTTTTGGTGTGGATTGGAAAGCTGAAAACATATTTCAGTTTTGCTCATCTGGCGTCAGTACTGGTTTACCCCTTAGTCAAATGTAACTTGTGTTAACCTGGTTACACTTGCTGTTAACGTCCCAAAAAAGGAAGACCATTTCACTCTTCAAACATTTATTCACCACATAACAGAGAAAACAAAGTGGTCACTCCCAAAAAAAATACACAGTGATAAATTCAAATACAACACATACCAAGAAACAAATAAATAAAAACACAAAATCAAGAACTGGTTGACGAAGGACCATGCCAACATGATTCCACAAACATGGCGTTGCGATATGGGTTCCAGAATATATGCCCAAAAGGACCAGATCCAGGTTTGGTAAGGGTAGCAGGAAGTAGTGAGCGTTGGAGTGCCAAAGATTATGTGAACAAACAGAAGATGGTGAGAAAAATAAAAATAAATTAGATGTTTGCCAAAAAAAAAAAACACATTAGGTATAAACACTGGTGTTTTGAACAAACTTACCTAAAAAATCTGGCCACCACATCATCGCGTATGGCCCCCCCACATACTGACCTTCGACCAACCTCGGGGGGGCCATCCTCAGGTAAGGCATCCTCTGGCTGCATTGGGACACCACTCCTTATGGCAATGTTGTGAAATATCCCACACAGGACCACAATTTTAGACACCATATCCGGCACATACATGAGCTCGCCACCAGAGCGGTGGAGGCATCTGAATCGGCCTTTTAAAAGGCCGATACAGCGCTCCACCACTTGCCTGGTGGCTGTAAGTGCGGAATTATACGCACTTTGTGGCCCTGGTGTGGGAGCCAAATAAGGAGTGAGCAGCCAGGACATGCAAGGGTATCCACTGTCTCCTGTGAACAAAAATAGACCACATCAGGAACACTGTGTATCAAGCTTAACATTGTTATGTACTAAAGGTCTCCACTTACCCAGAAGCCACGCATCACCAGCTTGTAGGTTGTTTAATTTCTGCCATATCCCTGATTGCCGGATGACGAAGGAGTCATGAGCACTTCCGGGTAATTTAGCATTCAGGGACAGGATCTGGAGGGAGGCATCACATACCACCATTACATTCAGGGAGTGATAGTGTTTCCTGTTTCTAAATATGGCCTCCAGCCGTGCTGGAGGCTGAAGTGGTATGTGAGTACCATCCACAACCCCTATGATGTGTGGGAAGCCAGCTATTTGGTAAAAATTGGCCTTGGCCACACTAAGGGCACCCATATCCAAAGGCATTTTAATAAAATGATGGAAGTGCTTGAAAAGTGCCTCCATCACTGCCCTCAGGATCCGGGAAAAGGAGGATTGGGAGATGCCCGCCACTATTCCGACCGTTGTTTGAAACGATCCTGAGGCACAGAAATGTAACACCGCCATAAATTGCGTCAGTGGTGGTATTGCTGTTGGACTGTCAATTTGCCGCTCAAGATCACTTTCTATTAATGAGAGAGTGTCTATGATGATTTTGGGAGGTAGACGGTAGCGTCTTAAAACCTCATCATCGGGCATTCCAAAAAGGGTGACACGTGTTCGAAATATCTGGGGCCTTGCATGCCTACGATGCCTACGCCTGGGACGAGTTTGAGGTTGGTCGTCTTCCGGGAGCAGGGCCAGAACAATTCGCCCCAGATCTATCTGAAATTCAAAGTTTACAATGTAAGGCTTTTGACCCACCCCAAAAGTAAGAAAAAACAACTTAGCTTTCTGATACCATCCATAGCTGCTTACATGCCGGGGTATTGTCATGATATGTATAAACTGTAAAAAAGGCAACAATGAGACGTCAAAAATTTAAAGGGTTTTTTTTTAGGTAAAAAATTGTTGCAAGCCAACACAGAAAATAACGGAAAAACACATTTGGCCATCGATGAAAACTACATTGCACACCGTACGTCAAATAGGGTTCAAATGAACCCAAAAAATGGAAAAGGGAAAAGCAAAACTGGATTATATGATGAATAAGCCGTCCAAAATGCGGAAAATTATTCGCAAATGCAAGTCACTACACCAACAGTCAAAAATGCGGTAAATTATTCGCAAATGCAAGTCACTACACCAACAGTCCAAAATGCGGTAAATTATTCGCAAATGCAAGTCACTACACCAACAGTCAAAAATGCGGTAAATTATTCGCAAATGCAAGTCACTACACCAACAGTCAAAAATGCGGTAATTCATTCGCAAATGCAAGACAAAAAATGGACTTACCCAACTCGAATATATAAGATGTCCTCAAAAAACTTCTTTGGGTCCGAAAAAAATAAAAAACTAAAAAATATGAAATGAGTGTTAAACAAATTAACTAACCACAAAACAGAAGAATACAACAATTGGCCACAAATTTGAATGCACAAAACTTACCAAATCAGGAAAGGATGTTGAAAAAATGAAAAAAATGCGAACGGAAAAACCAAAGAAATGTAGCAAAAACAAACAAAAAAACAACTCTCCAAAATCCTCCAAACGCAACCAACCAACCAAATCCAAACCACTTCACCGACAACACTCCAACAACCCCACCTCGAATCCACACACACCAAGCCATAAATAGTGTTTATTTTCCCGCACAAATTAAGGCTGAATCATAGGGACGCACAATCAATGATGCGGCCGCAAACTAACGACGCATGTATAAATACGTCACGAAATCACATAGAATTTCTGGATGATTTCATGCTGGAAGCAGAGACATGGCTTCAAACCAGGGAAACAATGGTCAAAATTGCGGCGGTAAGGCCTTCATGCATTTTGTGTCAATGAGTATTTTAAAACATAATATTGTGCAAGTTGTGAAGTGGCTAAATCTGCATATTTACCCAAATAGGTGAGGAGGATGACATGGAAGAGACTGCTGGCCCCAGTCAACCCGCCAAAGCTGCAAAAAAAAAAAGGCAGCCACATTTCACAAGCAAGGAGATGGAGGTTTTGATCCAGAAGTGCGTTGACATCCTGCCCCAGGCAGCCAGGAATATGAGCCAAAGCCAGAAGTGGAGAATGTGGGAGGAGGTCGCCGTTGCTGTCAATAGGGTGGGTGATTATGTCCGTCTAGCCCGGGATGTCAAACGGCGGTAAGTAAACACTTTCCCATCCTATAAACAAACCCCATTGTTAAAAAAAGGATAATGGTTCCAAATTCATTCCACAGATGGGCAGACTTCAAATATCGTCTAAAGCAAAAACTTGCCGACAGGGCTAGGCATGCAAGGGGGACAGGTGGGGGTCCCACCCCTGTGTCATTGGAGTTGACAGACTTAGAAGAGATGGCACAGGGGTGTGTGCAGGCTGTGGAGGTGTTTGGCGTGTCCAACATGGATACGGACATGCCAGACTTTGCGGCTCCTCATGTTGGCCAAGGTAAGTCTTGTGATGTCACCATCTCAGAAATGCTATTGTGCCAATATGTAGATTCTAATGTGAGTCTTTTCTCCAATTTCCTAACAGAGACAGAGGCGGATGAGTCTGCTCCAGAGGGGAGCCTTGGCCGCAGAATTTCTGCTGACTCTGCAGGGGAGGAACCAGTACATCCGGCTGAGGACCCTGCAGAAGCCAGTCCAGGGCGTGCCCCCTCGCAGGCAGTGGGCCTCCTCACAGAACTCAATTTTAAATCGGATTGCCATACGGAGATTCTGCAGAGGATGGACGCCAGTCTGCTACGGGTGGCTGAGGCCCTGGAGCAAAATGCTGCGGCCAACGTGACCATTGCTCAGGCCCTGGCGGAAAATACCAGGGCCAACATCCGCATCGCCGATGCCCTGGAGCAGCTCGTTCGCCAGCACATGGTGGAGCCGACCTCCCTTCCTGCCGGAACATCCAGATCCTCCACCTCTGGCACAACATCAGGCAATCCTCCAAATGTGCCTAGCCCTGTGCCTAGTCCAGAGGCCACAACATCTGCCTCTGGACAGGCCAGCCCGATGGCATCCCGGACCCGGTCTGGCGCCCACCCTCACCCAGCCAAACGGGCGAGAAAACGGTGACAGCAATGGCGACTTTTCCCACTTTCCTTCTGTGCTTGGCTCATATTCCTTTCTGGTCAAAACTTCCCTCTCCTTTCTTGTGAAATGTTTTTAAATTTTGTATTTACAATTATGTTAGTAGTTATGTTTTTTTTTTTTTTAGATCAAATATCTTGGCCACAAAAAAAGGCAATACAATATTATGCCAATTTGTTTGTGTGTAAACAATAAATTTAAAAAAAAAAACAGACATTGTATTGTGACATTATTGTACAAATGGGTTACATTTAATCCTGGCCTTAAACGCAAAAACTGACCCTCTTTTGTTAAAAAAAAGGCCTCTTTAAGGAACGTTTAAAAAATCACATAGCGATGCAAATTCCACAGTAAACCAAAAAAAAGGGGAGCTAATTAAAAGATGATGACATTATTTTTACAATAGGCCATAACCACCAAATTGTGGCCAAAATAAAAGCCCAAAAATGTACGCTAATTGATTATGTAATCATGACATTAGCAGCTCTGATTTCCACCTGCGTACGCTTTTGTGCTATCCCAATAAACTGCTTTCCAAACACATACCAAGCCGGATTTCAATCCAACACTAATTACTTTACTGACCAGCCACGATTAATCGCAGCACCATCGTGGAGTCCCGGGACGGAGGAGAAGGCCATCGCCAATGTGGTCGAGTAATCCTGACCCTAAGCTGTGCGAGCATTTTGAAGGGAAAGCGGATGTTTCAGTGACGTATGAGACGGTCCGAACACATTTGACGTTCGCATCTGCTAATGTATGTACGCCCCAAAAACGCTTCGCCACGCCTGCGTTTTGTCATCTCCACCCCCGTCAACACCCAAAAACGCCCTGTTCTGTCAATCACATATGACATGTCACTTCCTGTACGCTATTTTAGGAACGAGAGAAAAAAAGCTCGCAATCTGCCGTACGCGCATGCGCGGTGTAACACCGACGCATGCGCGGTTAGTCAACATCGGAACGCAACGAGCGTACTGTTGTTAACGTGCGGCTCTGAATGAGGGCCTTAGTTCAGAACCCTTTGGACACCCCCTAATCACTAATTAGGCAAAAAATAATAATAATCTTAATTCACCCCAAAAAAGACATGTAATGTTTTCGGCTAAAATGTAAAAAGTGTTGAAAAATAAGTAAAAAGTAGTGGGCCTGGTATCTTGGGGGGCTAGAAGGTTGAGACAGGTGTTTTTAGGATTGCTGGAGGCCGCAGCAGGTGTATTGTTTTGATTTTTTAAATCTTCACTTTAGAAACACCAAAATATACTAGTACCCATTTACATGTACCCCAAATTAACTACAGTACTACTTATTTTTCACAAAAAACATTGCTTTATATAACTTTCCACACTTATGAAAATATGCATATAACAGCCCTTTGACTCAATATAAGATTACTAAATACTTTTATTAGGGCTATTTATACTCTTCTATATTGATTCCCAGGGTCAGTTAGGCTTTATATGGGGTGCAGACTGATTTCCCCAAAATATGCTGTCCTTTTCGCTAGTTTCGGTATTCACTACATTCACCTCCGCGTTTTTCACCTGTTTTGGAATTGAATAGGGCAAAAAGTGGGAATGCACATGGAGAAAACATGCGAATGAGCCGAAAACATTGCGCTTTTCGACGAACTCTGCTTTTCGCAGCTAATATTAAATCCACTCCTATGGCTGCAAACCCACAATCCTTACATAATACACTGATATTTGGAGTCAGCTATTACTCCTAAACTTTTGTTTGCCTGCGTAAAAACATGTTCTCATTGTATTCACATGTGCCCTGCATTAGCTCTGACCCTATTTCAGGTCAAGATGGAGTGGGACACCAGTCATATACGCAATGTTAAACCAAATAGTATGAAGAAATGGAAGACTTCCCACATTAATAATATCAATATCCCTTATGCACTGGAAATGTGTACAAAGTGAGTTTGTTGATGACGTTGGCAAACATTAAAAATTCAGGTGTATCCTCAGGAAATATAAAGTCCATTGCAGGGCCAAATAATTGCTGCTTTAAAAGGCTTCCTACATCCTATTGTACATTCTTAAGTCACAGTGTTATTGTTTGGTAACATACTGTTGGTGGAATTACCAGTAACTTTCTTTACCCATTTGCTGTGTATCTACATCCGGAGGTTTTGTTTCCTTATTCTTTCAGCATAAGCATTGCCTGTTATTCATCCATAATGTGTAACAAGTTCACAAAACACAAACATAGTGTACACCTGCCAAAACAAAACATAACAGCAACAAGATGTTGGAAGCAATTCAGTGGAATTTTTCATCAACTGCAGGATCAGCTGTTTTTTAAGTTTTAATTGTAAGTAATTGATAAACTGTGTTCATTATACAACTACCACCACTAATGTGACTAAATCATCATAACCCAACAGCCCACAATAAACCTCATATACAATATTATTAAAATAGCTTAAGTGCTATCTTGTGTAAGTTATCCTTGATAAATCAGCCTACTTTGCTCTATTTACTATAATTTGCATTGCAAATGCGGATTGTAGTGTGATAATTTCACTTCAATTCGCATTGCGAATTTAAGAATTATAACGAGAATTTATCAACATGCGAGAAAGCTCTGTCCCTGCGAAACCTCACCGCACACTATTTACTGTATGTTACAGTGCCTCCGTGCATGCGCCGATACGGTTAGTGCTATCCCCTGTGCCCCGCCCCATGCAACCCCCCACAGCTGATACCCCTCCCCAAGCTGACACTTACCTGGGTGATCAGTGAGCACTCTCCTCCGGTCAGCTGCTGGTCGCCGGGGCTCCTGGTCTGCGACCCCAGTCAGCTGTGCTGTAAACTGAGATGCCGGTTTACAGTACAGCTGATGGGGTCACAGTGCAGGAGCCCTGGCGCCCTGGCGACCAGGTGAGCGTAGAAGAGCTCACCGATCAGCGGACCCCTGGGCAGGGCTGCCATCAGAAATCGTGGGGCCCGGTACAAATGAAAAAGGCAGTGCCCCCCCACCCCCTTTGTTCTTCCCCCCAAAGGTCTGGTGGACGCAAAGGGGTGGGGTTGAGCTCTGGTATCTGGAGTATATATATATATATATATATATATATAATTTTTTTTATTTTTTTTTCTTTAAATATTAAAAAAGAATAAACAGATTTTTTGTTTCTTAAATTGAGAAAAGCCTAATGATTTACAACAGAACTGTACTAACCTGCCATCCGGAGGTTCAATTACTGTATGTGGTATGGAACACTGGACCTCATTCACACCCGCTCTCAAGATGCGCTCGCTGCAAAAAAAAGGTCAGGATATTTAAATTATGTGATCGCACTGCGTCACGTAAGGACGCCCTCTATGTCTTAGCGAGGTACGGCACTGAGCGCTCGCAAGTGTGTTAAGACGCCCCCTTTCCCCCCGCAACACATGTCAGCTCCTGGGATTGTTGGATGAATCAGTAACATCGAGAGGCATCGGAGCTGATCGCAGCCCTTGAGGTAGCCTTACCCCGCCGCAAGCACTGCGATCAGTGCTGGCTGAAATACATGGAGGTGACGTGTACAATGACGCTACTTTGCTAATTATGCACGCCCTTTAAACGGCGTTTTGTTGGCCTGACACGCCTGCGTTCGCAACAACACTCCCCCGTTACAAGCACCTTCCCCTGTTATCCACCCACAAACGGCACTATCTGTCACTCAAAGTAGCAGGCAGTCTGTGTGCTATGAGTGCACAATTTCCCATCGCTGAGACTGCGAATTGGATGCATGCGCATTGAGCAACTATCGCCCCGGCAGCGAGTGATCGCTCCTTAGCGACCGGGTCTGAATCAGGCCCAGCACGGACATGGCAAGGGGGCAGAGGTGCAAATAGAGAGAGGCACACTTAAGTAAAGGACACAGATGGGATAGGAGCAGAGTCAAAAATGGGAAGCGGGCAGAGGCAGAGATGGAGAGGGGGCAAAGGCACAGGTATGGGGGAACAGGGGCACAGATATGGACACATATGGGGAGAGTACAGAGATAGAAATTTGGGGAGGGGGGAGACAGAAGTAGGATTCATGAATATTACAGGGGACAGCAGGGCAGATTGTATAGGAGGGGGAGGGGGACAGAGCAGGATTCAGCAATAGTACAGGGGACAGATTGTACAGGAGGGGGAGGGGAGGGCAGAGGCAGGATTTAGGTATAGTACAGGGGACAATGGGGCAGATTGTATAGGAGGGAGGGATGGGGCAGAGGTACCTCTGTGTGTGCACCGCAGCTGCTCTCTCACATTTCCTTCCTCAGTGCAGTGCACACATTATCTGGCCAATGAGAGCAGGGGGAGGAGAGCTGAGGGTGGAGCAACTATGGAGGCAGAGGTGATTGAAGTAACTAATTTGATAGGGTCCTGAGAGGGGAACCTGTCTGTGAGGGGGGCCAGTACTCCTACCTTTATTATATAAGCTGGTCCTACTGCAGCTGCTCCTGATCACAGAATCAGAAGCAGGACACTGATCATGCAGCGCTGCCCGGAGAGTTCAATAATAAATGAGTCATCACACACTGCTGAGCTGTGACTCGTTCATAGAACTCTCCGGCCAGCACTTAGCAGCCTCAGCTGTCCTGTATGAGGGCAATAAATTAGCAATTAACTCTGCTTCCCGGCGTCTGGGCCCCTCAGCTGTCCAGGCCCGGTACAGGAGTACTGGCTGTCCCCCCTTGATGGCGGCCCTGCCCCTGGGTTTGCAGGTACTGTAAAGGTGCATACACACTAGACGATATGCTCCCTGAGCGATATCGTCTAGTGTGTCCCCGGCAGGCTGTGCTCAATGTCGTTCATGACATTGAGCACAGCCGCTGAACGATATCATTAGCGATATCGTTCAGCGCCGGGCTCTCTCACCCATTCCCTGACATGCAGCAACCTGACGAGGTCGTCAGGTTGGCCTGCATGTCAGCCCGATGAACGAGGATGACGAACGACCCGCGGGAACGCGCGTCGTCGTCATCGGTCATCTTTTTTGTGTTAAAAATGGACGATAAAGTGGACGACTGAACGATAACGATATCGTTATCGTTCAGTCGTCCACTTTAATCGCCCAGTGTGTACGCACCATAAGTGTCTGAGGTTTTTTTTTTTTTGTTAAACTATTTTTTTTTAACAGTAATCAGCTGGTGGTCTAGTTATACCACAAAGCTGATCGCAGGAAGTTGGCTCCCAGCTAGCTCTGCTCTGCCTGTCAGAGAGGAGCAGGAGCCGGGGAACCCTGCTTAACTCCATCTCCACATGGCAATATTATAAAATTTCAAGCAGATCACATTTCTCATTACAAGTATGGGAAATGTGATCTCCTTGCTAACAAAGAAACTGAAATTGCCATTTATTATATTTCAATGAAACTAAAATAATGTGAAAATGGTGTGATAACATTTTAGTAAACAAATGATTGATAAATAGGAACCTATGTGTATGTGTGTACACAAAATGGATAAATTTAGCTTCCAGAATTAACTCTAGATTTTCACAATCTTATTGCAAGATGGGGACATCCAGGGGATACATCTACATATATTTGGTAAAAGGATGACAATATGTGTAACCTGGACACATTATTTCATAAAGTAACGGAATCACCATGCTGTGGTAACGGAATCACCAAGCTGTGGTAACGGAATCACCATGTTGTGGTAATGGAATCATCATGCTGTGGTAACGGAATCACCATGCTGTGGTAATGGAATCATCATGCTGTGGTAATGGAATCATCATGCTGTGGTAACGGAATCACCATGCTGTGGTAATGGAATCATCATGCTGTGGTAATGGAATCATCATGCTGTGGTAACGGAATCACCATGCTGTGGTAACGGAATCACCATGCTGTGGTAATGGAATCATCATGCTGTGGTAATGGAATCATCATGCTGTGGTAACGGAATCACCATGCTGTGGTAATGGAATCATCATGCTGTGGTAACGGAATCACCATGCTGTGGTAACGGAATCACCATGCTGTGGTAATGGAATCATCATGCTGTGGTAATGGAATCATCATGCTGTGGTAACGGAATCACCATGCTGTGGTAATGGAATCATCATGCTGTGGTAACGGAATCATCATGCTGTGGTAACGGAATCACCATGCTGTGGTAATGGAATCATCATGCTGTCGTAACGGAATCACCATGTTGTGGTAATGTAATCACCTTGCTGTGGTAACGGAATCACCATGCTGTAGTAACGGAATCACCATGCTAAAGTGTACTAATTACAATATGTTTGCTACCTACTAATGCAACTACTACTACTTATATATCCAACTGTGGTTTGCAACATGTTTAAGGGCAAAAATACACAATTTGGAACATATCAACATGACACAATACTTGACATAAATATACAAACAATACATTCAGATATACTGTACTGTATATAAGTGCAACTCAAAAATATCAACTACAAATAGGTACATTCAAAATAAAATCAAGAGTAATAATTACTGTACCAAATAATATTTATATAAGGATTTAAGATAAAACTAGTATTGATACAGCTACTTTCACATTTGGTTCCTGTTGAACAGAATAGAACAGTGAGTTTAATTTCTGAACTATTGAATATGACTCTTAACAAATTGAAATATGTAGGTAAAGTTATATGCTCTATACTCACCAGAAATATGTTGAAATTTATTGAAAATAATATCCAACACTCTTGTTCATGATTATTTATAAAATTACTTAGCACAAGGTTCATTGCAGCCTCCCTGGTGTATCTGTCTGTCCCCCAGACTCCTGTATCAACTAGCCAGTGGCAGCCTGGGGGTGGGCAGATACACCAGGAAGGCCACTGATTGCTCTGTCTGCGGCTGTGATACATGCCTCTGATCTCCGCCGAATATGTCACTGTTCCCGCAGAATCCTGGTAATATGAAGAAGCATTTACAGGCACAGTTAGGGGCTTGAGTTATCCTGCTCGCCTCTGCTAGTTTTGGAAGATATCTGGAGGTAGGGTTGACAGACTAAAGTTTGAAAATGTATAGCTCAACACCAAATAGTCGACTTGCAATAGGTCTTCAGAGTAAAAAGAACATACAGAAGTCAAGAGAGAAAAGTACAGTACTCTCCTTTTTGGGACACTAATCCATCATAAGTGATTCTAAAGTATGTATTAAAAATAAAACCTAAATTTTAATGTAGCATATTAAAAATAAAAGAAAAAACCCACATAGATGCAACAAAACATAGTTACAACATCAAAAAATAATAAAATAGCATGAATAAATATTTAATCATCTTGTTTGAAATATACAGGGTCTCACAGTTCCTGACCGAAAAAGTGGGTGTGGCCTTGTGGCAAGGGGTGTGGCTGCATGTAAAATGCTGTGCCCGCAAGCCACTCCCCTCATTTTCACACCGGTATACAATCGGGAAGCCGGCTGCCTTAATAACGGCAGCCGGCTTCCCAACTGTCATATAGGGTGAAATGCCGGGCGTATAGATGGTGACGCCTGACATTTCCCCGATGCCGGGAGACCGGCGCCTGGCATCCAGATCGAAGGGATGCCGGGCGCGCGTGCGGACAGCTGCGGGGGGGATGGTTAGGTTTAGGGAACCCGGGGGGGACTTAGGGTTAGGCATCCCCCTGGGAGGGTTAGGGTTAGGCTAGGGGGAGGGAGGGTTAGGGTTTGGCACCCCCCCAGGGGACTTAATTTTAGGCAGCAGGGAAGGGGGGGTTAGGGTTAGGCACTTAGAGGGGTGATTAGGGTTAAGCACTTGGGGGGGAGGTTAGAGTTAGGCACCCCTAAGTAGGGTTAGGGGGTTAGGTTAGTTAGTACTTACCTATTCACGATCGGGATTTCCAGCGCTGTCGGGCTTCCGCTGCCGGGAACTCTGCTGTTGTCAGCCAGGCGCTGCCGGGAATCGAACCGCCGGCCATGCGTCCGGCGGTATTTCATACCGATTCCCATACACCTACCCATTCACACATTCTTACCTGCTTCCAGATGTGTCTGTCACCATTTTTGTTATTTGTTTTACCAAGACAATGGATGCTACAGAAAGCAGTGCCAGGATCTAAGTGAGTATAGATTATTTTTTGCAGTGCTAGGCACACGGACTCTACTTCAGATGGGGACAGACACATCTGGAAGCAGGTAAGTATGTGTGAATGGGTAGGTGTATGAAATAAAGTTTTACTAGGCACGGTGTGTGTGTTTTGTCTTTAACTATTTATTTTACAGTGGAGGTACGGGTGCTGGCCACCTGCTGGCATTTGTAGTTCCACAAGTGCCAAAGGGCAGGTATGCTGGCACCTGTAGTTCTACTGTAAAATACAATAGTTTTATTTGATTTTACACTTTATTACCCTCATACCCAATGCTCCAGGGGTGCGGGGAAGAGCCCTGGGCTTCAGACAAGCATGGGGTTTTGGGGGGGAACCCCTTCTTGGGGGGGTCCCCACTTCCCCTAAGATCCCCGGCTTGGCCTGACCGGCTTGGGCTGATAATGCTTTGGCCACTGAGCCCCGGTAATAGGGTCTCCGGGCTGTGGCATTACAGGCCGGACATTTTGGGTCTGGTGCTGGTTTTAAATATAGGGAGACCCCTACGCATTTTTTTGCCCCTATATTTAAAACCAGGACTAGCCCTGCAGCCTGGTACTGGTTTCTAAATTACGGTGGAACCCTACTCACTTTGTTCCCCGTAATTTTTAGAACCAGGAGCGGCTGACAAGTCCGGGACTGGTTATGGCTTTTGTGGGGGGGCCTACATAATTAAAAAAAAAAACCTATACATTAAGTACACATGCAGAAACATACACAAATCACAATGATGTGTGTATGTTTCTGGCAAACTCGCAGCTCAGGAGGGTGAGTGTTTGAAACTTCAATTTCTCAGTGAGTTTGCTCTAATCTCACCTGAGATTGAAATCTCAAATCTTAGTAAATTTGCAAACTGCATCTTTTTCGTGAAAAGTATTTCTGAGTTTGGCTGATGGTGAGTTGATTCGACTTTGCGATCTCACCCGAGTTTTATGAGTGAGATTAAAGAACTCTCTCCAAAACTCACCCAAGTTTGTCTTTAGTAAATTTGCGAGATGAAAAACATGCCTAAACTCACCCAAGATTGTCATCTCGACCAAACTCGAATCTTAGTAAATGTATCCCCTTGTCTCAACCCACATGGCAGACTCCTAACATGTGGTACATACCACACACTGGCATACTTCATAGACTATTCCAGTAGACATAATGATATCCCTAATATCCAGGTACTCTGCCACTTGTAACTATTGTAAAAAGAAGATTACGCTACTGGACAGTCTCCAGCATTCCTGTTCCTCCAGGGTGGCTTCATGTCCTGTTTGAGATGGCCACTGAGAATACTACTGAGCATGTGCAGTGGCCATCTTATCTGTACTAAGTACTGTGTAGAGTGACATGGTGGGAGACAGTAGTCTCCAACTTAGTTCCCATATTAGAGACACGGTTAATTACCTGCTATAACACTGTTCCAGTAGTGCTGCACCATAACCCGTAAGCAGCATACAGTCACTGGCTGGTGATCTGTATGAAACCCCACTCTGTTCCATCACCAGTGTGCATGTAACAGTGAGTACAGCTGTACCTGTTACCTATCAATAAACCAACACCACTGGTAAAGTAACTGGGTTGTTCATGGTTTGAGTCATCCATTGGTATGTGCCTGCATATCTCTGCAATATCAACATCTGCACACACATCTTTTCCAACAACTATCTCATTAAAACAGTGACCTTCCACCTGACATTCTGGCATCTTTCTTCAAGATAACCAGCTCCCTACATATGGTCCCCATTCTATTATGGGAAACCAGAATCTTTATAGATTTGTGTCCCCAGATGACCTTCAGCCTAAATGGATGGGACATGCTCAGCCATGCCCCTCAGAGAGACATGGATAGCCCAAATCACTGCACTAACACTTTATGGCCTGCATCTTTTTCTCTGCCTTACCAGGGAAACCCTAACTGTTTCTTGTCTAAATTTAAGGTGCACACCTATATATGGTCTTTGGTACCATCCAATGAAATTGTATTTGAATCTACAGTACATTTGTTACTTTTTTATAGTTATGTGCAAATACCTGCATCCACATGAAGATACATTCACCTTCATGATGATGAGAATAGTTTTTCTAGCAAAAAAAAAACCCTGCAGTGCAAATAAAAAAATACTGTTTAAAAAACAGTGTAAAAAAAAACTTTATTGAAAATAAAAAACCTCAACACACTTTACTGATTACCTAAATCGTGGGGGAGACCCTGTTCTTTCCCGCTTGCAGTCCATTGGGGAAAAATAATAAAAAAAAACTCTGTGGAGCAACAATAAAATGTTCCATAAGGAGCCACAACACAATTGACAAACCATGGAGGCTGTAAGCTTCTAATGAATGCAGAGCAGCTTGACTTAGATCTAACTGTAAATGATCCCAATATATACAATCACTGATATTTTGGGTGCCCAACATTTGCCAGGAGCTGACAATTGCTTCCAATTTATTGTCTGGATTACTCACCTGTTAACTTTATTTTACGGTCTAGTTTCTACAGTGGAAAGTCACTCAGAGTTCAGCCACACATCCAAAGCCAGGGTATTTGATTTGTCAGTAACACAAGACTTCAAGAGCTATTAACACAGCCCTACATCTGCAAATAGATCTGTCCTTTCTTATAAATTGCTTCTTACATATGGTATTATACCAAAGGGGCTCAAAGTGAAATCTGAAGAGACCTTGGGGAACACAAATATATTTCATTGACACAACTGCAGGCAATTTACAGAGTTTAATGAGAGGCACCGCAATTAATATTCTAATTTACCCTGGACAGTTACAGATGCTCTTTCTTCTGTATTTATAACCTCTTTGCAATATTGATTACATGATTTTGACTTTATGCTTATAATATTTAAGAAGATCCATTTATAATAAGTTAACCTATGTTTTATTCAATTGAAACACAGAAACACTATTTCTAGGACTATTATTAGTACATACAATACATGTTAAAGTAATATCCTAATATTTTATATTGATTACTTATCTGTATTGTAATCTCAGTCTCAGGTGACTGGGAGCTGTAATTTGCAGTTTTCTCAAAGTGATTATTTCATCAGGGATGTTTATGAAAACTAATATTATTGCTTTGCACTAATTGAGGGTAATTTCATACATGCATAGCAAATGACAGTTAGTCACGTGAGCCTGTTACTAAATGCATGATGGATTTGCAAGACAAGATCATGGCATCTTCAGGTGTGCAAAGTGTAACATCTTCTAAGTGTTGACGCTGGGTGAATGGAGGCCTTGAAACATAATACGGCTTAGGTACATTTGTCAATATTGAAAAATAAGTTGTGTTTTGTGTTCCAAGATGTTTAGCCATCTCAGTACTATGGGGTCTGTGCCTGAACTGTACTAAAAAGGCCTCGTCAGTCTTTACATTTTCACATACTGTCAGTATTATTGGGAATTGTTTTTTGTTTAAATGTCTTTTTAATCTATTAGAATTACAAAGAAAGGTGCTAAAAATTCACTTGTGTGACTCTTCTCAATGCTACTATCACAAAATTAAACTAAGACACAAAATATAATCCTGCAACTCTGTATTATATTACAACAATAGTGTAAGTTATTAACAGTAAATGCAAATAAGCATTTTCAACATAAAAAATAATGTCCATGCACAAATTTACAATCAGAAGAGTGTGTTAACCTGTTTATTACTGAAAGTATCTTTACAATTAAATATATCTTATGTGGGAGATTCTTATTGACATCATAGTTCTGCAGTATGTCCTTTTAGGGGTTAGTTAGCAAACAGTGGTGAAAGTTTGTTATTTTGCCACTTGTTGTTCCATTCTGTTTCCATCCTGTTTAAAAATCAGATAAAAATGAAGTTGCTAATTTCCTTGCATCAAAAGTCCTGGCCTGTTTAGGACCACAGCAGAGTTTCCTCTATTTAGATTTGTCAGCACAGTGGCCTTAGTGACTATTCCTTGTGTTTACAGCCTGAAAACAGCTGTGGCTGAGATACAAGATCTTATCACATGAGCGCTTTAATCTTAATGCCCCGTGGCCTCTGCACATGGTATTAGCACATCCTCTGGGAAGCTGCTACAGGTAGCGATTATGCTGTATAGTCATCATATTAATAGATCCGTCATATCTAAACATAGCCAAACTTTATTTTCTCAGATGACAAAACAATTATTTTATTCACAGCCTTGCTGCTAATGACATGCAGAATAGATATATATCAGCCGAGGGTACAGATTACAAGCCATATGACAGATTACTTATAAATAAAACTTGTTTGCATGGATGTGTTGTGGTAGCGTGTTCTCCATATAATGCCAGTCGGTGGGTGGGTTAATGTAAGCAGAAACCCACACACATGCAGTTGTCATAAAATAATATTGGTGACTCAGAAGTGGTGTTAACATACAAATTATAATAGTAAGGGGCACCAGGTCACCTAATGTGGTAAATAAATGAGGTATGTATTTATAAAGGTAGTTAGTCACAGTCTGTGGCAGAAAACAGTAGCTCCCCAGTTTGTACAGTCTCTTGGGCTGAGCACAATACAGTATGTACCAACAGTGTATTTTCAGCTGGACTTGGTGGGTTTTTTTTTTTAGCTATTTCTCTGTAATATAACAATAATCTCTAAGCATACACCCATGCTCTCAAAGTGGCACATTTGATAAAGAACATTTTTGGGAAATCCCCCGAAAACATCTGCATCCCCTGGATGTATGACAGAGGTTCAAAAGAAGGTATTGGAGATACCAGCTGTGGTTCCCCTGTTTCCAATAGCAATAGGAGCCCCCATACTGTAGGTTTCTATGGGGGCTGCTACAGTATATTTGTAAATTTATTAAGCTCAAGAATGGGAAGCTTGGCCCGATAGCTTTAGATTGCGTTAGCCATTGTAGCCTAAAGGGAGAGGGATCCGTAGGGTCCCTCTCTGATAATGGCCACTCGCACATGCGCAGTCGGAAGACCGTGCATGCACAGTAGCGTGCCAGGGTCCGGTAGCAGAAAGTAAAGTGATCGCTTCAGCATTCATTTTACTTTACACATCTCAGGGACGGGTTTCTGTCTGAACCCGTCCCTGGGTGTGTTTCTTAATACACCCGGGCAGAACATAATTTCTTATTGCCGTGAGTAGCAGCGACAAGAAATTATAATTATGGAGTCTAAAAACCCGATAATTAATAAATATGCCCCAAAGTCTGAATCTCACTTAGATCAGCTTCAACTACCTTTCCTTATTTCCAAATTAACACCTGATCAACCATGATGCTCAAATTCTCTCCTGCACTCTAAGATTTCTCTCTCTGGTGTTCCTCACCTGCTCCTCTCACCAGAACATAATCCAATGCTTCTTTCTCTAGAAGATTGTCACCTACACTCCTACGCCACAAGGGCGCCTAACCTATAACAAGGTGTTTCACTTTTTTTGCACACTTTTCACTTTTATGTGTTAAAATTGATTGATTGGTGAAAAGTGTGCAAAAAAGTGAAACACATTGTTATAGGTTAGCCCCCCTTGTGGCGTAGGAGTGTAGGTGACAATCTACATAATTGTAATGTAAAGATTTCAGAGAGACTTTCTTACATGTGATAGTACAGAATGAGAGAAGTAATGGAAGGAGAGATAGATTCGGATGCCATCAGAATACGAGAATCATACTGCTGATTTTGGAAGCATTATGAGTAAATTTGTTCCCCAAAAGAAGAGTTGTACAAAGCAGAGGGCCGAGAACCGAGCCTGTGGTACTTTAACAACTAAGGAGAGTTGGGGGGAGGATGTGACATGGGAAGAGACGCTTAAGTACAGTAGGAACTGAATGAGGAAGCAACTGCCACAAAGACCAATCAAAAACAAAAGGTGATCAACATTGTCAAAGCAGCAGAGAGGCCCAGGAGGAGGATTATGAGAGAAAATACCCCTATGGTGCCATTGGTTCATTATTCACCTTTGGTGGGATTGTGCTCTTATTTTTCCTTTTTGATCAGCAGTCCTGGATTTGACAAAAGAGATCGTAGGACCTTCTGTCCCACTAGTCCAGCTTCTTTGCTACTTTCATACCATGTTATAACATTGTCTTGCTATGAGAAGTCTCTCCATCAAACATGAATAATGCCACTGCGGTTAATTTGTTCATGCGATGGCTCTCAAACACTCTACTCAAACAATTGAGCAATGGAGACCTGGTGATGGTTTCATGCGACCCTGCAGTGCTGCCCCCTCCCCCCATACGCACACTTTTTTTCCCCTTAGTCATCCTTTTCTGTGCAATGTGAAGCCTGGTATATATATATATATATATATATATATACATATATATATAGATAATAAAGTTGTAATGGTTGTGTCTGCACATAGAATTTTTTTAGGAGAAATGTGCTCCTTAGGACCGCGTATGAACTATGGAGACAAAAATGTTTCTTTGGAATTTTTGTTTGTCTTCCTGTTCATTCCGGCATCACACATAAACTACAGATGAATTTGGATTGCGTTTTCAATATTGTGTAGCTTAGTCACATAGAAAGAAACTGAGGCAAGTATTATCTCAATGTGACATCAAGGAGAGGAGCAATAAAAGAAAAACCAGATGCATGCAGTGTGCAGGCTACTCAACTCCAAAATGAATATATATATATATATATATATATATATATATGTATAACCAGCGGATCTTCCGAAGACAGAAGGAGGCGGCACTCATCCGGACTTGTTTAGAAAATAAAGTGCATATTTAATAGGCCGACGTTTCAAAGCCGATAAGGCTTTGTCATCAGGGTATAAAATGTAACAAACTAAAAGTGCTTACCTTATATAGGTTATCAACAATGGTAAAGTGAAGTGCTTCTCGTGTTCCCTCAAGCCGGGGGCGGCGCGGGACTCCGACGTCATCAACCCAGGACTCAGCGCAGAGCACTCTGGGCCGGTTGCCAAGGACGCTATCGGGTCCCGATAATGCCATTGCTGCCCAGCAACACTGGCCGACACTGCGGCTGTGGAACAGGGGACATGAAAAAAGAAATAAAATAGGAAAGCAAACAATAATAATACTACGTATACTGGTTCATACCAGTGACAAATATGAAATAAAAAATATAATGTAATACATCGGAGTCCCGCGCCGCCCGACTTGAGGGAACACGAGAAGCACTGCACTTTACCATTGTTGATAACCTATATAAGGTAAGCACTTTTCACTGTATTTTGTTACATTTTACACCTTGATGACAAAGCCTTATCGGCTTTGAAACGTCGGCCTATTAAATATGCACTTATTTTCTAAACAAGTCCGGATGAGTGCCACCTCCTTCTGTCTTCGGAAGATCCGCTGGTTGTATACTACATAGAGGAAGGCACCACGGCAGCTTAATACTAATCTGGAGTGCCCATCTACATGTGATTGGATATGCACGGGGAGTTTTATTACTCCCTCTTTGAGCTGTGGCATCGGATTGCTTGAAGATATATGTTATATACAGTATTGAGACATCAGAGTGAAGTGGTTTACTTTATATTTGTGCACTTTTTTAGCACTGGACACTTTCAGCACGGAACACTTTTTAGCACTGGTCACTTTTTACTTAAGCATTTGTTGCCTGACACATTTTTGCGTATAAGTACCTTGTCTTGTCTGCTGCAATGGAGGGAGGACCTGGACGATCAGATCCCCTGTCATTTATAAACCTAGAATTGCCTAAAGGAGAGACTTTATCGTTTACAGACGCCCAAATCTCTGCGATTCTTTTCACTGATACAGAAACTCCCGTATTGGAATACAAACCGTTGAGGATATCTATAATGGCTTAATGAAGCTAAAGAAAAAAGAGATAGATTACCTCCTTCATGGGAGCACCCTCTCGGATTATTTCCGATCAAAAATGATACCACGAGGGTTTAGGGTAAAAAATTGCCCTACAATAGGCAGAAACAATGCTGATTTGTGCAGGTGCTGGATAGCAATATTAAATAAATGTAGTCTGGACTTAATGATTCTTGTAATAGAACAAGCAGGTAAAGAATTGCAAAGTGTCAGGTCTAAGATTAAGACATACACTATGACTCACAAAAATATGCTAGAGGACACATCTTACCAACAATATTGGAACAAACTTTCCAATCGATGTGAATAATACAAAAAAGACCTGTTAAAATAAAAAAAAAGCAAATTAGATAAAGTCAATACTGACTATGAGACCAATACAGTCTATAGATGGTTGAACGGTGTAGAGGGGAATAGTACCCAACCAATTAGACCGCAGAGAACAACGTGGAGAAATAGGAGATACTGTCCCCGTAAGGAGGTATCTACGTCAAACAGTGACAGTGATTTCCATGTTGTGGAATCAGATGAACCCTCCTCCAGAAGACAGGTCCCTTTAGGGGTTGCCACCAGAGCGCGTTTGGACACCCCTCCTGTAGACCAACAAGATGCAAGGGCCAAAATAAAAGGAACAACAAAGGCAAACAAAAAGAAAACCTAGTGTATAACCTGTCCTCTAAACCATTGACTGAATCAGAATTGGCCATCTTAAATAAAGGACTACCCTTCATCCCTACAAATAAACACAAAGAGTTTGAGTGGAAAGTTGAAAATTACAGACGATTAAGATTAAAGGAATTTTTTCAACATAAAACAACAGCCAGTGCTCCAGATCCTACATTACTCCCCTCCAAGATTGGAGCTTCATCAAACTTTGAACCTGTTTCAGTAAATTCATCTATAAAAACATTTTCTCGACTCATTGACAACTCAGTGCACAGGTATAATCAGGCACAAACTAAGATATTTCAGAATTTGTCCCCTAAAGAACAGATAGGCCTTAAAAATCTATCTAAATGTACGGATATCATCATCCGCCCCGCCGATAATGATCATTATTGTTATCTGATCGTGGTGCTGTATGACCATGTGTATGCACTATAAGGACAAATAGTCCGCACAGAATTATATAGCGTGGCAATGTTTCAACCACTTAAATTTTCAATGTTCCTAACCAAAACGGAAGAGTGGGAGCTACTGCCGTAGCCCACGATCCAAAAAATAAACTGCAAACTACTAATTATAACAATATTTAGAAATACAGGGGAGATAACAGAGCCTAGATCTAAACTGATGCAGGGAAACAGTGTGGGGTGTAAACCAAGAAAAAATGCAGAGTAAACTTTGTGATTAGCAATCAGAGACACTTAGTGCAACCCATAAAAAGTAATCATGTACTATGGTCGAAAGCCATGTATCAGGACCCAGACAGTAGAAGATGTTGTCCAATTGCCCATGGAGATAGAGAAAGTCCATCTGGAGGTTAAAATTACAAATGTCCCAGTGAAAAGACTCAGTAGGGATCAAATTCTCATCCTCTGCAATACGTACAAGCTTCAGAGCATTACATGTAGGCTATATAGGCAATGGAGAGAGAGCAATCACAGAGCTACTCAATTTTTCCAGGGGGGGCTCAGTTTGTGAGGAATGGGCAGGAAAGCCCAGAAATCGATCCAAACTAGAAACCAAACTCTTACATTTGTCATCTAGATATGACTGCAAGAGTTCACCCAACTCTGTCTCCAGAGAGGTAGCAGGTGTATTTGCAGCAGACAGCATAGCAGGAATTTCAATGGTTTTGTTACATTTTCCACCCAAGCTGTTAAATACCCCAAGGTGAATGTGGATGGCTTCTTAGGTGCCTATGATATGTTATAATTTCACAGTCCAGATGTTCCCTGGGTAATTACACTCCCTTTTGCATAAAATTGGGTAAGTCGGACCCCAAATACGACACAATAGCCCTAAGCAGGACTGATTAATCAGCCAGCCGCAGTTCAGTCAGATGCTCCCTCTGATCCTGCCACTGAGCCAAAGCTGTGGAGGTGGAAGGGGAGAGCCGCAACCTTTATAAGCCAGTGGGAGCAAAGCAGACCACAATGACCAGGAAGTCTGGGGTGATTCACAGCGGGAGCCTGGTGGGGAGCCGGGATGGGAGACGGCAGGGGAGCTGCAACCTCGGGATACAGCAGCACGTGGGGACACAATCTCTCTCAGCAATACTCCAGGGTTGTGTCCGTGACGGTGCTGGGTAGAAGCCTCCAAGGTTGCATGCAGCTGTCGGGGAAGAAGGGTTCCAGCGGTCACGTGTAAAGATGGCGTAATGGCACCCCAATGTAGGCCCAGATTCAGGTCTGACTCCGGTGGATATATATGTGGCCCTGTGGGGAGCAGTATAATTAGAATTACTCCTCTTTTGTAGCTCTAAATCCTGAATTAGTGTGGATGATGGTGGATGGAGACAGGATCACGAAGCAAGGTTAAAAAGCGACCATTCTAGATGCTCCGCCCGCCGGAAGTCTCTCCAAAGGGTATAATTAATAAAGTGAGAGTTTTTAAAAGTGGAGATGTTGCTCATACTAACCAATCAGATTCCACTTAACATTTAAATAGCACCTTCTAGAAGATAATAGCTAGAATCTCATTGGTTGCTATGGGCAACATTTCTACTTATAAAAACTCTCACTTTAGTAAATTTACCCCCAAAACTTTATACATTTTCTGTATTGTCTTGTATGTATCCAAAGTTTAGCCACCCAGCAAACAAAGTTATTTATGAGATTTTACAAACTGGTTGGTATAGCATATTATTTTATAAGAATATTATTTTATATGGGCCAATTCAATTGAATACGAAAAGCTTGACTTCCAACTTGCCGAAAAAAATTCACCTTTTCATACCCAAAGCTTTGCACCAACTTTGACCATCACTGATTGCTCAGCTGATTTAGGGGCATATTCAATTGCCTGCCGGACTTTCCGCCTACATCACATGTTTTTGGAGAAAACACTTTCCGTGCGCGTGACCTCTTTACGCCCTATTCAATTCCAAAGGATGCAAAAACGCATCCCGGCGAAACTCAAACAGGCGAAAAGTGCTGTCAGATTTGGGGAAATCAGCCTGACACCCCCAAAAGATGCACTGACATGGTGGATTACTATGGATACCCCCGAATAGCCCTGCTGAAGATATTTGGTGTGCTTAAATGCTCTCAATAGCTGCTATTTAGTGTCTTTGCACAAGTGGTGAAGAATAGCATTTAGCAGTTTTTTGGGGCAAAAATAAGTAGTCCCAGCAAATTTGGAATACATGAAAATGGTTAAAAATCGCTAAATTATGTTTTAAAAAAATGTAAAATATGCACCTTCAGCAAACACCTTCAAACAAAAAAACACCTGGGGCATACTTGGGGGACCCCCTGGAGTCTATTTCGCTAGTTTTTAAGTGTGTCCCCCAACCTTGGTTTTTTTGACCCAAAATGAAAGTAATTCTTTGAAGTATGTTTTTTTTACTTTTTTGACGCAGTTTACCTTTGGGGGACTGTCCCATGGCTTTTGGTGTGTTCCCGTAACTTTGCACCCCAAACCCCCAATTCTGCATTTTTTTCCGCCTCCATTCAGAAGGGAATCTTTTCCGCTGGTTACAAGGCGCAGACTTTTCTCACCGGCAAAAAGTCTTTGGAATTGAACACAGGGATATGTTCTCGCCTGGTGAAATGACATCACCGGCGAAACATTTTAGCAGAAAACGGCTTTTCGCTGGCAATTGAATACAGCCCTTAACCTCATCTTCTGAGGAACTGCAGTAGGAAACCATGGAGTCAGGGGCGTAACTAGGTATTTGAAGGCCACATAGCAAAAGTTTGTAAGGGCCCCTATGTACCACCCAATGGTGAAAAATGTATTATACAAGTAACTTTGACAAGCAAGATGGGCACCTCTAAGCTCTGGGCCCCATAGCAGCTGCACCTCTTGCACCTATGGTAGTTACGCCCGTGCATGGAGTCATACGTTTATATATAGTATACTGGAAGCCATGTACTTGTTGAACAATGGGATCCGGTCACATGATTGACAGTGTCCATGGTGACATTCATAATGTCAACATTAAAATGTTGACATGGTTCAAAATGTCGACATCCTCAAAATGACAACACCTCAAATTGTCGCCATGTGAATTGTCAACAATCTCAGAATGCTAACAGTTAGGGTTAGGCTCCGTCAGGATGGTTAGGGTTAGGCACTATGGGGGAGATTAAGGTTAGGCACTAGGTGGAGAGTTAGGGGGAGAGTTTAGAATTAGGAATAAGGGAATAATACTTACCAGAACTGCTGCTTATCAGACGTCTCCGCCGGAACTGCTGCACACGTGACCACTAGGACCCGAAAACATTTACTGGAGCTGCTGCAGTCGCCGGTACTCTTCATTTTGAGAACAAATTCATCAAGGACATTAGGTCAACATTCTATCATGTCAACATGTCATCCGTATGGACATTAATGATAAATGTAGACCTATCATACCACACCCTGAACAATGATAGAAACAAATGCAGTTACACATTTTGAAGTTAATCATTATCTTAGCATTTCATATATATTACATTTAACAGTGTTTATTGAACATGTCCACAAACTCCAGTCTTACAAGAGCTCTCTCATAGTTCATCTTCTTATGCGTGCATACCCAGCAGTCACATCCTAGGCAATGCGCTCCACTTGCCATTCTGATTATTTCATTTTACAACTATTGTCTTCATTTCTGTTCTTGCCCCATCCTAAGCTATTACCTCTTCTCACTCCACCTGCCCCTTCCACTTCTTTCTCTTGACCCCATTTGCTTATCTGCCCCTTATGTATGTTAGCTCTCATGGGCATGGTCCTCCCTAATGCCTGACTCATCATACTCTTGGAAATATCTCATGATTGTTACTTACGCGTATACTATTCTTACTCTTGTCTCTTAGGGGGAGATGTGCTATAAAAAGCGCTATTTGACACAGTGAACCTCTGTATGTATGAAAGCAAATAACTTATCTGCAAACATCTAACGATTTGCAGTCACCATATGTGTGCTAAGCTGCTGTGGCCGGGTGACTTCTGTGGGAGTCATAGGCTGCGCATGAGATCTTGCGATGAGTGCGAAATCTTGGCCATGCTCAGTGGGGCAGGCCAGAAGATAGTACACAGCGCATCATCACTAGGTTATTACACTGTGGGTCTTGCATGGATCACTGGAGGGGGGCATTTTCTATCCCTCTCTGGCAGCCGAGATGTTCATACATCTCTGTTATTTTTTCATGCATCGCCTGGATATGAGGTGAAGCAGAAAGAGCTATAGCGGCACAATAAGTGCTGGTATAGTACATCTGCTCTTAGTTTTTTTGTATTTTGATCTGCTTATATTTTGTTGATTGTACAGTACTGAGGAATCTTTGGCACCTTAGAAATACATTCTGATGATAATGATGATGCCATGATGTGGGTTGTACGAAATATCAGCCAACATTCTACCACAAATTAAGTACATAGATATACTTGTTCAGATGAAAGGTGTTCCTGAAAATTATATTTAAATGTTGGTTTCAGAATATAATGGTCTGGACCCAGAGCAGACATCATATCTTGCAGAGAGTATTTTTCATACCTCCACTGTGCATGTTGAAATCAGCAACTTTGGACCTTATCTGTAGATTCAATCCACCATTGCTTAAACGTGATTGATTTCTATATTCCATCATATTTATTTATCTTGAGTATCGGTATACTGTAAGCATGAATCCTTTGTGATATTTGCACATCTGCATGCTAATCTGGGGTAAACCAGGGGTGGGAAATAAGCATCCCTCCAGCTGTTGTTAAACTACAAATCCCAGTATGCATTGCAACATTTTTAGCATGGCCAAATAGCAGAACTGTGGCAGGGCATGCTGGTATGTGTAGTTTTACAACATCTAGGGGACCGCTTATTGCCCACCCCTACTTTAAACTCTCACAAGCAGATCCCTCGGCCTCATGCAGTGGTGTAATTAGAGAGGGTTGAGCAGGGCATGTGCACTGGGCGCCGTGGCAGGCGCCAGGTGAGGGGGACGCCTGAAGTTGCCAGTTGCCATTATACAAGAAATGTCCCTCTGTGATCCCTGGGCCAGCATCTCCTCTCTGCGTCTGATCACATCTCCTCCCCTTCAGTCATATTCACATTATAATATACAGTCATAGCTGGGAAGCGAACCTGTCCACTTCATGCTTTGCAGTCAGACAGCTTAACAGTTGAGCTACCTGCTACTACAGTGCAAGCCTGTGAATTCTAACAATATCAAGCTACTACTTATTCTCATTAATATGAAATAGTCAGGTACAGTAGCAGGTGGCAACGCCCATTTTTGAAGCACGCACACAGCTGGGGGGGCGCCATTTTTCATCTTGCCCTGGGCACCATATACCCTAGTTACGCCTCTGGTCTCATGTCTGCACCCCCCTCATTAACCTCATCTATGTCTTTTCTTTTTTTACATGCCACTATACTGTGTATGATTTATAACTTTAATTGTCCGGCGCTGCAGAGTTTTGTGGCACCTTACAAATAAGCAATGATGATGATTATATACAGACACATTGTATAGATGGAATGTGAGAATTACATGTACAATAACACTAATATTCTCCAAATATTCCAGTTTTGCCATTTATAATCCTCAATGTAATGCCCTTATGCCACTATTCTATTCCTGATAACAAGGTCACACATGTTCTTGATAATTAATAATGAAACACTGCATACTGAATGCTTACAGATTTTCCTCTTATCTGCAAAGTTCTATCCCCCCACCCAGTTTCTGAGTCTTATGTCCTGTGATGTTTCATTTCGAATTAATCTGGACTTTTAATCAAGGAAATGACATTGAGAGTTTAGTCTGTACAAGTTCTATTTTTGAGACTGAACTATAAATCCTCATATCTGGGATATTAATGTAAAGTACAATTGATTTTTGGCACCAGCCCAAAGAAACAGTGGTCTATTTTTATAGAGACAATTTAAAATCTATATATTCAATATCTACCGCAGGTTTTCACTCAACTTCCAAATCATCGCTTATATGTGCTCTATCTACTGTGTCTTGTTACAGCTGTCTTACATGGGTTAAAATATAAAAAAAAAATACAAGTTCTTGTTTTAGTTGCAGCTCTTTATTTGTGCTACTTTCTCTTGTTTTTCTTTGAAATGAAAAGTTTGATGGGAAAGATCATATCAACTAAAAATATTTCTAGCAAATGGCACAAGGCCAATAGATTTTGGCGTAGATAGAATAGGCTTGTTAATACGCCTGCATCACCGCTTACGTCACTCTGGTCAATGGTTATATGGGTACTCAGCTCACCAGTTGCGCTGTGAGTGCTCACTGCTGCCAACAAGGCTTGACTACTGTTCAGCTGACTTATTTGAGGTCAGTGACAAGAATAATGCAAGTACATTTCTCGAAATCAGCCTTGAGACTATGAGAAAAGTGTTTTATTTTCAAAGTTCATCTATATTTGATACATTTGCACAGTTTTTCATATTGAGTAAATTGTGGTAAATTTCTTGTTTGTAGAAATATATATATATTTTTTTTAAATGATCCTTAAACTTAAAGTGAAATTGTTTTAGGACCAAAAGCTAGTAAAGCACGTTTCCCTTTGCTGAGTTCTCCCTAACTTCCAGCTTTGCCATATGACAGCTCACTAACACCGGGTAGAGGACAGAACTAGACATGCTTGCTACTGTATATATGTCCAACCTCAATATTTTACAGAAACAAAAAATCTCGAAAAGGGTATCACTCATTTCAAGTGATAAATATTGTTGTACAAAAATGTCAGGTTATTTATATATTTCAATCACAAAACAATATTTTATTTATCAAGATCCTGCGGAAAATCTGGTGCCCCATCATTTTGTCCAAAATTCTGTTTCTCTGGATGTCGCATGCACATCCATGGGACTTCTCAGCAGGACACTTGCTCTTTTCCTCCATGCTGTGAATGACCCAATGTGTGTGTATGAACAAGAGATCTATATAGACCCCAGTATTTTAATTTTAAATCTAAATTATCGTTGTGTTTTGGTTTTGTCAAACCCACCCTGGATTTATTCAGTTTTGATTTTGTATTTCTTTAAAATGTATAAAACCAGCTAAAATATTAACATCAAAAACATTAATTTCCAATTAATTTTGACCACCTCACAGTACCTAAAACCATGATGGAGGGAATTAAAAGCAATCTAAAATACACAAGATCTGGTTTAAGAGCTAAGGCCCTGATTCAGAGCCGGACACTCTGACAGAGCGCTCGCTCTGAATCAGGGCGTCTTTTTTTTTTTATGGAGCGGCCTCCCGGCTGCTCGCATTGCTGTGGGTTGCCACCTACAGCTAATGCGAGCGGCCAGGATGATGGTGGCGATGGTCAAGACCATCGCGACCATCGGGCTTGCGATGAAACCCTTGTGGTAGGGTCTCATGGTCGCAAGCCCCAGAGAGCTTTTGGCTCAAACAGAGCCGAAAGCTCTCTCACTGACATCACTTGTGATGTCAGTGGGGCCTCCCCCAGACGGTAGGCGTTCTCATGGCAACACCTCCGTCTGGGCAGCCACCCCCCCGGCCCTCCCATCAAAGGGGGCGTGCTGTCACTCAACATCGACAGCACGCCCCCTTTGGTGCGAGACCCAGAGTGGCAGATTGCCCGGCGCTATCCGGGTCGTGCGCATGCGCTCTGGGCCACCATCGACCCGGTTGCGAGCGCTCAGCGCTTGTGACCGGGTCTAAATCAGGCCCTAAGTTCCGAAATTGGTGAGACGACACGAGTCAGGACTTGGTTCTACTCGGAACCCCAAAGTGATCCGAGCTAGGGTACCCCAAAGTTCGGGTGTGTTTGGTTTTCAGTAAAACTGAACCACTCATCTCTAATATGAACTGAATTTTAATTTAGCAAATAAAGGTTGATTGAGCTTGATAAAAATATAATAATGCTGTTATGCAGTATTGTACAGAAATGATGATAAATCATCTATAAGTTAGTATCAAAAACAGTGGGATTTGCAAGAGGTAATGTGTCAAGGCCTACATACTATAATATGAAGTGGGAGGATATGTGCCCACATGCAGAAAGCATAGGCATGCAATAGCAATGAATGCAAGGTAAAACACTTTCTGACTAGTGCCAATGAAGTAAAGAATTAACAGCATAAAAAACTATATTTTGCTGATATGGGTATTTTTTCCCAAATACAACAATGGTGGACAAGATCACAAAAAAAGTGTTGCGTAGACAAAAATAAAAAATGATTTGGCTGATGGAGAAGTGTGTGGCTGTAACTGAGGGAGATGCTTGCTGTTTTTTGAGCAGTGTGGTGCATTTTACAAGGATTGGCTGTGACATTTGGTATTTGGATATTCACGATGGAGTGGTGAAAGTTGCTACTGCGTGGCAAACTGGACAGATTTCAAGAATCAAATCTGGTTGCTATGCAGGGATCCCAGATGGTCTTAGTTTATGTGGACTACCCCCATCATTGGAGCCTGGCGGTATGGAAAGGTGCCTACATGGGCAGGGCCGTGATTGGATGATTCTGTTTGACTAATCAATTGAGCAGGCATCTAGCAACTGGGTGGCATTGATGCAAGTGATTAATAAAGTAATTAAGTAATTAAATAGTTGAGAAAGTTAGATCAAGTTTAAGAACATTTTTTGAATTAGGTGAAGTCAGGTAATTTGTGGGTTATGTAAATTATTTAGATTGGGTAGATATGTATATATTAATAATTACCTGACTTCACCTAATTCCAAAAATGTTCTTATATACTTTGTACATGCTATGCTGACTTTCATAGCTTATTTAAGCAAGTGGTTTGCACTATTTGGATCCACATCATCTGTTGGTGTCAGCTCTTGATGAGTTTCTTGTATGTGAGAGTTTGGCTAAAGGTGCCTACACACTTAGCGATATTTTACACTATTTGCCTAATTCCGGTGCATCATGATGACAAATCGTGTAAAATATGCCCAAATCGTGAGTGTCCCCGCAGGTCGTACATCGCATCTTCACATCTGCCGTGCTGTATGCGAGATCTGACAATCTCAGTCACGATGCACTGGAATAGTTAGTAGGCACGATAGATCGTTTGTCACATTGGGCAGTTTTTAACACCAAATCCTGCCCACGACTGCCGGGGAGCTGGTGGGGAGAGTTCAAGGGGAAATCGGACACAATGTCGGGTTGTGAGCACATCGAGAAGTGTGTAGGCGCCTTAAGAGCGTAATTGATGCTCCACAGTGATGCTATTGAAAAACAAATCTCAGAATACAAAACAGATACACGTGTAAATGTGATCCAATTACTGTGCCTTGTAGTGTTGACTATTTTTAGGGGTTTTGTTTTTGTTTTAAAAAAAATATTCAGTCACAAGTTAAACATACCATTGAATAAATTAAATTAAATATATTTGAATATGGTTACCAGCCATCTGATAAGATGTAAAACAATGCAAAGCAATATCAGTGCTATTAGGCATGTTGGTACATCATTCTTCTCAAATGGATACTAATATTTTATATCAAAATTGGAAGAAACTTTGTAATTCGCAGGTAGAGCTCTGACAATAATAAATACTTGCAATAGTTGATTTTACCTTTATACATATGATAATTGAGATGAATGTATATTATTTTAATAATATAGGGGTAGATGTACTAAGCCTTGGAGAGAGATAACATACCTTACCAACCAATCAACTTCTAATGGTAATTTTTTCAAACAGCCTGTAAACTGACAGTTAAGAGCTGATTGGTTGGTACTTTATCTCTCTCTCCATTTTCTCACTCTCCAAGTCTTAGTACATCTCCCCTGAAGTATTTTTTAAATCTTTAGTTAAGATATGAACACATCAATTTAATTTTATTTCTATGATGTCTGAAGCATAGCTGTGAGTTAAGGGACGCACAAGACATGAGAATTCTTGATACTGGGTTGCAAGCTTCAATCTTTTGATCAAACAAAGAGCCAATACGTCATGTTTCCATTATACTAGATACTGATAGCAACAACCATGTTTTTGTTTTGTATGACAACAATGCCACCATCTTTACATGTACATAATCTGAGGTAAAAGCAGATACAGTGAAGATATTAGAGTGCTTCTTAAGTTGGGTACACACTGAGACGATGTCATTATGATTTGGCCAAGTTGGCCAAATCGTAACTACATATCATGCAGTGTGCATGCATGATATGTTTGCTCCTGCGCTGCACATCAAACCTGACAATATCGCTTGCAGCTCCTTGCATGTTAATAAAGGACAGAACGAGAGATTGTTCCATCGTTTATTACATCTATTCTAACACGTACCCAGGATCCGATATATTGGCCGATTGGACCGACATATAGGCTGGTACACATTGCTCAGTATGTACCGAGCTTTACAGAAGGTTGGTAGGCCTTTCAGCTGATGCTTCCCATCATAAATTACCCTGACTACATCTATTGAAGCTTTCACGCCAAAAATGAGTCATGTCTTTAAAAAAATAAAGTGTAAAACTGAACAGATATACTTCAAGGATTTTACAGACAAATAATATGACTCCAGGTAGCTGTGGAACCACATCACTACCACACAGATTACAAGCATTGGTCTCTCTGCTACTATTAGGGGTATTCAATATGGGTGCAATAACATCGTTTTTTGCGTTAATATCGCACTTTTTAACGTTTTTTGCGTTAATATCACTTGTTTTAGTTTTACACCCTATTCAATTTCAAAGACTTATCGCAGTTTTGAAAAGTCTTTGATAAAAAACGGTGATAACTTTTCACCATTGAATAGGTGTCGAAAAAAAGTGCAGAATAGGGGTTTAGGGGTGCAGGCTTAAAAAAAATAGCCTGCACCCCTGAGATTGACATTTAAAAAAGAACTGTGTCAAAAAAAGTTTTTTAAAAAAATAGGAACATCCCAAAAAATTAATTAAAAAATTGGGGTGCAAAAAAAAAAAATGGGAAAAAATTGTTAAACAATAGGCAAATAGGTTCAGGGCTATTCTGCATGTATGCGGCAGATGTTTTCTAGAATAGTATTATAGCGGCAGGTGCACAAATGCAGAATTTTTAAAAACTTACTTTAGGGATATCAAAATATGCCCATATACCCATTTTCATGTACCCCAAATTTGATGGGACCACAAAAAAAAAAAAAAAAAACCTAAGTGCTCTTCTGCATCACTTCTTCAATGTCAGGAAAAAAACACCTGCTGCGGCTATTTAAAGCCCCGACTTTCAATTAAAGGCTAAAACGGGGGTACCCATAGTGTTCCCCCATGTTTTTACAAGTTTAGGGGGGTCTTACAATTATTTTAAGGAAAAATTTGTAAACTTTACGCAAATCCAACTTCGGAGTTTCCCGTTTTAGTTAATTTGATATTGAATACGGGGATAAGCGGGAGCGCGCACCATACCCTTACGCAGAAAAAAACTCCGATATGAAACGTTAACTTCGCCAGGGAAGTTAACCTTTCATATTGAATACCCCTCTATGAGTCAATCCAGAGCATTACAACTAAAATAAAACAAATAAGGAAGAGAGAATCTTTTCTCTTCAGTCAATTTTTAATAACATGAGTAAAAACTTGTCCTTCAGAGAGCGATATTCTCATTGCTTTTATATGTGTTTCTAAAAATATGGATCAACAGGACAGATAAATTGCTATGGGCTTCCCCTGAAGACAATCTAAAATGTAAAGTGCTGCAGGCACCTCAATTAGTGGCAGCCCATGTACATTATGGGATGCAACTCCTTTTGTTGTCATGACCAATATAAAACATTTAGCTTTTTTACAAACAAAATATTTTATTTTAAAATATTTAACTTTATGTGCACAATATTTGCACCAACGTAACAAGGATAAATTCATGTTGTATGCAATAATATCTCCTATCTCCCCAGAGACACAAGGGGACCTGGGGTGGAAAGACGCAACAGAGTCTGGAGATAAAGAGACATAGGGGGTCTGAAGAGACACAGGGGCCTGGACAGATACTGGGAACCTGGACATGGAGATTGAGAGACACAGTGGGGCCTGGAGATGAGAGACACAGGGGGGCCTGGAGATGAAGAGACACAGCGAGGCCTGGAGATGAAGGGGACCTGGGGAGATGTAATGGAATCTGGAGACAAGGAGGCCTAGAGAGACGCAGGGGACCTGAAGAGACACAAGGGGGCCTGGAAGGGGAAACACAAGGGGTCCTGGAGATAAAGAGACACAAGGGGACCTGGAGGATGCAGGGGGGCATGTAGAGATACACTGGGGGGGCCTAGAGAGACACAGGGACCTGGAGATGAAGAGGTGCAGGGGGGCCTGGGGTGACACAGTGGGGACTGGAGATGAGACCACAGGGTCCTGGAGATGAAGAGTCAAAGGGTTCCTGGAGAGATGCAGGTGGGCATGGAGATGGAGAGACATGGGTCCTGGAGACGAAGAGACACATGGGGGCCTGAGGGTGCAAAAACACAAGAGGGCCTGAAGATAAAGAGACACAGGGGACCTGAAGAGACACAGGGAGTTTTGAGAGATGCAGGGAAGCCTGGAGAGAGACACAGGGGGGCCTGGAGATGGAGAGATACAGGGGGGCCTGGTGTGGGGATTGGTATAAATGACTGCTAAACACTAACCTCCCCCCTAGTGCCTAACCCTAACCCCTCCCGTAATGCCTAAATCTAACCCCCATCCCTGCAGCCTAAACCTAACACTCCCAGGGGGTTGTCTATCCCTAACCTCCCCCCGGGGGTGCCTAACCCTGACCCTCCCTTCCCCAAGCCTAACTCTAACCCTCCCGGGGGAGTGCCTAACCCTAAACTCCCCCTGGGGGTGCCTAGCCCTAACCCCCCCTTCCCCTAGCCTAACCCTCCCGGGGGGTGCCTAACCCTAAGTCCCCCCCGGGAACCTCTAACTTAACCCTCCCCCCCGAGGCTCTCCAAGCCCACTGCCTGGATTACCTGCGTTTGGTATGCCGGGTGTCGGGCTCCCAGTGTAGGGATAATGATAGGCGTTGGGATTTCAATGCCTATCATTAGTCACCTGTCGGGATTGCACAGTTGGGAACCCAGCGGTTGGTATTTCGACAGTCTGCTTCCTGACTGCATACCCTGGAGTGACACAGGAGGGCCTGGAGATGAAAAGAAATGGGGGCCTGGAGATGAAGAGACGAAGGGGATCTGGAGATGGAGAGACACAGGATGGCCTGGAGATGAAGCGACAGGAGGGTCTGAAGAAATGCAGAGGGCCTGGAGAAACACAAGGGGATGGGGATCAGTAGACGAAGCTGGGCTTGAAGATGGAGAGACAGAGTGCTGACTGAATAGACGTGGGGGGCCTGGAGAGATGCAGGGGGGTTTGAAGATGGAGAGACACAGGGGTGCTTGGAGAAAAACTAGGGGGCCTGGGGATAGTGAGATGCAGGAGGGCCTGGATGGATGCAGAGGAGGCTGGAGATGGAGAAATGCACTTGGGCCTCCAGAGTTCCAGGGGGGCCTGGAAAAGGAGAGATGCAGTGGAGCCTGGAGGGAAACAAGGGGACTTGGAGATGGAGAGATGCATTGTGGCCTGGAGAGAGACACTGGACCTGGAGAGACACTGGGCTGGAACATGGAGAGACACAGGAGCTGGGGAGACACAGGAGCTGAGAGACACAGGTGGACTGTAGTCAGGGACTGAGAGACACAGGGAGCATATGGCTGAAGAAGCACAGGGGAGGGGGATAGTGCTGAAGAGGCACTGTGGGGATAGTGCTGGTGAGGCAAAGTTGGGAATAGTGTTGGAAATTAACAGGGGGAGGACAGTAATATTACTGAAACAAATGGTACCAAATTAGCAAATAGTTTAAAAATATAATATTGGTTGATCAGAGAAATTTACATTTTGCCCTGCACAAAAACTTCTGTAACTAGTGAGGCTCAAATTCTTTAGAGGTTCCCCGTTGCAGAGAAACAACCATATAGGTAAGAAAAGACTTTCGAGCCAACTGGCTTGTACGTAGTGTGGACAGATGGAGGGGCCAAATAAAAGATACTATTACAATCATGTTGCAAACCATTGCATAGTACAGGGTCATTGAATGCTTCTTACTCCTCCTAACTCCCCCATTCAAATCTTTTTTACTACTTTTACTAGTCATAATGAGTTTACCTATCCATTTCCTCACTTCTCCCATTCACTACATCCCGCACTTGGTTATATAATTTTATTATAGTTATAAGGGTCAGACTGAGACTAAAAATCTACCCTGGCAATTAAGCACACAGGCCCACCTGCTGTCGGTTCCATGCACAATATGCATGCTGGTGGGGCACTGTTAAAGCATTGGCAAAAACATATGTATCAAGCTTTGTGTTCTGCCCACACTGATCATTTCCCTCTGTGTGACTGCACTCGGACCACCGAAAAATACATAAAACCATAATGTTTTATAAAAATTATATATAGTTAAAAACACAATGGACTAAATGGTTCTACAAGTTAATTTACTGATGCAAATGCCACATCACTGAGAACACATGTACCAAGCTACATAGAAATGCATTGAAAGGTTCAAGTGTGAACAAGTCTTTAAATCTTTATGTCAGCACACTTTCAAAGATTAAGCCCAGTGGGGGTTGTCTCCCTTGTGACTTAGATATCACAGACTGAGCATAGGCTGGCCACCTTGGTGGTTGTCTCCCTAGTGACTCTGATGTCACAGATGAGCCCCGTGGAGCTTACCTCCCTAGTGATGCTGACTTTACAGACTGTGCAGTGACACTGATGTCACAGACTGATCACAGTGGGAGTTATGTTCCTAGTGACGCTGATGTCACAAACTAAGCACAGTGGGGATTGTCTCCATAGTAACCCTAATGTCATAGACTGTTCAGTGTGGGGGTTATCTCCCTTGTGACACTGCTGTCACAGTAGGGGTTATTTCTTTAATGACTCTGATGTCACAGACTGGGCACATTTGTGGTTGTCTCCTCTCCTTAGTTTTGCTGATGTCACACACTGGGGATAGTGGTGATTGTCTCCTTAGTGACTCTGATGTTACAGACTGATAACAGTGGGGGTTATTTCCCTAGTGACTCTAATATCACAGACTGAGCATAGTGGTGGTTGTCTCCCTAGCAACTCTGATGACAGACTGAGACTGTTAACAGTTGGGTTATCTCTCTAGAGACTGATGTCACAGACTGAGCACATTGGTGGTTGTCTCTCTAGTTACTCTAATGTCACAGACTGTTTTTTAGGAGTTATCTCTGTAGTGATGCTGATGTTACAGACTGATCACAGTGAGGGTTGTCTCTCTAATATTTCTGATGTCACAGACTTGTTACCTTAGGCGTGTCTTCCTAGTGATGCCGATGTCACAAACTGGGCACAGTGTGGGTTTAGTCCCTAGTGAATCTTATGTCACAGACTAAGCACATTTTCAGTGTCATCCCCAGTGATTCTAATGTCACAGATTGAGCACAGTGACGGTTGTCTCTCTAGTGTTGCTGATGTCATAGGCTGGGCACAATGGCTGTTATCTCACAGTGATGCTATTGTCGCAGACCAAGCACAGTGGAGGTTATCTCCCTGTTGACGCTGATATCACAGGCTGACCTCTATGGAGGTTATCTCCCTTATGACGCTAATGTCATAATCTGAGCATAGTATTGGTTATATCCCTAGATATTCTGATGTCACAGACTGAGCACTTTGATGATTATCTGTCTAGTGACCCCGATATCACAGACTGAGCACAGTGGGGGTTATCTCCCCAGTGATGCTATTGTCACAGTGTGGTCAGGGCCAGACTCGGACTAAAAATCTACAATCGCATTTAAAGCACACAAACCCACCAGCTGTGGGCTTTATGCACAATATTGTTGCACACTGGTGGGGTGTTATTTATTGCAGTGTAACATGACCAATCGGAATAAACGTATGTGTCATGCTGGGCATTCTGCCTACACAGATTATTTCCCTTGTTGTGCACAAGTAAAGCCTCTCTATGACCACATTTGAAGCATTAGGAATATGCATACAACCATAATGTTTCATAAAAAATATATATGGTTCAAAATTAAAATGCAGTGCCTAATTTACCAATGCAAATGTTACATAATCAAGACCACATGTACCACCCCCTACATAAAGATGCATTGAAGTGAGAACATCTCCTTAAATCTTTGTGTCAGCAAGCTGAAATAGTTTATTACTTTATGGACATTGGTGCCCAGTACTTTTACTACCAAACGAGCATGGCATTCATTTTTTGTTTTGCATGCACACGGCAGTGAATGAATGACCTAATAACATCACACAATTTACTGTTGAGACCATCTGTAGCTTGTATTCTTTCACAAAGCATCAGTTATGTACTTGTTTAATGCCAGAGGTTAACTGAAAAAAAACATCAAATATATTATTTATAACTCATATACAAACAGTGGCAATGTTATAAGGAGTGCTGCAATTACAGTATATTGTGACATCCACACTTTATTGATTGAAAAAAAAATGTATTAAGTTTTATGATATCTTGCTTTAATGCTATTTCACATGTTTCTCTACATTTGTGAGATGAAGCCAGCCATGCCAGGACTTACTTGTAGATGCCATACCAATGCCATGTCCTTGATTTGTAACCTTTTCTCTATTTGTCCAGCTATTAAATTATACCCATTTATGGCTATACATGTCCTAACCTACTATTCATTCATATATAGACTGTCAATAGGTATTGCTTTTGCTGCTGGCACTGCTGCTGTCCATGCGTTCCATTCCCACAGATTCCACAATGACTGATGGGATAGGATCTGATGTGGGTGGGCATATGCAGTCTTTCTCATTTCGATAATATTAATGACTCCGTCCAGTGTGTTGCTCAGTAATAGAGAGCAGGCTAATCAGCATCCATGATATTGATTTGACGTGATCCTGTTCCCTAATGGATGGTCTGATGTTGAATCTGACCACTCCATAGTTTCACTAGTGGCAATCGGACTGGATCAACAGTCCATCTTGCATTTGCCAGAAGTAACAGATGGCCTGTCCAGCGCTGATAGTTATCCTATGTCATCTAGTCAGTGGTTCACAAACTGCACTAGAGGGACACTGCGCACCCTGAGGGGTATCGTAGGTGGTCCGGTCCCAAAGTAAATTATTTGGGCCTGTATGTTTGTAGGCTGGTCTGCATACTAAATGTAGCCTTAGAGAGGAAGTGTGCAGCCAGGCTGCACTAGTAGTGGGCACATGTGCATCCCTGGCCTATCCTCTATATCCTTTTCATTGTCCTTTTCCACGCAGCTTCCTTAATGGGTGTGGTGCGCACTGGCTTCTGGGGACCTGCAATGCACACCATGCACCCATATAATTATTATACTTATATTTGTGGAGTCCCGAGTTGGCCCGTTCTGCAGACTGATATCATCATGAAAATGGCACAGTGCCCATTTTCCCGGTGATTTGCGCATGCGCACTAGAGATGTCTCCAGGAGATAGCGCATGCGCCATGTTCCCGGACACCTGTGTATGTGCAGTAGACTCTAGGACAAAGTCAGAGTCTAGTGCACTGCTGGAGAGGACGGGGCCCATTTAGAGGCTGTACACAACTCCCCTCCTCTCTTATAATGCCCCTGTTTCCTGGTTCATGACAAAAGTAACAATATAAGTAGGGTCCATTCTCCTCCACTGCCTACCCCTGGCTGAATTCCGCCCCATGTTTACATGTTTTCCCCATCCGCTTTGTCTGTCTCTGTTCCTCCTTTATGGATCTGTCATCTCCCCTATATTAGACTCTGTCTCCAATTTTTTATGTGTACCTGGCTCTCTATCTCTACATGTGTGGCGCTCTGTCTCGCCTTGTGTGTGTATATCCACAATTCCATCCTTTCCCTCTCCTCTTCCATCCATCTGCTCACACAGCTCACTTTCCACTTGCACCACTTTCTCTCCCATGTATTCCACTTCTCCCCTCTACATGCCTTTCCTTCCTCTTCTGCTTAATGCGTAGCCTGAACCTGAAAGTATGGCAGGTTGGTATGAACTATTTCAATTTTTGAATTTTTTTTTTTTTAACTGAGTATCTCAATAG
The DNA here is from genome assembly GCA_031769625.1 of Taudactylus pleione. NCBI lineage: Eukaryota > Metazoa > Chordata > Amphibia > Anura > Myobatrachidae > Taudactylus > Taudactylus pleione. The sequence continues at coordinate 5,591,267 of JAUIMM010000015.1, read as the reverse complement.
AAAACTGTTGGCCTAGGTGTGCCATAAAATAATCACTGAAACACTAAGGGCACTGTGAATTGTGAATGTTTAGGAACCCCTGTCCTATGTATTGGTGTTTAATCGTTTTGTAAATACCTGTACAGCACTGTAGACAACTTCTGGCACCAAATAAATCAAAGATAATAATACTGTGACCAGCATACAGTAGAGTAGATGATATGTTGGGAGGAGAATTAAAGGCATGAATATCATCCTTACATCACAGTTCATACGCTATCATTACATCCCAAAATCATGTTTGTAGGCAGCGGCTGCTCTTACCTTTATGGTGGAGGGGGGCTGCTACTGCACCTCTATTCAGTGACATCACAAGTCACATGATCACCGCCAGCATGTGCGCACATCCTGGGGACTGCATCTGCATCAGCTTCTAGCGGCTGCACCCCTGAAAAGCACTGTAAGCCTGCCGATGGAACAATGGGAGTGGCTTCACATAGAAATCTCTCTCTGTTAATACCACACTGAACTGGTAGTCCCAGGAGGCCAGGAGGTGAAGTTTTCTTCCCCTTAGACTGCCAGTCTCGTGTGTGATTAGCAAAGAGAGCTTCCAATGTGAGGCCACTTTGTGCAATTCACTCCACCTACTCACTGGGGGGCTTTTTACTGAGGTGGGAAAGACTCATTGGGAGTATGGTGGACTTTATTGGGGGGGGGACAGCCCATAGGTAAAATCCGCCACTGTTTGTAGGCATAAGTCATCTAAAACCTTTCTGTATTTGCAAAATGTAAACACAAACTTGATTGCAGAGATGACACATAACTTGCACATACTGAAATCACAAACTTTTGTCATACTGCATGCAAGCTGTTAGCTGTACTCTGCTGTAGAGTGTATACAGTGACTAGCAAGGTAATTATTACATCATCATAGGTGGCATAGCATTAGACAGAAGGCAGGTGGCAGGCTGTGTTCTCTTTTTTCACTTGCAGTCACCGTCAGAGAATGGTTTACATTTAAGAGCCTGGAGCATGTGGGAAGGGATGTGACAGCAGCAGTGTTTCTGAGCCTGAAAGAGCTCACAAATGTTTTACAGAATCTGTCAGTGTTACCGTTTGCTGATGAACTTTGATACACAATTACACCAAGTGATTAAAGCATTAGCAGATGATTGCAAGTGGATTATTACGAGGGAGAACATCTGCATGACAGATTCTATAGGAGTTTGCCACTGCTCAAAGTTGATGGCTTATCTCAGTTTTACTGTATGTAGAACACATTGGAGTTAGACCTATTTCTCTATACCACATTTTACAATTGATAAGCTATTTTGCAGTACAAAGGATGTTCTGCATTCCTTGTTGATATTTATTGACTGCCCAGATGGTCAAGCTTTATGCATGAAAATCGTGTTTGTTTTATTCATAATGAAAATTCTATGAAAACATTTATTATTATTAAAATCCTATTTCAGTATAATGTTTTTAGTTGTAATCATCTTCATACTTTTATTTAAAATTTAATTATTTGGATGATGGTCAGCATGGACATAGCTATAATGTGTGCAGGTGGTGGCATTGCATGGGACCCAGAGGCTTAGAGGGTTATATACTGTAGTTGCATATCAATTTCCTGGATTTTCCTGCTAAGCAATTGGGTCCCACTCGTTGCACAGTCTAAATGGGGTGACATTCTCTTTTCGTTAGAGGTATGTGTACTGGATATTATAATGGTAAATGGGCACTGTAATGTGGCATACTCTGAACTGGGCACTGCAATGGGGCATAATCTTAATTGGAGGGCACTGTAATGTGGCATAATCTGACCGGCTCATTGTAATGTGGCATAATATGAACTGGAGGGCACTATGATGTTACATAATATGAACTGGGGCACTGTAATGTGGCGCAATATGAAGTGGAGGTAGGGGTGTTTTAATAGAGGAGGGGGTCCATGTGCAGCCTCCGTGTGGGCCCCCTCCTCTCTGGCAGTACAGTGGATCCTGGCTTAATGCCAGAATCTACTGCACATGAGCGGGTCTCCGGGAAAATGGCAGCCTTATTCCCAGGAACATCTCTACTGCGTCAGTCACAGGGAAAATGGGCACAGACATATTCCCTGTGATTTTTACTGCTCTGTAGTAGTCTGGAGACTGCTAAGAGGTAACGCAGGGAGAGAGAGGACTGACAGCAGCCTCTCTCCCTAGCCCAGCACATAGTGGCCCTGATTCAGAGCTGGACGCTCTGACAGAGCGCTCGCTCTGAATCAGGGCCGTCCTTCTTAATTTTAGAGCGGCTTCCTGGCCGCTCGTATAGCTGTGGGTGACCACCCACAGCTATAGCGAGCGGCCAGGAAGATGGTCAAGACCATTGCGACCATCGGACTTGTGACGAGACCCTTGTGGTAGGGTCTCGATGCCGCAAGCCCTAGAGTGCTTTCGGCTCTGTCAGAGCCGAGAGCACTCTCACTGATATCACTTGTGATGTCAGTGGGGCCGGCCCCAGACGGTGGGCGTTCCAATGGGAACGCCTCCATCTGGGCAGCCACGCCCCCGGCACACCCACCAAAGGGGGCGTGCTGTCACTCACCATCAACAGCACGCCCCCTTTGTAGCGAGACCCGGAGTGACGGCTTGCCCATTGCTATCCGGGTCTCGCACATGCGCACGACGGAGCCGCCTCCGTCGTGCGCATGCGCACTGGGCCAATATCGACCCGCTTGCGAGCGGGTCTGAATTAGGCCCAGTGTGAGAGCAGCATATGTGTTGGGCTGGGGAGAGAGTCAGCAGTCAGCCCTCTCTCTCCCTGCCCAAAGTAAAGTACTGATGGAGCTGCCACAGGTTTGGGCTGCAGGAACTGGGTAAATAGTAACTGCCCCCCTTCCTTCTTGGTGCCCCTGTTTAAAAATAATACACTATAGCTGCCTTCTGAGTGCACTGGAACTGAGGCCCTGATTCAGAGCCGCTCGCAAAAAGCTTTTTTTTTTAAAACCGGCCTCCTGGCCGCTCGCTAAGCTGTGGGTGACCACCCACAGCTTTTGCAAGCGGCCAGGTGATGGTCACGACCATTGCGACCATTGGGCTTGCGACGAATCCCTTGTGGTCTCAACTGCCGCAAGCCCCAGTGAGCTTCCGGCTCTAATAGAGCCGGAAGCTCACTACTGACATCACTGGTGATGTCAGTAGGGCTGCCCGCAAATGGCAGGCCTTCGGGAACGCCTCCATTTGGCCAGCCACCCCCCCTCTCTGCCTACAAAACAGAGCGAGCTGTCGATCAACATCGACAGCCACCCCATTTTGTTGCGAGCCCCGGAGCGAGTGATTTCTTGCTTGCTCCGGGTCTCGCGCACGCGGCGAGTGCACACTGCCAGCCCGTCAACCGGCTTGCGAGCGCCTAGCACTTACGAGCGGGTTTGAATCATGCCCTGAATTTAAGGAGTGTATGAATTCTGTAAGCATAATATATTAGAGCTAAAATTCCAGGGGCTGTGCAGCAAGATCAGTTGCACCCACCAGCACTGCAAGGCAAATATGGGATAGGATTATGTAATAAAATAGTATAGGTGGGTCACAGCCAATGAGCGGCCACTACATGTAAAGCGGCTTTTATTGGGGGGGTCCCCGGCTTGGGCTAAGCGGCTTTGGGTGATAATGCTTTGGCTGGGGAGACTGGTGATAGGGTCTCCCGGTCGGTTTTGGTTCCCCCACCCCCCCCGTATTTTTAGGAACCAGGACTGGCTGAGCAGCCCAGGGCTGGTTATGCCTTTTGGGGGGGAGGACCCTACGTAATTTTTTTTTAAAATTAACCATTTACACAATGTTTCCATGCTGAAACATACAGTAAACAAATCTCGCTGATTTGTGTATGTTTCAGGGAAACTTGCTCAGGAGATGGTCTATTTAAAACTTCAATTGACTCCCTGATTTGGCTGAAAAAACGGGCGAATTAAACAAAACAAATAATGGTAAATTCCCGTGTTATGCTGAAGTGAATAAAAAGTACTTCCGATTTGAGTTGATGATGTACTCATTTCCATTTAAAAAAATGACCAATTTTGCAGGATTAACACGGCTGAAGTCACCCCCCCTAAATGAAAAAACAAACAAACAGATTTTAACAATAGTAAATTCCAGTGTTGGCAAAAATTTATATTTTCACCCGAGATTGCAATATCGGACCAACACTAATCTTAGTAAATTTACTCCTATGTGTATATGTGTATGACAGTATGTATGCGTGATAATATGTACGTGTGTTTATGTATATTAGAGTATGATGTGATTTTATGTATGTGTATATGTGTGACTGTATGTCTGCATGCATGTGATTCTATCTATGTATATATGTGTGTGACGGTATGTGTATAAGTGTATAAGACTATGTATGTACGTATGCATACCCCCAACTATCCCGATTTTGGTGGGACAGTCCTGCTTTTCAAGTGCTATCCCCACCTCCCCCTCGGGTTGCATTGTCCTGCGGGAAAGAAAGATAGGGAGCAAACGCTCTCACCTACTGTGCGCACAATGGAGGGAACAGCCCAGCAGCAGCAGAAGCAAAACACATGCACCCTGCGAGACATGAATTGTGTGACACGCTTCCTTTTCATGTACGTACCGAAGGCTAGTGCACGAGATCCCAATTTCTGTGGCCCAAATGTAGCTTTTTAGGGATCCCCAGTCTTAAGTGCCCCGGGCCACCAAAGCCTTAATCCAGCTCTGAGCCCGATACACACAGCAAACCTCTGCAAATACCTGTGGAAATGCTCAGTAAATGTTATCCAACATATACCTCTTGTAGTTCCGTAGAATGGTGGGATGAACATAGCTCTGTTTAAACTTCACATTTTTTATTGCATTTCATAACATCCAGTACGGTATGTTTATATGGTGCGGAAAAGACAAGTCTTTTATATAAATAGATGATCTGATAAATGTCAAGCAAAATATAATTGTATGACCGTGGAAAGGGACACAGTTCAAGTTTTTTTTTATCCAATTATATAAGAAGAGATTTATAACCAAACTATTAAGCCTGTCTCAATTACTGACACATTAGTATGTAGCATGTATCAAAACAAGTATCAGTAGTTAAACAGATTAGGAAAAGTCAAAGCAGGTACTAAAATCAGACACTATGTTCACTACTGAAAAAAATCGAATATACTACATTTTATTCAGTTTATAGAGGAAGATGTTTCTCATATATATCAAGTCCTTGACAATGGTTCCATAGAGAACGGAAATGTTGGACTGCTGTTTGCCATGATGCTAATCTAATAAAGGATTTATGCTGTTCAAATCTGGTGAGTGCACCCTAAACATTCTTCTATTGGACATGAGGATTTTTATACTGTCTATTTTTAGTTGCACCCCAGTAGTCTGACTTAAATATGTGAGTGCGGAGCCACATCCTTATTTTTATATATGTATTATATATGAACCTGCAAAAACTGGCACTCCCTGCAACACATTGTATCTGCCCAGGTGCCCTCCACAACAGCTAAGATGTAACATACAGAACCCCAGCTGACGACACTCATGGGACTTCTCAGTAACAGTGAAAAACCATCCTGGCACCCAAGGTGATATTCCAATGTGTCTGTTATAATCTTATGTATCCCTAAAAAAGGCTTTTGAGTAAAACCGAAATGTTGAAATAGGATGATATTTTCACTGTTACTGAGAAGTCCTATGAGTGCCGCCAGGTAAGGTTCTGTATACATAATATATCAGGGTTGAAAAAAAGTAGGTTTTTTTAGACTGGCTAGAAAGCATTAAACATGGTTGATCAAGGTTTCTAATATAATATGCAGTATTTTTGTTTTCCAACCCTGATATACACTATATGGACAAAATTATTCTGACGCCTGACCATTACACCAACAGGGACTGTAATGACATTGTATTCAAATACATATACTTTACTATGGAGTTGGTCCCTCTTTTGCAGCTTTAACAGCTTCCACTCTTCTTGGAAGGCTTTCCACAAGATGTTGTAGTGTTTCTGTGGGAATTTGTGCCCATTAGTTCTGTAGAGAGTTTATAAGGTCAGGCACAGATGTTGGACGAGAAGGCCTGGCTCCCAATCTCTGTTCCAGTTCATCCCAAAGGTGCTCAATGTGGTTGAGGTCAGGGTTCTGGCCCTGATTCAGAGACGGACGCCCTGAAAGACCGTTCGCTCTTAATCTGGGCGTTTTTAGTTTTTTTTGGTACGGCCTTCTGGACGCTTGCATAGCAGTGGGTGACCAGGATGATGGTCTCCATGGTCTTGCGACAAGACCCTTTGGCCATAGAAACTCACTCCATTAAGCTCCCAACGCACAGTTTTTGTGCTTACATTAATGCCAGTGGAAGTTTGGAACTCTTCAGCTATGAAATCAGCAGAGTGTTGGCGACTTTTACACACCATGCGCCTTAGCAGTCGTTAACCCCACTCTGGGATTTTATGTGGTCTTCCACTTCATGGCTGAGTTGCTGTTGTTCCTAAAAACTTCCACTTTCTAATAATATCACTTACAGTTGATCGTGGAATATCCAGCAGGGATGAAATTTCACGAACCATCTTATTGCAAAGGTGGCATCCTATTACAGTACCACGCTTGAAGTCACTGAGCTCTTCAGAACACCTGTGGCAACGGATCTGATTGAAACACCTCAATTCAATAATGAACAGGTGTGGCCAAATACTTATAATACTTATAATTATATATATAATTCATAAAAAATCTTGGACTCACTGACAGTAAACATTATATGACCCCGTTGCCGGCTAGAAAAAACATATCCCAAAGATATGCTGTGAATACAAAAGCATGTAGAAGCAGCACTCAGAGGATCAAAAAAAAATCACACACAACAGTTGCCTCCGTGGCCAACGTTTCAATGTTAGCACGAAAATGTTGACCACACGGAGACAACTGTTGTATGTGACTCTGTGAATCCTCTGAGTGCCGCCTGTACATGCTTTTATGTGTATATATATATATATATATATATATATGATAAGCACTCCACCATACATAAAGCGGTTCTGGCTCATGTGCCCACCAAAGTAATATCATAGATAGTCCAATATAACTGCGCTCATGGGACTATTGATAAATGGTTATACAGACACTCACTGTAAAATATGACCACTGTAATTAGGTGCGAGAATAGCAAAAATTCCGCACCTGCTTGGTTTCTCCTGCAGGTGCGGGATATTTGCTATTCTATTAGGTGCAAGATTTTTACTATTCTATTAGGTGCTGGGTGTTGATTTTTTTTTAGCTCTGGGAGTTTTTTTTTGTGCACTTCCAGAGCACAACCAATTTTTCCTAAATTCCATATTTTAAGGAAAAATGGTTGGGAAATGCTCTGGGAACCCAGCGGCACCCCTCCTAATGACTAATTAAGCAATTGGAAGTTTCCAATTAGCTTAATTAGTCAGTAAATGCTCACCTTCCGAAGCAACTTTGTAAGTATGTTGAGTGAGTGTGTGTAAATATGTGTGAGTGTGTGTAAGTGATTGTGTGTGTGACCCCCTTGTATGTGTGAGCCCCCTAGAGGCAGCTGCATGGAGAACTACATCTCTCAGCAACCCCTTCCCAGCAGCCCTCTGGCCTCTCAGCAGCCCCCTCGAGTCTAAGCAGCAGCAGTGCAAAGATGGAGGGGAGATGACCAGGAGCCTTGGGGACCACCAGACCGCTAAGTAGGTTTTTTTTTTCTCCCACCGCGGGGTTTTCAGTGCTGAAAACCTTGTGTGCATTTTTTTTAAATTGAATCACGCGGACCTCGCACCCAATTGTGGAATACCTCGGGTATGCGTGCTCCCAATACCCATGATATTCCACAATTGGGCGCGAAGTCCGCGTGATTTTTTACGGAGAAAACCTCACTCCCAATTGTATATGCCCCATGGAATGGGAGTTATATTAAACAACTGCTGCACATTTTGTGATTTTCGATCAGCAAGGAACTTGAAATCAATGAAAATAGAAAAATAGGTACCCCTGACGAAGGAATTGTATCCAAAAAGTTGGAACTTCAGTGAGTGTCTATATATTAATTTATCAAGAGTCCCATGAGTGCCAGTATTTTGGACTACAGAGAGAGAGAAATTAGATCTATTAGATTAGAAATGTCTGTAGACCACTATGTTTTTATTTTGGTTTTAGCAAACCAGCCTCAAGTGTTTTGGTCATGTTTTGGATTCCTTTAAAAGAGACATGTGCGGTTCGGTTCTCCAGAAATCCAAATCCACACGAATTTCGTGAATCCAGATAAATTTGGGTCGCGGTTATGATCTCCTGAGGTGATCCGGGTAAATCCAAGTTGCGGCTCTGATCTTTTTACAGTTCGGAATTCGGGTTTTAAATCCAAATTTCGGGTTTTGGATTGCATAAATTACATGATTTTAGCTGTTTTAAAAACTTTTTATCTATTTAAAAAAATAAATCCAGATCTAAAATCAAAACACGAGGGTGGTTTTGCAAAAAAAAACCCAAAACACAAATATGAATCCAGATCCAAAACCAAAACATGGGGTCAGTGCACATGTCTACTGTAAAATTGATAAAAACAGTTAAATCATAACATTTGGAGTTTTGGACCTGTTTTTGTTCATACAGTATTATTAACATCAAGTAATTTCCAGTCATTTTTTATGACCTAACAGCTTACTATATTATTTTCACCAATATTGGCCAAAAGCTGCAGCTAGCTGGCTGGCTAAATTAAGCGACAGACTAGCGGCACAAACACATAGCAGTTTACAAGAATACATTATAGCACATCTATGAGTTCCTACGTGGGAAGTGGGAACTGTCAGTAGCCGCTCTACAGTTAGCGACCACAGATTGACTTGCGGGATGTGGGAAACCTCATGACGTCCTGTCAGCTGGCATTCACGAGGTATCTGTATGTGTGGCAACACACATACTGATTCCGGTTCCGTGGCTTGGCTAAATCGTTTTGTTTTTTGCCAAGTCCCGAGGATGCTGCGGAGACCAGCCACGGGATATAGGTGAGTATGCAATCTTTTTTGCAGGGCCAGTCATTAAGGATTCTACTGGAGAAGAGGACAGAAACATCTGTTAGCAGGTATGTGTGAGTTGGTAGGGGTATGCAATAAACTTTTGATAGTCACGGTGTATGTGTTTTGTATATATTTAACTATTTATTTTACAGTGGGGGTTCAGGTGCCGCCCATCTGCTGGCTCTTGTAGTTCCACAAGTGCCAAAGGGCAGGCATGCTGGCACCTGTAGTCCCACTGTAAAATACAATAATTTAATTCTATTCTTTATATTATAACTCCTATACCCAATGCTCCAGGGGTGCGGGGAAGAGCCCTGGGCTTCAGTCCAAGCCTGGGGTTTTGGGGGGGGCCCTTCTTGGGGGGGTCCTCACTTCCCCTGACATCCCTGCCTTGGCCTGACCGGCTTGGGCTGATAACGCTTTGGCCCCAGAGCCCCGGTGAATGAGTCTCCGGTTTGTGGCTTTACAGCCCAGCCATTTTGGGTTCGGTGCTGGATTTAAATATAGGGTGTACCCTACGCTTTTTTTCCCCCTATAATTAAAACCAGGACTGGCCCTGCAGCCTAGTGTTGGTTTCTAAATTACGGTGGAACCCTACTCATTTTGTTCACCGTTATTTTAGAAACCAGGACTGGCAGGCAAGTCCGGATCTGGTTAAACTTTAGGGGGAAGGGCCCTATGTCATTTTTTTTTTAACTTTTAACCTGTTTTTGTACAGGCTAGAACACAAGCAGTTTACACACATCTCTCTGATATGTGCAGGCTGCTTGCTCGAGAGAGTTTTGCAGAGAGAAGACACTGCAATCTCGGGTGAGTAATTTCCTGCAAAACCTGCTACTCAGGGGAGAAATCTCTTTCTGCTAAACCATCGGACATCTCGCTCTCAACTAAACTGACTTCTTGGAAAATTTCAGAGTAGCAAAAAAAATTTCAGAGTATCAGGAGCCTCAAATCACCTGAGTTTCATCGTAGCTAATCGAGTTTTAAAAAATGCAAACTCTCCCAGACTCGATTCTTAGTAAAGTTACCCCCCAGTCTTCTTGGTCCCCTTCTGTGATGAAGATTCACCAGCAGCAGCAGCAGCAGCCAAGTATTCTTCTTGGGAAGCCTGGATAGAGGAGGAGTCAGCCTTTGCAATTTGGATGCAGGAGGACTACCTCCAAACATGAGGTTGATATTGAAGGTGTTAGAGATTGCATGTGCTGGTATCTATCCAAGCTGCTTGTTACTGATGCTAGATTGCTAGGTATTATTTTTCAGAATTTTGATAAATAGTTTGCATGAACTTGCTGCAAATGATGTAACAGGGAGGAGGTGCCTAGATGGTTAACAATCCTACCTCTTCTTACTTTTTCTTCACAAATGTTACAGATGCCTTTACAAATGTTGTTAGGATTTGGTAAAAAAATTATTCTACACAATATAGGTCTAATGGCCAGGCATGGCAATGTCCTTCTTATCAATGGCAAGAACTGCTGCCACGGGAGACTGACTTTATTTGACACAAATAACATCCTTCCTATTCGTGAATTTTATCAACTACTTCTTGCCCAACACATTCATCAACAACATCCTCATTAGTGTTAGATACACAAATATACCCCTCATCCTGTTGCACAGTAGCATCCTCAATTTCTATGTCATCATCATTACTTTTACTGCTACTCATTCTCAAATTTGCATAGGGGGCCTGATTAATTAAGGATTGCTATTGCGATCGTAGCTCCGTAATCGCACGCAGGTCTACTGCGAAAATATGCTAATGATTGCTATTGCAATGCCGTCGCACTGCCAGCATACAGATGCCCACTGCCTCCCACTATCGCCATCTCATATCTGTAATACCTTGCAAACCTCCACAAACATTGGTAACACCGAGTACCATTGGTCCCTCACGCAGAATTACAACAGCCCTGACCTTACTTAGAAATTGCTAACTTTGTTGCACACAGTGAGTACTCAAACAGTCAGGCATGCCTGCGTTTCTCTGAACACCCACCCATCACCACCCCCAAATTCTCACTTCCTGTCAATCACTCTGCAATAGCTCTTTGTGGTCTCCATGATAGCAGTGGTGCCTTCACGCATGTGCACTGCGATGCATATATTCATGCGCTGTACGCAACAATCGGCCAACTGTGAGCACTGTTGTAGTTGCAATCCTTAATTAATCAGGCCCAGGGTGCAGAAATGGTGGAAGGAGGCTTCTCTACAATTACATTGTCAAAAATGTCAGATTCACAGATAGCACTCATGAACACCCTAAAACTCTTCTCAGGGACCTGTGAAGTTTGTGAACACACAGTTTGTTATTCTGCCTTAGTGTTTTTTGTGCACTGATTTGCTTGTTTTTAAGGTGACATGCTGTATCTAGAATCAGAGCAAAAATGTGTATGGTATGTTGTCAATTTTACGTTTTTCGGCAGTAAATTTTCTTTCATAGAGGTAATGTTTTCTTTACAAATGTGAAATACTATTTAGATTTGATGTGCCCTTTACACCTTCATTTTCCTTGATCACCTTTAGTTGATGTTGAAGAAGTTCTATGAATGGCAGCAGCCGCAGCACTAGTCCTGGGATGCTCCTGCTATTTTATAGACTGATCTAAGATTAGTTTTATTTTTTACACCAGGACAGGAGTAAAGCTACTGCAGTTGAAATGAATTGCCACCACACCAAGTGAACGTACAATGAAATAGGGAAAGTGTCAGGGGTTGTTTAATTTGTTTTCACAACCTAGTGTCTGGGGCTGGTATTGCTGACACAGCTATGTGTAGATAACTTGGAGGTTTGATATAATTTCTGCACATGAACAAATATGGAGAATGAACTGGGTAGAATGAGAAGAAAATACTCGAATAGCTGCTATTAGGCAGGATACCAAGAAGGCAATCAGAACTTCAAGGTCTCTTAACAGAAAGCCGCTAGGCAATGGATCTGAACTGAAATCTAATATACTGGAGTGAGAACTGGTTGCTGGGAGGCATTAGTTGAACTCCGGGCTGATACCGGAGAGATGTTAGCTGGACTACAGGCTGTTACCGGAAAGATGTTAGCTGGACTCCGGACTGGTACCAGAGAGACGCTAGCTGGACTCCTGGCTGGTTCTGGAGAAATGTTGGCTGGACTCCGGGCTGGTACTGGAGAGATGTTAGCTGGACTCCGGGCTGGTACTGGAGTGATGTTAGCTGGACTCCAAGCTTGTACCGGAGAGATGTTAGCTGGACTCCGGACTGGTACCAGAGAGATGCTGGTTGGACTCCTGCCTAGTTCTAGAGAGATGTTGGTTAGACTCCGGGCTGGTACTGGAGAGATTCTGGCTGGACTCCGGACTGGTACCAGAGAGACACTGGCTGGACTCCGGGCTGGTAACAAAGGAATGTTAGCTGGACTCCGGGTTGGTACCAAAGGAATGTTAGCTGGACTCCGGGTTGGTACCGGGGGGATGCTGGTTCAGGCAATATTAGCCAAAAGACCAGTATTGGCAACTGGATCAGAGATTACACAAGGTTCACTGTGGTGAGCACAGAAACAGACCTCACGCGAAGGGCTATGGTCTTGTTGCACTGGAAGCGTGTCTGTGCTGCTAATAACTCTCTAATAGGAGCTGCCCACTGCTAATAATATCCCACTGGCTATGCTTATGTCAGCTGATGCAGCAGAACATGGCTGCACCCAAACTCCCGGTGCAGCGGGAGTATGAACATGTGGGACGCCGCACCTGCCATCTCCAACAGAATGCAGACAGAGTGGACAGTCTTAATCTCAGAAGATGGAGAATCACAGAAGACGGAGCTCCAGCAGCAGGCACAGCAACCCACTAGCCTCCGACGAGCACCTGAAGAGAAGACCCAACAGCGAACGGACAGGTAAGCAGCGGGGTCTAATTCTGGGGTCTCTAATATGGGTTGTGAAAGAAAGAAGGACTGTTACTTTTACCATGCAGTTGTATTAAAAGACTGGAGGGTTTTTTTTACAACAAGGGGAATACTTACTAAAGTGAGAGTTTTTAGAAGTGTAGATGTTGCCCATAGTAACCAATCAGATTCTACTTAACATTTAACTAGCACCTTCTAGAAGATAATAGCTAGAATCTAATTGGTTGCTATGGGCAACATCTACACTTCTAAAAACTCTCATTTTAGTATATTTACCCCCATTAGTCTTTTCAACTTATGATTTTTGGTGTGCAGTTGATGGGGGTACCACTACACATAGTAGCTGCCACTGAAAAACACACTATGCAAGATTTCAAATTCCTTTACAAAACACTGGCAATTTCCTTTAAACCACCAAGAACAGATCATGTTTCCTTTGCAAGAATTGGTTTGGGGTGCAGATGATGGGGGGATACCACTGCACACAGTTATTATAATAGTAATATACACTGTGGCCATGATTCAGAGCCGGACGCTCTGACAGAGCGCTCGCTCTGAATCAGGGCAGTCCTTCTTGAGGCGGCCTCCTGGCCGCTCGTATAGCTGTGGGTGACCAAGAATATCGACAGCATGCCCCCTTTGGTACGAGACCCGGAGCGACAGTTTGCCCATTGCTATCTGGGTCTCGCGCATGCGCACGACGAAGCCGGCTCCGTCGTGCACATGCGCACTGGGCCACCATCGACCCGCTTGCGAGCGCTCAGCCCTCGCGAGTAGGTCTGAATCAGGCCCTGTGTCTCAACACACATTTCTTACACAAATTTTTTTTATTGAATTGGAAAAGACTACATGTGGTTGTTTTTTTAGACAACAGGAAAAAAACAATTTTTTTCAATTTTTTCTTTTATAAAAGGTGAAGAGGTCTTCTTGGTGTGCAGCTCAGATACAGAAGAGTATTTTTGGACAAACAAATATTGAAATGAACACTGTTTCTGTCCTCATTTACATGTGACAAACAATATACTGCAGTGTAGATAGATTTCCTTGTGAAAAAAAAGTGCAGGTTGACTTTAACACACAATCAAGAACCTATTTTATTTTTTGCAACACCACACACAGCAGACTGTTTGCAGTGTGTGAGTGTGCATGGCAGGGGTGTCTAGAGAGGAGGGGGCTCGTGTGCAGTCTCCGATACGGGCCCCCTCCTCTCTGTCCGGCGGCCGGCAGCGCACAGAACTGTGCGCGCCAGCGCCGAAGTTATAGACCCTGGGCACTAGAGTACGCCCAGAGTCTATAGAGTATGCGCTGGTCACCGGGAAATGGCTGGCCAGGGGCCCATGTGCCCCGCACACCCTGCACCCATTATAGATATGCCACTAGTGCAGGGTGTGTCTGACAAACAAATGCAATGATGACTTTTTGTCATCCTTCACACATCCAATGCATCTAACAACTACAACTCTTTCTGCCCTAGCTCTGACCTCCAGATGGCATCCTAAAGGACTCCTAATGGTGTTTACACTATTTTTTTTATATACGTCCTACACCTTCTCCCACCACTCTTCTATGTGAAATAGTGCCTGCTCATGAGGGAGGAACTTTAATATGCAATTCAAAAACTCTAAAATTATGTTTTGCTTTTTTATGAGAACCGAACTTGGTGGGAAGACCCGAGCCTGGCCTCTGATACACTCGGATCCCCTAATTTTGGGTGTGTTCTATTTTTACAAAAAGCGTACCGCTCATCTGTAATATAGTTTGTTTTTTGTTTGTATAATCTGTTTTTATTGAAATCAAAAAAATAGCATAGTACATATATGGCCTACAACGGCCTGCATAAACACCAAATAAGTACAAGTAACAATACAAATTCAATGGACCAATATAGTCACAAAACATGGAGTAAAAAAGAGGAAGAAAAAAGTCCCAGATCGACTAGCATTTAATCGTATTTTCGAACATTACTAAATAAAATAAAAAGAAACATAATTGATAAAGTAAAATATATAAAAATTGTGAAGGAAAAAGTATTAAAAAAAAAGAGAAGAAGAAAAGAGAAGAAGGTCGCTATGTCCTAAGAGGCGTTGAGATATATGTTTTGTATTCAGAAGACTCTTTGAAGTTCAGCCAATCATGCCAAGTAGTTGTAAAATCTGAGGGGGATGATTTCAAAGAGGATAGATCTTCCATAAACATGTATTGATCTATTCTCTGAAACCATTGAGAGATTGGGGGACAAATCGAAGATCTCCAATAACACGGTGCAGTAGCCCTTGCAGCATTCACCAGATGATGTAACAAGGATTTTTTGTATATGGAAACAGGAAGGTCTGATAAAGTTAGTAACCAAAACTCTGGTTTATCAGACAAAGGAAGACCAGTGATCAACTCCGATATCTGTCGAACCTTCCTCCAAAAGTCAGCTATTATTGGGCATTGCCACCAAATATGGAAAGGAGTGCCTACTGCTTGATTACAACGCCAGCATAAATTAGATAGATTTGAGAACATCCGGTGAATGTGAACAGGGCACCTATACCACCTAGCCAAAATCTTGTATTGAGTTTCCAAAACTTGGAGTGAGGAGGAACTAGCGAAAGTAAAACTAAATATTCGTGACCACTGGTCTTCCGTTAGTTCCCTTCCCAATTCATCATGCCAAGCAGAAAAATAGGATGGTATAGATGGATTGGAACATTCAAGACATAATTAATATATTCAAGAAATATGATGTATTGGTGGATCTTCCGTCATACATAGAGTTTCAAACTTAGTCGGGATCCAGCGAGAACCACTAGTATTAAGAGAAGTAATATAGTGTCTTAATTGGAGATAAACCCAAAATGAACGGGATGGGAGTTGATACAGTTGTTGGAGATCTGTAAAGGATCGCATTCCATCAGTTGAAACTAAGTGGGATAGATGTGTAATACCTGCTGTGGACCAACTAGATAAATTAGAGGCCATAAGACCTGGGGGAAAATCCGGGTTACCTACCAGTGGAGTAGGTAATGAAGTGCATGGGCTAAACAAAGGTGGAGTTCCTAAATTTGTTCCAACAATGAAGAGTGGGACCTAGTGTCGGGTGAGATAGGGATGGACATTTGACAATCCAAGGGAGTACATTGGAAGGTTTACCAACTGTATGACCCACTATAAGCGTCCATTGTTTAATGTCAGATATTCTAGACATTTCAACAATCCTAGCCAGGTGTACCGCATAATAATAATTAAGAAAATGAGGTAGCTGAAGACCACCTTTTGAGCAACTTTGAGTCAATACAGCTTGTGACAGTCTGGGCCGACCCGAACCCCAAACAAAGTGACCAACTAGACTTTGTAATTCCTTAAAAAAGGATACTGGTATTGTAATAGGTAACACTTGCAACAAATATAAGACCTTAGGTAAAATAGTCATCTTAACCGTGTTAATCCTACCCAACCAGGACAGTTTCAATAGAGACCATCTTTGAAAATCCGCCTTAAATTGTTTAATAAAAGGGGGAAAATTTAGTTGGTACAAATTATTATTTGAAGGGGATAGAAGAACACCCAAATATTTAAGACTAGAAGAAGTCCAAATAAAGGGAAATGCGTTCCTAAGACCTGTCACAGCACTGTCGGGGGACTATATATTCATGGCAATAGACTTGGAGTAATTGATTTTAAAATTAGAGACCTCACTGAATCTATTAAACTCATGCATGAGGGCAGGGAGAGAGGTCACCGGTGCAGAGATGGTAGCAAGGAGATCGTCAGCAAATAGTGCCAGTTTGTATTCATGGTCTCCAATCTGCACACCCTTAATATCCTTGTTACACCGGATAGCCCTCGCCAATGCCTCCATGCAGAGCACAAATATAAGAGGAGAGAGTGGGCATCCTTGCCGCGTGCCATTGTTAATCGGAAAAGGATCTGAGAGGGCCCCATTGACCCGCACTCTGGCAGTAGGAAAATGATAAAGGGCCAAAATACGGTGGAGACAGTGAGAGCCTAACCCCATATACCAAAGAAGACCTTCCATGAACTGCCAATCCACCCTGCCAATTCCTATGCATCCGTTGATAGAAGGATAACAGGGGACCTAGTACCTCCAACATGGTGGATTATATCAATGATCTTAGAGGTATTGTCTTTGGCTTCTCTACCCCGAACAAATCCCACTTGGTCTCCATGTATCAAACCAGGGAGAAGGAAACTCAACCTATTTGCCAGCATTTTAGCATATAATTTTAAGTCATTATTTAATAAAGAAATAGGCCTATAGCTTGCACATTGGGCTGGGTCTTTTCCCTCTTTGGGGATTATTGAAATATGGGCCTCAAGAGTCTGAGGAGAAAAACCCACCCCGTCGGACACCTCATTACAAGCTTTCAAAAAAAGTGGCAAAAGTATAGATCGAAACGCCCTATAATAGCTCACTGGGAAGCCATCTGGGCCAGGGATTTTTCCAAGTGGGGTATTGGACAGAGCTAAATCTAGTTCCTCATAAGTAAAGGGGCGATCAAGAGAGGTCAGATCTCTCTCCTCAATTTGTGGAAAGTCGACCGAGGATAGATAGTTTCTGACCGCCTCCTGATGTGTTAAGGGATTATTAGGTGATTGTTCCTGTTGTAAATTATAAAGTTTCATGTAATAATTTTGAAAGGCGGCTGCAATTTGGGGAAATGTATGAACAGAGTTCCCTCCAGAATCCCGTACAGTAGAGACATATGATTGTAACCTCTGAGTTTTTAGTGCTCTGGCAAGCATTTTGCCAGGTTTATTTCCCCATTGGTAAAATTTATGTCTGCATTTCTGTAGATCTAATTTAGTTTTATCTTGGAGAAGCTGATTAAGCGCCCGTCTCGTAATGTAGACTCATCTAAAGAAGATTTATGGGATGTTTCCAGGGACTTAATATGGGCCAAAAGTTGTTGCCGTTGAGCCATCTTTTCCTTTTTTAGTCGGGAGCCTAACTGGATACAATGTCCTCTAATCACGCATTTGTGTGCCTCCCACACCATTATTTTAGATACATCTGGAGCATCATTGATATCAACATATTCAGTAATGGCTTTAAGAAGATCTCTTTTAGTACGAGAATCACTAAGTAAATATTCATTAAAGCGCCATGTCCATGGTCTAGGAGTCATGTTAGGAAAACATATATTTGCAAAAATTGGGGCATAATCAGACCATGTGATATGACCTATTTGACTATGAGGAAAATATTGAAGGTTTCTATGATCTACAAGAAAGTAGTCAATACGTGAATATATATAGAATGTGGGTTGGAATAGAACGTATAATCTTTAACCGTTGGGTGTTGAGTCCTCCATAAATCTATCAATTGATACTCAGAGAAAAGTTGACGCATTCTACGGTGGTCTCGCAATGAGACTCTGGGTGATTCCGAAGAACAATCTAACACAGGGTCTAAAGACCAGTTGAAATCCCCACCTAATATTACGCATCCCTCCCTCAATGGTTCCAAAAGTTTCAAGATCTTATTAAAAAATTGCCTCTGTTTTCGATTAGGGGAATAAATATTCACAATAGTATATATTTGACTGTATATCTTGCATTTCAATATCTGACATCTACCTTCCACTAGAATGTTATGAAATATGTCTGAGACGGCAAGCCGACGAGAGAGGAGTATAGCCACTCCCAGGGACTTACTCTGAGAATTATTACTGCAAAACACATGAGGATAATAGTAATTCCCAAGCTTAGGGGCAACTAATTGTTTAAAATGCGTTTCTTGCACAAAAGCCACATCTACCTTTTCTAAACGAAGTTCTCTCAACAAGGTGGAACATTTCTCAGGACTATTAAGGCCCTTCACATTAAAGGAGCATAATTTTATATTTTCTGGTTTAAGGGGGGCCATGGGAGTATCGGTGTGGAAGGTTAGTTATGTATAAAGAGAAAAGCATTATAGGAGTCTTATAAAGATGTACAAGGGCAGTAAGGACATAGCGACTAGGAAAGGAGAAAATAAAAAATAAAAAATAAAAATAAAATAAAGTAGTAAAAAAAAACCAACTAATAAGTTTGATAGAATATACAGAAAAATATATCCATAGGAAAAGAGTACCGCTGTTGGAGCAGGTAGAAGACAACGGTCTACTCATACTCCAAGGACAGAATGCGGAACGACCCCACTGGGGTAGGGCAGCTACAACATAATTTGGTTTTTAGTTTGTGTTCATCTATATATAATAGATGTATAGGTTAGAGATGAGTTGTTTGTTTTTGTTGAAAACCAAACACAGCGAACTTTGGGGTTCCAAGTCAAACCGAGTCTCGGCTTGGGTCACTTTGAGGGTTTCGAGTAGAACTGAGTCCTGGCTCGGGTTTCCCGGCAAGACAGATCTCAGATCTGAAAAAACGGTTCTTGTGTGTTATTGATTGCATGTAAAATTGCCTGGAAATAAAAGGACATTAATATTAATACTATAGGAACAAAAACAGATCCAAGTTACGTGATTTTAGCTGTTTTTATAAATGTTTTAAAAAATCCAAAACGGAAACTGAACCAAAACACCTAAGGGTAGTTTTACCAATACTAAAACATGACAATGATTTAAAACCAAACCGAAACACCGAGGTCTGTGCATATCTTTATGGGAGCCTGCACATATCTTTATAGGGTCTCTGTGGGCGGGATGCAGTATTATTAATTATGAGGTCAAACCCTGAAAATGCAGTTTTTGGAGGTTTGACCTCATTTCTCAAATGCCCCAAGCTTCCGAAAGCAAAGCTTTCCACGGCTTGGACCTGGTGGTCAACACCATCTTAAGCCCATAGGCTTCTTTTTTTTTTTTTTACTTTTTATTGAACATTTTGCAATACAAAGAGTGATGTGAAATAAACACATAAAAAATAAAAAAAGTAAAAGAATAATAAAATTATACAGGGATGGTTGAAGCTATACAGCGGTTGACAAATTGGCTTAAAAAGTCAAATAAGCGGTTATGTACTATATCTCAAGAGTGTAAAATCAATATCAAGACATGACTAGTCAGCAATGCAAACACAAGCAACGTCTAGTGAGTATTATATCAATCTAATAGAGTGAAAGTAAACACGTATTAAACAAAAGAGAGAGAAAAAAAAAATAGGGAGAGAGGATAGGAAGGGGGAGTACCAGTCGATGTTGGCTACAGGTTAACCGTATCCGAAGACAAAATGAAATAGTCGTCAAAGAGGGTTCGGCCTTAAAGTGATTTGTCCGTGGAGTCCAGACTTTGACAAAATGATCTGGAGTATCGTGTATGATCGAGGTTATACGTTCCATCCTATAGGTGGACCAGATAGCATTAATGGTAGCGGTCAGTGAGGGTGATGCGGCCCATGGGCTTCTTATCGCAATGTGCTGTGAGAGGGATAATCCCTCCCTGCACCCTCCATGGCGCACGTGTCAAACGATGCCTGAGCTGAGGGACTTCTGGGTCATTAACCTGAAAGTCCTTCTATCACAAAGGACAGCTCTTATTGGGAGATCTGTCCAATTCTTTGTTCTTACCGGCGTATATCTATTTATATATGTTGATAGAAACAATGTAAAGAAGAAGAGACTTGGCACTACTGGGGTAATGCTTAAACATAAAGTTGTTTATTTAACATATCAGCAATGATCATACTTACCTACTTATCAACGTTGTTGCGGGAGACTCCTGGGTAGCTTCGGGTAGCTCCCTGCACACCCAGAAGAGTATCCAGATCTTCTAGTGAAGTGGGCAGGATGGGGAGATAATTGCCGGGAATTGCAGCATAATTGCTGGGAATCACAGCTCCGTATGTGGGGGGCAGGGCTAAATGACGTGAAATTTACAATTTAGCGATTCTCCCTCTTCGCGGTCCTGTGATTCACAGCAGTTTGCCATTATGGGAGCAGGGCCTAATGACAATAGGAACCCGGCCCCGTCCCCCCAAGTGTCCAGCTGTGTCTTCTCTCCAGGCATCTCCCGGAGAGGAGATATTAAAAGTCAGTAAGTATGGAAATGATATCCAGTTCTTTCTCAAACAAACAGTATTGCAATACAGTTTAAAGATGTTAAGATTTGCACAAAAAAATGTCTGGAATAACATCACGATGATGTCTAAATAATGACAAACCAGAATTATGTTAACTTGAGTTTCTACATGCATAAAAAATTAATAGCTTAAAATACAATACAAAAAAAGTTAAATTAACAACATTTTCCAGTGCATAAGTGTGAAGGTAAACAATAAGCTATAGTAAAACCTGTCAATCAGTGATAGTTTACATGTGATAGTTGACATTTTTGTGCATCCAAAACAGGAAAGACCTTTCAATACAAAGTATTCATTATTTTACCACAGTGTTTTTGCTACTGTTAAGCTGCATACACACACAACGATTTTGTTACCAACGATTCTATGAACGATTTTATGAACAATATTCTGTCAGATTATCGGACAGGTTTTTGTAAAGTGTAATGAAGGATTGAACTACAAACGATTTTTGTAACTTCCCTTAATGAAAATCGTTCAGCTGGTCAGTCAGAATGAACTACAAACTACAAACGGGAACGCGCATGAACGATAATCGTTCATCATTATAATGCAGAAACTGACCGATTTTTTCAACGAATGAATGATAACGACGTCGTTATAGTTACATTGTTCAAAAAATTGTTACATGTGTATGCACTTTTACTCTAGTTTGTCCATGCAGTGTCTGGTACATTGGTAAAACATACGAGAGAACATTGTGAGAGTGGATGGCCTAACACTGCTCTGACATTAAGAAAGCACTTCAAATTAAGTGATAAACAAGTAGCAGATCATTTTGCTAAACATAAACAAGAGCATGGACCCACTTAACCATATGATTATCAATCATGTACTTATTCCAACTGAAGTGAAGACAGCTCCAATTGAGACTTGAAACCAAATAGAGCCCAAAGATCCAGACAATGAATACATTTATTATTCTTGCTTTTTGAAAATTTTCTTGCATAGGCATATTATGTTAATATATACTAGGTTTCTTCCATTTTTATTTTTGCTTTTTTCTTTGTTCTCCATTTTCTCTTTAGTTCTTGTTAATCTAAATTTAATACAATTTTATTTTATTTCTATTGCTGTACAATGTTCCAATTGTGAGGGATATAAATTTGCTTTAATCTATTTAGACTTACATGTTTCTCAAGCTTTATATCTGTGCACATGATATTAAGTTGTGGCAATCATATTCATTTATGATATTAGTTTCTTAATATTAATTTTCATCCACAACTACTAGGGGTGTGCACCGGCCACTTTTCGTGTTTTGTGTTTTGGTTTTGGATCTGGATCTTTCTTCGTGTTTTGGATCTGGATTGGTTTTGCCAAAACCACCCTTCCGTGTTTTGGGTTCTGGGTTTTGTGTTTTGGATCTGTATTTTTTTTTAAAAAAAAGCATAAAAACAGCTAAAATCACAGAATTTGTAGGTTTTTCTGCTCCTATGCTATTATTAACCTCAATAACCTTAATTTCCACTCATTTCCAGTCTATTCTGAACACCTCACACCTCACAATAGTGTTTTTATGTCCAAAAGGTTGCACCGAGGTAGCTGGATGACTATGCTAAGCGACACGAGTGGGCGGCACAAACACGTGACCCATCTAGGCGTGATACTGCAGTGGCAGACAGGATGGCAGTTTGAAAAACTAGGCCCCAAACTGTACATAATGCAAAGAAAAAAAAGAGGTGCAAGATGGAATTGTCCTTGGGCCCTCCCACCCACCCTTATGTTGTATAAACAGGACATGCACACTTTAACAAACCAATCATTTCAGCGCCAGGGTCTGCCACACAACTGTGGCTGAAATGATTGGTTCGTTTGGGCCCCCACAAAACAAGCTGGCAATTAATCTGTCCCTGCACAAACTGGCTCTACGGAGGCAAGATGTCATCCTCATCCTCCTCATCCACCGATTCCTCACCCTCTTCAGTGTGTACATCCTCATCCTCACAGAGTATTAACTCGTCCCCACTGGAATCCACCACCACAGGTCCCTCTGTACGTTCTGGAGGCTGGTCTCCCTGGAAGAGCTGATAATTCATTTTGATGAACATAATCTTGTCCACATTCTGTGGAAGCAACCTCCTACGCCTTTCGCTGACAAGGTTCCCGGCTGCACTAAACACTCTTTCGGAGTACACACTGGAGGGGGGGCAACTCAGGAAAAATAGAGCCAGTTTGTACAGGGGCCTCCAAATTGCCTCTTTTTCCTGACAGTACAGGTATGGACTGTCTGACATGCCTACTTGGATGCTGTCACCGATGTAATCCTCCACCATTCTGTCAATGGTGACAGTATCATATGCAGTGACAGTAGACATGTCAGAAATTGTTGCCAGGTCCTTCAGTCCGGACCAGATGTCCAAACTTGGTCCTGCCTGCCCTGCATCACTGCCAGCTTGCTTAGGATAGCTAAGTTTTTTCCTGGCAGCCCCAGTTGCGGGAGAAAATGAAGAAGGAGCTGTTGACGTGTCACGTTCCACTTCAGCTGACAGTGTGTTCACCAGCAGGTCATTGCACCTCTGCAGGCTTGTGTCGGCCGGAAAGAGAGACACCACATAGGCTTTAAACCTAGGATCGAGCACGGTGGCCAAAATGTAGTGGTCTGATTTCAACAGATTGACCTCCCTGGAATCCTAGCAAAGCGAATGAAGGGCTTCATCCACAAGTCCCACATGCCAAGCAGAATCGCTCCGTCTTAGCTCCTCCTTCACTTTCTCCAGCTGCTTCTGCAAAAGCCTGATGAGGGGAATGACCTGACTCAAGCTGGCAGTGTCTGAACTGACTTCACGTGTGGCAAGTTCGAAGGGCTGGAGAACCTTGCACAACACGGAAATCATTCTCCACTGCGCTTGAGTCAGGTGCATACCCCCTCCTTTGCCTATGTCATAGGTGGATGTATAGGCTTGTATGGCCTTTTGCTGCTCCTCAATCCTCTGAAGCATATAGAGGGTTGAGTTCCACCGCGTCACAACCTCTTGCTTCAGGTGATGGCGGGGCAGGTTCAAGAGTGTTTGCTGGCGCTCCAGTCTTCGGCACGCAGTCGCTGAATGGCGAAAGTGGCCAGAAATTTTTTCGGGCCACACAAAGCGTCTCCTGCACGCCCCTGTCGCTTTTCAGAAAATTCTGCACCACCAAGTTTATTGTGTGAGCAAAACATGGGACGTGCTGGAATTTGCCCAGATGTAATGCCCGCACAATATTGGTGGCGTTGTCAGATATCACAAATCCCCAGGAGAGTCTAATTGGGGTAAGCCACTGGGCGATTATTTCCCTCAGTTTCTCTAAGAGGTTGTCGGCGGTGTGCCTCTTACTGAAACCGGTGATACACAGCGTAGCCTGCCTTGGAACGAGCTGGCGTTTCTGAGATGCTGCTACTGGTGACGCTGCTGCTGTTGCTGCGTAAGGTGATACATCTACCCAGTGGGCTGTCACAGTCATATAGTCCTTAGTCTGCCCTGTTCCACTTGTCCGTGGTTAAGTGGACATTGTGTACAATGGCATTTTTCAGGACACTGAGGACACTTTTTCTGACGTTTCTGTACAGTCTCGGTATCGCCTGCCTAGTGAAGTGGAATCTAGACGGGATTTGGAACCGGGGACACACTACCTCCATCAATTGTCTAAATCCCACTGCACTAATGGCGGATACCGGACGCACGTCTAACACCAACATAGCAGTCAAGGCCTCAGTTATACGTTTTGCTTCAGGATGACTGCTGTCGTACTTCATCCTCCTCACTAAGGACTGTTGGAGGGTCAATTGTTTAGTAAAAGTAGTGGTGTTCCTACTTCCTCTCTGGGATGATGAATGACTCCCAGCAGCAGCAACAGCAGCAGTGGCAGCAGTAGGCGTAGCAATGCAGGATCCTCCGGAGGAATCCCGGATAGGAGAGTCAGTCATGCCAGTGACATGGCCTGCAGGACTACTTCCGATCCTGACTAAGGAGGAAATTGACGAGGAGGGAGTTGACGGTGTGGTTTGCAGGCACTTGGATACAACAGGACAACGGGATTTAGGTGTCCCTGGACTGCTTACGGTCTTAGCCAAAGTTTCTGAAATTGACAGTAACTTTTTATGAACGCGCTGCAGGTGCCGTATAAGGGAGGATGTTCCTAGGTGGTTGACGTCCCTACCCCTACTTATTTCACCTTTACATATGGTACATATGGCAAGACAGTTGTTGTCCGGATTTGGATAGAAATATTGCCAGACCAAAGAGGTGGAATGTTTGGTCTTCTGCCCAGGCATGACCGTGATGGGCTTTTTCATCCCACGGACAACAACTGTCTCCCCCGGAGCCTGATTTAAACAAACCACATCACCATCAGAATCCTCCTCGCCAACTTCCTCCTCAGCGCCAGCTACACCAGTATCCTCATTCTGTTGTACTTCAACAGTGACATTTTCAATTTGCATATCAGCAAGTGGACTGTGGGTGCTCCTTTCAGCACTTGCAGGGGGCGTGCAAATGGTGGAAAGAGCCACCTCTTCCCGTCCAGTGCTGGGAAGGTCAGGCATCGTAACCACCACCACACTTGGACTCTCCTTGGGGATTTGTGATATCTTCTTAGAAAGCACAGTTCTTCGCTGTGCTTTTGCCAGCTTAACTCTTTTGATTTTTTTAGTGGGAGGAGGGCTTCCATCGTCATGTGAAGCTGAACCACTAGTCATGAACATACTAGGGATCGACCTTAGCCGTTCCTTGCCACTCCGTGTCGTAAATGGCATATTGGCAAGTTTATGTTTCTCTTCAGCTGATTTAAATGTTTTTTTCAAGGTCATTTTCCTGAACTTTGTCATTTGGGATTGTATGTGCCCTCTACTATGACATTGGGCATCGGCCTTGGCAGACGACGTTGATGGCATGTTATCGTCTATGTCATGACTAGTGGCAGCAGCTTCAGCACTAGGAGGAAGTGGTTCTTGATCTTTCCCTATTTTATTTTTATCGGAGAAAGTTTGGTCCTCCATTTATGTTATATCGATTTGATATATACGTGCGGCTAAACACAGAAAATATTTTTTTATTTTTGCAGGAGAGTAGTGCACTTTGTGGGTTACACCACCCTTTAAGAAATGAGCCAGCCGGCTCTTTACTTATGGGACACAGGCGCACGCTTGGCGCTGCTCCTTTGTTGATGCACATACGGATACTGCGCACACAATTCACAAACACAGAAAATATATATTTTTTGTGTTTGGAGTGTACTTTGGGGGTTATAGCACCCTTTAACGGTCAAGCCAGCCGGCCCTTTACTTATGACACAGGTTCACGCTTGGCACTACTTTGTTGATGCACGTGCGGATACTGCGCACACAATTCACAAACACAGAAAATATTTTTTTTTTTGGTTTGGACTGGAATGTACTTTGGGGGTTACAGCACCCTTTAACGGTCAAGCCAGCCGGCCCTTTACTTATGACACAGGCGCACGCTTGGCACTACTTTTTTGATGCACGTGCGGCTACTGCGCACACAATTCACAAACACAGAAAATATATATTTTTTGGTTTGGAGTGTACTTTGGGGGTTACAGCACCCTTTAACGGTCAAGCCAGCCGGCCCTTTACTTATGACACAGGCGCACGCTTGGCACTACTTTGTTGATGCACGTGCGGCTACTGCGCACACAATTCACAAACACAGAAAATATATATTTTTTTGGTTTGGAGTGTACTTTGGGGGTTACAGCTCCCTTTAACGGTCAAGCCAGCTGGCCCTTTACTTATGACACAGGCGCACGCTTGGCACTACTTTGTTGATGCACGTGCGGCTACTGCGCACACAATTCACAAACACAGAAAATATTTTTTTTTTGGTTTGGACTGGAGTGTACTTTGGGGGTTACAGCACCCTTTAATGGTCAAGCCAGCTGGCCCTTTACTTATGACACAGGCGCACGCTTGGCACTACTTTGTTGATGCACGTGCGGATACTGCGCACACAATTCACAAACACAGAAAATATTTTTTTGGGGGGTTTGGAGTGTACTTTGGGGGTTACAGCACCCTTTAACGGTCAAGCCAGCCGGCCCTTTACTTATGACACAGGCGCACGCTTGGTACTACTTTGTTGATGCACGTGCGGCTACTGCGCACACAATTCACAAACACATAAAATAACTTTTTTTTTGGTTTGGACTGGAGTGTACTTTGGGGATTACAGCACCCTTTAACGGTCAAGCCAGCCGGCCCTTTACTTATGACACAGGCGCACGCTTGGCACTACTTTGTTGATGCACGTGCGGATACTGCGCACACAATTCACAAACACAGAAAATATTTTTTTTTTTGGTTTGGAGTGTACTTTGGGGGTTACAGCACCCTTTAACGGTCAAGCCAGCCGGCCCTTTACTTATGACACAGGCGCACGCTTGGCACTACTTTGTTGATGCACGTGCGGCTACTGCGCACACAATTCACAAACACAGAAAAAATATTTTGTTAGTTGGTTTATAGTGTACTTTGGGGGTTACAGCACCCTTTAACGGTCAAGCCAGCCGGCCCTTTACTTATGACACAGGCGCACGCTTGGCACTACTTTGTTGATGCACGTGCGGCTACTGCGCACACAATTCACAAACACAGAAAAAATATTATTTTTTTAGCACTTGGGGGGAGCACCCCTGACGGACAGAGCACCCCCTGGACAACACTACAGCACCCCTTTAGGACTGGGACACTGCACAGGACTTTGGAGTGGACACAGCCCCTATGGAGAACTGACTGCACAACACAGTCCAGCCAGCCCCTATGGACTTTGAAGTAGTGGACACAGCCCCTATTAACAACAGCAGCACAGCACAACACAGCCAGCCCCTATGGACTTTGAAGTAGTGGACACAGCCCCTATGGACAACAGCAGCACAGCGCAGCACAGCACAGCACAACACTACTCTGCACTACACTACACTACACTACACAGCCCAGCCAGCCCTAACTCCCACCCTCCCTCTTCACTGTCCACAGCCGAGTGAGAAAATGGCGCCGACGCGGGTACCTTATATAGGATCCAAAACCCGCGAGACCCGGAAGGCGGGATGATGACGTTTTGCCTCGAATTCAGATCCGAGTCAGGCGGGAAAAGTCGAGCCTGACTCGGATCGGCCTCGGATCGGGGGGGCTCGGGGGGGTTCGGATTTCAGAAATCCGAACCCGCTCACCCCTAACAACTACTAATCTTATCTTCATGTCCTGATAGAGAATGTTTGTAATAATTGCTGCTGACTAGTTTGCTTTTTGTTTTGGACTGATGTCCTCCTGTAATTCTGCAATCTAATGCTGTTTGCAATATCTACTGTAACATCGTTGTGGATTCCCCACCATCCAGCAATCTCCCCTGCATGGAGCTTTGAGCAGCACCCCTCATCCAAAACATCACCCCTCATCCATCACAGCACCTCTGGCTTCATTATGCACCACTTATCCAGCACAGTCAGCACCCCTCATTCAGCACAGCACCCCTGGCCTCATTAATTATGCTCTGCTTTCCCAGCGCAGTACCCATCAGTCATCCAGCACAGTCAGCACCCCTGGCCAGGCTGGCCTCTATGCACCTGCACTCCTTTCCCAGCAAAGACAGCACCTCTCAGTCATCCAGCAGCACCCCTCTACCAGCTGGGAGCTCAGCTGACTTACTTAGGGCCCCATTTATCAACAATGCATAACCTCATTAGCACTCGCAAAAGGGCTTATGTCATCCTTTCTGTAATTAACAAACAGTGGTAATCTAAGATTACCGCTGCTTGTCACAGCATCACTTTCGCCATCTTTACATTTAAATAGTTTGTTTTTTTTAGTGCATGAAGTGAGCACATGCTACATGGTAATGATCTCTTGTTCTGTCCTGAATGCTCCTCCGGGGATATCACCTAGGCTAGGGAATAGCAGTGTAAATGTGGGCAAGGTGCAAATTTGGAGAAAATAGTGGGAAAATTTTAATTAACCACTTAACTGACATTTTTTTTCCTAAAACCACTCCAAAATTGTCTTTTTTTAATGATTGATATGAGTCAAGAACACAATTTTATTGAAAAAATTTTTTTTGAAGACAGTATACCATAAAAATTGCAATTTTGCATGGTATACTGTAGTGATAGCCATCGAAGCGTTTACCATCAATGACCGATGGTTTTGATGATTGATATGGGTCAAGAACACAATTTTCTTAAAAAAAAATTTTTTGAAGACAGTATACCATAAAAATTGCAATTTTGCATGGTATACTGTAGTGATAGCTATCGAAGCGTGTACCATCAATGACCGATGGTTTTGATGATTGATATGGGTCAAGAACACAATTTTATTAAAAAAAATTTTTTGAAGACAGTATATCATAAAAATTGCAATTTTGCATGGTATACTGTAGTGATAGCCATCGAAGCGTGTACCATCAATGACCAATGCTTTTGATGATTGATATGGATCAAGAACACAATTTTATTAAAAAAAAATGTTTTGAAGACATTATACCATAAAAATTGCAATTTTGCATGGTATACTGTAGTGATAGCCATCGAAGCGTGTACCATCAATGACCGATGGTTTTGAACCATTGATGATGCAGCCATCAATGGTTGGGTTTTGCGCATGTGCAGAGCGCGACCATCAGGCCTGCACCACTGATATTTTGTTAACATCTGGTGGTGCCATTGATGGGGCAGCATCAGAGCTTGCCATGCAAGCTGTCCCTAGTATACTCCGCATTGACTTTCTTCAAAAAACAAAAATAGTTTTTTCCCCAATATATCAAAATACATAAGTATTTTTAATCGATACTATCGCGGGCAGTCAGGGTGCTGCTTATATATGTCCTATGAAAAGCCATCGGTGGGTTGCCCATCGAGAGGTCCATCGGTGATTACCATCGATGGCACAAAAACCATCTGTGGTTTGCACCACTCTATGGCCATCGCTGTTGGTGGCACAGCGAGCCAATCAAAATTGCAGGGAGTCTTAGCGGCTGCCAGGGGCAAGGCTAAGCTCCGTCCTGCCCAAATTAAAAAAAATAATAATCATCGGCTTACACTCAGAGAACCAATGTCAGAGAGCCAATGATGGAAAAACCATCAACTATCATCATTTAACCATCGATGTTTACTATGGCTGGTCGATGGCCATACCTAATATGTCCCGTCGGCTACTTCTGCCCGGTACTCACAGGGGGGCAGGTGCTGATTGGCATCACTACCCGGCAGCTGCTTCACTCTGCAGCTACTGGATAATCACAGGGAGGCAGGTGCTAAATGATCTCACTACCCGGTGGCTGCTTCACTCTGTAGCCGCCAGGTAATCACAGCGGGGCGGGCGCACACTGGCTTTCACTTCCCAGGTGGCTGCTTCACTGTGCAGCCCCCGGGTACTCACAGGGGGAATGGTGCTGATCGTCCTCACTTACCCGCCAGCTGCTTCACTCTGCACAGGGGATGACGCACTAACTGGCAGAGAGAAGCAGCCACAGGGAGGGGGATGCCGCCGGGATGCCGAATCACTGCAATCAGCAGTGATCTGTAGACACTGGGAGGATATCCAAGGATGCAGAAGGGTCGGAAAGTCCCTCTGAGACTGGCGGCTGCCGGAAAATTGACTTCTGGCAGAAGCCCACTGGGTATTTCTGACTGGTTGCAGCAGATGCGATCATGTCAGGGAAAACCCAGTCTGGTGTGGTCGCATCTGATGCGACCATGCCACACAAGTGGTTAATATATAGATCCCATAGTACTCAGCTCATTCTCAGAAAAGAAAAAATAAATAGAAAACATTTGAGTGCAACAATTTTGCACTTGTATTTATATAATAATTAAAGTTTAATATACTATAGTCCTTTAGCTGCAAGGAACTGCAAATACTGAAAAAGTCATTAGCAACATTAATATTCAGCAGTAGCCCCGAGGTCGTACTGTCCTTGAAAGTTTCTTTGATTTGGAAAATGTAACCTGCTTACTGTTAAAACAATTATTAGTATTCTAGATTACAACACTTCAGTTCAGATATAAAAAGAAGTCCACTGACAGCTTGTAAATATACAAGATCCACTTGTTATTATGACACATTACATGTATTTGTTAGGAAAATCAGCAACACTATAAAGTTAATTTACTAAAAGGGCAGCTTAGTTCAAGTTAGGATCAGTCTGTTTGCAAAGCACAATAAATACAAATGGAATATAAATGTGTAGTGTTTACTTAGAGCACCTATTTGCTTTTGAACATGTTTGTGGGTCCAATGCATTTAACTGATAATCAACACCACATTTTCTCATCTGCAGACAAGTGTTCTGGGTTAAGAACAAATAATGGTTTCTTCCATAAGTTTAGTAATTACACACACACACATACGCATGCACACACACAAACACACACATTTATATCTATCATAGCGCAATATAATATAGCCCCTGATGTGACAAAATAGTTCTACGTAGAGATGATGCAGGGTGAAATATATACAGAATAGGAAATATAAATAGTTCATGATTGGCTGTTTATTTTTAATGCATAAACTTTTAACTAGATACTAGTGTAAATGGATAAAACAGTTGAACATTCAGAATAGGTTGCTTAAACAGTTGAACATTAATGACTACTGTCACTGTAACAGTGGTTAATTTTGGAAAGAAAGCATGTGTTGTACAGTGAAGTGTACCGGCAGGAAGTGCTTAATGCTTCTTCAGGGACAAGGTTGACATGTCTAATCACTGTTTGCTGTGCTGGATTCTGAAGTGGCAGCTCAGGTAAGCACTGTTCACGTTCTTTGTTGAGGACTAATGTCAGGTCCTTTGAGTTATGAAGTAATTTGGAAATTTTTCCGTAAAAAATGTGTATTAATGGCAGTGAGGCAATGATGTGCTGCTTTTCTGTGAGCAGTGTCTCTATGAGAGATGTTATTGTTTACATTTGTAGAGTGATACAGCTGTGACTTTGTGATGAGGTTTAGATAACAGTAGGAAGTAGATCAGGCTTGAGGAGTGTGGTCATTGGAAAATAATGCATGGTCAAGTGATCTAGTGTGTCCAATCATGTTGGTTTTATCTCTCTCAATGGGATTGGTATGTCGGTTCAAATGCCGACAGGAGGAGATCCCGACGCTAGATGATACGTACCCTGACCTTCCCCTCTCCCCACCATAACCCTAACCCTCCCTTATGGGTGCCTAACCCTAAAACTCCCGGGGTGGTGTCTAACCCTAAGTCCCCCCCGGGGTTGCCTAAACCTAACCCCCCCTTACCACACCCTAAACCTAACCCTACCCACTGGGGTGCCTAACCCTCCCCCCTAGGGGTGCCTAACCCTTTTCTCCCTGACCAAAACCTAACCCTAACCCCGCTACACTCCCTAAACCTAACCCCCTCCTGCGCGTCTAGCGCTAAGGACGCCCCGGATTTACCTCATTTGGGCTGGTGTCCTTTGTTGTTCTTGCATTGGGATTAAGATAGGTGTCGGTATTTTGATGCCTATCTTAAGTTCCCCGTTGGGCTTACCCTGTCGGGAGATAGGAGTTTCCTACTTAGCTCCTATGAAAGACTTGATTAATACCGGCATTTAAAGCTGTTCCAGGATATCTGCATCCGTTTGAAGCACCAGCTGGTGAGCTGTATAGAACCCTGTTTTGAAACAGCTCCACTCCATTACCAGTGTACATGTAATAAAGAGAATGACTGTGCTTGCTGTCCTTAAATAAACCAACACCACTGGTTAAGTAACTGGGCTAGCCATAGTTTGAGTCATTAGCTGGTGTGTGCCTACATAACTCTGCAATATCAACACCTGCATACACATAATTTCCAACATATATCAGACTAGCAGATGTACCCGGTTGCACCCGGGTAGACCTTAGATATTTACTGTTTCTATTTCGATCTCACCACTCTAATAATACATTAATCCTTCACCTCTATAGTATTGTATCACTGCTATAGTATGACATTACTTTCCCTCACCTGTGTACTAACACATTCCACTCCCTCACCTCTGTAGTATCACATTTCCCTCCCTTGCTCGTGTAGAAATACAATCTCTCCCTCACACCTGTAGTAACAAATTATCCTCTCTAACACCTGTAGTAACTTATTTTCCTCCATCACTTCTGGAATAACACATTTCCCTCCTCATCTCTGTAGTAACACATTACCCACGCTCACCTCCGTAGTAACATATTCCCCACCCTCACCCGGGTTTGGTATAAAAGATAGACTGGAATTAGACAGTAATTAGTTGCCTATCTAGACATTGTCTATCTATTGACTGGAACTCCCCTCGCCCATGTTGTAACACACTCCTTTCCTTCACCCTGTAGTAGTACATTTGACATTCCACTCACATACCTGTGTAGTACCACATTCTCTTCCCCACTATTCAAATAGGGGAGCAACACCAACTGCCATTGATGTTTGGCAGCACTTGGGATGACAGTTGGGTGTTGAAATATGACCTGTGCTACAGCCACAATGAGACAGTCAGGCAGGACATTGCACAGGGGAAGGAAACATTCTAGCCCTTTTCACCCCTTAGGAGTCAAATTTTAAACAATCCCTACAACATGGAAGGAATATACTCCCCGATTTTCATGTTTCTAGGTCCAGGGGTTAGGACTGGACGTTGATGAGTCAGTCAGTCAGTCAGTCAGGGTATTTGATTTTATAAATATAGATTGACAGTAATTTTAGTACTTTAGGTCAGCTTAGGCCCTGAACATCTAACACCATATGTATACTTCTATGAATGTATATAAACTTTTGCTTTAAACACATAGGGCGTGCTTCAGAGCCGCTCGCTATTTGCGAGCGCACGCTCTGAATCAGGGCGGGGAGTATTTTTAATTTTTTTTCCTGTCCACTCGCTAAACTGTGGGTGCCCATCCACATCTAGTGCGAGCGGGCAGGAGATGGTCACGATTATCGCGACCATCGGCATTGCGAGGAGACCCTAAGATAGGGTCTCAGCACTCGCAATGCCGAGTGGACTTCCAGCTCTAATAGAGCCGGAAGTCCACTACTGACATCACGAGTGATGTCAGTAGGGACGCCCACAAACGGCAGGTGTTCCTTCGGGAACGCCTCTGTTTGTTCAGCCACCCCCCCTACCCGGCAACTTGTCGATTAACATCGATTAACATCGGCAGCCGCTCCGATTTGCTGCGAGCTACGGAGCGAGTGAAGGTCTCACTCGCTACGGGGCTAGCACACGCACATTGTGCACGCTGCGCGTGCGCACTGGGCCACCATTGACCCGCTTGCGAGCGCAATGCACTTGCGAGCGGGTCTGAATCAGGCCCATATTACATTCAAAATCCTGGAAGTAGAAATATCAAAATTTCATGGTGAATTATGGATTTATTACATTTTCTCCAGACAGAAAATTCTAGATTGATTGTTCAGAAAATGCACAGCTGCTGTAATACAACATTTTGCAATTAAGTCATGATGCCAAAGCCAATCATTTTTCCATTTACTAGACTCTGAACCATATAGCTTGAAAACTAGGGCAGACCTTACATATATTTTAAGTGATAGATACATGACTAATACTACTTACAGTACATATAGGGCTAATATTGTCTGAGTGCAAATAAATATATGTAATAGTTTTATTAAAGGTACAATATAATACACATTCATGAAAAACCCTTGTTAGCTGCTGGAATTATTTCTGTAGTCTGTTTAAAAATGTTGCATACTGCACGATGCATTTTAGAACCCTCAGGAAAGAAAAGAGTAAAGGTGCATACACACAGAGCGATATATCGTTACGATATGAACGATAATGATATCGTTCATATCGTTATGATATGAATGATAATGATATCGTTCAACGATATATCGTTCATATCGTTCCATGTATATGCAACCGACGACCAACGATGTGCGCTCCTGCTGGACGATAACGATATCGTCCTTCGGCCATGCAAACAGACCAATCTGGGTGATATCGTTATATTCCCAATAGGGATCCACGATCGTTGATCGTTGGTCATTGGTAATATCGTTGGTGTGTGGATGAACAATATCGTTCATCCAGCACACCAGGAAATTCAAGGGAGATCGTTCAGCGATATCGTTCGCCGAACAGATCGTCCCGTGTGTATGCACCTTAACTGGATGGACATGTATGACTGCCTGCAGAGAATGGGAAAGTACATGTTTTGCTGCATTTTTACTTTTATATGTTAAAAACACGCCAATGTAAAAGTTCATTACATAGAAGTTCTCTTTAACAAATCATGGCGCATACTTTAGTATACAATTCCAAGCCCAACATTACTATCTAATGAAGCAAGCCATGCACATTATTTTCTGATGAGTTACCAACATATTTTCTTGTTGGGAAAAATTTTCTATAGCTTTTAGATGTGCAAACCTTATTTAAATAGCTACTCTATGGGCCTGATTCAGCAAGGAACGCAACTGTGATTACGTTCGCAATCGTCCGATTGTTGCGTACTGCGCATGCATCGCAGTGCGCATGCGCGAACTAGCCACTGCAATCGGGACTGCAATCCCAATGACTATGCAGACCCATCGCAGAGTTATTGACAGGAAGTGCCATTTGTGGGTGGTGACAGAGGAAGGGGTGGTCGGAGAAACGCAGGCGTGCTAGTGTGTTTGAACGCCATTGAATGGGCATGCATAAATTAGCCACTGAGATGCCCTAAGCAGGCCTGATAGCATGCGATGAAGTTAGCAATTCCTGAGTAAGGTCAGAGCTTGTGCAGGTGTACGTAAGGCTGCAATGGTACTCGATTGTACCAATGTTTTCGCAGTCTTGCTAAACATTACAGATGTGTGTAAGGTAAAGTGGGCGTCCTAATGTAGTGCTGCGACAGCATTGAGATCACAAAAAATTAGCATACTATCGCAGTTGAACTCCGTGCGTAATCGCTATTGCATTCACAGTTGCGTTCCGTAATGAATCAGGTCCTATGTTACTTATGAAGTCTTCACAAACTGACTGTATATCTGACTAGACATTTCAATGGAATCTCTAACCTTACTATAGGTTTCTCTATTTATGTTGTGCAGGAAAGTAAATTTGAAACTACTATCTGCTCCTATCTTCTATCTATAATTGAAGGCATTCATATGGGTAATAGAATAGATTTTGAGATTACAGAACCAGTCAGATTTCATCAACTTTGTGGCTAAATTTAAAGTGGCTATCAGTTATAAGGCTGGTCTTGCCTTTTAACTGATTGGCGCTTTAAATTTAGCAGTGAATTCTCTGAAATCTTGCAAGTTGCGTAATCTTGGAACCTATTATATAACCCCACGATTTGTTTTCATACAGATGTACAGTAAGTCACCTTTTTAATAAATGTCTAATAAAGTACAACACTTCTTCTGACAGTTTAGCTCTAACCTCTCCCTAGTGTCTAACCCTAACCATCTAGGCGGCGCATAAACCTAAACGCTTGCATTCTGACAATGTCGAAATTTCACATGATGAAATCTCAGAGGTTGACATTATGAACATTATGAATGTCGACATGGTAACTGCCGACAATGTGCCTGGATCCTATTTATAAACCCAAGTAATGTAAAAATGACTGTTGCCTCCTTGCAGCCTGTCCTGTGTGCATGCGTGGTCCAGTGGCTATGCATGCACAGTACACACACTTCCTTCACCAATGCGATGAGCAAGCGGAGAAGGAGCTGTTAATTGGGTAGCTAATGACTGTAATGCTAAATTGCCCCATTCATTTATATATTATTACTGCCAATAATGCAAATGGGTAAGGCAGTTTCAATAACAAAGGGTTTACAGATTATTCTTCTATTAAACAATTAAACCTTGCCTGAATAATAGCTGTATGAATGCATCACCTGAGCGTGTTAAAGAACAGGTTCAGCAGTCACCATACCTTCACCCTCAGTATACACGGGTGCTGGATTACACATACATGTTGGACATGGAGAATGTATGAATAATTAATAACCACCTCTTGTGGATACTATAACATGCAACTATCTCTACATAAAGTGGACTTTCTCACATACAGAATTTATCCCAGTTGTGTCTCCTACACTTATAATATTAGAAAAATGTAAAATATTGCCAGAGTGCGCCATTTTCTTACCCAAAATACTGCCAAAACTCTTATTCAGTCTCTCATCAGTTCCCGGCATGACTATTGCAACCGACTCCTATCTGGCATTGCTCTTACCCTACAATATACTAACATGCAGAGATTAGACACTATCAGATAAGAATGGAATTATATAAACCTTATATACACATGAACTTACCCAGAAGAAATATATTTCCTTAGTGTAACATGAATGTTCTTCTGTAGGAATAGTCCGAAAACAAATCTTGACATCAGCAGAAAATAGAAACATATAGTATGTATAGTAACTTTATGTAAAGGATGGTATTGAACTTAGTGATCACACTCTACTCTGTTATACAGTACAGATAGATAGATAGATAGATAGATAGATAGATAGATAGATAGATAGATAGATAGATAGATAGATAGATACCGTCTACACTATCAGCCCCACTGTCTCCCTAAATACATAAAAATAGAAAGAAATCATAATTGCGAGAAAACTAGAAATATGATTTTAATACTTATGATTTATGGCTGACTATGTGGCTAGCTAGACAGCTGATCACCATCATCCTATTTTTATGTGGAGGCCTGGAGCTGGAGCTCCATCCGCTCCATTGTTAATTTGGCCCTTCTCGCCCCTATAAAGCCGCAGGCTGTCATTCAGGCTGTGGTTTGGGGAAACTTGCACATGTGCAGTACAAATCCTGAGCAGGCACAGGTCTCTCACAATTGGAATTGTATCCAAACCATTGGGTTTTGTTTACTACCCTGAATCAGGCCCTGAGATCAGGTAGCTCCTTCCTCTTCCGCGTTACTTGTAAATTGTAGCTTTATGTCGTCCATCTGCTTAGTCCAAAGCATTTTGATTTAAAATAATGTCCTTAATCACCTACTAATAATTATAGCTACAAATACCAATTTTTGTAAGAAAGACATCAAATCCATTTCACATTGTTAGTGAATTTGCCATTTCCACGTCACCTGGTACAAAATTCTGCATCCCATCCTCCCCTATAATAAAGAAGCCCACACTGTTCCCATGGTGAAGCAGCCTTCCTTCAATTCACAATAGATGATTCCTTGTTCCATGCATGATCCATAGTTCAAACAGTTTGTTAGTTAAATCCTTGCATTAACCTTGCATATGCATATTAATTACATTACTATATATTAATTAAGCCACCCTGAATGCAACATAGTAATTAAGCCAACCTGAATGCAACAAGACTGACCTAGTTTTTCTAAACTTTACTTTTTTATTATTTAAGCTTTCCATTCCCTTATATAATGAGTTTGCCCCCTCTGAAGCCTTTCTTGCTTCCTATGTCCTTCTTACAGTGAAGTACCTAAAAATATACCTGATATTCAGGATATGGTCTAACTAATGACTTTAGCAATAGTGACATTTTTGCATCTTGTGCACTTATTTCACCTTTTTATATTTCCAGAGATGGTTTTATTTTATTTTTTAGACTGCTGTTTGGCAGTGTCTGCTGCTACTCAGCTTTCTGACAAGTAGTTTTTCTATGGTCTTTCAGTTTGGTTTTCACCAACTCTATTTTATTTGTATAAGTAGGACAATTAGTACCATGGCCTACATTTATCTACAGCTTAAATGTCATCTGGCCAATTTTCCATTTAGAAAATGCTGAGACTAGCACAGATTTGTCAAAAGGAAATATGTCTAGGTTAGCATGAAAATGATGATAAAATAAGGTATAGATTATGATAAAGAATATGAATTGGTTAGAAGTTTGGGGGATGCTAAAGAGTTTTAACACAATGTTTTATAAAAATACTCTTAGTAGGTCCAAGATTGAGGATGGCAATGTTTAGTTAGAGGCAGTATTGGTTGCAGACTTGCATTTTTGGTCCCGACCTGGAAGTGGGGAGAGTATCTGCAAAGCCAGCTCATGACCCACCATACCTACTCTGTATGGTGGGTCATGAGCTAGCATTTGTCCCCAACACCCCACTTCAGCAGAATTGCAGCCCCCTTCTTGAAGGTCTTTTGGGAGCACCTGCAGAGCCGAGCATGGCCCAGACAGGGATACTGCATCAGAGGTATCTTCTAGCCTAGAGGTTCCCAAACTCCACCATTACAGTCTAGGTTTTAAGGATATCAATGCATGAGTCCAGATGGTTAAATCAAATTGACTGAGGTACTTACTAAGCCATGTGCTCAAACATGGATATTCTTAAAATGTGGACTGTAATGCCAGAGTTTGGGAACCTCTGTGCTATGTGCAATGCAAGGATTGAAGGTCTGGAGACCCTGGGAGAAGCCAGAGATAGAGTAATGGGAGACAGGAGAAGATGTCAGGTCATTTGGTCCATGCACAGAGAGCAAGTGAGGAGTGAGATTTTGGTAAGGAAGCACTGCAAGGGAGTATGTATTAGGCCTACCATATGGTTGACTGGAGGGGAAGTCCGGAGCCTGAGAGCCAGGGTCTGGCACAGTTGTCCAGAGACAGTCAAACTGAAACAGAGGCCTTTGTCTTGGTATCAAACAGGACCAGAGTTGGAGGCATGGCTGCAAAACTATACATTGCAAGGAGAATGGGTACAAAGGTGGATTGTTGAGAGACATTGGCTGCTAAGGTTGATTATGGTATGTTAATGTGTTTCCTGAGTTGGTTTCGGTGGTATGAGTCAAAACATGATACAGTGAGTGACTAATGGAATAATGCAATGGGATAGTGCAATTCTTACACGCAACTTTGTAGCAGCCCCTTAGATGTCACAACCTTTACTCCTCTACCACATGTGGTAAGGACTAAGCTCAATGTCTTCCCACTTTTTGCAAGTTTAATATGTAGCAAAGTTCAATTAAGCTTTTTACTCAGCTTGATGCAAATCCTCTCCACTCTGCAACTTTCTTCCTCAACTCCAGTCAGCTGTAATCCTAGCATCAGCACTGAACTGCTTACGGTCTACAAAGAACAAACTTCTGCACTGTGATATGCGCCCTTTAACCCATCTGGATTTCACAGTCACCCACTTCAACTGTGATATCCCTGGGACATCCCCCCCAACATTTACCTTGTTGTGGTCACCACCTGTGACCTGGTTCCAGTCTGTCTACATCGAAAAGGCAATCACCTACCGAACACAGGTACATTGTAATAGCAATGTGGGCAACCCCCATTTATCTATCTGTCTATCTATTGATCTATTTATCTATCTATAATGTATCTATCTATACACATACAGACACACACACACGCAACGTGCCTTCTTCTTTCAAGGCTGTTGTGATCGTGACAGATTTGGTGGAAACATTCACGGACGAAAACACTAAAGAAAAAACTTCATAGTTGAAGAAAAATTGTTAACTGCACAGATACAAATTTATTCATCTGGAAGGAAACGGGTTTATTTAGTTATAATGTTCTCATTGTGATTGTACAGAGACATCTTCC
Organism: Taudactylus pleione; assembly: GCA_031769625.1. Lineage (NCBI taxonomy): Eukaryota > Metazoa > Chordata > Amphibia > Anura > Myobatrachidae > Taudactylus > Taudactylus pleione. Next base: position 5,550,894 of record JAUIMM010000015.1, on the reverse strand, counting down.
AAAAATAGCACAGCAGACGCGTTTCTGCAGCTGTCTAAAGAGCTTAGTGTATGGGGAGGGGGACAGATTTGAACATTAAAATTATTAACTTGGCAATAAGTGAGGTCTTTCCATTTGTTTCTCTATGAAAGGCATTTTATCTCAAGTCATTTGTGAGCATCTTGAAACATGTCTTGCTAAAAGAATGTGATTATATAATTATCATCTACTTGGTAGTTTCTCAGTAGAAATCATGGCCATATTAAATATATACACATTTAAACACGTTTAGAAGCATATTTTAATCTGTCTAATGAACCCACACATTAAATGAATTTTATTTTTGATGTGTTATTATTGCTACTTTTGTGGGACACAATTTATTTCAAATTAAGGGCACGATTCATAGTTGTACAGTATTGACCAGCAGGGCTATAAAGAGCCTACAAAGCTTCAACAAACCAGGTAGAAATGTAAATGATGACTGCCTATTGACAATGTCATACAGCTAACATGATAACCCATTATTACTTTCTACAGTCACTGTGAGGCGCACTGCTAAACTTTTTTAGGTATAATAATGATCCAAATTACAGGAAAATAGTCCCAAACATTCTGGATAACACATCCCTTATTGTTATCTCAATAAGATTAAAATGCACATTGTACCATCATCTAGGGCAGGGGTCTTCAACGGGTGGCCCACAGAGCTGTCGGATGGCCTGCCGACCGGTGGGGGCTGTTCCCTGTGGCCAGACAACAGGCTCCATTTGCCGGGCGCTGGCTTAGATTTTGTTACCAGTGTGCGCCCGGCTCCCTACCTGCATCATACCACCAGCCGGAGGCTGGAGCTCACTCCTGAGCTCCGGCTACCGGCTCCCACAGTGTGTGCAGTGACGTCTCTCCCATAGTTCAGACAGAAGAGCAGCCAGGCGGACCAGAGGCAGCAGACGTGGGAGTGGGGTTTAAGGTAAGTAGTAGTATTTTTTTTGTAAGCGGCTTCACTACTGATGGCACTACTACTAGGGGGCATTACTATTAGGGGCACTACTACTAGGGGACATTTCTATTAGGGGCACTACTACTAGGGGGCATTACTATAAGGGGCACTACTACTAGGGGGCATTTCTATTAGGGGCACTACTACTAGGGGGCATTACTATTAGGGGCACTACTACTAGGGGGCATTACTATTAGGGGCACTACTACTAGGGGGCATTTTTATTAAGTGCACTAGTACTGGGGCAATTACTACTGGGGGCACTAATACTGGGGCACCACTAATGGGGGCACTGCATAAGGGACACCACTTCTGTGGACACTACATAAGGGGCACTACCACTACTGGGGGCACTGCATAAGGGGCATTATCACTGTGGGAGTCTACATAAGGGGCAGCACTACTGGGGGCACTGAATAAGGGGTACTACCACTAATGGTGGTACTACATAAGAGGCATTACCACTGTGGGCACTGCATAATGGGCAGCACTACTGGGGGCACTGAATAAGGGGTACTACCACTACTGGGGGTAATGCATAAGGGGCACCACTACAGTGGGCATTGCATTAGGGGGCACTACTGCTGTGAGCATTATGTGTAAGGGGCACTACTGCTGTGGGCATTGAATAAGGGGCACTACTATGTGGTGTAATGTGAATTGGTTGAATCAAGATTGTGCCACAGTGTTTCGCATAGCTTTAGTAGTCCTCGGGCTTCGTTTAATTAAAATACTGTGTAAAACGTTGAAGACATCTGATCTAGGGCTTTGTAGATGAAAAGCATTATGATTCACAACATGCAAGCTAAAATACCAATGACCAAATGAGTGCTTATAACCAAACAATGAAAATAATAACATTGGGCAGATGGGACTGACCATTACTGTAGTGCCTAGGAGCAACCTGAACTTTAAATTTGCCCCTGCCTCTAATGGCACTGTGCATGTTCTGCAACTCGTATGTGAGTTCAGAAGTTTCTTTTTCTGCTATACATGTCGGGAGATCAGAGAACATTGCAGCATGGTTTTTGATCTAACCACAAACTTGTGAAAGTAAATTGGTCAGACAAAAAGTTGTTGTGCTCTCAAAACATTTATTGAGAAGAAAGGGATAATTCCCTGATTTACAAGGCTTCATAGAGTTTTCGCAATGCAAGCGTGTCATTTCTGTATTTTTAACTGCCACCTCCGAAGGTGATTTTAATAATTTTGATCACATGCTGTTTATTCATTTTAAATGTGTAATATATACCATGTGAGGTTATATACACTGAAACCAATATGTTGTAATGCCTCTGGCGTAGAGCAGTCTGCTTTAGAAATGGAAATAATTTTTGTGGCAGAGCAAAGTGCATAAGCTATTGGTTTGATATGTCAGCTCCAAGACAGATTTTGAGGAAATAGTGCCAAGGGATAGAGAGATGAACATGTGAGGTATCAGAGTTCAAAATAGAGTTGCAGAGAGAAGTTAAGGGTAGTGATGGAGTGGGTGCTGACTACAAGTTAGGGACATCTAAGAGTGCAGCGGGACAATCCAAGTGAGAATCAGATGCTGTTTAACATAGTTGAACGTCAGGAGAAATTCATGTGAGATGTAGAGACTGTGAATACTTATGTATTTGCAGATGAACTTGATTTAGAATTTAGGCCAATATTGAGAAGATGGATTAACTCTGAAAGTGTAAACCCAGGTACAATTACCCATATAGATTATCCATTCCAGCTAAGAGAGGCATCAATCAGAGACACCCATCAGTGCTGTTAGAGGAGGAAAAAAATCTGGTGCCTAAATGCAGCAGAGCAGGAGGAGATTAATAAGTAGAGAATACACATTAAACAAGTGTCAGCTCTTGTGAAAGTCAGCATAATATAAAGGTAAGAAAATAAAGCAAGATTGCACTGAACGTGAATGTACATATCTACCATGTAAAATCAGATTTGGGAGTCTACCATGTAGAGATGGTGCTGGTGCACAGTTAAATGTACTTTGAGAAGCGTGTCTTGCATGAATTAGCACTGCGCATGCTCCCAAAATGGGAACACACCATTATGGGTGATACAGAGTTATATGCCAGTAGCATATCTTTAATGGATGCAGTGTGTGCAGTGTACACACGCCCATGAGCCAAGACATGCTCGCCTTGGATCCAAACCATGCTCTTCCAGGATACCGAGCTGCCGGCAACGCCAACTTTACTCCGATGTCTTTAGAAAGATGGTGCCAGCACAGAAGATAGCACTGTGTCAGAGCCAGAGGAATTCAAATGTATTTACAAGAAAACATCACTGAAAAAATAAGCCCTCAGCAGCCAGGTAACCTGTGGGGGGAGGCAGACAGGCACATTCAAGCAGTCACAAGGGAGAGCAAGCAAAAAAAAACAAATACAAGGCCCCCTTATTTGTTAAAACACCCTTCTCATACACATTTTGATCGCATCTACACTTACGACTGAGATGTAATGGGGCACTAAGTAGGCAAAGTTCAGTGGGAACATGTCTATGTAACTATGGGCTATGCAAGGTTGAGCATAAAAAATCAACCTGTTTGGAGGTGTATCTATTGCACTTAATATATTGTAGGAGCAAGTGCACACTGATGATGATGGCTAGTACAAATGCTCACATGTAGAGGCACAAGTGTACAACATATGGCCTAATATACACATGCACATTTCTTTGGAGCAACATATGCCCAAATTTTTGCCAAATCTGTATCAGGGCCACAGTATTCATTTAGACACATTGTGAAAGGATTTTTTAAATAGAAACATACTGTATTTTATTCATCTGGCCTTACCCATATTTATAACAAATGCAGGGTGTGCAATGAACACGGGCCCTTGGGTCCAGCGGGGACCCACTCCACTCACCCAGCACCCAGAGCATACCTGCCTAGTTTAGGCATGCAAGTCCACACTCCTTTGTGGCGCCATCTTCTCAATTACATCTTTAAAAAAGAAGGTGCAGTGCAGTGAAAACAAAGATTCTGGCGCTGTGCCACAGCCCTTGCTATCTTTTGTGCATGCCCCATTTATCCAAATATCACTGGGAAGATGGCACTGCATAGGAGGGGAGATCCGTGTGTCAGAGAGGTAAGATGTGGAGGGGCGTAGAGGCCTGCTGCTCTGAGGAAGGGTGCCTGCTGCACCCGGGCCCCCTCAGGTGTTAATATGCCCCTGGACCTGGCAGTCATTATTTTCATCAGTTGTGTCTGTGGACCATCTTACCTGCTTCACCTGTAGTTACATCTTTGTCATGCCTGCGTGTGGAGGGACTCATGTTTGACCAAATTGAATGCACTAGGAGAGAGTGAATTTACAGCTGAGTGTTTGAAACAAATCATTAGGATGGTGTCGTGGAAGACACATTGCTGTATCACATCCATGCAATCAGAGCATGCTTACCTTTTCTCCTGAACTTTCCAGGAGACTCCTCATTTTGGGGGAGATCTCCTAGATCCAAGGAGAGGAGTAAAGTCTCCCACATCCCATCCACTAATGTCATCAGGTGATTGGAGAATTGTTGTGATAATTTGATTCACTGTCAATAATGGCCCGTCCTTGTGAAATAATGCAGCAAAATGTGACATTATATCACAAAGGGGTGATGCTACCTAAACCCCCCCCGGTCCTCCCTCTCCATGATTCCTGGGAGTAGGTATGAGCAAGTATGAAACGGGTTGCATGTAATTTATACCAATTAGGGCCTGATTCTGAGGTGGGAGTAAAGCAAAAAAGAGCAAGTAACTGTGCACCTTGGCAAAACCATGTTGCTCTGCAGTTGGGGCAGCTTTAAAATATGCAGAGAGATTTAGATTTGAGAAGAAAGCGTTCAAACTCAAATCTAAATTGCAATGTAAAAATAAAGCTGTCCGGCATTTGTGGGCTATGGGCCTGATTCAGACTTACAGGGGTATTCAATATGGGTGCAATAACATCGTTTTTGCGTTAATATCGCACTTTTTAACATTTTTGCGTTAATATCACTTGTTTTACTTTTACACCCTATTCAATTTCAAAGACTTATCGCAGTTTTGACAAGTCTTTGATAAAAAACGGTGATAACTTTTCACCATTGAATAGGTGTCGAAAAAAAAGTGCAGAATTGGGGTTTAGGGGTGCAGGCTTAAAAAAAATAGCCTGCACCCCTGAGATTGACATTTAAAAAAGAACTGTGTCAAAAAAAGTAAAAAAAAAAAAATAGGGACACCCCAAAAAATTTATTTAAAAATTGGGGTGCAAAAAAAAAAGGGGGAAATAATTGTTTAACAATAGGCAAATAGGTTCAGGGCTATTCTGCAAGTATGCGGCAGGTGTTTTCTAGAATAGAATTATAGCGGCAGGTGCACAAATGCAGAATTTTTAAAAACTTACTTTAGGGACGTCAAAATATGCTAGTACCCATTTTCATGTACCCCAAATTTGATGGGACCACTTAAAAAAATGAAAAAAATAACCTAAGTGCTCTTCTGCATCGCTTCTTCAATGTCGGGAAAAAAACACCTGCTGCGGCTATTTAAAGCCCCGACTTTCAATTAAAGGCTAAAACGGGGGTACCCATAGTGTTCCCCCATGTTTTTACAACTTTAGTGGGGTCTTACAATTATTTTAAGGAAAAATTCGTAACTTTACGCAAATCCAACTTCGGAGTTTCCCGTTTTCGTTAATTTGATATTGAATACGGGGATAAGCGGGAGCGCGCACCATACCTTAATGCAGAAAAAAACTCAGAGATGAAACGTTAACTTCGCCAGGGAAGTTAATCTTTCATATTGAATACCCCTCTTAATCTCTCTCTCAACTGATCATCTTGGTGAAACCATGCTGCACTGCAGGTGGGGCAGATTTAAAATGTGCAGAGATTTAGATTTGGGAGGAGTGTTTCCAAACTAACATCTAAATTGTAGAGTAATAATAAAGCTGTGCAGTATTTGTGGGCTACATGCAAAAGCAGCCAGTATTGACCCCACATGTAAAAAAATGTATGTATTTACACCCCTTGCATTGCAATATGGTTTGTTCAGGTTCGAGAGAGATATCTCACTCTATTCCCAACTGTGAATCAGGCCCTATATGCAAAAGCAGCCGGTAATTATCCTGCATGCAAAAGAATGTATGTATTTACACCCATTGAATTGCTACATGGTTTGCACAGGTGCAAAGTTCATACTTGCCGACTTCCTGGGGGAAGGGAGGCGTGTCATGGGAGAGTGGGAGTAATTATGTGATCATGTCATTGTGGCACTGCCCCTGCTACACAATGCCAAGATTACAGGCATTGTATAGTGAGGGTGGGGCCACGATGACTAAATTCAGTGAGATTTGCATCATCGGCCATCCAGACTGACACTTGCTCAGTAATTTGGTGTCTGTGTGGGGGTTGCGTCTGGCTCTAGGAGACTTGCGCCACTGAAGCCTCCCATCCTTCCCAGGAGACTTGGCAAGTATGGCACACTTATCTGCTCTTTTTTGCTTTACTCTCACCTCTGAACCAGGCCCTTAAGTAGCATGTGGGCTGCTGATCTCTGATTAGGTAGATCTAAACCAACAGCAAGTAATAACCTGACATTCCCATGCTTACCCCTAATAAAATAAATTACACAGAACTTGATTGGTGGTTAAAGATTTATTAAATGACAATTAAATAATGAAGAGTGTCAGAGAAAGCATTGCTGACTATCAGCATGGCAGAAAATTTAGATGTATTAGAGTGTCATACCTTTGCCCATTCATATAAGTTGGACTGTAAGAAGACCCACCTCCCCTTAATAGGCAGAATGAACGTTCAACATGGACGCTGCCAGGTCCCCTCACAAGAGCTGGGCCTTTGCCTTACTTCAAAGGACAAGTGCTTCACAGATCTATAATCATCATACTGCCAGTGATAATTATAGAAACACTAGTAATCCAATAGGAAACAAATAAACCAAACACACACAAACACCAAGTATTTGGGAAAAGCAGGGCAAGAAACTCCTGTAGAAAGATCCCTCCCCTTTTCTGACTATAATAACCCCACAAACCCATTCCCAAACTATCCTGATAAACAACATTCTGTAGGCCTTACAGCTACGGCCCCATTCCCCGCTCTGCAAACGCCAATCCAAATCGATCAAGAATGCAGATCGGCGGACATCATGGATTCAGAGAAATCCAACATGTTAAAAGTCTCAGACTCGCCAATCCTGACCATTTTCTGGGTCGGAATCGGGGAATCCAGATTGTCCAACATGTTGGATTTCACCGATTCCCTTGACCCCGGTGTCGGCATAACGGGGAATTGCCCCAATACAGCCTAGATGAATGGGCCCCATTACTCATTTTGACATGTCAATCAAAAAATGTCATAAAATGTAACCCCTAGTGGAAGCTGTATCAGACCATAGCAACCAATTAGCTACTAACTGTCCTATGCTATATAAATGATAGCTAGAAGATGATTGGCTGCTAGGGCCAACTTCTCCACTTTTTCTCTTTAGAATGTTTGATACATCTCCCCCTTAGTAACCAAGCTATCCATTCTCCCAAACCCATATGCTTCTGCGCCCTCGTTTATTGCCAACGCACTCATGGGGCTCATTTATCAACCAGTTTTATCATATGCAATGAGTTTTAAAACTTGTTGCAAATGATAATGGTGCTCCTGCCAATCAGCTCCTAACTGCAATCTGTTTGATAAATGACAGTTGGGAGCTGATTGGCTGGAGCACCAATTATCATACGCAACAAGTTTTCAAACCCATTCCGTATAATAAAACACGTTAATAAATTAGCCCCTCAGACACTTAAATCCGGAAACATGTCACTTGAATTAAAGAGAATGTCCACTTTTTTTTTTACTGAGGTGCTTTTTCTTATTTTACCTTAATGAGGTTTCAGCTCCACATTGGTGGAAATCGGCAAAAGTTCAAATGAATTAAGGGAAAGTCCAGATGTCCTAGTAAACAGTTATGGCATGATGTTTTTATAGGTTTTCTGTCCTTATAATACTGTACTGATTTTGTAGACTTGGGTAGTGTGAAAAATGTACTTACTATTGAGGCCCAACTACTGTCAAATTTGCTAATTCATGTGTGATTGCATTAAAATTAAGCCATGGATTTTTTTTCTTATTGTTGTTGCTTCAAAAATGACCCCCATTGTCCTTTCTCTTTGTCCACCTATTTATCTGTGGCTGCAGTGCTGTTTTTCTATAACCAAGTTAAGCTGCAGCTACTAAAGCCGCTGGCCTCTGAAACAGATCAACCATCTTATTCTAATCAGGTTATTGCAGATGCTGTATTTAAAGAAATGGGTAGAGTTATTAAAGAGCTATTTTTACATGCACACACTAAGTTTAATTACTTTAATCTCCACATCCAGGAAGTGATGTCAGCTAGTCCATTAGATAGATAGATAGATAGATAGATAGATAGATAGATAGATAGATAGATAGATAGATAGATAGATAGATAGATAGATAGAAAGATATCATTATAATGGTTGTATATTTATGTTGTCATTTTATTATAAAGCAACATTTTTTATATAAAGCTACATAAGCTACAGTATACTATTACACAAATCAGAGCATTACAGTCTACTCAATAAGATCCTGTTCCTTGACTAATAATAAGAAAAAATATATATATTTTATGTCTTATAAGTGGGATTTAACATCTGTTTTAACCCTTCTGTTGCTAAACATCGCCACTCAGAACTAAGTTTAGATTTTCTAAATTTTTAAAGATATAAAAGACACAAATACACATACATACAGATGTGTCCTGCTACATCTTTGCTGCGTACGCATGGTGCGATTGCAGTGCGCGCCATAGCGTACCGTAGCATATGCTGCTGTGGGTAATTGCATGGCGCGATGTGTGCGCACGTTTGTGGCATGATCGGCAAAGATGTAGCAGGACACATCTGTACATTAAATGGAGGTAATTTATAAAGATCAAAAATTTTAGGGGCTGATGCAAAGTTTGAATGCAATTGTTCCCCAAGGCATAAAACGAAATCATTAAAAAGCTAAAATTTGCAAGTCTATGCAAAGTTACAATTAGCACAAAATGTGTGCAGGTCTGCATCAGTACTATAAGTGTCGGGTTTACTTGAAGCATGTGTCACCAGGGGCGTATCTATAATGGGTACAGGGTGTGCGGGGAACATGGGCCCCTGGGTCCAGGGGGGGCCCCGCACCGCACACCCTACACCCATAATATTACTTACCTCTCTGGAGTCCCACGTCAGCGGCGTCCGGCGCTGTAAAACAACTGGAAAATGGCCGTGGTGGCCATTTTCCCGTCGTTTGCACATGCGCAATACAAGGAAAATGGCCACCGCGGCCATTTTCCCGGTTACCTGTGCATACACTATAGACTCTATGCACACTCTAGTGCCCAGAGTCTATAACTCCGGCGCTGGCCGCGCACAGCTCAGTGCGCTGCTGGCCGCCGGGCGGAGAGGAGGGGGCCCGTATCGGAGACTGCACATGGGCACCCTCCTCTCTAGAAATGCCCCTGTATGTCACATACTGTTACTTTCATGTTTTTAACCATTTGTTTTGCTTGCAAAAGTAGTATTCACTTTTAGGCTGTAATAAAGCTTAAAAAATCAAACAAAGCAGTTACCGCTAAGCACATATGAATGTGCAGCACCTGCAATAGTCTGATCAGGTTTCAGTTTAAAGGTGCATACACACGTAACGATTTTGTAACCAACTATTATCTGTCAGATTATCTGTCAGAGTTTCCCTTGAAAAAGTGAACGATTTTTTGAAGTGTACTGAACGATTTTTACAATGATGAACGAAAAATGTTTCTTCCCTTAATGAAAATCGTTAAGTTGGACAGTCTGAAATGGACAATGAACGATAACTACAAACTACAAACGGGAGCGCGCTTGAATGATTATCGTTCATCGTTATAACTCAGAAACTGAACGATTTTTTGAACGATAACAACAAATCGATCAAAAAATCGTTACGTGTATGCAACTTAAAGCTGCGTACACACGTAAAGATTTTCTGTCCAACCATCCAACTAGTTGATTGGTTGGAATGAAAATCTGGTAACGTATGGGAGTAACTGATGATCAGCAATTTGCTCCTAAATGCCAGAAAACAGATGAAAATGGTCGTTCAGACAAGTTTGTTAAATGTTTGATATAAACAATTTATTCAAACAACAGTTTTTGTCCATTATCCGGTGTTAGGGAGCAAATTGCTGATTGCCATTTGCTTTCATACCTTACCAGATTTTCATTCCAACCAATCAACTAGTTGAATTGTTGGACAGAAAATCTTTACATGTGTACCCAGCTTAAGGTGCCAAGATTGGGATGGCGGGTGCTACTGTAGTGGGTTAGATGGTGTTAAGATCTGTCTTGCCTTGAGCTGCTGTATGGAAAGTTCCAGAGCACCATGTACAGTATGTTGCAATACATTTGTGGTTTTAGGGCCTGATTCAGAGCCGCTCGTTAGCGGCAGTACGCTCGTTCCGAGCGATGTTCGCACTTCTGCGCATGCGTACGGTTTATAATACGCATGCGCGAACCAGTCAGTGCGGCCGAAAATCGTTTATTCGCTATATAGCGAATGCCTGCTACTTTGAGTGACAGAATGAGGCGTATGTGGGTGGTAACAGGGGAAGGTACTTGAAAACAAGGGATTGGAGATCCGAACGCAGGCGTGCTTAAAGGTCAAAATGGGCGTTTTAAGGGTGTGCATAATTAAAACAGCAGCGTCATTGACCACGTCACTGGGTTATTTTATAGCCAGAACTGCTCGCAAGATTGTGGTAGCAAAAACCAACCACAAGAATTGCGAGCAGTTCATACGCTGGTCGATGTACTCGATTAATCTAATAAATAGAGGACATGACGTAGTATGCGAGTGGCCAGGGGGCGTATTTTTCCAAAAAACGACCGCAAGTTTTGTTCGCTCGTTCAGACCTAGAGGCGTGAACAGACCGCAAAGAGCGAATGGTTCATTTGAATAGCCACCCCTATTTTCTGGACGAGCGAGCGCTAATTGCGTCCGGCTCTGAATCAGGCCCTTAGTTTGCAAATGCACATGAGTATCATGGTGATGGTGCACCTGAGAGGAGATAATATGCAGAAGAGGGATATCCATTCCTTAAAGTGTTCCTTAATTGTAACAGCGCCAGATACAAATCTGAACCATCCCGGGACATTTCTATTGCACAGGTTTAGCAGAGCAAACTTCACTTTCAGCAAACCAGTGTGACTGTGAGTGTTGATGGCTACTTGTCTTGTGTGTAATCAGACCCTCCAACATAACCCATTCCATTTAGGGGTGCGCACCGGCCACTTTTCGTGTTTTGGTTTTGGATCTGGATCTTTATTTGTGTTTTGGATCTGGATTGGTTTTGTCAAAACCACCCTTCCGTGTTTTGGGTTCTGGGTTTTGTGTTTTGGATCTGTATTTTTTTGAAAAAAAAAAGCATAAAAACAGCTAAAATCACAGAATTTGTAGGTTTTTCTGCTCCTATGCTATTATTAACCTCAATAACCTTAATTTCCACTCATTTCCAGTCTATTCTGAACACCTCACACCTCACAATAGTGTTTTTATGTCCAAAAGGTTGCACCGAGGTAGCTGGATGACTATGCTAAGCGACACGAGTGGGCGGCACAAACACATAGTCCATCTAGGAGTGACACTGCAGTGGCAGACAGGATGGCAGTTTGAAAAACTAGGCCCCAAACAGTGCATGCTTGTCGCTGCTGCTTTGAGGATGCAGGTGTGGCTACAGCCCACACAATTCACAAAGACAGAAAAAAAATATATATATATTTTTTGTGGAGCGCACTTTGGGGGTTACACCACCCTTTAACAGACAGCCGCACACTTGTCGCTGCTACTTTGAGGATGCAGGTGCGGCTACTGCGCATACATTTCACACACAAACACAGAAAAAAAGAAGATTATTTTATTTTGGTTGGAGCGCACATTGGGGGTTACACCACCCTTTAACAGACAGGCGCACGCTTGTCGCTGCTACTTTGAGGATGCAGGTGCGGCTACTGCGCATACATTTCACACACAAACACAGAAAAAAAGATTATTTTATTTTGGTTGGAGCGCACTTTGGGGGTAACACCACCCTTTAACAGACAGAAGCACCCTTTAACGGTCAAGCCAGCCGGCCCTTTACTTATGACACAGGCGCACGCTTGGCGCTACTTTGTTGATGCACATGCGGTTACTGCGCACACAGGGCCTGATTCAGAGCTGAACGCTCTGACCAGAGCGCTCGCTCTGAATCAGGGCCCTCCTCCCTGAAAATAGAGCGTCCTCTTGGACGCTCGCATAGCTGTGGGTGACCACCCACAGCATCTGCGAGCGTCCATGATGATGGTCGCGATGGTCTTGACCATCGCAACCACCGGGCTTGCGACGGAGACCCTGCGGTAGGGTCTTGCTGCTGCAAGCCCAGGAGTGATTTTGGCTCTATCAGAGCCAAAATCACTCCCACTGACATCACTAGTGATGTCAGTGGGGCCGGCTCCAGACGGTAGGCGTTCCCATGGGAACGCCTCCGTCTGGCAGGCACGCCCCCGGCACGCTAACCAAAGGGGGCGTGCTGTCAATCAACATCGACAGCACGCCCCCTTTGGTGCGAGACCCGGAGCGACAATTCACAAACACAAAAATATTTTTTTTTTTTTTTTTTTGGAGTGCACTTTGGGGGTTACAGCACCCTTTAATGGACAAGCCAGCCAGACACTACAGCACCCCTTTAGGACTGGGACACTGCACAGGACTTTGGAGTGGACACAGCCCCTATGGAGAACTGACTGCACAACACAGTCCAGCCAGCCCCTATGGACTTTGGTGGAGTGGACACAGCGCCCTATGGACAATAGCAGCACAGCACAACACAGCCAGCCCCTATGGACTTTGGAGGAGTGGACACAGCCCCTATGGACAACAGCAGCACAGCGCAGCACAGCAAAGCACAACACTACACTGCACTACACTACACTACACAGCCCAGCCAGCCCTAACTCCCACCCTCCCTCTTCACTGTTCACAGACGAGTGAGAAAATGGCGCCGACGCGGGTACCTTATATAGAATCCAAAACCCGCGAGACAGGGAAGGCGGGATGATGACGTTTTGCCTTGATTTCAGATCCGAGTCAGGCGGGAATAGTCGAGGCAAAACGTCATCATCCCGACTTCCGAGTCTCGCGGGCTTTGGATCCTATATATGGTACCCGCGTCTGCGCCATTTTCTCACTCGGCTGTGGACAGTGAAGAGGGAGGGTGGGAGTTAGGGCTGGCTGGGCTGTGTAGTGTAGTGTAGTGTAGTGCAGAGTAGTGTTGTGCTGTGCTGCGCTGTGCTGCGCTGTGCTGCTGTTGTCCACTACTTCAAAGTCCATAGGGGATGGCTGTGTTGTGCTGTGCTGTTGTTGTTAATAGGGGCTGTGTCCACTACTTTAAAGTCCATAGGGGCTGGCTGGACTGTGTTGTGCAGTCAGTTGTCCATAGGGGCTGTGTCCACTCCAAAGTCCTGTGCAGTGTCCCAGTCCTAAAGGGGTGCTGTAGTGTTGTCCAGGGGGTGCTCTGTCCATCAGGGGTGCTCCCCCCAAGTGCTAAAAAAATAATATATTTTCTGTGTTTGTGAATTGTGTGCGCAGGCGCCGCACGTGCATCAACAAAGTAGTGCCAAGCGTGCGCCTGTGTCATAAGTAAAGGGCCGGCTGGCTTGACCGTTAAAGGGTGCTGTAACCCCCAAAGTACACTCCAAACCAAAAAAAAAAATATTTTCTGTGTTTGTGAATTGTGTGCGCAGTATCCGCACGTGCATCAACAAAGTAGTGCCAAGCGTGCGCCTGTGTCATAAGTAAAGGGCCGGCTGGCTTGACCGTTAAAGGGTGCTGTAACCCCCAAAGTACACTCCAGTCCAAACAAAAAAAAAAATTATTTTCTGTGTTTGTGAATTGTGTGCGCAGTAGCCGCACGTGCATCAACAAAGTAGTGGCAAGCGAGTGCCTGTGTCATAAGTAAAGGGCCGGCTGGCTTGACCGTTAAAGGGTGCTGTAACCCCCAAAGTACACTCCAGTCCAAACCAAATAAAAAAATACTTTCTGTGTTTGTGAATTGTGTGCGCAGTAGCCGCACGTGCATCAACAAAGTAGTGCCAAGCGTGCACCTGTGTCATAAGTAAAGGGCCGGCTGGCTTGACCGTTAAAGGGTGCTGTAACCCCCAAAGTACACTCCAGTCCAAATCAAAAAAAAAATATTTTCTGTGTTTGTGAATTGTGTGCGCAGTAGCCGCACGTGCATCAACAAAGTAGTGTCAAGCGTGCGCCTGTGTCATAAGTAAAGGGCCGGCTGACTTGACCGCTAAAGGGTGCTGTAACCCCCAAAGTACACTCCAGTCCAAACCAAATAAAAAATTATTTTCTGTGTTTGTGAAATGTGTGCGCAGTAGCCGCACGTGCATCAACAAAGTAGTGCCAAGCGTGCGCCTGTGTCATAAGTAAAGGGCCGGCTGGCTTGACCGTTAAAGGGTGCCGTAACCCCCAAAGTACACTCCAGTCCAAACCAAATAAAAAAATATTGTCTATGTTTGTGAATTGTGTGCGCAGTAGCCGCACGTGCATCAACAAAGTAGTGCCAAGCGTGCGCCTGTGTCATAAGTAAAGGGCCGGCTGGCTTGACCGTTAAAGGGTGCTGTAACCCCCAAAGTACACTCCAGTCCAAACCAAATAAAAAATATTTTCTGTGTTTGTGAATTGTGTGCGCAGTAACCACACGTGCATCAACAAAGTAATGCCAAGCGTGCGCCTGTGTCATAAGTAAAGGGCCGGCTGGCTTGATAGTTAAAGGGTGCTGTAACCCCCAATGTACACTACAGTCCAAACCAAATAAAAAAATATTTTCTGTGTTTGTGAATTGTGTGCGCAGTAGCCGCACGTGCATCAACAAAGTAGTGCCAAGCGTGCGCCTGTGTCATAAGTAAAGGGCCGGCTGGCTTGACCGTTAAAGGGTGCTGTAACCCCCAAAGTACACTCCAGTCCAAACCAAATAAAAAAATATTTTCTGTGTTTGTGAATTGTGTGCGCAGTAGCCGCACGTGCATCAACAAAGTAGTGCCAAGCGTGCGCCTGTGTCATAAGTATAGGGCCGGCTGGCTTGACCGTTAAAGGGTGCTGTAACCCCCAAAGTACACTCCAGTCCAAACCAAATAAAAAAATATTTTCTGTGTTTGTAAATTGTGTGCGCAGTAGCCGCATGTGCATCAACAAAGTAGTGCCAAGCGTGCGCCTGTGTCATAAGTAAAGGGCCGGGTGGCTTGACCGTTAAAGGGTGCTGTAACCCCCAAAGTACACTCCAGTCCAAACCAAATAAAAAATTATTTTCTGTGTTTGTGAATTGTGTGCGCAGTAGCCGCACGTGCATCAACAAAGTAGTGCCAAGCGTGCGCCTGTGTCATAAGTAAAGGGCCGGCTGGCTTGACCGTTAAAGGGTGCTGTAACCCCCAAAGTACACTCCAAACCAAATAACAAAATATTTTCTGTGTTTGTGAATTGTGTGCGCAGTAGCCGCACGTGCATCAACAAAGTAGTGCCAAGCGTGCGCCTGTGTCATAAGTAAAGGGCCGGCTGACTTGACCGCTAAAGGGTGCTGTAACCCCCAAAGAACACTCCAGTCCAAACCAAATAAAAAATTATTTTCTGTGTTTGTGAATTGTGTGCGCAGTAGCCGCACGTGCATCAACAAAGTAGTGCCAAGCGTGCGCCTGTGTCATAAGTAAAGGGCCGGCTGGCTTGACCGTTAAAGGGTGCCGTAACCCCCAAAGTACACTCCAGTCCAAACCAAATAAAAAAATATTTTCTATGTTTGTGAATTGTGTGCGCAGTAGCCGCACGTGCATCAACAAAGTAGTGCCAAGCGTGCGCCTGTGTCATAAGTAAAGGGCCGGCTGGCTTGACCATTAAAGGGTGCTGTAACCCCCAAAGTACACTCCAGTCCAAACCAAATAAAAAATATTTTCTGTGTTTGTGAATTGTGTGCGCAGTAACCACACGTGCATCAACAAAGTAATGCCAAGCGTGCGCCTGTGTCATAAGTAAAGGGCCGGCTGGCTTGACAGTTAAAGGGTGCTGTAACCCCCAATGTACACTACAGTCCAAACCAAATAAAAAAATATTTTCTGTGTTTGTGAATTGTGTGCGCAGTAGCCGCACGTGCATCAACAAGTAGTGCCAAGCGTGCGCCTGTGTCATAAGTAAAGGGCCGGCTGGCTTGACCGTTAAAGGGTGCTGTAACCCCCAAAGTACACTCCAGTCCAAACCAAATAAAAAATTATTTTCTGTGTTTGTGAATTGTGTGCGCAGTAGCCGCACGTGCATCAACAAAGTAGTGCCAAGCGTGCGCCTGTGTCATAAGTAAAGGGCCGGCTGGCTTGACCGTTAAAGGGTGCTGTAACCCCCAAAGTACACTCCAAACCAAATAACAAAATATTTTCTGTGTTTGTGAATTGTGAGCGCAGTAGCCGCTCGTGCATCAACAAAGTAGTGCCAAGCGTGCGCCTGTGTCATAAGTAAAGGGCCGGCTGGCTTGACCGTTAAAGGGTGCTGTAACCCCCAAAGTACACTCCAAACCAAATAAAAAAATATTTTCTGTGTTTGTGAATTGTGTGCACTGTGGCTGCACGTGCATCAACAAAGGAGCAGCGCCAAGCGTGCGCCTGTATCCCATAAGTAAAGAGCCGGCTGGCTCATTTCTTAAAGGGTGGTGTAACCTACAAAGTGCACTACTCTCCAGCAAAAATAAAAAAAATATTTTCTGTGTTTGTGTGCGCCTTAGCCGCACGTATATATCAATATAACATAAATGGAGGACCAAACTTTCTCCGATAAAAATAAAATAGGGAAAGAACCTCTTCCTCCTAGTGCTGCCGCTGCTGCTGGGAGTTGTTCATCATCCCAGAGAGGAAGTAGGAACACCACTAATTTTACTAAACAATTGACCCTCCAACAGTCCCTAGCGATGAGGATGAAGTACGACAGCAGTCATCCTGAAGCAAAACGTATAACTGAGGCCTTGACTGCTATGTTGGTGTTAGACGTGCGTCCGGTATCCGCCATTAGTGCAGTGGGATTTAGACAATTGATGGAGGTAGTGTGTCCCCGGTTCCAAATCCCATCTAGATTCCACCTGCATCCTCAAAGCAGCAGCGACAAGCGTGCGTCTGTCTGTTAAAGGGTGGTGTAACCCTCAAAGTGCGCTCCACAAACAATAAAAATATTCTTCTTTTTTTTCTGTCTTTGTGAAATGTGTGGGCTGTAGCCGCACCTGCATCCTTAAAGCAGCAGCGACAAGCGTGCGTCTGTCTGTTAAAGGGTGGTGTAACCCTCAAAGTGCGCTCCACAAACAATAAAAATATTCTTCTTTTTTTTCTTTCTTTCTGAAATGTGTGGGCTGTAGCCGCACCTGCATCCTTAAAGCAGCAGCGACAAGCGTGCGTCTGTCTGTTAAAGGGTGGTGTAACCCTCAAAGTGCGCTCCACAAACAATAAAAATATTCTTCTTTTTTTTCTGTCTTTGTGAAATGTGTGGGCTGTAGCCGCACCTGCATCCTTAAAGCAGCAACGACAAGCGTGCATCTGTCTGTTAAAGGGTGGTGTAACCCTCAAAGTGCTCCAAAAAATATAAAACTATTTTTTTATGTGTTTGTGACTTGTGTGCGATGTAGCCGCACGTACATCAACACAGTAGCAGCGCCTATGTGTCATAAGTCAAGGGCCGGTTTGGACATATGGTCCGGACTGAAGGACGTGCCAACAATTTCTGACAAGTCTACAGTCACTGCATATGATGCTGTCCTCAATGCAGCAGCGACAAGCGTGCGTCTGTCTGTTAAAGGGTGGTGTAACCCTCAAAGTGTGCTCCACAAACAATAAAAATATTCTTCTTTTTTTTTCTGTCTTTGTGAAATGTATGGGCTGTAGCCACACCTGCATCCTTAATGCAGCAGCGACAAGCGTGCGTCTGTCTGTTAAAGGGTGGTGTAACCCTCAAATAGCGCTCCACAAACAATAAAAATATTCT
Organism: Taudactylus pleione; assembly: GCA_031769625.1. Classification (NCBI taxonomy): domain Eukaryota; kingdom Metazoa; phylum Chordata; class Amphibia; order Anura; family Myobatrachidae; genus Taudactylus; species Taudactylus pleione. The sequence goes on along the minus strand of JAUIMM010000015.1, from coordinate 5,532,845 downwards.
TTTTTTTCTTTCTTTCTGAAATGTGTGGGCTGTAGCCGCACCTGCATCCTTAAAGCAGCAGCGACAAGCGTGCATCTGTCTGTTAAAGGGTGGTGTAACCCTCAAAGTGCGCTCCACAAACAATAAAAATATTCTTCTTTTTTTTCTGTCTTTGTGAAATGTGTGGGCTGTAGCCGCACCTGCATCCTTAAAGCAGCAACAACAAGCGTGCGTCTGTCTGTTAAAGGGTGGTGTAACCCTCAAAGTGCTCCAAAAAATAAAAAACTATTTTTTTATGTGTTTGTGACTTGTGTGCGATGTAGCCGCACGTACATCAACACAGTAGCAGCGCCTATGTGTCATAAGTCAAGGGCCGGTTTGGACATATGGTCCGGACTGAAGGACGTGCCAACAATTTCTGACAAGTCTACAGTCACTGCATATGATGCTGTCCTCAAAGCAGCAGCGACAAGCGTGCGTCTGTCTGTTAAAGGGTGGTGTAACCCTCAAAGTGCGCTCCACAAACAATAAAAATATTCTTCTTTTTTTTCTGTCTTTGTGAAATGTGTGGGCTGTAGCCGCACCTGCATCCTTAAAGCAGCAGCGACAAGCATGCGTCTGTCTGTTAAAGGGTGGTGTAACCCTCAAAGTGTGCTCCACAAACAATAAAAATATTCTTCTTTTTTTTCTGTCTTTGTGAAATGTGTGGGCTGTAGCCGCACCTGCATCCTTAAAGCAGCAGCGACAAGCGTGCGTCTGTCTGTTAAAGGGTGGTTACACCCTCAAAGTGTGCTCCACAAACAATAAAAATATTCTTCTTTTTTTTCTGTCTTTGTGAAATGTGTGGGCTGTAGCCGCATCTGCATCCTTAAAGCAGCAGCAACAAGCGTGCGTCTGTCTGTTAAAGGGTGGTGTAACCCTCAAAGTGCGCTCCACAAACAATAAAAATATTCTTCTTTTTTTTCTGTCTTTGTGAAATGTGTGGGCTGTAGCCGCACCTGCATCCTTAATGCAGCAGCGACAAGCGTGCGTCTGTCTGTTAAAGGGTGGTGTAACCCTCAAAGTGCGCTCCACAAACAATAAAAAAATTCTTTTTTTTTCTGTCTTTGTGAATTGTGTGGGCTGTAGCCGCACTTGCATCCTCAAAGCAGCAGCGACAAGCGTGCATCTGTCTGTTAAAGGGTGGTGTAACCCTCAAAGTGCGCTCCACAAACAATAAAAAAATTCTTCTTTTTTTTCTGTCTTTGTGAAATGTGTGGGCTGTAGCCGCACCTGCATCCTTAAAGCAGCAGCAACAAGCGTGTGTCTATCTGTTAAAGGATTACATCGGTGACAGCATCCAAGTAGGCATGTCAGACAGTCCGTACATGTACTGGCAGGAAAAAGAAGCAATTTGGAGGTCCCTGTACAAACTGGCTCTATTTTACCTGAGTTGCCCCCCCTCCAGTGTGTACTCCAAAAGAGTGTTTAGTGCAGCCGGGAACCTTGTCAGCGAAAGGCGTAGGAGGTTGCTTCCACAAAATGTGGAGAAGATGATGTTCATAAAATGAATTATCAACTCTTCCAGGGAGACCAGCCTCCAGAACGTACAGAGGGACCTGTGGTTGTGGATTCCAGCGGGGACGAATTAATACTCTGTGAGGATGAGGATGTACACAACACTGAAGAGGGAGAGGAATCGGTGGATGAGGAGGATGAGGACGACATCTTGCCTCCGTAGAGCCAGTTTGTGCAGGGACAGATTAATTGCCAGCTTGTTTTGTGGGGGCCCAAATGAACCAATCATTTCAGCCACAGTCGTGTGGCAGACCCTGGCGCTGAAATGTTTGGTTTGTTAAAGTGTGCATGTCCTGTTTATACAACATAAGGGTGGGTGGGAGGGCCCAAGGACAATTCCATCTTGCACCTCTTTTTTTTCTTTGAATTATGTACTGTTCGGGGCCTAGTTTTTCAAACTGCCATCCTGTCTGCCACTGCAGTGTCACTCCTAGATGGACCACGTGTATGTGCCGTCCACTCGTATCTCTTAGCATAGTCATCCAGCTACCTTGGTGCAACCTTTTGGATATAAAAACACTATTGTGAGGTGTGAGGTGTTCAGAATAGACTGGAAATGAGTGGAAATTAAGGTTATTGAGGTTAATAATAGCATAGGAGCAGAAAAACCCACAAATTCTGTGATTTTAGCTGTTTTTATGCTTTTTAAAAAAAAAATACAGATCCAAAACACAAAACCCAGAACCCAAAACACGGAAGGGTGGCTTTGGCAAAACCAATCCAGATCTAAAACACGAAGAAAGATCCAGATCCAAAACCAAAACACAAAACACGAAAAGTGGTCGGTGCACACCCCTAATTTTAATAAAGACATCATCTTGCCAGAAGTGTAGCAGTTCGTGTGCAGCAGCAATAAATGTGTATTATCGTGTTACCATATAATAACCTTCTTAAATTCAATGAAACTTAACTTTTATAATAAAGACACAGAGAACAGTGTCAGTGGTGGCGTTTAAAAATTTTTGTCAATTTATTTTTGGCAAGTCATTAAATTTTAGATTAAAAGTTAATAATAAAAATAAAGGTGATGGCACAAAAAGAATGCACAGGATAATAACAACCAAACAAACACACACACAAGCCAAGCATTGGTGATAAACTCTCCTTTACCTTCAACCACCTGTCCAGGTGGTATACCATTTCCCGTCCAGGACAATTGACTGTCGTCTTACTCTACTTCAAGGAGAGTGCACCCACTAAACCTAACTATTAACATAAACTAACTCAAAGTGCAGTTCTTTTCTGCCAAGAGAGGCCTAAACCGATGAGCCGCCACCATAACTCAACCCTGTAAATAGAAACACCTCAACCAGCAGAAAAAATGCCTTCCAGAAAAATAGCCAAATCCGCAGGACTAGGATGCATGCCATCTCCACGATACAAATGTGCATCCCAGAACAGGATCAACACATGTTCCACTACACCACCACCATTCTCCAACATGTACTTCACCACTGCAGTATTGACCTTTCACCTATCCACCTCCAACCGCGCACCAGAACCAGCATTCCTTCAAACACTCCTACGGACAATGAAGGACCACACCAACTTGCAGGAAGGCAGGGCTTTTGCTATCAAATGTAAGTCACTAATGACTACAGAGCCCAAATCCAGGTCAGTGCGCTGACCTACATCATTCCCACCCAGATACAGTACTTTAAAACACGTAAAGAAAAAGCAAAAACACAAACAAAGCAGCTAACCCCCAGACACATCATACTGACAAGACATGGAAACGTAACAAAGAGGGGGTAAGGGTGAAGGGAACAACGTAGCCAACCAAACTTGATGCAAAAAATATTAAAAAAAACTCTGGAGTAAACTAACAATCACGCCATACAGTATCATATATTTCAGAAGTCAATTGGGCCCCCGGGGAAAAAATAAAAATTCCTCATAGACTCCCACAGTAGGTCGGCGAGTGGTTAGGCCTCCAGTGAGCTACATTGGAACAAAACACATATATCCAGACGAATATAGCGTTGGAATGCAAAAGAACGCCACCAAACAAGGGATTGGATATCCCCGACGGATAAGCCAGCAGAAGCCACAGATGTAGCAGCTCCTATTCTAAATGAGTGAGTACCGAACTCACCCAGTTCGAACCCTAAAAAATGCCAAACCACACTCCAAAACATGACAAAAACTGATATTTCGTAACCGGGGATCCATCCTCGTGCATCAACCATGCCCCATCCTGTTCGACACATTTGTTCAAAGGCATGTGCCAGTGCCACCAGACAGACTGCAGGAATGGGATATGGTTGAAGTGAAAGCCAGCACCCTCTACCAGCCTAGTCCATCCTGGAGCTGTATGATGCAAAGCATCGCTTCTGGGGGCGTACAAATTATATCCACAATAATGAATGGTGGGTCAGCCCTCTTAAAGGGGACAACTAATTTGCAGACCCAAAATGCTACATGAAGCGTCATGGCAAAAACCTAATTGAAACAGCAAGCATTCAAAAGCTGAAAATAAAAACAAACTGAAGGGACCACAGCCACCAAATAAAGCACCATAGAAATATCATTGGGACGCCAGCAGTCAATCGCTGTAGGGGTCGACCTAGACCAACCCCTTCAGGCCCCTGAAATTATGAAGGACCTTTCATATATATGCAGAGAAAAATGACACGCCTGCTAAAATATGCTGCAGCACATCGAGCGAGCACCCTTACGTATACAGATCCCAAATAACAGTCAGCATGACTCTGCATGCTCTTACGTGCCTGAGCCACCAAAACCCAGAAAACACTCTCAGTCCAGACAACCTACCTGATAACAGCACAAATTCCGGGAGCAACGGCCCTCAAAGCTATTTCCTACATGCCGGCCTGATGATCTGCCAAACATAAGGAGGGCATCGATCGGCAACAGTGCATCCGCAATCCCAATGTTTATACCAGGCACATGCCTGGCAAAACAAAATGGACATTAAGCAGCAGGCAACACCGAACAAGTCACGCTAGCAAACAAACAACCAGAAGAGAGGATGAACTCTTGCGGTCAATCGCATTCACCATGCCCAGGTTGTCGAACCAAAAATTATACTTGCATTACCCAAGCAGTCCCCCTAGAGTTCTAAAGCAACCACAATGGGGAACAGGTTAAGCAACAGCATGTTCTTACTGAACCCCTACACAACCAAAGTCAATGGCCAAGGTGAAATGCTTCACAAACCGATGAGGTAAGCTCAAAAAGCCAGTTGCTCCAGCAGCATCAGTAAAAATTGCAGCTGAGTGTTACTGCAGGATGGAGCAGGACAAATACTCACTTTGTTGAACTGGGAAATTAACAAAATTGCAAGCCGCACTTGATTTCGGCCGATAAACTTACAAAATAATAGGGGCGGAGGACGCCTGCAATAGATCCTTTCAATCTCTGGCAGTGGATCCTCCCAATGGGAATGACCCTGCAGGCAAAGTGGAAAAAACCACAGCATGGACTGCACCTGATGCAGGGTGAGTTTATTACCCAGGCCTAACGCAACCATAATAGACCCACGCAACTTGTGTAATTGCCCCAGGGGAGACGGCAGCAACCCGTCAAGGTATCGATCTCGATACCAAGGAAGGAGAGCTGCCTCACAGCCCTTCCGTTTTTCTCGCTCGCAATGGGGACCTCGAAAAAGGCAAACAATGACTGCATTGAGAGTAAGAAGTCACGGCAGTGAGGGGAATCAGCTGAACCAATGCACAGGAAAAACATTGAGGTAGTGAGCAACCCCTGCCTCCCCTGCATCGTAAACAAACACCAATGTAGGTATGTGCTGAAACATTCAAAAAGGCACGCAATTTCTTACAGCCCATAGGCAAGTATTTGTCCATGTAGAAACCATCCTGAAAAATAAAAACCCATGAATCTAAAAAGATCCGGGAGTAGGGGCAAAGGGCGGAAAGCTGATTCCACAACAAGCCAACAAGGATCCTCGGCCAAATGCCTGAACTGGATACAAAACCTTGTCGAAGGACTGATACTGCACACAACACAATGCATGACCCATGCAGGTAAGACAGGTGCTGAATGAGCCTAAATTTACTTGGTTCTCTCTTGGGGCGACTCCCACAGGAGAGAGAACCAGGAGGAGGGTCAGGAAAGGACCTGCCAACTTTTCAGCTCCATCTCTTTCATGACTTTCGTAAGCACTATGAGCGGCAGCTCCGACACAGACTCCACATTTTTTGGGGAACCGTTAGAAACAGGGCTAGAAATCAGCAAATGAAACCCATCGTGACAACCCCAAAATAAAAATTCAGCCACTTCCCTATGGGGATATAGCCATAGCCACTGCCACATATGACCGAGGCGTATAGGGGATGCCGCCTTACGGAGATCCGCCACCGACAGCTGGATGCCTGGGGGCGGTACCAGATTTGGCACGGAAGCAAGCCTTTGCAGGGTGAGGCCCATTTTATTTATTTCTTTATTTTTTAATGAAGATATTCAATGACATTCAAATGTTCCTGAGGGCGGGTTTCAAGGAAGCACACCGCAAATATAAAATAACCCGCCTGCCAATTATGTTAGGAGCAATAGGCCTCCTCCCCCATGCCCCCCGTCACTTAGCCATCCTAGCTTTCGAGTTGAGGGTGAAAATATCAACAAACTTCCCCTTGTTAATCCTGACACGAAAACCTCTGACAAGGCCCCTGAAGAACGGCCATGTTATCGCAGTGCACTATCCCAACTTTAGATGCCGCAGGGGAAACTGAACTAAGGCCCTGATTCAGAGCTGGTCGCTCTGACAGAGCGCTCGCTCTGAATCAGGGACTGTCTTTTTTTTTTTTAGAATGGCCTCCTGGCCGCTCGCATAGCTGTGGGTGACCACAGCTGGGGCTGTACACCTGTCAAACCGTAACGCAGGTGTCCTAAGGCGAGCTCAGGGAGGACAGAAACCTCCCGTGGAGCAGAAGGGCGAGCGGCCAGGAAGATGGTCGCGATGGTGAAGACCATCGTGACCATCGGGCTTGCGACGAGACCCTTGTGGTAGGGTCTCGTTTCCGCAAGCCCCAGAGAGATTTCGGCTCTAACAGAGCTGAAATCTCTCCCACTGACATCACTCGTGATGTCAGTGGGGCCGCCCCCAAACGGAGGCGTTCACATGGGAACGCCTCCGTTTGGGCAGCCACTCCCCTGGCCCGCCCACCAAAGGGGGCGAGCTGTCACTCAACATCGACAGCTCGCCCCCTTTGTTGCGAGACCCGGAGCGACAGAGTGCCCATCACTATCCGGGTCTCGCGCATGCGCACGACGGAGCCGGCTCCGTCGTGCGCATGCGCACTGGCCCACCATTGACTCAGTTGTGAGCACACAGCGCTTTTGACCGGGTGAGAATCAGGCCCTAAATTCACTAAAGGAACTGGACCTACTAGACCTGCGCCAAGAACGGCGCCGGCTATGATGTGACCATTTTTTGCCCCTATCCACAGAATCTGAGCTGGAGGAAGAGGAGGAGCAACAAACGCACCTGCTATGCTTTCATTCAGGTGCAGTGGACTCAACAAGAGGACCGGATCATGCACCACCAGCCACCCAATGACCGGCCAGAGCAGTCTCATACACCACAACTGTCAAAAGTGTACCTGAGGGAACATCATCAACGGCAGAAGACGTGGTAGCTGCAAAAGACACCACAGGAGTAGGAGTAGCAATAACAGGGTTGGGGGAAGAACAGGGTTTTGAACACCCAGTGCTGCAAGAAGCTGGCCAGCCAATGGGCCCAGCTGTGTCTGAACATGAGAAGGCAATGAGGAAGCAGCAACTGCTGATGACTGATCAATTGATGACCCAGGCATGGAAGATTGGGAAGCTAACAAAGGTGTCAAAAACACTGGCCAGAGATGACAGCATATGGAGGGCTGCAATAGCAGCAGCTAGGTCAGAGGGGGATAGCCACATCCACGGGAGACAATGCACCCGGTGTGGGTGTAACAACCGTCGCAGTCATGAACAGCTGACCAGGCAGCACCCTGGATCGGCGGAGCCAGGACAGCCTAGCTCTATGCATGGGAGAAACAACTGCTGGCGTAACAGCATGGGAATTGACACCCCAGACCCGTGCACCCACATCAGCTGGTGCACTTGTTGCCACTGCTGAGGTAGTGGAGAGCCTACTGGACCCATACATGACCTCTTCATTATAAAGGAGGGGCCTGCCTGCACCTCCCGCTTGGGCAATCCTAACTGCTCTTGTATGTAAAGGGACATGGCTGGCCACTGCAGCCACAGAGATAACATTGACATGGGGCACTAAGGACTGAGGGGGAGTGCCCACCCCCCGCAATGCTGCAGCAGCAGCCCGAGGGGGGGTAGAACTATCATTAGGGGAAGCACTCCTGCAGCCCCTTATAACATGGGGGCACTGTGGAGTCAGAGACCAGGGTCTGGGCAGGCTGAACACCAGGCAGGGCAAGCATTAGCAACCCACCCAGACACAAAATGGCAGCCGCGACTAGCGGCATAGCCATGCCCTCCCGCAGGCCTGAAGTCTGGGTACGCGCCTGCATGCAGCTATATAACTTGATCAGCAGCAGAAGCCACTGATGTCCACCGCTGACATACGCCAGAGCTGCAGCCCTGCCCACAGGAGGAAGAGCGGCGGCCGCCTCAGCCTGAGTAAGTGCTGATGCACGGTGGCCGCGGATGGTGATATCCGGAGAGACTGCAGCTGCAGAGCTCTCCGTTGGGAGGTAGGCAGACAGCCGGGTAGGGGGACCGAAGGAGCGGTGTGGGCGGGACATGATACAAGCTATGGAGAACAGTCCGCAGCAGCACAAGAAACCAGTGATAGGACAATGATTGAAGACAGAAAGGAAAGGTAAAAGCAATGACAGGACGTAAGTAAATTAAAAGAATTACTAAAACAATAAAGAAGAGGAGGAGAGAAAGAGAAGAAGAAGTAAAGCACTAAGGGCTCTATTTACTACAATCCGCATTTTGAATGCAAATTGTAGTGTGATATTACTGACTGAATTCGCATTGCGAATTCAGGCAATATCAGAGGGATTTACTAAAAATCCCTTGCAGGGACAGAGTTTGCGATAAAGCTCTGTCCCTGCGAATCCCCTCCGCAGCCTTATCACAGTATTTTTGCAAAAAATACAGTGACAAGTGCCTGAGCATGTGCCGACCGGCCGCTGCTAAGCCCCGCATCCCCCGATCGCGACCCCTTCCCCGTGACCCCCCTTCCCTGAATTACACTTACCTCCGATGATCGGTGCTCCAGTGATGTCCTCCGTGACTCCGGTCAGCTGACATCCCATCCTGCACTGGGAACCAGTCAGGTGACAACTGAGCCCCAGTGCAGGATGGGAGATCAGCTGACTGAAGGCAGGACATCACCGGAGCACCGATCACTGGCCCTGGACCCTGGTAAGTGTTTTTTTTACTAATTTGTTTAGTAAAAAATACAGACAAGTGCCCGAGCATGTGCCAACCGGCCGCTGCTAAGCCCTGCACCCTGCGATCACGACCCCCTCCCCATGACCCCCCCTCCCTTAATTACACTTACCTCCGGTGATCGGTGCTCCGGTGATGTCCTCCGTGACTCCGGTCAGCTGACATCCCATCCTGCACTGGGACCCGGTCAGGTGACGACCGGGCCCCAATGCAGGATGGGAGACCAGCTGACCGGAGGGAGGACATCACCGGAGCACCGATCACTGGCCCTGGACTCTGGTAAGTTTTTATTTTTATTTTTTAACAGTGTATCAGTGTGTGGTCTGTTTAGACCACACAGCTGATCACTGGGGCCAGCTCTGGGCTCTGCTATGCCTTTTAGAGCAGAGCAAGAGTCTGGTAACCAGGGTAGACCCTGGATAACGCCACCTCCAGGTGGCGCTATTAACACAGGGCTTTCCCCGGTATTTTTTCACAGTTTATTTTTAGTAACTTTGGCCAGATCACATTTCCCATTACAATCATAGAAAATGCGAACTGCTTACTAAAAATAAGTGATAATTAGGGCTTGGAGTAGAATTTCACGAATTCTACTCCAATTGTCCTTTAGTAAGTTTAGGTGATACTAAAAAAATGTGATATGGGTTTTTTCACCCTTTTTCACTTTATTTTAGTACAAATAATATTAATAAATAGAGCCCTAAGAGAGTTTTATTAAGGAAAATGATAACTGACAAAATGCACTTCTCTGCCTGAAAAACACTGGAACAAAGAGGCAGATCACACTACTTCTTCCCATTAAATGCACCTTAACCACTCCCCCCAAAACCAGTCATTGGCTGCCTATGAAAAACCTAACTTAAAGGGGCAATAACCAACACCTTATTAAAATGGCAACACTCCAAACATCCGTGGTTTAATATTCCTCATGCTTAAATGTCAGCCTTTGGGCTACCAAAACTACTGTGCAAAATCAATAACATGACATGGGAGAAATGCAGTTCTAACTGCCCTTCTATTTTTTACACAAAATACATAAACCAGGAAGGAGTGCTCTAGAGGAAAAAATATCATAAACTATTTCTTGCATTGTACTGATGAGAAATAAGCCATATTGGAGTAAAATTAATTTACTATGTTAGAGGACATAAGACATGACGTATTTTTGTATTTATGGTATCATCCTTTTAAAAAGCATTAAAAATTTATGTGACAGTAAAAATAAGGAATGAGAATTCCCTGCAGCTGAGGTTTGTAGATCCTCTCCTGTGTCTATTTGTCTTGAATAACAGCCTCCTGTGTTTACTGAAAACCTCTGAGTCTTTGTGTAGAAGATAAAATCAATGATTGTTTAATTGCATGTAAAGGAAAGAGTGGTTTTGCTATGTAATGTGACTCAGCATGGAAAACTGTGAGACCTGGGCATTTCCATAAACAGCCAATTGTAGAAGGCTCATGGGCAAGTACTAAGAATGTAGATTTCCTAGAAATCATACTAAACATTTGTTTTTGTATATTATCTTATAAGAATAAAATAATACAACTTCCAAATACAATAAGGACATGAAGAACAGGAATGCAAATATAATGTTCAGAGGAAGGCTTGCACATGTGTGTCGGAACGTGGGGGGGGGAATGGGGACAGGGGGACCGCTCTGCTCCCCCAAACATTTGAAAGGAGCGGTGGTCGTGGACGGATAGGGGTTGTGTTTTATACCAATAGGCTACACTGCGAAGGAGTTAAAAGACCGCACATTACACCTCCTCCATTCTTCGCAGGGGCTGTGCAGCCTATTGCTATAAAGCACAGACCCAGACCGTCCGCGGCCACTGTTCCAGTCCCTGTGTGCCCTGCCCCAGCAACAGGAAAGAGAGAGGAAGGAGGGACACAGGGGTGTCGGAACGATTTTATGTTGCCCTATCCAACATAAAATCATTCCGATGCCCCTGGGCTTACAGACCAAAGTTGGGAGCGGAATAATGCATCACTGGGCTCCTGTCATGGTCTGCCGTGTGCAGCACCTCAACCTTTATTTGTCGGGTCTGATGGCAACTGCCACCCTACTTCCTAATCAATAAATCTGATGCCAGTACTGTCCCCACTGCCTATGGAGATGGGCGTGCATCTCTCTCTTGAACATGTACTTGCAGTCACGTGACCACTGGCTTCAAGGAGCTGGCACTTTTGAAATGGAATTCCTATTTGAGTCTCACTCTGGCTCTGTACGCTGGCTGCCATAGTGTTAGGTACACAACCTTGCTTCAGCTCAGTAGCGTCACTAGGGGGTGTGGGCTGCAAAGAGGGACACCATCCGAGGGGGTGATACCAAAATAGCATATTTTGGTGTCACCCCCTACGGATGGTGTAACAGAGCACCATGTGCACATCCACAACCCCATGTCTGGAGAGGCTGGTGGCTTCCCAGCAGCGCCGGAGTGCTGGACAAGCCCCCAGCATGATGACAATGGGACATTAAATACAATCATACCTCTGAAAGGTGACACACCAGGGGCCATGGCCTAGCGGGCACAAAGCCACACTCCCTTGTGCGGGTTTGGAAGTTCCACACTGGGTGCCACCACATTCGGTGACTCCTCTGCATCAGCTTACTACTGTTCTGATATTGTATTATACTCCTGTGTGTGACCCTTGGCTACATTTTTACTCCTTTCCTGCATAATTGCCGTATCTAATCTGAGATTTCTCCACTGTATGATCCTTGCCTTTTTCCTGACACCTCTTTGTGTTATTCTTTCGTGGCAAATACATGACCCATTTCCCATCCTTGTGGTATATATATGAAAAATTCAGACAATTATTAACTATGAGAGCTGCATTTATATCGGCAATCATAGGGTCATTGTGAATTTTTTAACCTAACCTGTTCACACCAGGTATATTGTTGGGCTGGTGCTACAAATCGCTGCACAAATGCGGTCCGCGAGCTGATACGCACACTGCGTATGCGCCTCCATAGGAATGCATGGTGCGATCACAGTGTGCGCCATAGCGTAGCCTATGCAGGCGCGGGGAATTGTGTGCGCACATTTGTGGCATTATCAGCCACAATATAGTTGGGCGCATCTGTATGTTTATTCACAATTCTTTGCAGAAATGTAACCATTTTTTGTAGTTATCTTAATTTTTTCTTTGGTTATTAATTGAGATATATATATATATTAGGGGTGAGCGGGTTCGGGTTTCTGAAATCCGAACCCCCCCGAGCCCCCCCGATCCGAGTCCGATCCGAGTCAGGCTCGACTTTTCCAGCCTGACTCGGATCTGAAATCGAGGCAAAACGTCATCATTCCGCCTTCCGAGTCTCGCGGGTTTTGGATCCTATATAAGGTACCCGCGTCGGCGCCATTTTCTCACTCGGCTGTGGACAGTGAAGAGGGAGGGTGGGAGTTAGGGCTGTGTAGTGTAGTGCTGCTGTTGTCCACTACTTCAAAGTCCATAGGGGCTGGCTGTGTTGTGCTGTGCTGCTGTTGTTAATAGGGGCTGTGTCCACTACTTCAAAGTCCATAGGGGCTGGCTGGACTGTGTTGTGCAGTCAGTTCTCCATAGGGGCTGTGTCCACTCCAAAGTCCTGTGCAGTGTCCCAGTCCTAAAGGGGTGCTGTAGTGTTGTCCAGGGGGTGCTCTGTCCATCAGGGGTGCTGCCCCCAAGTGCTAAAAAAATAATATATTTTCTGTGTTTGTGAATTGTGTGCACAGTAGCCGCACGTGCATCAACATAGTAGTGCCAAGCGTGCGCCTGTGTCATAAGTAAAGGGCCGGCTGGCTTGACCGTTAAGGGTGCTGTAACCCCCGAAAGTACACTCCAGTCCAAACCAAAAAAAAAATTATTTTCTGTGTTTGTGAATTGTGTGCGCAGTAGCCGCACGTGCATCAACAAAGTAGTGCCAAGCGTGCGCCTGTGTCATAAGTAAAGGGCCGGCTGGCTTGACCGTTAAGGGTGCTGTAACCCCCGAAAGTACACTCCAGTCCAAACCAAAAAAAAAATTATTTTCTGTGTTTGTGAATTGTGTGCGCAGTAGCCGCACGTGCATCAACAAAGTAGTGCCAAGCGTGCGCCTGTGTCATAAGTAAAGGGCCAGCTGGCTTGACCGTTAAAGGGTGCTGTAACCCCCGAAAGTACACTCCAGTCCAAACCCAAAAAAAATTATTTTCAGTGTTTGTGAATTGTGTGCGCAGTAGCCGCACGTGCATCAACAAAGTAGTGCCAAGCGTGCGCCTGTGTCATAAGTAAAGGGCCGGCTGGCTTGACCGTTAAAGGGTGCTGTAACCCCCGAAAGTACACTCCAGTCCAAACCAAAAAAATATATATTTTCTGTGTTTGTGAATTGTGTGCGCAGTAGCCGCACGTGCATCAACAAAGTAGTGCCAAGCGTGCGCCTGTGTCATAAGTAAAGGGCCGGCTGGCTTGACCGTTAAGGGTGCTGTAACCCCCGAAAGTACACTCCAGTCCAAACCAAAAAAAAAATTATTTTCTGTGTTTGTGAATTGTGTGCGCAGTAGCCGCTCGTGCATCAACAAAGTAGTGCCAAGCATGCGCCTGTGTCATAAGTAAAGGGCCGGCTGGCTTGACCGTTAAGGGTTCTGTAACCCCCAAAGTACACTCCAAAACAAAAAAATATATATTTTCTGTGTTTGTGACTTGTGTGCACTGTGGCTGCACGTGCATCAACAAAGGAGCAGCGCCAAGCGTGCGCCTGTGTCCCATAAGTAAAGAGCCGGCTGGCTCATTTCTTAAAGGGTGGTGTAACCCACAAAGTACACTACTCTCCAGCAAAAATAAAAAAATATTTTCTGTGTTTGTGTGCGCTTTAGCCGCACGTATATATCAATATAACATAAATGGAGGACCAAACTTTCTCCGATAAAAATAAAATAGGGAAAGATCAAGAACCACTTCCTCCTAGTGCTGTTGCTGCTGCTGGGAGTTGTTCATCATCCCAGAGAGGAAGTAGGAACATCACTACTTTTACTAAACAATTGACCCTCCAACAGTCCCTAGCGATGAGGATGAAGTACGACAGCAGTCATCCTGAAGCAAAACGTATAACTGAGGCCTTGACTGCTATGTTGGTGTTAGACGTGCGTCCGGTATCCGCCATTAGTGCAGTGGGATTTAGACAATTGATGGAGGTAGTGTGTCCTCGGTTCCAAATCCCGTCTAGATTCCACCAGCATCCTCAAAGCAGCAGCGACAAGCGTGCGTCTGTCTGTTAAAGGGTGGTGACACCCTCAAAGTGTGCTACACAAACAATTAAAATATTGTTCTTTTTTTTTCTGTCTTTGTGAAATGTGTGGGCTGTAGCCGCACCTGCATCCTTAAAGCAGCAGCGACAAGCGTGCGTCTGTCTGTTAAAGGGTGGTGACACCCTCAAAGTGTGCTACACAAACAATTAAAATATTGTTCATTTTTTTTCTGTCTTTGTGAATTGTGTGGGCTGTAGCCGCACTTGCATCCTCAAAGCAGCAGCGACAAGCGTGCGTCTGTCTGTTAAAGGGTGTTGTAACTCTCAAAGTGCTCCAAAAAATGAAAAACATTTTTTAATGTTTGTGACTTGTGTGCGATGTAGCCGCACTTGCATCCTCAAAGCAGCAGCGACAAGCGTGCGTCTGTCTGTTAAAGGGTGTTGTAACTCTCAAAGTGCTCCAAAAAATAATAATTTTTTTTTAATGTGTTTGTGACTTGTGTGCGATGTAGCCGCACTTGCATCCTCAAAGCAGCATCGACAAGCGTGCGTCTGTCTGTTAAAGGGTGGTGACACCCTCAAAGTGTGCTACACAAACAATAATAATATTGTTCTTTTTTTTTCGGTCTTTGTGAAATGTGTGGGCTGTAGCCGCACTTGCATCCTCAAAGCAGCAGCGACAAGCGTGCGTCTGTCTGTTAAAGGGTGGTGTAACTCTCAAAGTGCTCCAAAAAATAAAACATTTTTTTTAATGTGTTTGTGACTTGTGTGCGATGTAGCCGCACTTGCATCCTCAAAGCAGCAGCGACAAGCGTGCATCTGTCTGTTAAAGGGTGGTGACACCCTCAAAGTGTGCTACACAAACAATAAAAATATTCTTCTTTTTTCTGTCTTTGTGAATTGTGTGGGCTGTAGCTGCACCTGCATCCTTAAAGCAGCAGCGACAAGCGTGCGTCTGTCTGTTAAAGGGTGGTGACACCCTCAAAGTGTGCTACACAAACAATTAAAATATTGTTCTTTTTTTTTCGGTCATTGTGAAATGTGTGGGCTGTAGCCGCACCTGCATCCTTAAAGCAGCAGCGACAAGCGTGCGTCTGTCTGTTAAAGGGTGGTGTAACTCTCAATGTGCTCCAAAAAATAAAAAACTATTTTTTTAATGTGTTTGTGACTTGTGTGCGATGTAGCCGCACTTGCATCTTCAAAGCAGCAGCGACAAGCGTGCGTCTGTCTGTAAAAGGGTGGTGACACCCTCAAAGTGTGCTACACAAACAATAAAAATATTCTTCTTTTTTCTGTCTTTGTGAATTGTGTGGGCTGTAGCCGCACCTGCATCCATAAAGCAGCAGCGACAAGCGAGCGTCTGTCTGTTAAAGGGTGGTGACACCCTCAAAGTGTGCTACACAAACAATATATATTCTTCTTTTTTCTGTCTCTGTGAATTGTGTGGGCTGTAGCCGCACCTGCATCCTTAAAGCAGCAGCGACAAGCATGCATATGTCTGTTAAAGGATTACATCGGTGACAGCATCCAAGTAGGCATGTCAGACAGTCCGTACATGTACTGGCAGGAAAAAGAAGCAATTTGGAGGTCCCTGTACAAACTGGCTCTATTTTACCTGAGTTGCCCCCCTCCAGTGTGTACTCCGAAAGAGTGTTTAGTGCAGCCGGGAACCTTGTCAGCGAAAGGCGTAGGAGGTTGCTTCCACAAAATGTGGAGAAGATGATGTTCATAAAATGAATTATCAACTCTTCCAGGGAGACCAGCCTCCAGACCGTACAGAGGGACCTGTGGTTCCAGCAGGGACGAATTAATACAAAACCAAAACACAAAACATGAAAAGTGGCCGGTGCACACCCCTAATATATATATATATATATATATATATATATATATATTAGGGGTGTGCACCGGCCACTTTTCGTGTTTTGGTTTTGGATCTGGATCTTTCTTCGTGTTTTAGATCTGGATTGGTTTTGCCAAAACCACCCTTCCGTGTTTTGGGTTCTGGGTTTGTGTTTTGGATCTGTATTTTTTGGAAAAAAAGCATAAAAACAGCTAAAATCACAGAATTTGTAGGTTTTTCTGCTCCTATGCTATTATTAACCTCAATAACCTTAATTTCCACTCATTTCCAGTCTATTCTGAACACCTCACACCTCACAATAGTGTTTTTATGTCCAAAAGGTTGCACCGAGGTAGCTGGATGACTATGCTAAGCGACACGAGTGGGCGGCACAAACACGTGACCCATCTAGGAGTGACACTGCAGTGGCAGACAGGATGGCAGTTAGAAAAACTAGGCCCCAAACTGTACATAATGCAAAGAAAAAAAAGAGGTGCAAGATGGAATTGTCCTTGGGCCCTCCCACCCACCCTTATGTTGTATAAACAGGACATGCACACTTTAACAAATCAATCATTTCAGCGCCAGGGTCTGCCACACAACTGTGGCTGAAATGATTGGTTCGTTTGGGCCCCCACAAAACAAGCTGGCAATTAATGTGTCCCTGCACAAACTGGCTCTACGGAGGCAAGATGTCATCCTCACCCTCCTCATCCACCGATTCCTCACCCTCTTCAGTGTGTACATCCTCATCCTCACAAAGTATTAACTCGTCCCCACTTGAATCCACCACCACAGGTCCCTCTGTACCTTCTGGAGGCTGGTCTCCCTGGAAGAGCTGATAATTCATTTTGATGAACATCATCTTCTCCACATTCTGTGGAAGCAACCTCCTACGCCTTTCGCTGACAAGGTTCCCGGCTGCACTAAACACTCTTTCGGAGTACACACTGGAGGGGGGGCAACTCAGGTAAAATAGAGCCAGTTTGTACAGGAGCCTCCAAATTGCCTCTTTTTCCTGCCAGTACAGGTATGGACTGTCTGACATGCCTACTTGGATGCTGTCACCGATGTAATCCTCCACCATTCTGTCAATGGTGACAGTATCATATGCAGTGACAGTAGACATGTCAGAAATTGTTGCCAGGTCCTTCAGTCTGGACCAGATGTCCAAACTTGGTCCTGCCTGCCCTGCATCACCGCCAGCGGGTTGCTTAGGATACCTAAGTTTTTTCCTGGCAGCCCCAGTTGCGGGAGAAAATGAAGAAGGAGCCGTTGAGGTGTCACGTTCCGCTTCAGCTGACAGTGTGTTCACCAGCAGGTCTCTGCACCTCTGCAGGCTTGTGTCGGCCAGAAAGAGAGACACCACATAGGCTTTAAACCTAGGATCGAGCACGGTGGCCAAAATGTAGTGGTCTGATTTCAACAGATTGACCACCCTGGAATCCTGGCAAAGCGAATGAAGGGCTTCATCCACAAGTCCCACATGCCGAGCAGAATCGCTCCGTCTTAGCTCCTCCTTCACTTTTTCCAGCTGCTTCTGCAAAAGCCTGATGAGGGGAATGACCTGACTCAAGCTGGCAGTGTCTGAACTGACTTCACGTGTGGCAAGTTCGAAGGGCTGGAGAACCTTGCACAACACGGAAATCATTCTCCACTGCGCTTGAGTCAGGTGCATACCCCCTCCTTTGCCTATGTCATAGGTGGATGTATAGGCTTGTATGGCCTTTTGCTGCTCCTCCATCCTCTGAAGCATATAGAGGGTTGAGTTCCACCGCGTCACAACCTCTTGCTTCAGGTGATGGCGGGACAGGTTCAAGAGTGTTTGCTGGCGCTCCAGTCTTCGGCACGCAGTCGCTGAATGGCGAAAGTGGCCAGAAATTTTTCGGGCCACCCAAAGCGTCTCCTGCACGCTCCTGTCGCTTTTCAGAAAATTCTGCACCACCAAGTTTATTGTGTGAGCAAAACATGGGACGTGCTGGAATTTGCCCAGATGTAATGCCCGCACAATATTGGTGGCATTGTCAGATATCACAAATCCCCAGGAGAGTCTAAGTGGGGTAAGCCACTGGGCGATGATTTCCCTCAGTTTCTCTAAGAGGTTGTCGGCGGTGTGCCTCTTACTGAAACCGGTGATACACAGCGTAGCCTGCCTTGTAACGAGCTGGCGTTTCTGAGACGCTGCTACTGGTGACGCTGCTGCTGTTGCTGCGTAAGGTGATACATCTACCCAGTGGGCTGTCACAGTCATATAGTCCTTAGTCTGCCCTGTTCCACTTGTCCACATGTCCGTGGTTAAGTGGACATTGTGTACAACGGCATTTTTCAGGACACTGAGGACACTTTTTCTGACGTTTCTGTACAGTCTCGGTATCGCCTGCCTAGTGAAGTGGAATCTAGATGGGATTTGGAACCGGGGACACACTACCTCCATCAATTGTCTAAATCCCACTGCACTAATGGCGTATACCGGACGCACGTCTAACACCAACATAGCAGTCAAGGCCTCAGTTATACGTTTTGCTTCAGGATGACTGCTGTCGTACTTCATCCTCCTCGCTAAGGACTGTTGGAGGGTCAATTGTTTAGTAAAAGTAGTGGTGTTCCTACTTCCTCTCTGGGATGATGAACGACTCCCAGCAGCAGCAACAGCAGCAGCGGCAGCAGTAGGCGTAGCAATGCAGGATCCTCCGGAGGAATCCCGGATAGGAGAGTCAGTCATGCCAGTGACATGGCCTGCAGGACTACTTCCGATCCTGACTAAGGAGGAAATTGACGAGGAGGGAGTTGACGGTGTGGTTTGCAGGCGCTTGGATACAACAGGACAACGGGATTTAGGTGTCCCTGGACTGCTTACGGTCTTAGCCAAAGTTTCTGAACTTGACAGTAACTTTTTATGAACGCGCTGCAGGTGCCGTATAAGGGAGGATGTTCCTAGGTGGTTGACGTCCCTACCCCTACTTATTTCACCTTTACATATGGTACATATGGCAAGACAGTTGTTGTCCGGATTTGGATAGAAATATTGCCAGACCAAAGAGGTGGAATGTTTGGTCTTCTGCCCAGGCATGACCGTGATGGGCTTTTTCATCCCACAGACAACAACTGTCTCCCCCGGAGCCTGATTTAAACAAACCACATCACCATCAGAATCCTCCTCGCCAACTTCCTCCTCAGCGCCAGCTACACCAGTATCCTCATCCTGTTGTACTTCAACAGTGACATCTTCAATTTGCATATCAGCAAGTGGACTGTGGGTGCTCCTTTCAGCACTTGCAGGGGGCGTGCAAATGGTGGAAAGAGCCACCTCTTCCCGTCCAGTGCTGGGAAGGTCAGGCATCGCAACCACCACCACACTTGGACTCTCCTTGGGGATTTGTGATATCTTCTTAGAAAGCACAGTTCTTCGCTGTGCTTTTGCCAGCTTAACTCTTTTGATTTTTTTAGTGGGAGGAGGGCTTCCATCGTCATGTGAAGCTGAACCACTAGTCATGAACATACTAGGGATCGACCTTAGCTGTTCCTTGCCACTCCGTGTCGTAAATGGCATATTGGCAAGTTTACGTTTCTCTTCAGCTGATTTAAATGTCTTTTTCAAGGTCATTTTCCTGAAATTTGCCATTTGGGATTGTATGTGCCCTCTACTATGACATTGGGCATCGGCCTTGGCAGACGACGTTGATGGCATGTTATCGTCTATGTCATGACTAGTGGCAGCAGCTTCAGCACTAGGAGGAAGTGGTTCTTGATCTTTCTCTATTTTATTTTTATCAGAGAAAGTTTGGTCCTCCATTTATGTTATATCAATTTGATATATACGTGCGGCTAAACACAGAAAATAATTTTTTTTTTGGTTTGGACTGGAGTGTACTTTCGGGGGTTACAGCACCCTTTAACGGTCAAGCCAGCCGGCCCTTTACTTATGACACAGGCGCACGCTTGGCACTACTTTGTTGATGCACGTGCGGCTACTGCGCACACAATTCACAAACACAGAAAATAATTTTTTTTTTGGTTTGGACTGGAGTGTACTTTCGGGGGTTACAGCACCCTTAACGGTCAAGCCAGCCGGCCCTTTACTTATGACACAGGCGCACGCTTGGCACTACTTTGTTGATGCACGTGCGGCTACTGCGCACACAATTCACAAACACAGAAAATAATTTTTTTTTTGGTTTGGACTGGAGTGTACTTTGGGGGTTACAGCACCCTTAACGGTCAAGCCAGCCGGCCCTTTACTTATGACACAGGCGCACGCTTGGCACTACGTTGTTGATGCACGTGCGGCTACTGCGCACACAATTCACAAACACAGAAAATAATTTTTTTTTTGGTTTGGACTGGAGTGTACTTTGGGGGTTACAGCACCCTTTAACGGTCAAGCCAGCCGGCCCTTTACTTATGACACAGGCGCACGCTTGGCACTACTTTGTTGATGCACGTGCGGTTACTGCGCACACAATTCACAAACACAGAAAATAATTTTTTTTTTGGTTTGGACTGGAGTGTACTTTGGGGGTTACAGCACCCTTTAACGGTCAAGCCAGCCGGCCCTTTACTTATGACACAGGCGCACGCTTGGCACTACTTTGTTGATGCACGTGCGGCTACTGCGCACACAATTCACAAACACAGAAAATAATTTTTTTTTTGGTTTGGACTGGAGTGTACTTTCGGGGGTTACAGAACCCTTAACGGTCAAGCCAGCCGGCCCTTTACTTATGACACAGGCGCACGCTTGGCACTACTTTGTTGATGCACGTGCGGCTACTGAGCACACAATTCACAAACACAGAAAATAATTTTTTTTTTGGTTTGGACTGGAGTGTACTTTCGGGGGTTACAGCTCCCTTTAACGGTCAAGCCAGCCGGCCCTTTACTTATGACACAGGCGCACGCTTGGCACTACTTTGTTGATGCACGTGCGGCTACTGCGCACACAATTCACAAACACAGAAAATAATTATTTTTTTGGTTTGGACTGGAGTGTACTTTGGGGGTTACAGCACCCTTTAACGGTCAAGCCAGCCGGCCCTTTACTTATGACACAGGCGCACGCTTGTCACTACTTTGTTGATGCACGTGCGGCTACTGCGCACTCAATTCACAAACACAGAAAATATATTATTATTTTTTTAGCACTTGGGGGGAGCACCCCTGATGGACAGAGCACCCCCTGGACAACACTACAGCACCCCTTTAGGACTGGGACACTGCACAGGACTTTGGAGTGGACACAGCCCCTATGGAGAACTGACTGCACAACACAGTCCAGCCAGCCCCTATGGACTTTGAAGTAGTGGACACAGCCCCTATTAACAACAGCAGCACAGCACAACACAGCCAGCCCCTATGGACTTTGAAGTAGTGGACAACAGCAGCACTACACTACACTACACTACACAGCCCTATCTCCCACCCTCCCTCTTCACTGTCCACAGCCGAGTGAGAAAATGGCGCCGACGTGGGTACCTTATATAGGATCCAAAACCCGCGAGACTCGGAAGGCGGGATGATGACGTTTTGCCTCGATTTCAGATCCGAGTCAGGCGGGAAAAGTCGAGCCTGTCTCGGATCGGACTCGGATCGGGGGGGCTCGGGGGGGTTCGGATTTCAGAAATCCGAACCCGCTCACCCCTAATATATATAGCCATATTGTTATTATATACAGTAAATTGAGTATATTATTGAACTCATGTGCTTCCTATATTGTGTTGATGCTTGTCTCCGTATTTTAAACTAAATAATAAAGATGTACCTTTTTATTTCATATTTTGAAGGGGATGCGGTCAGAATCCCGATGACTGGGATTCCGGTATTCAGATTGTTGAAGCCGGAATCCCGACAATAATAAGAATACTGGCGCCGGAATCCCTACCACTGGGATTGCAAAGGTAAGTACTGGTCTTAGGGGGAGGGTTAGGGGTTAGGCGCTAGGGGGAGGGTTATTCAGTATTCAGTTTTCAGAAAAATCTAAAAGGGGTTTCTAACTTTTCTTTGATTAAAGGTACATTAAAAGGTAATTTAGTTTGATACTTATTAGTTTATATTGGTATAATACTTGTCCAGTACTAATTGCAATTTGCTGTTACCCTGCACTGCTAATACTGTAGTTCCTAGGTTTCAGTTTCCTTGCTCTGCCTTGTCATGTCTGACTGATTTTAAAGAATACCCTGGAAACAGTAAAGATGTATGTAAGGGAAAGATGAATGAGCAAGGAATAAGTGGGCTTGTAAGGACTAATGATGACGGTTGCAGCTGTAGACAAAACAGTGGGTGAAACAGCATTCCAAATGCAAAAGCATGCAGCGGTCGATCCAGGGGGCGCGGCATCAGTGTGATCACCCCCGCTCCTGTAATACTTCTTACCTGTTCATACCTGAGAGAGGAGACTGTTACTGCTCAGTGGCAGCAACCTTCCCCCCACGTGGTCCATGGAGGCTGCTGCCACTGAGTGTTACAGGGGTGAGGCCGATCACACTGATGCCCCCCCTGGATCCACCTCTGAATGCAACTGCGTGTGAAACGCTGTCCCATCAATTGTTTGTCTACAGCTGCAACCGTCATTATTAGTTATGCCCGTATCTAGGAGTGTGCAAGGAGTGTGGCTAGCACCATTGCTGCCCCATGGCTCCTGCTTGTGGTATGCGGGGTACCTGGAACAGCATCCTGCAGCCACTAATGCTACTGCAGAGCTACCCGAAGCCTCCATGTGATGCTCTGGACAGACACCCTACAGCCTGTGGAGCTGCCCAGACCGTCATTAGGACGCTCTGTGCAGTGCTTTACTTAATGGAGCCAAGGGCACCGTCACCTATTTGAGACATAGTGATGTCAGGGGTTTAGGGGGTGGTGCCAACATAGGACATGCACCCACTCCATGCTGGGTGTGAAAGAGCCATCTGATACAGGCTTCCCATCACTGTCCACATGCTCCTGAAGTTGGCTTACAGTAACATGAACACGACATTCCCCTGACACTGCACTAGATGGAACAGTTCTGTGCATCTACATAGTCACCACCCAGTTACCACCCAGACACTCCCATGGTCCAAACAATCCGTCTGCACTGTGATCTCTGCCATACGCCTGATTCTGCGTACACACAGTATACTGACATCTGCCATGGGCATCCGCAAGTCCACTTGCATCCAACTTAGAATCAGGCCCAATATAATTTCATTTGTTTTGGATTTTTTTTTTTGCCTTTTATTCTTACATGTGATTATGACTGACTAGGTAATATAAAGCTTGGGAAGCTTCAACCTAATATTTAAATATAGTGGAGACACCAGAAATGTAATAAATTCATAGGAAGTGGCAGACTTATATATTCAGGACAATTGTATTGCTTATCTGCACAAATGATATTGTATACATAAGTGAATCACGGTGTTACTATAACTCATCAAGAAAAACATTATGCTTATAGATTTATCTATTATGCTCTTAAAACAAAAAAATTGCTGACTTTTCAAAACAATGTAAACATCAGTACTCATTAACAAGACAAAGTGAAACAGCTATCCATACATTGTGAGAAACACAATGGGGACTGCTAACGTTACCATAATAGTGTGTAGTGATCTAGTTACCTAAATTATGAAGGCACTGCAATCAATCTTTCCGCAGGTGTATAGTCTCCATGTAATATATGTTGTGGAAGCACAACCCAAAACTGTCCTGAAAGCGAGCTTTAAAATTTATGATGATTACAAACTTTAATTATGTAACACCATAGGTGTTACTGTCTGCATCCATTGAGTCTGACCTTAAGGCATAGAGGGCCTGATTCAGAGCCGGACGCTATTTGCGCTCGCTTGTTCTGAAAAAGGGGCCGGCTATTTAAATTGAGCTCTCGCTCTTTGCGGTCTGTTGACGCCTCTATGTCTGAGCGAGCAAACGAAACATGCGCTCGCTATTTTGTAAAGACGCCCCCTGGCCGCTCGTATCCTACGTCATCTCCGCTATTTATTTGATTAATCGAGTACATCGAAAGGCGTCTGAACTGCTCGCAGTGCTTGTGGTAGGATTTTCCTACCGCGATCATGCGAACAGTTCAGGCTAAGAAACAACCAAGTGACGTGGTCGATGACACTGCTTTGTTAATTATGCACACCCTTAAAACGCCCGTTTTGACCGTTTGGCACGCCTCCATTTGGATCTCCACTCCCCGTTTTCAAGCACCTTCCCCTGTTACCACCCACAAACGCCTCATCCTGTCACTCAAAAAAGCAGGCACTTGCTATTTTGTGAGCGCTCGATTTCCGACCGCACTGACTGGTTGGCGCATGCGCATTCCGACCCATATGCATGCGCAGATGTTCGAACATCGCTCGGAGAGAACGAGCGGCCGCTTACGTGCGGCTCTGAATCAGGCCCAGAGACCATAAAGATCTATGTTTACAGCGAGTGATATGGTACTGTGATCACTGCCTCTAACAGGTGGAAAGACCATAGTACTGGCTGATGTTTTATGAAGACCCATTAAAGTGTGTTGCTGCACTAAAAGCTATGGGCCTGATTCAGAACCGTTCGCAAGCGGGTCGAAGGCCGGGCAGTGCGCACGCACGGCGTGCGCGAGCCCCGCAGCAAGCGCGAAATCACTCGCTGCGGGACTCACTACAAGACGGGGCGGCTGTTGATGTTGATCGACAGTTCACCCCGTTTTGTAGACAGGGAGGGGGGGTGGCTGGCCAAACGGAGGCAGTCCCGAAGGAATGCCTGCCGTTTGGGAGCGGCCCTACTGACATCACGAGTGATGTTAGTAGTGAGCTTCCAGCTCTATTAGACAGGAAGCTCACTGGGGCTTGCGGGAACGAGATCCTACCACAAGGGTCTCGTCGCAAGCCCGATGGTCGCGATGGTTGCGACCATCGCGACCATCACATGGCCGCTCGCAAAAGCTGTGGGTGGTCACCCACAGCTTAGCGAGCGGCCTGGAGGCCGGCTCCAAAAAAAAAAAAAGCGCCCTGATTCAGAGCAAGCGTTCTGAAAGAGCGTCCGACTCTGAATCAGGGCCTATGTTTGAAAAAAAATGATTACAGTAGTTTATTTTCTCTTTTCTAAGAACAAAACTATTCTTATAGCCTAACAGTTATCTTTTTAAAATGTAAAATGTTTGATAATGTCAAAGACAATCTTCTGATATGTCACTGCTCCATTGGTCTGTAGGGGTCATTTATGAAACAATGATGGCGAATGCAAACACTACTGTTATAGCACCAAAAATATGTACTTTTTTTCTGCAGAGTGGCAGAGAAAACTTTGAATGTTTCTTGCTTTATACAGTATGTAGGATTGATATGGGCAGGGCCTTCCTTCCCTGTTTTCTATTTCTAGCACTATACCTGTCACCAGTGTACCTCTGTTCATTGAATGGTGATTACTTCCTACTCCTCCCCCCAGAGGTGTAGTGTGGAGCCATGGTACCCAGAGCATGCCTATGTTACAGCGCCCTTCCCCCCTTACTGAATTCTGCTACAGTGGTCATGGCCAGCCGGCTCCAGAATCTGACAACGTACGTATGTGCACTGTCAGATTCCACAGCTGAGTTTTTAACAAATATGAAAGACTTCCCCGTGATGCTGTAAATGTAACTCGCAGGCACAACAGATAGTGCTAATGCTGTCCCTGCAAGTTCAACTTCGTACATAGCAGAGATATATCTTCATTCAAAATGAAAATATTCATCATCGGGATACTGTATGTGAATAATCACAGCAGTGCCGAGATTAATACATAGATCCCATAGAGTGAAAGAAGTGCACTGCCACAATGTAATGATGTTGGCAATGTCATAGTTAAAAGATCAGGACCCAGGATTTTTACTTAGTTTTTACTTAAGAAATAATTGGATTATTGGTTGCAAACCCTTGTGAGCTGTAATTATTTGAGATGAAGCTACAGGTGGCGATTATCTGATTATAACATTATATATTATGTGTCCTATAAATGTGTCTATTATATATTATTATTTTCACCATGTGATGTGACCCATATCACATAGTGAAAATAGTGACATATAATAGACACATTTATAGGACACATAAATTATGTTATAATCAGACCTGCAGATTCCTCTCAAAAAATAGCAGTTCAGGGATTTGGAGAAACTAATTTACTAACCTTAACCCAGGCAGTATTGCACTCGGACGCGGTAAGGGGATATTTAGAGAGGTAGGCAGATAAATTATATGACTATAGATAACATATGTATTTTTTACAGTATGTGTGTGTGGGTGCATGTTACAGCTACTTACCTCTGAGTGCGTCTGCTCTAATCACCGATCCTTTCTTCTGGACAGTTGGCATTCTAAGTCCGAGCCTCCAGATCTGCAGAGATGTAAAGGTGTGAATTCTAGCACCATGGCAAGTGGGGCCGATGTAATTAATAAGCACCATAGGCTGTATGTATAATTTATACCCAGAACATTATTCTGCCTTATCTGCTCACAGATGGTATTACTATACTCCCCACCCCACATAGTGAGCCTGATTCAGAGGTGGATGCCAGTCAAACATTGAGCTTCCTGATGGTTACTGCCAGAGGACGCATATCGGAATTGTATGGAGATCTTTGTGAATTTGTTTTATCACCTGCACCATTATATTCTCATTGATTATATCAACAGTATTATCTTATACCCTAATAGTGCTGTATCTTTATTCTTGAGATGGATATTGTGCCTTTTGCATCACTTTTATACAGTGGCATCAAAAAGTA
Source organism: Taudactylus pleione (assembly GCA_031769625.1). Taxonomy (NCBI): domain Eukaryota; kingdom Metazoa; phylum Chordata; class Amphibia; order Anura; family Myobatrachidae; genus Taudactylus; species Taudactylus pleione. Next base: position 5,506,138 of record JAUIMM010000015.1, on the reverse strand, counting down.
TTTTGCCCCCTTCAAGATTTCTTCTAGTTTTGCATATTTGTGACATTTAATTGTTTCAGATTTTGAGTCAAAACTGAATATAAGACAGAGACAACCTGAGGAAACACAAAATATACTATTTAAATGATCATTTAATTTATTGAAGAAAAAAGTTGTCCCACACCTATATCACCCTATGTGAAAAAAATAATTCCCCCCTCTAAACTTAATATAACTGGCTGTGCCACCTTTAGCAGCGATAACTGCAACCGAATGTTCCCGATAAGTGTAGATCAGTCTTTCACATTTCTATGGAGGAATTTTGTCCCAATCTTCTTGCAGAATTGCTTTAATTCAGCCACATTTTAATGTATTATATCATTTGCAGCACCTCTAGTAGTATTCTTGTAATACCTGCAGCATTTGCACATGTACTGTATGTATGTCAGGGAAGCATAATGATTTCTAAGAGTAATTGTCACCCCTCATCCCTATTGTCAGTCTGATATTGGATTATCAACAAAGCCAAGAGTTGCCTAGCAATAATGGATAATAATCTAATATACTGTGGATGTCCAATTGCTGCGTAGCTCCATTGTCTGCATGAAAGGCAACTGGATTGGTCTGAGAAAGGAAGGAATAACAAGCATAAGGATTACTGTAACTAAGCAGCCATGAATAACCATGTTCTTGCACTATGACATCGTTTTACATATCAACTTACTATCTAAATCTTCGTTCACTACTGGTGATTATGTTCTATATCCCTCCATAAGCTGCTCAGAGAAGTGGGAAGCATGAACATGTTGGACCAGTTCAAAATTTGATTGAATTTATCCAGTGTGTTGGTCACAAACATGTTCACTGTACAATCTTCAATAGAAGCAGATTCCATTTTTGCAGTTGAGTTTCTCATAAAAAAATAGTATTTTAAATAATTTTTAAATAATATATTTAATTTATAATTATACTGTATATTTTTTTAATTTTAATAGTAAATCACTGTATGCTTGAAATTTGAATTCTCGCTGTTCACATTGAGTTTTGCCATTCGCATTTAAAAAAACAATTAAAATGTGTTAATTTTGGTGGAACATGTTGAAGCCAGCGGAAACTGGCTCAGTTATATGCATACCAGCTCAAATATGTTTGACTTTAGCTTGATTCTTGATTCTTTTTCATTTATTTAAATTTTGAGAATTTAAAGTGTATATTCTTTTTATTATTTTAACTGATTTGACAAACCAGCTACAGAAACTGTTTACTGCCAGTTCCAGGATCTCTATCCAGCCTTAAAATAGAACTTCCTTCAGCAGGACAAAAAGTCTTAGGTGCGTGATATAACATAATCATTTCTGGTTTAGTTTCCCATCTCTTTATGTAATTGTATCATGGTATAGTAAGTCACTAGACTAGAGCAGAGTTTCCTATCCTGAGGGTTGCAATCTAACAATTGGTTGCCTATAATGTTTGTTTTGGGTTGCAGAGAGCTTCCACAATAAACCAACAGAACACAGTTCATTTTAGCATGTAGTAAAAACAACTGAAAAAATTTTGTGCACATTTTGTGCAATTACTTAATTTCCAATTATTAAATATCTTAGTAAAAGATACAATATTTAAAGAGGTTCTCTATCCATAAATAATTGTACATGTTCCATCCACTTAATGCTGAATCTTTTTTCAGTTGTACCTCTCCCAACAAATCCAGCAAAAAACGTGCTGGCTTCAGGCTTTGAATAAATAGTCTCCTGCGAGTTAAGCTGGGTACACATTTGACGATGTGTACCCAGCGCGACATCGCTGGGGACTGGACCCAGCAGGCAGCAAGTGCATACACACTTGCCGATGCTGGGTCCGACGGGCGATGTCGCTAACGAATCGCATATATCATTGGTACACAGTAGACGATGCATCCGATATGTCACTCCAATCCGCGGGATCGGATGACATATCGTCTAGTGTGTACCCAGCATAAGGAGCTACAATAGAACATTAGGAGCTAGAATAGGACATTTGATAGATTTGCAGATCAGTGTCTCCATAGAGCACCAATGATTTCTCTGCAATTTATTGTCTATGATAACACTGGAGGGAATTCCGCCCTTTGTCTTATGTAGCACATTATAATTAAGCCTTAAAGCCACTGAGAGATTGAGATCTGCAGATCTGCTTCTCATGTTGTTACATAAAAGGTAAGAGCTATGGGAAGTAGTCATCATGTCAAAAGTCAAAACTGCTTTAACTAACATTACAACTGTGTTGGCATTATAAAGACAGCATTCTGCCATCGACATATTGACTGTCGACAAAACGTATATACTCCAAGAGCTTTACATATATGGAATACAACATCTTCGGAATCGCCAGTTAGGCAAGCCTGATTTTTAAAATCATCGTCATTAATAAGAAGGGGTCTACAGCAGGTGGGTAGAGTTCTATTGTTTAAAAGTGTACATTAAATCATTGAAGAGTAATGTATTGTTTAAAAATATGATTCAAGGAAATAAAATAGTAACTAAAGGTAAAAGAAAATAAAAAAGTAGCGAAATTGACAATTTTGCGCATTAAAATGTAAAAGTGAAACACTTTGGATTTAGGCTAGGACTACATAAGCGATCTGTCTGTCTCCATGATTAAATCTTATGAGATGAACTTTTTAATAAAACATAAGGAAATTTCATACAATTAATCTCATGAGATGAATTTTCATCAAGGAGTCATAAAAGTATCTCAGGTCTCAATGAGTATTTCCTGCCCAGAATCACCCAACATTTCTGAAATGAGCGATTAATTGCTCATCCCATTTAATTCTATGGAGGAGATTATTCCCCTGAAATACAAGTTAGGCAATTACATTGTTGCATTCTTTATCTGATATAATCACACCACAAAGCAATTAGAAACTGCTTAAGTAGTGGAGCATAAAGGAAACAATGAGTGGCAAACATTGTTATGTTAATTTCTTGATCACATTACTAAAAGTCAGCTTTGTAGCCTAGCTTGCAGAGTATGTAGAGTATTTGTCATATAGTGCAGTGATTTAGGCAAAGTAGACATTTAATACATAGCTTACCAGTATTGTAAAAAAACACATTGCTGAATTGCAAAGCAATATGCCATGTCCATCTGTCTTCATTTGCATAACAGCAGAGGTGAGCGCCATGTAATAAATTGTGACAAACATAACAGGGAGTTCTGCTAGGGTTATTTTCTGTTAGCTAATCAGTGAGGGTTCTACAATTAATTTCTCTGCAGATGTTTGAAAACTCCATGCAGTGCGTGTTGTAGCAGAGAGATACCACAATCAAAAAGCAATAGATTCCTAGTGCTGATATAAACAGTTTGTGATCCTATAATGGTTGAAGGAAATATTGCATAACCTTGTTATAAAGTGTACCAAATTTAAAATTATTTTTTCAAACAAGTTTTACTATATTTTGATACATTTTAGACTAACCAATCTGTGTATAAATTCAAATGATTACATTTTTATTGTTTGTCGCTGATGCTATACAATACAGTTGAAAACCAGCATTACATATTCAAATTGATATTTAAAAAATTATATTATCTGCTCCCACTCAAGAAATGTTGATTATTTATAAATATGTGGAATATTTATTTGGGTTAATTAACAGAATAAAGACCAGCACGTCATAAGTTGTGGAGAGAATAATGGAGACTTGTTTTGTCACGATACAGTTCATACTAACAAATAACCCAGTTAGACGAATGATGAAGATGATACAGTCAGTGATCAGGATTCTTTTGTTGTACCTATACAAATGTAAAAAGACCTACTGGTATAGCATTATATATGTAACACTACAATCCCCAAATGCTGTAGAGTACCCTAGTTAGACTTGGTGAGGAGTTCCAGGAATATCAAGTTATCCTTGAAGTTAAGGCTCTTTAGAAATATCAGCTCATTTGAAGTGTCATATGGTGCCATGGACCCACCTTGCTGTTATTGGATAGTAAGCTAGATGATAGAAAGGTGTTTACTCATCATTGTAACATCACTTCATTTTTACGAAAGTAGGTGAAAATGTAAAGTTTTACCTACTTTTGTAAAAATTAAGGTTCAGGGTCATTCATCATTCCTGTAATGCAGGAGATATGACAGATATCTCCTGGTTTCAATTCTCCACCCAATAATTTCCACAGTCCCTATACTTTAGTATTGCATAGAAATAATGCAATTCATCAAGTTCTGAAAAAGCAATTTTTTCGGAACTTGTGAGTGATACTGTACGCCATTCTGAGATGATGTACACCATCCAATACCATGCACAAGCTGCCATTTACATGGCATCTTATGCAGCAGAGGGATCTATTCAGAGCCCTCCAGCTACGTTTACTTAACTCTGGTGTCTCAAGCTGTCACTGGCTCCCTCCTGTGCTCTTCTCCATGAATGCCAGGGAAGCTTTTGCTGCAGACGTCGGAGGTAGGGAGAACATACACTGGAAAGGAGGGGAGCTGGTTACAGGTGCAAGGGAGGCGAGGCAGTGGCTGGGACAGACACCGACTTTCAGGTGGCCGGAGGGTGGGGGCCGATGCATGATAGTTACAGACCGGGGGTCTGGCGAGGAGGGAGCGTTACCTACATCAGCAGCTGCAGGGTTAACAGGTGGCAAGGGTAGGTGCGGCGGTGGCTGGGACAGACAACGGCTTTCAGATGGCCAGAGGAATGACGGCAACAGGGGCCGGAGGAGGACAGTTACAATGGGGGGAGAAGTGTGGTGGTTAACCACAGCGTCGGCCATAGGGGTTACAGGCAGTGGCGGCGAGGCTGGGATAAACACTAGCTATAGATCCAGATGGCCGGGGGCCGGCGGCAGCGGGGGGCCGGCGCAGGTAGTTACAGAGATGAGGGGTTAAGGGGGGGAGACAGAAGCCATAAGGAATTCCTTATGGATACCTCAGCAGCATTGGGGGGGCGGCGTAAGAAGTAACTCTGTGCTGCTTCACATACCAGCATTCTGAGAACTGTCTGATAGCAAAACTGTGATTAATGTGTTTTTGAAAGATGACAGTTAGGAGCTGATTGGTTGGAGCACCATTTAAGATTAGTAACAAGTGATAAGAAGAATATCACTCGTTGATAAATATGGGCCTTAGCTGTCTGTAAGCAATATAAACCTAAAACCATTAAAGATTGGGGTAAATTATATACATTTAATCCTAGATACCACTTTATCTGTATGCTGTTTTCTATCCCTAACTGATATTGATTTATATAGGGACTGATGCAGAGTTGAACATACACCTGTTTATGAAGCGTATCTTGCATATATTAGCAATGTGCATGTCCTGTAGCCCAAGTAGTGGCAATGCAGAGTCATATGCATTTCAATTGCATCTCCACTTGCAACTGAGGTGTTATAACTGGGCTATAACAGATTGTTTTCTGTAGGTATAGTTCAGTGAGGGCATGCCAACGGCACGTATTCCAGAGTTGGACACGAATGTAACTATGCCTGTTTCCATGGGTGTTATGAGCACCATATGTAATGTGATGCAAGTTCACCCTGAGTACATTGACTATCAAATAAAGCCTACAACTGAGGGGTGGGTCATCATAAAGATACACACAACTCTGCATAGAGGCAAATACATGCATTTAGGGCCTGATTCAGACATGCTTGCGAGCGCATAGCGCTCCATTGCGCACTAGCTGTGCGTTGTCACCCACAGCTTTGCGAGAGGCCTGGAGGCCGAAACAAAAAACCAAAAAAACGCCCTGATTCAGAACAATCGCACACAAACAGCATGCGTCTCTGAATCAGGCCCTTAGTTTCACGCACAATTATGCCCAATCTTTCAGTGTTCTACTCCATTCCCTAAAACATCCCTGTGTTGGATGAGAAGCGCTCTGCGCTGCCTCCATCCATTTAGATGAGCAGGCGGTCTCTAGGACCAACTGTGGTTTAGGGGTCTATTTACTAAGCTGTGTTAGGAGATAAAGTAAACAGTGATAAGGCACCTGCCAATTGGCTCCTAACTGCCATTTTTCAAACACAGCCTGTGACATGGCAGTTAGGAGCTGATTGGCTAGTACCTTGTCACTGTTCACTTTATCTCCTAACACAGCTTAATAAATAGATCCTTCAGTCTCTCATGAGTGGCTTTACTGCACATCTTTCTTTGAGAAAGAGTCGGGAAACCGATGGATGTAATCCTGACCGTCGGCTTCCCGACTGTATAATCCCACCAAGGGTTAAATGACAGGCGACGAAATCCCAATGCCTGTCATTTTCCCTACACCGGAAGCCCGACCCCGGTTCGAAGGTAAGCCGGGCGATGGGCGTGGCCAGCCCCGGGGGGGAGGGCTAGGTTTAGGGTTCCCGGGGGGGACATAGGGTTAGGCACCCCCCGTGAGGTCAGGTTTAGGCTAGGGGTAGAGGGGGTTGGGGGTAGTCACCCCCTGGGGGATGTTAGGGTTAAGCACCCCCCCAGGGGACTTAGGTTTAGGCGGCGGGGTAGGGGGGTTAGATTTAAGCACTTAGAGGGGGGATTACGGTTAGGCACTTAGGGGGGAGGTTAGGGTTAGGCACCCCTAAGGGAGGGTTGGGGGGGGGGATTAGGTTAGTTTATACATACCTGAGGACGATCGGGATTTCCTCCTCTGCCGGGATGCCGCTGCTGGGATTAGAACCGCTGGCCATGCGACCGGCGGTAAATCCCTTTCTTTTAGGTGTTCATAGCACATGGACGTGCCCCTGAGACTCTCTGCGACATTAGTGCCTTTAATACCCCCTCAGTGTGCCCCCAATCCCAAAACTAGTGTTCCCTAGACCCAAGGCCACACTCTACTAAACTATGTTAACTGTTTATGTGCCCAGAGTGTGGTCCCAGCCGACTCTGCTAATCTCTGCTAATACCCTGATCCTTAACAACACTACCATAATGCCAACACAGCTGCCATGGGTAAACCTTTAGCTACTTCTTCTTTGGTATGGCTTATCTTCATTGGTGATTTCTAGTAAGGGAATTTGAGTTGATAGACTGTGATCCAGGCCTGCAATGCACCCAGATTCATACCTCACCCAGATAAAGTAAGCCCAAGGTGAGGGTTTTGCAGTGTTTAAATTTAATTTTAAAACTGTCCTAGACCAGGCATTCAATATTAAAACAAAAATAAAAAATGGAATCCAAAAATGAATGATGAGAGAGCGGACGTGTTTGCATTTAACATTACCAGGTACTAAAGCAGAAAACTGAAATGTTGAAAAGTAGATTAAAATTGGGGACCACCTACTGTACTGATGTAGATACTTCATAAAAAATAAATATGTACAGATCTATGAATGTTTTATATGATGGAATGTAATCCTAATGTCTTGTTGTTGCGTGCTCTAGAAAGCCACAGAAACTATCCAGCGTGACTGCATATGATTTTTACTGCCAGAATTACAATTGGAACTGACATGTATGACAGAAGATGGGGACCGTAGTCACTCATGCATCACATAAATATAGTCATTAATATGAAAGTACAAATTTGTCTACATTCTAGCATCTGCATTGTGAGCATTTGTGATTGACATCCTCTCTGTGCTACTTACAGTATTAATCAGAAACATGATGTTTACACATTCATATCACTGTTATTATCACACCTTTATCTTATTATGCAATATGTCTCTGCTGATGAATGATAAATTAATGCAGTCAGAGAAAAGCTTTATTCTCACATGAGTCAGCCAATAGGAAAAATATTGATCATTTTCATGCTGATTTCATAGAGGGGCTACCATGAAACAGCAGATGTTACAATGTAAACCTTCCATAGCAAATATGCTGTGTCTCCAAGCAACTACAGTATGACCTTCTCATTAACCTTAGGAAAGTACAGAGTGTGACAGCAGACAGCAATGGCTAATCTCCATCTGATCTGTCTGCATCTAGCCGCTGTAAAAGACATTGCGTTTTCTTACAGGTGCAGAAAAGCTCACTTTGGTTAATTTGTTTCCAGTGGTGTAGCAATTGGGGTTGCAGGAGTCAAGTTAGTACTGGGTCCTGGAATTCAAGGACTAGATAGTGACCCTCACATGCACAGGTCCTCCTGGGACACATGCTTCTCTGTAGGAGATGTAGTGATTGCTGGGGCTCTCACCAGCTCTAGTGCATCTAATCTTGAAGAAACATGAATTCTGCATTGTGAAGTATCACAAACATTCTGTACATCCAAAAGATCATATTGTAATGTATAATGTGAGAACCTAACTGCTTCATCAAGTTCCGAAAAAGCTATTTTTACAGTACTTGTGAGTGATAGTGTACGCCACTCTAAGATGATGTACAGCACCCAATACCATGCACAAGCTGTCATTTACACGGCAGCTTGTGCAGCAGAGGGATCTATTCAGATCCCTCCAGCTGTGTTTACATACCTCTGGCATCTCAAGCTGTCACTGGCACTCTCCTGTGCTTTTCTCCATGGGTGGCGGGGGAGTTTGTGCTGCAGACATCGGAGGTAGGGAGAACATACACCAGCGAGGAGGGGAGCTGGTTACAGGTGGGGGAAGGCACGGCTGAATCTCCAACTTTCATATGCTGCAGGAGAGAAAGAAGTATGAGGGTACAGAGTAGACTATAGACCAAGGGGTAGACAAACAAGGGGCCTCCGCTTAGACCTTGCACAATTTTCCTAGTGCTAAGCCACAGGTACCTGGGGAAATGCTACCAGCCACGATATCTGGCATTCCACCATGCCAAGACATTTTGCTTAAAAATTTTACTAATACCCCCTTCAGACATATCAAGAATCTCAAGTTTTTGCCGGGGCTCGGCCAATCTACCTGGGACTCGCTTATGTCTGAAAGGTACCAACCTGGGATCACAGTCCTGGGTCGGCACCCCAGCTTTTGACCAGGGTTTATCCCAAGACTTTCGTTCCGGGTAGACAACCCGGTTCAAGTCTGAATGGTGCAACCCGGGATTTTACTCCCGGGTCGCACCTAGAAGCCTCTGACTTTTCATTCGGGGCTGCTTGGAGGAGGCCGGGGTGCCAGGAGGGGGCAGTGCATCCTACAATAGCAAACAAACTGACAGCGCTGGATCTGAGGAAAGAAGTCAGTTGTTTGACAGCCCTTATAACAAGCGGTGAAGACCGAGTACCTGAAGTATTGGAAAGAGGTGTCTGGTCTGTGCTGCGGTGTGTAGAAGCAACAAGCGCACACTAGCAACAGAAAAGCTGCCAGTTGTTGTTAGGTTTGGTGGCTGGAGAATGGGTGTGTGATTGCGTGAGTGTGTATGAGTGTGACATGTGTCTTTGTGTATGACACAGGGTTACCATCAGAAATCGTGGGGCCTGGGACTGACAAATAGACAGGGCCACGCCCCCAGCTACCCACTGCCTTTCCCCCCCAGCAGGCATAGGGAGAATTCCATGGAGCAGGGACAGAGGTTCTCCCATCATGCTCTGTCTGAATCAATAGGAGAAATTTAAAACAAATAACAGCCCTAGCCAGTCCCCACATCCACATGCAATCTGTTGATCAGAGGTGTAACTAGGGGGGCTCGAGCTGGGCGCCGGGTCTGACAGCGGCACTATACACTAAAGCAAACACTCCAGCGCTGGGTAGTACATTCACTGACAGTGAGTGTACTACCCGGCGGCGCTGTGTTTGTTTTAGCAGCCAATAACAGTCAGACAGACTCTTATTGGCTGCTGCACCCAGGGCCAACGCCAGGCTGGAGCTCACTTATGAGAGACATCATGACATCTCTCCCATAGTGCTGAGGGGATGGAAGGAACGGATGGCGGTGGGCACAGGAGCGGGGATTCAGGTAAGAATTGTTTTGTGTTCTGTGTGTTTTATTTGTAAGGGGCACTACTACTGGGGGCACTGTATAAGGGTAACTATTGGAGGCACTGTATAAGGGGCACTACTGGGGGTACTGCATAATGGGCACTACTGGGGTTACTGCATAAGGAGCACTACAGGGGGCATTGCATAAGGGGCACTGTATAAGGTGCACTACTGGGGGCACTGTGTAAGGGGCACTACTGGGGGCACTGCATAGGGGCACTACTACAGGGGGAATTGCATAAGGGGCACTACTACTGGGGGCATTGCATAAGGGATACTGCTACTGGGGGCACTTCATAAGGGGCACTACCACTGGGGGCACTGCATAAAGGGCACTACTACTGGGGGCATTGCATAGGGGACACTACTACTGGGAGCACTGCATAAGGGGCACTACTACTGGGGGAACTGCATAAGGGGCACTGCATAAGTGGGCATTGCATAAGGGACACTGCTACTGAGGACATTGCAAAAGGGGCACTACTACTGGGGGCATTGCATAAGGGGTACTACTACAGTGGGCTTTGCATAAGGGGCACTACTACTGCGGGAATTGCATAAAGGACACTACTACAGTGGGCATTGCATAAGGGGCACAACTACTAGGGGCATTGCATAAGGGGCACTAATACTGGGGGCATTGCATTAGGGGCACTACTACTGGGGGCATTAAGGTGCATATGGAATGCAAAGGAATGTTCCCAGAGTGATGAGAAACGGTGGCGTGTCATGTTGACACGCCCACATTTTCAGTGACCATGCCCCTTTTTCACATGTGGTCACGCCCACTTTTTGGCACACGCGCGCACACAGTTGGGGGGGGGGGCACCATTTTTCATCTTGCCCTGGGCGCCAAATACTCTAGTTATGCCACTGGTCATGATGCAAGACACTCCTACTGTTCTGGTTGCTCCTCAGTCCTCACACGCAGAGGTTCCTATCTCTTTTAGTGGCACGCCGTAAAGTCATGACGTCATGCACCTGATTAATATCTACTAAAAGACTGAGGTAATACACATCTTAAAGGCAGAGCATGCAAGCTCACTAGTGAACTGCTGGGACACCAGTGTTCACAGATTGCATTCACGCATTATTCATTTATTAATGACAGCTCATCTGTGAGGCTGATAAATGTTTTTTGGACTTTAGTATTCCAAAGAATTTATGAAATTCTTCTATTTTTGAAGTTCTTATCATTGAAGCTTTCTGTGATTCTAATATATATATCAACAGGTTGCACTAGGCGTGACTAGTTACCTATTTCAGTACTGTAAATGTTGTATGTATAAATGTTTTGTGCTAATGTCTTATAATTAAATATTTATTTGTGACATTCAAACAAGCCTTTTTGTCTACATAATAGAGAGCATTATTGTATATTTAATATATATTGAGAACAACTGAACATCCAGCGCAGTAATATATTTTTATTAATATGACAGCAGCCTGGCAGCCCTGGCTGTTAGAATGCCAGCGCAGACTCGGCTTATGTTGGCTTATGTCTGAAAGGGGTCTCAGGTGTAGTGTGAAAGGGGGTCTTGAGCAAAATCCCAGGTCTAGCAAGGAAATTCCTGCGTCATATGTCTGAAAGTGGTATTAAAGAAATAATGTTAGTTGAAAACAATCTGCTGCAGTTATGACTGTACTGAATTTCTATACTTGTATACACACACACATATATGTATAATTATTATTAGCATTTTCTAAAAACAACATGAAACTATATTTAACTCTCTGCCCTATAATATATGGAACTGACTGGATCCACATCTCACACTCCCTACACTTCAGTCTTTCTCCAACAGTGCTTTATGAGCATAATGTAATGCCAAAGGATGAAAATACACATATATGACTAGTAGAATGAGGTGGGCACCTTTAGCTGTGGCACTCATAGCAGCCACACCTCCTGCTAAGGGCCAAAAAAAGCCTTCAGGGGGCCCAAGGCACTTAAGACAGGGGGGCCATCCCCACTCCTCTGGCCCTCCCCTTTGTCAGTACAGCCCCCACATGTTATCCATCACCTGGCCTGTCCCCACTTGTCACCTGGCCTGGCCCCACTTGTCACCTGGCCTGGCCCCACTTGTAAACTCATCAAATTATAGAAGGGGGGGGAGAGGTTAACAGCAATTAAAATGTAACCTATCTACAATGCATTAAATAAAGTAACAGGATTCAGAGAAGCGTGAAATATATAAAGTAAGCAGAACACATTGTGACAGCAGGGGCCACACAGGAGCCAGAGGTGAGCAGGAGGGCAATGCAAGGCATTGAAGCAGTATTCTATACATGGAAAATATATCACGAATACCTGCGCTAGATGTATTAATTAATCTAAGAGTGTATGATTGAACAAAGACCTTGCCCATAATGAAACATGCACTAGTACCAAGGTGATACAAAAGGTATTTATTGTAAATATAAATCAGGTATATGTTATGGAGCAGTTAAAAATAGGTTCTCAGGATAATCACAGCGCTAACCTTATCCCTAATGTACCTGCAGTGGTGTGGGATATTGCGAAAGGGAATGGGGGGGGGAGGGAAAAAAAGTATTGAAATATATGGGATTAAGCTTTAACTTCCTGAACGGAAGGTGGGGAAATTGTCTAGGGGTAGTGCGTTGAGGCACTAATGATATACGTTAATAAAATGGAAATAGCTGTCAATCACTGTATGTGCACCAATTCCTAATCAGAGGTGACTGTCTCAAATCGATGTGAAGATCACGTAAAGTACAAATACAAATGTTCCGGGTGTTGCACTCTGGAGGGGTGGCGTCCCGTGCCCTCTGGTCCGACAACTTACCCTATCCCTCTGATGCTTGCTTCTTTCTCTGTTGCACGGCTCCCGATTGATGGATGAGGTGCTCTATATATAACAGGGATGTGCAGGAATGATGATGTTCGTCCATGTAAGATGACGTTTTGCTTCTTTCTGAGTTCCGTTCTCTTTGAGGGAAAAATCCGAACTCAACGTGCAAACTCGAACCTATCCGAGCCTGCACATCCCTAATATATAATAATTAGGGGTGAGCGGTTCGGATTTCTGAAATCCGAACCCCCCGAGCCCCCCCGATCCGAGGCAGATCCGAGTCAGGCTCGACTTTTTCTGAAATCGAGGCAAAACGTCATCATCCCGCCTTCCGAGTCTCGCGGGTTTTGGAACCTATATAAGGTACCCGCGTCGGCGCCATTTTCTCACTCGGCTGTGGACAGTGAAGAGGGAGGGTGGGAGTTAGGGCTGGCTGGGCTGTGTAGTGTAGTGTAGTGTAGTGCAGAGTAGTGTTGTGCTGTGCTGTGCTGCTGTTCTCCACTACTTCAAAGTCCATAGGGGTTGGCTGTGTTGTGCTGTGCTGCTGTTGTTAATAGGGGCTGTGTCCACTACTTCAAAGACCATAGGGGCTGGCTGGACTGTGTTGTGCAGTCAGTTCTCCATAGGGGCTGTGTCCACTCCAAAGTCCTGTGCAGTGTCCCAGTCCTAAAGGGGTGCTGTAGTGTTGTCCAGGGGGTGCTCTGTCCATCAGGGGTGCTCCCCCCAAGTGCTAAAAAAATTATATATTTTCTGTGTTTGTGAATTGTGTGCGCAGTAGCCGCACGTGCATCAACAAAGTAGTGCCAAGCGTGCGCCTGTGTCATAAGTAAAGGGCCGGCAGGCTTGACCGTTAAAGGGTGCTGTAACCCCCAAAGTACACTCCAGTCCAAACCAAAAAAAAAATTATTTTCTGTGTTTGTGAATTGTGTGCGCAGTAGCCGCACGTGCATCAACAAAGGAGCAGCGCCAAGCGTGCGCCTGTGTCATAAGTAAAGGGCCGGCTGGCTTGACCGTTAAAGGGTGCTGTAACCCCAAAAGTACACTCCAGTTCAAACCAAAAAAAAAATATTTTTTGTGTGTTTGTGAATTGTGTGCGCAGTAGCCGCACGTGCATCAACAAAGTAGTGCCAAGCGTGCGCCTGTGTCATAAGTAAAGGGTCGGCTGGCTTGACCATTAAAGGGTGCTGTAACCCCCAAAGTACACTCCAGTCCAAACCAAAAAAAAAATTATTTTCTATGTTTGTGAATTGTGTGCGCAGTAGCCGCACGTGCATCAACAAAGTAGTGCCAAGCGTGCGCCTGTGTCATAAGTAAAGGGCCGTCAGGCTTGACCGTTAAAGGGTGCTGTAACCCCCAAAGTACACTCCAGTCCAAACCAAAAAAAAAATTATTTTCTGTGTTTGTGAATTGTGTGCGCAGTAGCCGCACGTGCATCAACAAAGGAGCAGCGCCAAGCGTACGCCTGTGTCATAAGTAAAGGGCCGGCTGGCTTGACCGTTAAAGGGTGCTGTAACCCCCAAAGTACACTCCAGTTCAAACCAAAAAAAAAATATTTTTTGTGTGTTTGTGAATTGTGTGCGCAGTAGCCGCACGTGCATCAACAAAGTAGTGCCAAGCGTGCGCCTGTGTCATAAGTAAAGGGCCGTCTGGCTTGACCATTAAAGGGTGCTGTAACACCCAAAGTACACTCCAGTCCAAACCAAAAAAAAAATAATTTTCTATGTTTGTGAATTGTGTGCGCAGTAGCCGCACGTGCATCAACAAAGTAGTGCCAAGCGTGCGCCTGTGTCATAAGTAAAGGGCCGTCAGGCTTGACCGTTAAAGGGTGCTGTAACCCCCAAAGTACACTCCAGTCCAAACCAAAAAAAAATTTATTTTCTGTGTTTGTGAATTCTGTGCGCAGTAGCCGCACGTGCATCAACAAAGTAGTGCCAAGCGTGCGCCTGTGTCATAAGTAAAGGGCCGGCTGGCTTGACCATTAAAGGGTGCTGTAACCCCCAAAGAACACTCCAGTCCAAACCAAAAAAAAAATTATTTTCTGTGTTTGTGAATTGTGTGCGCAGTAGCCGCACGTGCATCAACAAAGTAGTGCCAAGCGTGCGCCTGTGTCATAAGTAAAGTGCCGTCAGGCTTGACCGTTAAAGGGTGCTGTAACCCCCAAAGTACACTCCAGTCCAAACCAAAAAAAAAATTATTTTCTGTGTTTGTGAATTGTGTGCGCAGTAACCGCACGTGCATCAACAAAGTAGTGCCAAGCGTGCACCAGTGTCATAAGGAAAGGGCGGGCTGGCTTGACCATTAAAGGGTGCTGTAACCCCCAAAGTACACTCCAGTCCAAACCAAAAAAAAAATAATTTTCTGTGTTTGTGAATTGTGTGCGCAGTAGCCGCACGTGCATCAACAAAGTAGTGCCAAGCGTGCGCCTGTGTCATAAGTAAAGGGCCGGCTGGCTTGACCGTTAAACGGTGCTGTAACCCCCAAAGTACACTCCAGTTCAAACCAAAAAAATAACATTTTTTGTGTGTTTGTGAATTGTGCGCGCTGTAGCCGCACGTGCATCAACAAAGTAGTGCCAAGCGTGCGCCTGTGTCATAAGTAAAGGGCCGGCTGGCTTGACCGTTAAAGGGTGCTGTAACCCCCAAAGTACACTCCAGTCCAAACCAAAAAAAAAATTATTTTCTATGTTTGTGAATTGTGTGCGCAGTAGCCGCACGTGCATCAACAAAGTAGTGCCAAGCGTGCGCCTGTGTCATAAGTAAAGGGCCGGCTGGCTTGACCGTTAAAGGGTGCTGTAACCCCCAAAGTACACTCCAGTCCAAACCAAAAAAATATATATTTTCTGTGTTTGTGAATTGTGTGCGCAGTAGCCGCACGTGCATCAACAAAGTAGTGCCAAGTGTGCGCCTGTGTCTTAAGTAAAGGGCCGGCTGGCTTGACCGTTAAAGGGTGCTGTAACCCCCAAAGTACACTCCAGTCCAAACCAAAAAAATATATATTTTCTGTGTTTGTGAATTGTGTGCGCAGTAGCCGCACGTGCATCAACAAAGTAGTGCCAAGCGTGCGCCTGTGTGATAAGTAAAGGGCCGGCTGGCTAGACCGTTAAAGGGTGCTGTAACCCCCAAAGTACACTCCAGTCCAAACCAAAAAAAAAATATTTTCTGTGTTTGTGAATTGTGTGCGCAGTAGCCGCACGTGCATCAACAAAGTAGTGCCAAGCGTGCGCCTGTGTCATAAGTAAAGGGCCGGCAGGCTTGACCGTTAAAGGGTGCTGTAACCCCCAAACTACACTCCAGTCCAAACCAAAAAAAAAATTATTTTCTGTGTTTGTGAATTGTGTGCGCAGTAGCCGCACGTGCATCAACAAAGTAGTGCCAAGCGTGCGCCAGTGTCATAAGTAAAGGGCCGGCTGGCTTGACAGTTAAAGAGTGCTATAACCCCCAAAGTACACTCCAGTCCAAAACAAAAAAAAAATTTTTTCTGCGTTTGTGAATTGTGTGCGCAGTAGCCGCACGTGAATCAACAAAGTAGTGCCAAGCGTGCGCCTGTGTCATAAGTAAAGGGCCGGCTGGCTTGACAGTTAAAGGGTGCTGTAACCCCCAAAGTACACTCCAGTTAAAACCAAAAAAATAACATTTCTTGTGTGTTTGTGAATTGTGTGCGCAGTAGCCGCACGTGCATCAACAATGTAGTGCCAAGCGTGCGCCTGTGTCATAAGTAAAGGGCCGGCTGGCTTGACCGTTAAAGGGTGCTGTAACCCCCAAAGTACACTCCAGTCCAAACCAAAAAAATTTATATTTTCTGTGATTGTGAATTGTGTGCGCAGTAGCCACACGTGCATCAACAAAGTAGTGCCAAGCGTGCGCCTGTGTCATAAGTAAAGGGCTGGCTGGCTTGACCGTTAAAGGGTGCTGTAACCCCCAAAGTACACTCCAGTCCGAACCAAAAAAATATATATTTTCTGTGTTTGTGAATTGTGTGCGCAGTAGCCGCACGTGCATCAACAAAGTAGTGCCAAGCGTGCGCCTGTGTCATAAGTAAAGGGACTGCTGGCTTGACCGTTAAAGGGTGCTGTAATCACCAAAGTACACTCCAGTCCAAACCAAAAAAAAAAATATTTTCTGTGTTTGTGAATTGTGTGCGCAGTAGCCGCACGTGCATCAACAAAGGAGCAGCGCCAAGCGTGCGCCTGTGTCATAAGTAAAGGGCCGGCTGGCTTGACCATTAAAGGGTGCTGTAACCCCCAAAGTACACTCCAGTTCAAACCAAAAAAAAAAAATTTTTTGTGTGTTTGTGAATTGTGTGCGCAGTAGCCGCACGTGCATCAACAAAGTAGTGCCAAGCGTGCGCCTGTGTCATAAGTAAAGGGCCGGCTGGCTTGACCATTAAAGGGTGCTGTAACCCCCAAAGTACACTCCAGTCCAAACCAAAAAAATTTATATTTTCTGTGATTGTGAATTGTGTGCGCAGTAGCCGCACGTGCATCAACAAAGTAGTGCCAAGCGTGCGCCTGTGTCATAAGTAAAGGGCTGGCTGGCTTGACCGTTAAAGGGTGCTGTATCCCCCAAAGTACACTCCAGTCCAAACCAAAAAAATATATATTTTCTGTATTTGTGAATTGTGTGCGCAGTAGCCGCACGTGCATCAACAAAGTAGTGCCAAGCGTGCGCCTGTGTCATAAGTAAAGGGCCGGTTGGCTTGACCGTTAAAGGATGCTGTAACCCCCAAAGTACACTCCAGTCCAAAACAAAAAAAAAATTATTTTCTGTGTTTGTGAATTGTGTGTGCAGTAGCCGCACGTGCATCAACAAAGTAGTGCCAAGCGTGCGCCTGTGTCATAAATAAAGGGCTGGCTGGCTTGACCGTTAAAGGGTGCTGTAACCCCCAAAGTACACTCCAGTCCAAACCAAAAAAATATATATTTTCTGTGTTTGTGAATTGTGTGCGCAGTAGCCACACGTGCATCAACAAAGTAGTGCCAAGCGTGCGCCTGTGTCATAAGTAAAGGGCCGGCTGGCTTGACCGTTAAAGGGTGCTGTAACCCCCAAAGTACACTCCAGTCCAAACCAAAAAAATATATATTTTCTGTGTTTGTGAGTTGTGTGCGCAGTAGCCGCACGTGCATCAACAAAGTAGTGCCAAGCGTGCGCCTGTGTCATAAGTAAAGGGCCGGCTGGCTTGACCGTTAAAGGGTGCTGTAACCCCCAAAGTACACTCCAGTCCAAACCAAAAAAAAAATTATTTTCTGTGTTTGTGAATTGTGTGCGCAGTAGCCGCACGTGCATCAACAAAGTAGTGCCAAGCGTGCGCCTGTGTCATAAGTAAAGGGCCGGAAGGCTTGACCGTTAAAGGGTGCTGTAACCCCCAAACTACACTCCAGTCCAAACCAAAAAAAAAATTATTTTCTGTGTTTGTGAATTGTGTGCGCAGTAGCCGCACGTGCATCAACAAAGTAGTGCCAAGCGTGCGCTAGTGTCATAAGTAAAGTGCCGGCTGGCTTGACCGTTAAAGGGTGCTGTAACCCCCAAAGTACACTCCAGTCCAAACCAAAAAAATTTATATTTTCTGTGATTGTGAATTGTGTGCGCAGTAGCCACACGTGAATCAACAAAGTAGTGCCAAGCGTGCGCCTGTGTCATAAGTAAAGGGCCGGCTGGCTTGACCGTTAAAGGGTGCTGTAACCCCAAAAGTACACTCCAGTTCAAACCAAAAAAAAAATATTTTTTGTGTGTTTGTGAATTGTGTGCGCAGTAGCCGCACGTGCATCAACAAAGTAGTGCCAAGCGTGCGCCTGTGTCATAAGTAAAGGGCCGGCTGGCTTGACCATTAAAGGGTGCTGTAACCCCAAAAGTACACTCCAGTCCAAACCAAAAAAAAAATTATTTTCTGTGTTTGTGAATTGTGTGCGCAGTAGCCGCACGTGCATCAACAAAGTAGTGCCAAGCGTGCGCCTGTGTCATAAGTAAAGGGCCGGCTGGCTTGATCGTTGAAGGGTGCTGTAACCCCCAAAGTACACTCCTGTCCAAACCAAAAAAAAAATTATTTTCTGTGTTTGTGAATTGTGTGCGCAGTAGCCGCACGTGCATCAACAAAGTAGTGCCAAGCGTGCGCCTGTGTCATAAGTAAAGGGCCGGCTGGCTTGACCGTTAAAGGGTGCTGTAACCCCCAAAGTACACTCCAGTCCAAACCAAAAAAAAAATTATTTTCTGTGTTTGTGAATTGTGTGCGCAGTAGCCGCATGTGCATCACAAAGTAGTGCCAAGCGTGCGCCAGTGTCATAAGTAAAGGGCTGGCTGGCTTGACCATTAAAGGGTGCTGTAACCCCCAAAGTACACTCCAGTCCAAAACAAAACAAAAATAATTTTCTGCGTTTGTGAATTGTGTGCGCAGTAGCCGCACGTGAATCAACAAAGTAGTGCCAAGCGTGCGCCTGTGTCATAAGTAAAGGGCCGGCTGGCTTGACCGTTAAAGGGTGCTGTAACCCCCAAAGTACACTCCAGTTCAAACCAAAAAAATAACATTTCTTGTGTGTTTGTGAATTGTGTGCGCAGTAACCGCACGTGCATCAACAAAGTAGTGCCAAGCGTGCGCCTGTGTCATAAGTAAAGGGCCGGCTGGCTTGACCGTTAAAGGGTGCTGTAACCCCCAAAGTACACTCCAGTCCAAACCAAAAAAAAATTATTGTCTGTGTTTGTGAATTGTGTGCGCAGTAGCCGCACGTGCATCAACAAAGTAGTGCCAAGCGTGCGCCTGTGTCATAAGTAAAGGGCCGGCTGGCTTGACCGTTAAAGGGTGCTGTAACCCCCAAAGTACACTCCAGTCCAAACCAAAAAAATGTATATTTTCTGTGATTGTGAATTGTGTGCGCAGTAGCCACACGTGCATCAACAAAGTAGTGCCAAGCGTGCGCCTGTGTCATAAGTAAAGGGCTGGCTGGCTTGACCGTTAAAGGGTGCTGTAACCCCCAAAGTACACTCCAGTTCAAACCAAAAAAATAACATTTCTTGTGTGTTTGTGAATTGTGTGCGCAGTAACCGCACGTGCATCAACAAAGTAGTGCCAAGCGTGCGCCTGTGTCATAAGTAAAGGGCCGGCTGGCTTGACCGTTAAAGGGTGCTGTAACCCCCAAAGTACACTCCAGTCCAAACCAAAAAAAAATTATTGTCTGTGTTTGTGAATTGTGTGCGCAGTAGCCGCACGTGCATCAACAAAGTAGTGCCAAGCGTGCGCCTGTGTCATAAGTAAAGGGCCGGCTGGCTTGACCGTTAAAGGGTGCTGTAACCCCCAAAGTACACTCCAGTCCAAACCAAAAAAAAAATTATTTTCTGTGTTTGTGAATTGTGTGCGCAGTAGCCGCACGTGCATCAACAAAGTAGTGCCAAGCGTGCGCCTGTGTCATAAGTAAAGGGCCGGCTGGCTTGATCGTTGAAGGGTGCTGTAACCCCCAAAGTACACTCCTGTCCAAACCAAAAAAAAAATTATTTTCTGTGTTTGTGAATTGTGTGCGCAGTAGCCGCACGTGCATCAACAAAGTAGTGCCAAGCGTGCTCCTGTGTCATAAGTAAAGGGCCGGCTGGCTTGACCGTTAAAGGGTGCTGTAACCCCCAAAGTACACTCCAGTCCAAACCAAAAAAAAAATTATTTTCTGTGTTTGTGAATTGTGTGCGCAGTAGCCGCACGTGCATCACAAAGTAGTGCCAAGCGTGCGCCAGTGTCATAAGTAAAGGGCTGGCTGGCTTGACCATTAAAGGGTGCTGTAACCCCCAAAGTACACTCCAGTCCAAAACAAAACAAAAATAATTTTCTGCGTTTGTGAATTGTGTGCGCAGTAGCCGCACGTGAATCAACAAAGTAGTGCCAAGCGTGCGCCTGTGTCATAAGTAAAGGGCCGGCTGGCTTGACCGTTAAAGGGTGCTGTAACCCCCAAAGTACATTACAGTCCAAACCAAAAAAAAATTATTGTCTGTGTTTGTGAATTGTGTGCGCAGTAGCCGCACGTGCATCAACAAAGTAGTGCCAAGCGTGCGCCTGTGTCATAAGTAAAGGGCCGGCTGGCTTGACCATTAAAGGGTGCTGTAACCCCCAAAGTACACTCCAGTCCAAACCAAAAAAAAATTATTGTCTGTGTTTGTGAATTGTGTGCGCAGTAGCCGCACGTGCATCAACAAAGTAGTGCCAAGCGTGCGCCTGTGTCATAAGTAAAGGGCCGGCTGGCTTGACCGTTAAAGGGTGCTGTAACCCCCAAAGTACACTCCAGTCCAAACCAAAAAAATTTATATTTTCTGTGATTGTGAATTGTGTGCGCAGTAGCCACACGTGCATCAACAAAGTAGTGCCAAGCGTGCGCCTGTGTCATAAGTAAAGGGCCGGCTGGCTTGACTGTTAAAGGGTGCTGTAACCCCCAAAGTACACTCCAGTCCAAACCAAAAAAATATATATTTTCTGTGTTTGTGAATTGTGTGCGCAGTAGCCACACGTGCATCAACAAAGTAGTGCCAAGCGTGCGTCTGTGTCATAAGTAAAGGGCCGGCTGGCTTGACCGTTAAAGGGTGCTGTAACCCCCAAAGTACACTCCAGTCCAAACCAAAAAAATATATATTTTCTGCGTTTGTGAATTGTGTGCGCAGTAGCCGCACGTGCATCAACAAAGTAGTGCCAAGCGTGCGCCTGTGTCATAAGTAAAGGGCCGGCTGGCTTGACCATTAAAGGGTGCTGTAATCCCCAAAGTACACTCCAGTCCAAACCAAAAAAAAAATAATTTTCTGCGTTTGTGAATTGTGTGCGCAGTAGCCGCACGTGAATCAACAAAGTAGTGCAAGCGTGCGCCTGTGTCATAAGTAAAGGGCCGGCTGGCTTGACTGTTAAAGGGTGCTGTAACCCCCAAAGTACACTCCAGTTAAAACCAAAAAAATAACATTTTTTGTGTGTTTGTGAATTGTGTGCGCAGTTGCCGCACGTGCATCAACAAAGTAGTGCCAAGCGTGCGCCTGTGTCATAAGTAAAGGGCCGGCTGGCTTGACCTTTAAAGGGTGCTGTAACCCCCAAAGTACACTCCAGTCCAAACCAAAAAAAAAAATATTTTCTGTGTTTGTGAATTGTGTGCGCAGTAGCCGCACGTGCATCAACAAAGTAGTGCCAAGCGTGCGCCTGTGTCATAAGTAAAGGGCCGGCTGGCTTGACCGTTAAAGGGTGCTGTAACCCCCAAAGTACACTCCAGTCCAAACCAAAAAAAAAATTATTGTCTGTGTTTGTGAATTGTGTGCGCAGTAGCCGCACGTGCATCAACAAAGTAGTGCCAAGCGTGCGCCTGTGTCATAAGTAAAGGGCCGGCTGGCTTGACCGTTAAAGGGTGCTGTAACCCCCAAAGTACACTCCAGTCCAAACCAAAAAAATTTATATTTTCTGTGATTGTGAATTGTGTGCGCAGTAGCCACACGTGCATCAACAAAGTAGTGCCAAGCGTGCGCCTGTGTCATAAGTAAAGGGCCGGCTGGCTTGACCGTTAAAGGGTGCTGTAACCCCCAAAGTACACTCCAGTCCAAACCAAAAAAATATATATTTTCTGTATTTCTGAATTGTGTGCGCAGTAGCAGCACGTGCATCAACAAAGTAGTGCCAAGCGTGCGCCTGTGTCATAAGTAAAGGGCCGGCTGGCTTGACCGTTAAAGGGTGCTGTAACCCCCAAAGTACACTCCAGTCCAAACCACAAAAAAAATATTTTCTGTGTTTGTGAATTGTGTGCGCAGTAGCCGCACGTGCATCAACAATGTAGTGCCAAGCGTGCGCCTGTGTCATAAGTAAAGGGCCGGCTGGCTTGACCGTTAAAGGGCGCTGTAACCCCCAAAGTAAAACCAAAAAAATATATATTTTCTGTGTTTGTGAATTGTGTGCGCAGTAGCCGCACGTGCATCAACAAAGTAGTGCCAAGCGTGCGCCTGTGTCATAAGTAAAGGGCCTGCTGGCTTGACTGTTAAAGGGTGCTGTAACCCCCAAAGTACACTCCAGTCCAAACCACAAAAAAAATTATTTTCTGTGTTTGTGAATTGTGTGCGCAGAAGCCGCACGTGCATCAACAAAGTAGTGCCAAGCGTGCGCCTGTGTCATAAGTAAAGGGCCGGCTGGCTTGACCGTTAAAGGGTGCTGTAACCCCCAAAGTAAAACCAAAAAAATATATATTTTCTGTGTTTGTGAATTGTGTGCGCAGTAGCCGCACGTGCTTCAACAAAGTAGTGGCAAGCGTGCACCTGTGTCATAAGTAAAGGGCCTGCTGGCTTGACCGTTAAAGGGTGCTGTAACCCCCAAAGTACACTCCAGTCCAAACCAAAAAAATATATATTTTCTGTGTTTGTGAGTTGTGTGCGCAGTAGCCGCACGTGCATCAACAAAGTAGTGCCAAGCGTGCGCCTGTGTCATAAGTAAAGGGCCGGCAGGCTTGACCGTTAAAGGGTGCTGTAACCCCCAAACTACACTCCAGTCCAAACCAAAAAAATAATTATTTTCTGTGTTTGTGAATTGTGTGCGCAGTAGCCGCACGTGCATCAACAAAGTAGTGCCAAGCATGCGCCAGTGTCATAAGTAAAGGGCCGGCTGGCTTGACCATTAAAGGGTGCTGTAACCCCCAAAGTACACTCCAGTCCAAAACAAAAAAAAAATAATTTTCTGCGTTTGTGAATTGAGTGCGCAGTAGCAGCACGTGAATCAACAAAGTAGTGCCAAGCGTGCGCCTGTGTCATAAGTAAAGGGCCGGCTGGCTTGAGTACACTCCAGTTCAAACCAAAAAAAATAACATTTCTTGTGTGTTTGTGAATTGTGTGCGCAGTAGCCGCACGTGCATCAACAAAGTAGTGCCAAGCGTGCGCCTGTGTCATAAGTAAAGGGCCGGCTGGCTTGACCGTTAAAGGGTGCTGTAACCCCCAAAGTACACTCCAGTCCAAACCAAAAAAAAAATTATTTTCTGTGTTTGTGAATTGTGTGCGCAGTAGCCGCACGTGCATCAACAAAGTAGTGCCAAGCGTGCGCCTGTGTCATAAGTAAAGGGCCGGAAGGCTTGACCGTTAAAGGGTGCTGTAACCCCCAAACTACACTCCAGTCCAAACCAAAAAAAAAATTATTTTCTGTGTTTGTGAATTGTGTGCGCAGTAGCCGCACGTGCATCAACAAAGTAGTGCCAAGCGTGCGCTAGTGTCATAAGTAAAGTGCCGGCTGGCTTGACCATTAAAGGGTGCTGTAACCCCCAAAGTACACTCCAGTCCAAACCAAAAAAATTTATATTTTCTGTGATTGTGAATTGTGTGCGCAGTAGCCACACGTGAATCAACAAAGTAGTGCCAAGCGTGCGCCTGTGTCATAAGTAAAGGGCCGGCTGGCTTGACCGTTAAAGGGTGCTGTAACCCCAAAAGTACACTCCAGTTCAAACCAAAAAAAAAATATTTTTTGTGTGTTTGTGAATTGTGTGCGCAGTAGCCGCACGTGCATCAACAAAGTAGTGCCAAGCGTGCGCCTGTGTCATAAGTAAAGGGCCGGCTGGCTCGACCATTAAAGGGTGCTGTAACCCCAAAAGTACACTCCAGTCCAAACCAAAAAAAAAATTATTTTCTGTGTTTGTGAATTGTGTGCGCAGTAGCCGCACGTGCATCAACAAAGTAGTGCCAAGCGTGCGCCTGTGTCATAAGTAAAGGGCCGGCTGGCTTGATCGTTGAAGGGTGCTGTAACCCCCAAAGTACACTCCTGTCCAAACCAAAAAAAAAATTATTTTCTGTGTTTGTGAATTGTGTGCGCAGTAGCCGCACGTGCATCAACAAAGTAGTGCCAAGCGTGCGCCTGTGTCATAAGTAAAGGGCCGGCTGGCTTGACCGTTAAAGGGTGCTGTAACCCCCAAAGTACACTCCAGTCCAAACCAAAAAAAAAATTATTTTCTGTGTTTGTGAATTGTGTGCGCAGTAGCCGCATGTGCATCACAAAGTAGTGCCAAGCGTGCGCCAGTGTCATAAGTAAAGGGCTGGCTGGCTTGACCATTAAAGGGTGCTGTAACCCCCAAAGTACACTCCAGTCCAAAACAAAACAAAAATAATTTTCTGCGTTTGTGAATTGTGTGCGCAGTAGCCGCACGTGAATCAACAAAGTAGTGCCAAGCGTGCGCCTGTGTCATAAGTAAAGGGCCGGCTGGCTTGACCGTTAAAGGGTGCTGTAACCCCCAAAGTACACTCCAGTTCAAACCAAAAAAATAACATTTCTTGTGTGTTTGTGAATTGTGTGCGCAGTAACCGCACGTGCATCAACAAAGTAGTGCCAAGCGTGCGCCTGTGTCATAAGTAAAGGGCCGGCTGGCTTGACCGTTAAAGGGTGCTGTAACCCCCAAAGTACACTCCAGTCCAAACCAAAAAAAAATTATTGTCTGTGTTTGTGAATTGTGTGCGCAGTAGCCGCACGTGCATCAACAAAGTAGTGCCAAGCGTGCGCCTGTGTCATAAGTAAAGGGCCGGCTGGCTTGACCGTTAAAGGGTGCTGTAACCCCCAAAGTACACTCCAGTCCAAACCAAAAAAATTTATATTTTCTGTGATTGTGAATTGTGTGCGCAGTAGCCACACGTGCATCAACAAAGTAGTGCCAAGCGTGCGCCTGTGTCATAAGTAAAGGGCTGGCTGGCTTGACCGTTAAAGGGTGCTGTAACCCCCAAAGTACACTCCAGTTCAAACCAAAAAAATAACATTTCTTGTGTGTTTGTGAATTGTGTGCGCAGTAACCGCACGTGCATCAACAAAGTAGTGCCAAGCGTGCGCCTGTGTCATAAGTAAAGGGCCGGCTGGCTTGACCGTTAAAGGGTGCTGTAACCCCCAAAGTACACTCCAGTCCAAACCAAAAAAAAATTATTGTCTGTGTTTGTGAATTGTGGGCGCAGTAGCCGCACGTGCATCAACAAAGTAGTGCCAAGCGTGCGCCTGTGTCATAAGTAAAGGGCCGGCTGGCTTGACCGTTAAAGGGTGCTGTAACCCCCAAAGTACACTCCAGTCCAAACCAAAAAAA
This sequence comes from Taudactylus pleione, assembly GCA_031769625.1. Lineage (NCBI taxonomy): Eukaryota > Metazoa > Chordata > Amphibia > Anura > Myobatrachidae > Taudactylus > Taudactylus pleione. The sequence continues at coordinate 5,480,503 of JAUIMM010000015.1, read as the reverse complement.
AAATTATTTTCTGTGTTTGTGAATTGTGTGCGCAGTAGCCGCACGTGCATCAACAAAGTAGTGCCAAGCGTGCGCCTGTGTCATAAGTAAAGGGCCGGCTGGCTTGATCGTTGAAGGGTGCTGTAACCCCCAAAGTACACTCCTGTCCAAACCAAAAAAAAAATTATTTTCTGTGTTTGTGAATTGTGTGCGCAGTAGCCGCACGTGCATCAACAAAGTAGTGCCAAGCGTGCTCCTGTGTCATAAGTAAAGGGCCGGCTGGCTTGACCGTTAAAGGGTGCTGTAACCCCCAAAGTACACTCCAGTCCAAACCAAAAAAAAAATTATTTTCTGTGTTTGTGAATTGTGTGCGCAGTAGCCGCACGTGCATCACAAAGTAGTGCCAAGCGTGCGCCAGTGTCATAAGTAAAGGGCTGGCTGGCTTGACCATTAAAGGGTGCTGTAACCCCCAAAGTACACTCCAGTCCAAAACAAAACAAAAATAATTTTCTGCGTTTGTGAATTGTGTGCGCAGTAGCCGCACGTGAATCAACAAAGTAGTGCCAAGCGTGCGCCTGTGTCATAAGTAAAGGGCCGGCTGGCTTGACCGTTAAAGGGTGCTGTAACCCCCAAAGTACACTCCAGTCCAAACCAAAAAAAAATTATTGTCTGTGTTTGTGAATTGTGTGCGCAGTAGCCGCACGTGCATCAACAAAGTAGTGCCAAGCGTGCGCCTGTGTCATAAGTAAAGGACCGGCTGGCTTGACCATTAAAGGGTGCTGTAACCCCCAAAGTACACTCCAGTCCAAACCAAAAAAAAATTATTGTCTGTGTTTGTGAATTGTGTGCGCAGTAGCCGCACGTGCATCAACAAAGTAGTGCCAAGCGTGCGCCTGTGTCATAAGTAAAGGGCCGGCTGGCTTGACCGTTAAAGGGTGCTGTAACCCCCAAAGTACACTCCAGTCCAAACCAAAAAAATTTATATTTTCTGTGATTGTGAATTGTGTGCGCAGTAGCCACACGTGCATCAACAAAGTAGTGCCAAGCGTGCGCCTGTGTCATAAGTAAAGGGCCGGCTGGCTTGACTGTTAAAGGGTGCTGTAACCCCCAAAGTACACTCCAGTCCAAACCAAAAAAATATATATTTTCTGTGTTTGTGAATTGTGTGCGCAGTAGCCACACGTGCATCAACAAAGTAGTGCCAAGCGTGCGTCTGTGTCATAAGTAAAGGGCCGGCTGGCTTGACCGTTAAAGGGTGCTGTAACCCCCAAAGTACACTCCAGTCCAAACCAAAAAAATATATATTTTCTGCGTTTGTGAATTGTGTGCGCAGTAGCCGCACGTGCATCAACAAAGTAGTGCCAAGCGTGCGCCTGTGTCATAAGTAAAGGGCCGGCTGGCTTGACCATTAAAGGGTGCTGTAATCCCCAAAGTACACTCCAGTCCAAACCAAAAAAAAAATAATTTTCTGCGTTTGTGAATTGTGTGCGCAGTAGCCGCACGTGAATCAACAAAGTAGTGCAAGCGTGCGCCTGTGTCATAAGTAAAGGGCCGGCTGGCTTGACTGTTAAAGGGTGCTGTAACCCCCAAAGTACACTCCAGTTAAAACCAAAAAAATAACATTTTTTGTGTGTTTGTGAATTGTGTGCGCAGTTGCCGCACGTGCATCAACAAAGTAGTGCCAAGCGTGCGCCTGTGTCATAAGTAAAGGGCCGGCTGGCTTGACCTTTAAAGGGTGCTGTAACCCCCAAAGTACACTCCAGTCCAAACCAAAAAAAAAAATATTTTCTGTGTTTGTGAATTGTGTGCGCAGTAGCCGCACGTGCATCAACAAAGTAGTGCCAAGCGTGCGCCTGTGTCATAAGTAAAGGGCCGGCTGGCTTGACCGTTAAAGGGTGCTGTAACCCCCAAAGTACACTCCAGTCCAAACCAAAAAAAAAATTATTGTCTGTGTTTGTGAATTGTGTGCGCAGTAGCCGCACGTGCATCAACAAAGTAGTGCCAAGCGTGCGCCTGTGTCATAAGTAAAGGGCCGGCTGGCTTGACCGTTAAAGGGTGCTGTAACCCCCAAAGTACACTCCAGTCCAAACCAAAAAAATTTATATTTTCTGTGATTGTGAATTGTGTGCGCAGTAGCCACACGTGCATCAACAAAGTAGTGCCAAGCGTGCGCCTGTGTCATAAGTAAAGGGCCGGCTGGCTTGACCGTTAAAGGGTGCTGTAACCCCCAAAGTACACTCCAGTCCAAACCAAAAAAATATATATTTTCTGTATTTCTGAATTGTGTGCGCAGTAGCAGCACGTGCATCAACAAAGTAGTGCCAAGCGTGCGCCTGTGTCATAAGTAAAGGGCCGGCTGGCTTGACCGTTAAAGGGTGCTGTAACCCCCAAAGTACACTCCAGTCCAAACCACAAAAAAAATATTTTCTGTGTTTGTGAATTGTGTGCGCAGTAGCCGCACGTGCATCAACAATGTAGTGCCAAGCGTGCGCCTGTGTCATAAGTAAAGGGCCGGCTGGCTTGACCGTTAAAGGGCGCTGTAACCCCCAAAGTAAAACCAAAAAAATATATATTTTCTGTGTTTGTGAATTGTGTGCGCAGTAGCCGCACGTGCATCAACAAAGTAGTGCCAAGCGTGCGCCTGTGTCATAAGTAAAGGGCCTGCTGGCTTGACTGTTAAAGGGTGCTGTAACCCCCAAAGTACACTCCAGTCCAAACCACAAAAAAAATTATTTTCTGTGTTTGTGAATTGTGTGCGCAGAAGCCGCACGTGCATCAACAAAGTAGTGCCAAGCGTGCGCCTGTGTCATAAGTAAAGGGCCGGCTGGCTTGACCGTTAAAGGGTGCTGTAACCCCCAAAGTAAAACCAAAAAAATATATATTTTCTGTGTTTGTGAATTGTGTGCGCAGTAGCCGCACGTGCTTCAACAAAGTAGTGGCAAGCGTGCACCTGTGTCATAAGTAAAGGGACTGCTGGCTTGACCGTTAAAGGGTGCTGTAACCCCCAAAGTACACTCCAGTCCAAACCAAAAAAATATATATTTTCTGTGTTTGTGAGTTGTGTGCGCAGTAGCCGCACGTGCATCAACAAAGTAGTGCCAAGCGTGCGCCTGTGTCATAAGTAAAGGGCCGGCAGGCTTGACCGTTAAAGGGTGCTGTAACCCCCAAACTACACTCCAGTCCAAACCAAAAAAATAATTATTTTCTGTGTTTGTGAATTGTGTGCGCAGTAGCCGCACGTGCATCAACAAAGTAGTGCCAAGCATGCGCCAGTGTCATAAGTAAAGGGCCGGCTGGCTTGACCATTAAAGGGTGCTGTAACCCCCAAACTACACTCCAGTCCAAAACAAAAAAAAAATAATTTTCTGCGTTTGTGAATTGAGTGCGCAGTAGCAGCACGTGAATCAACAAAGTAGTGCCAAGCGTGCGCCTGTGTCATAAGTAAAGGGCCGGCTGGCTTGAGTACACTCCAGTTCAAACCAAAAAAAATAACATTTCTTGTGTGTTTGTGAATTGTGTGCGCAGTAGCCGCACGTGCATCAACAAAGTAGTGCCAAGCGTGCGCCTGTGTCATAAGTAAAGGGCTGGCTGGCTTGCCCGTTAAAGGGTGCTGTAACCCCCAAAGTACACTCCAGTCCAAACCAAAAAAAAAATTATTGTCTGTGTTTGTGATTTGTGTTCGCAGTAGCCGCACGTGCATCAACAAAGTAGTGCCAAGCGTGCGCCTGTGTCATAAGTAAAGGGCCAGCTGGCTTGACCGTTAAAGGGTGCTGTAACCCCCAAAGTACACTCCAGTCCAAACCAAAAAAATTTATATTTTCTGTGATTGTGAATTGTGTGCGCAGTAGCCACACGTGCATCAACAAAGTAGTGCCAAGCGTGCGCCTGTGTCATAAGTAAAGGGCCGGCTGGCTTGACCGTTAAAGGGTGCTGTAACCCCAAAAGTACACTCCAGTTCAAACCAAAAAAAAAATATTTTTTGTGTGTTTGTGAATTGTGTGCGCAGTAGCCGCACGTGCATCAACAAAGTAGTGCCAAGCGTGCGCCTGTGTCATAAGTAAAGGGCCGGCTGGCTTGACCATTAAAGGGTGCTGTAACCCCCAAAGTACACTCCAGTCCAAACCAAAAAAAAAATTATTTTCTATGTTTGTGAATTGTGTGCGCAGTAGCCGCACGTGCATCAACAAAGTAGTGCCAAGCGTGCGCCTGTGTCATAAGTAAAGGGCCGGCTGGCTTGACCGTTAAAGGGTGCTGTAACCCCCAAAGTACACTCCAGTCCAAACCAAAAAAATATATATTTTCTGTGTTTGTGAATTGTGTGCGCAGTAGCCGCACGTGCATCAACAAAGTAGTGCCAAGCGTGCGCCTGTGTCATAAGTAAAGGGCCGGCTGGCTTGACCGTTAAAGGGTGCTGTAACCCCCAAAGTACACTCCAGTCCAAACCAAAAAAATATATATTTTCTGTGTTTGTGAATTGTGTGCGCAGTAGCCGCACGTGCATCAACAAAGTAGTGCCAAGCGTGCGCCTGTGTCATAAGTAAAGGGCCGGCTGGCTAGACCGTTAAAGGGTGCTGTAACCCCCAAAGTACACTCCAGTCCAAACCAAAAAAACAATTATTTTCTGTGTTTGTGAATTGTGTGCGCAGTAGCCGCACGTGCATCAACAAAGTAGTGCCAAGCGTGCGCCTGTGTCATAAGTAAAGGGCCGGCTGGCTTGATCGTTGAAGGGTGCTGTAACCCCCAAAGTACACTCCAGTCCAAACCAAAAAAAAAAATATTTTCTGTGTTTGTGAATTGTGTGCGCAGTAGCCGCACGTGCATCAACAAAGTAGTGCCAAGCGTGCGCCTGTGTCATAAGTAAAGGGCCGGCAGGCTTGACCGTTAAAGGGTGCTGTAACCCCCAAACTACACTCCAGTCCAAACCAAAAAAATAATAATTTTCTGTGTTTGTGAATTGTGTGCGCAGTAGCCGCACGTGCATCAACAAAGTAGTGCCAAGCGTGCGCCAGTGTCATAAGTAAAGGGCCGGCTGGCTTGACCATTAAAGGGTGCTATAACCCCCAAAGTACACTCCAGTCCAAAACAAAACAAAATTTTTTTTCTGCGTTTGTGAATTGTGTGCGCAGTAGCCGCATGTGAATCAACAAAGTAGTGCCAAGCGTGTGCCTGTGTCATAAGTAAAGGGCCGGCTGGCTTGACAGTTAAAGGGTGCTGTAACCCCCAAAGTACACTCCAGTTCAAACCAAAAAAATTACATTTCTTGTGTGTTTGTGAATTGTGTGCGCAGTAGCCGCACGTGCATCAACAATGTAGTGCCAAGCGTGCGCCTGTGTCATAAGTAAAGGGCCGGCTGGCTTGACCGTTAAAGGGTGCTGTAAACCCCAAAGTACACTCCAGTCCAAACCAAAAAAATTTATATTTTCTGTGATTGTGAATTGTGTGCGCAGTAGCCACACGTGCATCAACAAAGTAGTGCCAAGCGTGCGCCTGTGTCATAAGTAAAGGGCTGGCTGGCTTGACCGTTAAAGGGTGCTGTAACCCCCAAAGTACACTCCAGTCCAAACAAAAAAATAATTATTTTCTGTGTTTGTGAATTGTGTGCGCAGTAGCCGCACGTGCATCAACAAAGTAGTGCCAAGCGTGCGCCTGTGTCATAAGTAAAGGGACTGCTGGCTTGACCGTTAAAGGGTGCTGTAATCACCAAAGTACACTCCAGTCCAAACCAAAAAAAAAAATATTTTCTGTGTTTGTGAATTGTGTGCGCAGTAGCCGCACGTGCATCAACAAAGGAGCAGCGCCAAGCGTGCGCCTGTGTCATAAGTAAAGGGCCGGCTGGCTTGACCGTTAAAGGGTGCTGTAACCCCCAAAGTACACTCCAGTTCAAACCAAAAAAAAAATATTTTTTGTGTGTTTGTGAATTGTGTGCGCAGTAGCCGCACGTGCATCAACAAAGTAGTGCCAAGCGTGCGCCTGTGTCATAAGTAAAGGGCCGGCTGGCTTGACCATTAAAGGGTGCTGTAACCCCCAAAGTACACTCCAGTCCAAACCAAAAAAATTAATATTTTCTGTGATTGTGAATTGTGTGCGCAGTAGCCGCACGTGCATCAACAAAGTAGTGCCAAGCGTGCGCCTGTGTCATAAGTAAAGGGCTGGCTGGCTTGACCGTTAAAGGGTGCTGTATCCCCCAAAGTACACTCCAGTCCAAACCAAAAAAATATATATTTTCTGTATTTGTGAATTGTGTGCGCAGTAGCCGCACGTGCATCAACAAAGTAGTGCCAAGCGTGCGCCTGTGTCATAAGTAAAGGGCCGGCTGGCTTGACCGTTAAAGGATGCTGTAACCCCCAAAGTACACTCCAGTCCAAACCAAAAAAAAAATTATTTTCTGTGTTTGTGAATTGTGTGCGCAGTAGCCGCACGTGCATCAACAAAGTAGTGCCAAGCGTGCGCCTGTGTCATAAATAAAGGGCTGGCTGGCTTGACCGTTAAAGGGTGCTGTAACCCCCAAAGTACACTCCAGTCCAAACCAAAAAAATATATATTTTCTGTGTTTGTGAATTGTGTGCGCAGTAGCCACACGTGCATCAACAAAGTAGTGCCAAGCGTGCGCCTGTGTCATAAGTAAAGGGCCGGCTGGCTTGACCGTTAAAGGGTGCTGTAACCCCCAAAGTACACTCCAGTCCAAACCAAAAAAATATAAATTTTCTGTGTTTGTGAGTTGTGTGCGCAGTAGCCGCACGTGCATCAACAAAGTAGTGCCAAGCGTGCGCCTGTGTCATAAGTAAAGGGCCGGCTGGCTTGACCGTTAAAGGGTGCTGTAACCCCCAAAGTACACTCCAGTCCAAACCAAAAAAATATATATTTTCTGTGTTTGTGAATTGTGTGCGCAGTAGCCGCACGTGCATCAACAAAGTAGTGCCAAGCGTGCGCCTGTGTCATAAGTAAAGGGCCGGCAGGCTTGACCGTTAAAGGGTGCTGTAACCCCCAAACTACACTCCAGTCCAAACCAAAAAAAAAATAATTTTCTGTGTTTGTGATTTGAGTGCGCAGTAGCAGCACGTGAATCAACAAAGTAGTGCCAAGCGTGCGCCTGTGTCATAAGTAAAGGGCCGGCTGGCTTGACCGTTAAAGGGTGCTGTAACCCCCAAAGTACACTCCAGTCCAAACCAAAAAAATTTATATTTTCTGTGATTGTGAATTGTGTGCGCAGTAGCCACACGTGCATCAACAAAGTAGTGCCAAGCGTGCGCCTGTGTCATAAGTAAAGGGCCGGCTGGCTTGACCGTTAAAGGGTGCTGTAACCCCAAAAGTACACTCCAGTTCAAACCAAAAAAAAAATATTTTTTGTGTGTTTGTGAATTGTGTGCGCAGTAGCCGCACGTGCATCAACAAAGTAGTGCCAAGCGTGCGCCTGTGTCATAAGTAAAGGGCCGGCTGGCTTGACCATTAAAGGGTGCTGTAACCCCAAAGTACACTCCAGTCCAAACCAAAAAAAAAATTATTTTCTGTGTTTGTGAATTGTGTGCGCAGTAGCCGCACGTGCATCAACAAAGTAGTGCCAAGCGTGCGCCTGTGTCATAAGTAAAGGGCCGGCTGGCTTGATCGTTGAAGGGTGCTGTAACCACCAAAGTACACTCCAGTCCAAACCAAAAAAAAAATTATTTTCTGTGTTTGTGAATTGTGTGCGCAGTAGCCGCACGTGCATCAACAAAGTAGTGCCAAGCGTGCGCCTGTGTCATAAGTAAAGGGCCGGCTGGCTTGACCGTTAAAGGGTGCTGTAACCCCCAAAGTACACTCCAGTCCAAACCAAAAAAAAAATTATTTTCTGTGTTTGTGAATTGTGTGCGCAGTAGCCGCACGTGCATCACAAAGTAGTGCCAAGCGTGCGCCAGTGTCATAAGTAAAGGGCTGGCTGGCTTGACCATTAAAGGGTGCTGTAACCCCCAAAGTACACTCCAGTCCAAAACAAAACAAAAATAATTTTCTGCGTTTGTGAATTGTGTGCGCAGTAGCCGCACGTGAATCAACAAAGTAGTGCCAAGCGTGCGCCTGTGTCATAAGTAAAGGGCCGGCTGGCTTGACCGTTAAAGGGTGCTGTAACCCCCAAAGTACACTCCAGTTCAAACCAAAAAAATAACATTTCTTGTGTGTTTGTGAATTGTGTGCGCAGTAGCCGCACGTGCATCAAGAAAGTAGTGCCAAGCGTGCGCCTGTGTCATAAGTAAAGGGCCGGCTGGCTTGACCGTTAAAGGGTGCTGTAACCCCCAAAGTACACTCCAGTCCAAACCAAAAAAAAATTATTGTCTGTGTTTGTGAATTGTGTGCGCAGTAGCCGCACGTGCATCAACAAAGTAGTGCCAAGCGTGCGCCTGTGTCATAAGTAAAGGGCCGGCTGGCTTGACCGTTAAAGGGTGCTGTAACCCCCAAAGTACACTCCAGTCCAAACCAAAAAAATTTATATTTTCTGTGATTGTGAATTGTGTGCGCAGTAGCCACACGTGCATCAACAAAGTAGTGCCAAGCGTGCGCCTGTGTCATAAGTAAAGGGCCGGCTGGCTTGACTGTTAAAGGGTGCTGTAACCCCCAAAGTACACTCCAGTCCAAACCAAAAAAATATATATTTTCTGTGTTTGTGAATTGTGTGCGCAGTAGCCACACGTGCATCAACAAAGTAGTGCCAAGCGTGCGTCTGTGTCATAAGTAAAGGGCCGGCTGGCTTGACCGTTAAAGGGTGCTGTAACCCCCAAAGTACACTCCAGTCCAAACCAAAAAAATATATATTTTCTGCGTTTGTGAATTGTGTGCGCAGTAGCCGCACGTGCATCAACAAAGTAGTGCCAAGCGTGCGCCTGTGTCATAAGTAAAGGGCCGGCTGGCTTGACCATTAAAGGGTGCTGTAATCCCCAAAGTACACTCCAGTCCAAACCAAAAAAAAAATAATTTTCTGCGTTTGTGAATTGTGTGCGCAGTAGCCGCACGTGAATCAACAAAGTAGTGCAAGCGTGCGCCTGTGTCATAAGTAAAGGGCCGGCTGGCTTGACTGTTAAAGGGTGCTGTAACCCCCAAAGTACACTCCAGTTAAAACCAAAAAAATAACATTTTTTGTGTGTTTGTGAATTGTGTGCGCAGTTGCCGCACGTGCATCAACAAAGTAGTGCCAAGCGTGCGCCTGTGTCATAAGTAAAGGGCCGGCTGGCTTGACCTTTAAAGGGTGCTGTAACCCCCAAAGTACACTCCAGTCCAAACCAAAAAAAAAAATATTTTCTGTGTTTGTGAATTGTGTGCGCAGTAGCCGCACGTGCATCAACAAAGTAGTGCCAAGCGTGCGCCTGTGTCATAAGTAAAGGGCCGGCTGGCTTGACCATTAAAGGGTGCTGTAACCCCCAAAGTACACTCCAGTCCAAACCAAAAAAAAAATTATTGTCTGTGTTTGTGAATTGTGTGCGCAGTAGCCGCACGTGCATCAACAAAGTAGTGCCAAGCGTGCGCCTGTGTCATAAGTAAAGGGCCGGCTGGCTTGACCGTTAAAGGGTGCTGTAACCCCCAAAGTACACTCCAGTCCAAACCAAAAAATTTTATATTTTCTGTGATTGTGAATTGTGTGCGCAGTAGCCACACGTGCATCAACAAAGTAGTGCCAAGCGTGCGCCTGTGTCATAAGTAAAGGGCCGGCTGGCTTGACCGTTAAAGGGTGCTGTAACCCCCAAAGTACACTCCAGTCCAAACCAAAAAAAAATATATTTTCTGTATTTCTGAATTGTGTGCGCAGTAGCAGCACGTGCATCAACAAAGTAGTGCCAAGCGTGCGCCTGTGTCATAAGTAAAGGGCCGGCTGGCTTGACCGTTAAAGGGTGCTGTAACCCCCAAAGTACACTCCAGTCCAAACCACAAAAAAAATATTTTCTGTGTTTGTGAATTGTGTGCGCAGTAGCCGCACGTGCATCAACAATGTAGTGCCAAGCATGCGCCTGTGTCATAAGTAAAGGGCCGGCTGGCTTGACCGTTAAAGGGCGCTGTAACCCCCAAAGTAAAACCAAAAAAATATATATTTTCTGTGTTTGTGAATTGTGTGCGCAGTAGCCGCACGTGCATCAACAAAGTAGTGCCAAGCGTGCGCCTGTGTCATAAGTAAAGAGCCTGCTGGCTTGACTGTTAAAGGGTGCTGTAACCCCCAAAGTACACTCCAGTCCAAACCACAAAAAAAATTATTTTCTGTGTTTGTGAATTGTGTGCGCAGAAGCCGCACGTGCATCAACAAAGTAGTGCCAAGCGTGCGCCTGTGTCATAAGTAAAGGGCCGGCTGGCTTGACCGTTAAAGGGTGCTGTAACCCCCAAAGTAAAACCAAAAAAATATATATTTTCTGTGTTTGTGAATTGTGTGCGCAGTAGCCGCACGTGCTTCAACAAAGTAGTGGCAAGCGTGCACCTGTGTCATAAGTAAAGGGCCTGCTGGCTTGACCGTTAAAGGGTGCTGTAACCCCCAAAGTACACTCCAGTCCAAACCAAAAAAATATATATTTTCTGTGTTTGTGAGTTGTGTGCGCAGTAGCCGCACGTGCATCAACAAAGTAGTGCCAAGCGTGCGCCTGTGTCATAAGTAAAGGGCCGGCAGGCTTGACCGTTAAAGGGTGCTGTAACCCCCAAACTACACTCCAGTCCAAACCAAAAAAATAATTATTTTCTGTGTTTGTGAATTGTGTGCGCAGTAGCCGCACGTGCATCAACAAAGTAGTGCCAAGCATGCGCCAGTGTCATAAGTAAAGGGCCGGCTGGCTTGACCATTAAAGGGTGCTGTAACCCCCAAAGTACACTCCAGTCCAAAACAAAAAAAAAATAATTTTCTGCGTTTGTGAATTGAGTGCGCAGTAGCAGCACGTGAATCAACAAAGTAGTGCCAAGCGTGCGCCTGTGTCATAAGTAAAGGGCCGGCTGGCTTGACCATTAAAGGGTGCTGTAACCCCCAAAGTACACTCCAGTTCAAACCAAAAAAAATAACATTTCTTGTGTGTTTGTGAATTGTGTGCGCAGTAGCCGCACGTGCATCAACAAAGTAGTGCCAAGCGTGCGCCTGTGTCATAAGTAAAGGGCTGGCTGGCTTGCCCGTTAAAGGGTGCTGTAACCCCCAAAGTACACTCCAGTCCAAACCAAAAAAAAAATTATTGTCTGTGTTTGTGATTTGTGTGCGCAGTAGCCGCACGTGCATCAACAAAGTAGTGCCAAGCGTGCGCCTGTGTCATAAGTAAAGGGCCAGCTGGCTTGACCGTTAAAGGGTGCTGTAACCCCCAAAGTACACTCCAGTCCAAACCAAAAAAATTTATATTTTCTGTGATTGTGAATTGTGTGCGCAGTAGCCACACGTGCATCAACAAAGTAGTGCCAAGCGTGCGCCTGTGTCATAAGTAAAGGGCCGGCTGGCTTGACCGTTAAAGGGTGCTGTAACCCCAAAAGTACACTCCAGTTCAAACCAAAAAAAAAATATTTTTTGTGTGTTTGTGAATTGTGTGCGCAGTAGCCGCACGTGCATCAACAAAGTAGTGCCAAGCGTGCGCCTGTGTCATAAGTAAAGGGCCGGCTGGCTTGACCGTTAAAGGGTGCTGTAACCCCCAAAGTACACTCCAGTCCAAACCAAAAAAATATATATTTTCTGTGTTTGTGAATTGTGTGCGCAGTAGCCGCACGTGCATCAACAAAGTAGTGCCAAGCGTGCGCCTGTGTCATAAGTAAAGGGCCGGCTGGCTTGACCGTTAAAGGGTGCTGTAACCCCCAAAGTACACTCCAGTCCAAACCAAAAAAATATATATTTTCTGTGTTTGTGAATTGTGTGCGCAGTAGCCGCACGTGCATCAACAAAGTAGTGCCAAGCGTGCGCCTGTGTCATAAGTAAAGGGCCGGCTGGCTAGACCGTTAAAGGGTGCTGTAACCCCCAAAGTACACTCCAGTCCAAACCAAAAAAACAATTATTTTCTGTGTTTGTGAATTGTGTGCGCAGTAGCCGCACGTGCATCAACAAAGTAGTGCCAAGCGTGCGCCTGTGTCATAAGTAAAGGGCCGGCTGGCTTGATCGTTGAAGGGTGCTGTAACCCCCAAAGTACACTCCAGTCCAAACCAAAAAAAAAAATATTTTCTGTGTTTGTGAATTGTGTGCGCAGTAGCCGCACGTGCATCAACAAAGTAGTGCCAAGCGTGCGCCTGTGTCATAAGTAAAGGGCCGGCAGGCTTGACCGTTAAAGGGTGCTGTAACCCCCAAACTACACTCCAGTCCAAACCAAAAAAAAAATAATTTTCTGTGTTTGTGAATTGTGTGCGCAGTAGCCGCACGTGCATCAACAAAGTAGTGCCAAGCGTGCGCCAGTGTCATAAGTAAAGGGCCGGCTGGCTTGACCATTAAAGGGTGCTATAACCCCCAAAGTACACTCCAGTCCAAAACAAAACAAAAATTTTTTTCTGCGTTTGTGAATTGTGTGCGCAGTAGCCGCATGTGAATCAACAAAGTAGTGCCAAGCGTGCGCCTGTGTCATAAGTAAAGGGCCGGCTGGCTTGACAGTTAAAGGGTGCTGTAACCCCCAAAGTACACTCCAGTTCAAACCAAAAAAATTACATTTCTTGTGTGTTTGTGAATTGTGTGCGCAGTAGCCGCACGTGCATCAACAATGTAGTGCCAAGCGTGCGCCTGTGTCATAAGTAAAGGGCCGGCTGGCTTGACCGTTAAAGGGTGCTGTAAACCCCAAAGTACACTCCAGTCCAAACCAAAAAAATTTATATTTTCTGTGATTGTGAATTGTGTGCGCAGTAGCCACACGTGCATCAACAAAGTAGTGCCAAGCGTGCGCCTGTGTCATAAGTAAAGGGCTGGCTGGCTTGACCGTTAAAGGGTGCTGTAACCCCCAAAGTACACTCCAGTCCAAACAAAAAAATAATTATTTTCTGTGTTTGTGAATTGTGTGCGCAGTAGCCGCACGTGCATCAACAAAGTAGTGCCAAGCGTGCGCCTGTGTCATAAGTAAAGGGACTGCTGGCTTGACCGTTAAAGGGTGCTGTAATCACCAAAGTACACTCCAGTCCAAACCAAAAAAAAAAATATTTTCTGTGTTTGTGAATTGTGTGCGCAGTAGCCGCACGTGCATCAACAAAGGAGCAGCGCCAAGCGTGCGCCTGTGTCATAAGTAAAGGGCCGGCTGGCTTGACCGTTAAAGGGTGCTGTAACCCCCAAAGTACACTCCAGTTCAAACCAAAAAAAAAATATTTTTTGTGTGTTTGTGAATTGTGTGCGCAGTAGCCGCACGTGCATCAACAAAGTAGTGCCAAGCGTGCGCCTGTGTCATAAGTAAAGGGCCGGCTGGCTTGACCATTAAAGGGTGCTGTAACCCCCAAAGTACACTACAGTCCAAACCAAAAAAATTAATATTTTCTGTGATTGTGAATTGTGTGCGCAGTAGCCGCACGTGCATCAACAAAGTAGTGCCAAGCGTGCGCCTGTGTCATAAGTAAAGGGCTGGCTGGCTTGACCATTAAAGGGTGCTGTATCCCCCAAAGTACACTCCAGTCCAAACCAAAAAAATATATATTTTCTGTATTTGTGAATTGTGTGCGCAGTAGCCGCACGTGCATCAACAAAGTAGTGCCAAGCGTGCGCCTGTGTCATAAGTAAAGGGCCGGCTGGCTTGACCGTTAAAGGATGCTGTAACCCCCAAAGTACACTCCAGTCCAAACCAAAAAAAAAATTATTTTCTGTGTTTGTGAATTGTGTGCGCAGTAGCCGCACGTGCATCAACAAAGTAGTGCCAAGCGTGCGCCTGTGTCATAAATAAAGGGCTGGCTGGCTTGACCGTTAAAGGGTGCTGTAACCCCCAAAGTACACTCCAGTCCAAACCAAAAAAATATATATTTTCTGTGTTTGTGAATTGTGTGCGCAGTAGCCACACGTGCATCAACAAAGTAGTGCCAAGCGTGCGCCTGTGTCATAAGTAAAGGGCCGGCTGGCTTGACCGTTAAAGGGTGCTGTAACCCCCAAAGTACACTCCAGTCCAAACCAAAAAAATATACATTTTCTGTGTTTGTGAGTTGTGTGCGCAGTAGCCGCACGTGCATCAACAAAGTAGTGCCAAGCGTGCGCCTGTGTCATAAGTAAAGGGCCGGCTGGCTTGACCGTTAAAGGGTGCTGTAACCCCCAAAGTACACTCCAGTCCAAACCAAAAAAATATATATTTTCTGTGTTTGTGAATTGTGTGCGCAGAAGCCGCACGTGCATCAACAAAGTAGTGCCAAGCGTGCGCCTGTGTCATAAGTAAAGGGCCGGCTGGCTTGACCGTTAAAGGGTGCTGTAACCCCCAAAGTAAAACCAAAAAAATATATATTTTCTGTGTTTGTGAATTGTGTGCGCAGTAGCCGCACGTGCTTCAACAAAGTAGTGGCAAGCGTGTACCTGTGTCATAAGTAAAGGGCCTGCTGGCTTGACCGTTAAAGGGTGCTGTAACCCCCAAAGTACACTCCAGTCCAAACCAAAAAAATATATATTTTCTGTGTTTGTGAGTTGTGTGCGCAGTAGCCGCACGTGCATCAACAAAGTAGTGCCAAGCGTGCGCCTGTGTCATAAGTAAAGGGCCGGCAGGCTTGACCGTTAAAGGGTGCTGTAACCCCCAAACTACACTCCAGTCCAAACCAAAAAAATAATTATTTTCTGTGTTTGTGAATTGTGTGCGCAGTAGCCGCACGTGCATCAACAAAGTAGTGCCAAGCATGCGCCAGTGTCATAAGTAAAGGGCCGGCTGGCTTGACCATTAAAGGGTGCTGTAACCCCCAATGTACACTCCAGTCCAAAACAAAAAAAAAATAATTTTCTGCGTTTGTGAATTGAGTGCGCAGTAGCAGCACGTGAATCAACAAAGTAGTGCCAAGCGTGCGCCTGTGTCATAAGTAAAGGGCCGGCTGGCTTGACCATTAAAGGGTGCTGTAACCCCCAAAGTACACTCCAGTTCAAACCAAAAAAAATAACATTTCTTGTGTGTTTGTGAATTGTGTGCGCAGTAGCCGCACGTGCATCAACAAAGTAGTGCCAAGCGTGCGCCTGTGTCATAAGTAAAGGGCTGGCTGGCTTGCCCGTTAAAGGGTGCTGTAACCCCCAAAGTACACTCCAGTCCAAACCAAAAAAAAAATTATTGTCTGTGTTTGTGATTTGTGTGCGCAGTAGCCGCACGTGCATCAACAAAGTAGTGCCAAGCGTGCGCCTGTGTCATAAGTAAAGGGCCAGCTGGCTTGACCGTTAAAGGGTGCTGTAACCCCCAAAGTACACTCCAGTCCAAACCAAAAAAATTTATATTTTCTGTGATTGTGAATTGTGTGTGCAGTAGCCACACGTGCATCAACAAAGTAGTGCCAAGCGTGCGCCTGTGTCATAAGTAAAGGGCCGGCTGGCTTGACCGTTAAAGGGTGCTGTAACCCCCAAAGTACACTCCAGTTCAAACCAAAAAAAAAATATTTTTTGTGTGTTTGTGAATTGTGTGCGCAGTAGCCGCACGTGCATCAACAAAGTAGTGCCAAGCGTGCGCCTGTGTCATAAGTAAAGGGCCGGCTGGCTTGACCATTAAAGGGTGCTGTAACCCCCAAAGTACACTCCAGTCCAAACCAAAAAAATTAATATTTTCTGTGATTGTGAATTGTGTGCGCAGTAGCCGCACGTGCATCAACAAAGTAGTGCCAAGCGTGCGCCTGTGTCATAAGTAAAGGGCTGGCTGGCTTGACCATTAAAGGGTGCTGTATCCCCCAAAGTACACTCCAGTCCAAACCAAAAAAATATATATTTTCTGTATTTGTGAATTGTGTGCGCAGTAGCCGCACGTGCATCAACAAAGTAGTGCCAAGCGTGCGCCTGTGTCATAAGTAAAGGGCCGGCTGGCTTGACCGTTAAAGGATGCTGTAACCCCCAAAGTACACTCCAGTCCAAACCAAAAAAAAAATTATTTTCTGTGTTTGTGAATTGTGTGCGCAGTAGCCGCACGTGCATCAACAAAGTAGTGCCAAGCGTGCGCCTGTGTCATAAATAAAGGGCTGGCTGGCTTGACCGTTAAAGGGTGCTGTAACCCCCAAAATACACTCCAGTCCAAACCAAAAAAATATATATTTTCTGTGTTTGTGAATTGTGTGCGCAGTAGCCACACGTGCATCAACAAAGTAGTGCCAAGCGTGCGCCTGTGTCATAAGTAAAGGGCCGGCTGGCTTGACCGTTAAAGGGTGCTGTAACCCCCAAAGTACACTCCAGTCCAAACCAAAAAAATATACATTTTCTGTGTTTGTGAGTTGTGTGCGCAGTAGCCGCACGTGCATCAACAAAGTAGTGCCAAGCGTGCGCCTGTGTCATAAGTAAAGGGCCGGCTGGCTTGACCGTTAAAGGGTGCTGTAACCCCCAAAGTACACTCCAGTCCAAACCAAAAAAATATATATTTTCTGTGTTTGTGAATTGTGTGCGCAGAAGCCGCACGTGCATCAACAAAGTAGTGCCAAGCGTGCGCCTGTGTCATAAGTAAAGGGCCGGCTGGCTTGACCGTTAAAGGGTGCTGTAACCCCCAAAGTAAAACCAAAAAAATATATATTTTCTGTGTTTGTGAATTGTGTGCGCAGTAGCCGCACGTGCTTCAACAAAGTAGTGGCAAGCGTGTACCTGTGTCATAAGTAAAGGGCCTGCTGGCTTGACCATTAAAGGGTGCTGTAACCCCCAAAGTACACTCCAGTCCAAACCAAAAAAATATATATTTTCTGTGTTTGTGAGTTGTGTGCGCAGTAGCCGCACGTGCATCAACAAAGTAGTGCCAAGCGTGCGCCTGTGTCATAAGTAAAGGGCCGGCAGGCTTGACCGTTAAAGGGTGCTGTAACCCCCAAACTACACTCCAGTCCAAACCAAAAAAATAATTATTTTCTGTGTTTGTGAATTGTGTGCGCAGTAGCCGCACGTGCATCAACAAAGTAGTGCCAAGCATGCGCCAGTGTCATAAGTAAAGGGCCGGCTGGCTTGACCATTAAAGGGTGCTGTAACCCCCAATGTACACTCCAGTCCAAAACAAAAAAAAAATAATTTTCTGCGTTTGTGAATTGAGTGCGCAGTAGCAGCACGTGAATCAACAAAGTAGTGCCAAGCGTGCGCCTGTGTCATAAGTAAAGGGCCGGCTGGCTTGACCATTAAAGGGTGCTGTAACCCCCAAAGTACACTCCAGTTCAAACCAAAAAAAATAACATTTCTTGTGTGTTTGTGAATTGTGTGCGCAGTAGCCGCACGTGCATCAACAAAGTAGTGCCAAGCGTGCGCCTGTGTCATAAGTAAAGGGCTGGCTGGCTTGCCCGTTAAAGGGTGCTGTAACCCCCAAAGTACACTCCAGTCCAAACCAAAAAAAAAATTATTGTCTGTGTTTGTGATTTGTGTGCGCAGTAGCCGCACGTGCATCAACAAAGTAGTGCCAAGCGTGCGCCTGTGTCATAAGTAAAGGGCCAGCTGGCTTGACCGTTAAAGGGTGCTGTAACCCCCAAAGTACACTCCAGTCCAAACCAAAAAAATTTATATTTTCTGTGATTGTGAATTGTGTGCGCAGTAGCCACACGTGCATCAACAAAGTAGTGCCAAGCGTGCGCCTGTGTCATAAGTAAAGGGCCGGCTGGCTTGACCGTTAAAGGGTGCTGTAACCCCAAAAGTACACTCCAGTTCAAACCAAAAAAAAAATATTTTTTGTGTGTTTGTGAATTGTGTGCGCAGTAGCCGCACGTGCATCAACAAAGTAGTGCCAAGCGTGCGCCTGTGTCATAAGTAAAGGGCCGGCTGGCTTGACCATTAAAGGGTGCTGTAACCCCCAAAGTACACTCCAGTCCAAACCAAAAAAAAAAATATTTTCTATGTTTGTGAATTGTGTGCGCAGTAGCCGCACGTGCATCAACAAAGTAGTGCCAAGCGTGCGCCTGTGTCATAAGTAAAGGGCCGGCTGGCTTGACCGTTAAAGGGTGCTGTAACCCCCAAAGTACACTCCAGTCCAAACCAAAAAAATATATATTTTCTGTGTTTGTGAATTGTGTGCGCAGTAGCCGCACGTGCATCAACAAAGTAGTGCCAAGCGTGCGCCTGTGTCATAAGTAAAGGGCCGGCTGGCTTGACCGTTAAAGGGTGCTGTAACCCCCAAAGTACACTCCAGTCCAAACCAAAAAAATATATATTTTCTGTGTTTGTGAATTGTGTGCGCAGTAGCCGCACGTGCATCAACAAAGTAGTGCCAAGCGTGCGCCTGTGTCATAAGTAAAGGGCCGGCTGGCTAGACCGTTAAAGGGTGCTGTAACCCCCAAAGTACACTCCAGTCCAAACCAAAAAAACAATTATTTTCTGTGTTTGTGAATTGTGTGCGCAGTAGCCGCACGTGCATCAACAAAGTAGTGCCAAGCGTGCGCCTGTGTCATAAGTAAAGGGCCGGCTGGCTTGATCGTTGAAGGGTGCTGTAACCCCCAAAGTACACTCCAGTCCAAACCAAAAAAAAAAATATTTTCTGTGTTTGTGAATTGTGTGCGCAGTAGCCGCACGTGCATCAACAAAGTAGTGCCAAGCGTGCGCCTGTGTCATAAGTAAAGGGCCGGCAGGCTTGACCGTTAAAGGGTGCTGTAACCCCCAAACTACACTCCAGTCCAAACCAAAAAAAAAATAATTTTCTGTGTTTGTGAATTGTGTGCGCAGTAGCCGCACGTGCATCAACAAAGTAGTGCCAAGCGTGCGCCAGTGTCATAAGTAAAGGGCCGGCTGGCTTGACCATTAAAGGGTGCTATAACCCCCAAAGTACACTCCAGTCCAAAACAAAACAAAAAATTTTTTCTGCGTTTGTGAATTGTGTGCGCAGTAGCCGCATGTGAATCAACAAAGTAGTGCCAAGCGTGCGCCTGTGTCATAAGTAAAGGGCCGGCTGGCTTGACAGTTAAAGGGTGCTGTAACCCCCAAAGTACACTCCAGTTCAAACCAAAAAAATTACATTTCTTGTGTGTTTGTGAATTGTGTGCGCAGTAGCCGCACGTGCATCAACAATGTAGTGCCAAGCGTGCGCCTGTGTCATAAGTAAAGGGCCGGCTGGCTTGACCGTTAAAGGGTGCTGTAAACCCCAAAGTACACTCCAGTCCAAACCAAAAAAATTTATATTTTCTGTGATTGTGAATTGTGTGCGCAGTAGCCACACGTGCATCAACAAAGTAGTGCCAAGCGTGCGCCTGTGTCATAAGTAAAGGGCTGGCTGGCTTGACCGTTAAAGGGTGCTGTAACCCCCAAAGTACACTCCAGTCCAAACAAAAAAATAATTATTTTCTGTGTTTGTGAATTGTGTGCGCAGTAGCCGCACGTGCATCAACAAAGTAGTGCCAAGCGTGCGCCTGTGTCATAAGTAAAGGGACTGCTGGCTTGACCGTTAAAGGGTGCTGTAATCACCAAAGTACACTCCAGTCCAAACCAAAAAAAAAAATATTTTCTGTGTTTGTGAATTGTGTGCGCAGTAGCCGCACGTGCATCAACAAAGGAGCAGCGCCAAGCGTGCGCCTGTGTCATAAGTAAAGGGCCGGCTGGCTTGACCGTTAAAGGGTGCTGTAACCCCCAAAGTACACTCCAGTTCAAACCAAAAAAAAAATATTTTTTGTGTGTTTGTGAATTGTGTGCGCAGTAGCCGCACGTGCATCAACAAAGTAGTGCCAAGCGTGCGCCTGTGTCATAAGTAAAGGGCCGGCTGGCTTGACCATTAAAGGGTGCTGTAACCCCCAAAGTACACTCCAGTCCAAACCAAAAAAATTAATATTTTCTGTGATTGTGAATTGTGTGCGCAGTAGCCGCACGTGCATCAACAAAGTAGTGCCAAGCGTGCGCCTGTGTCATAAGTAAAGGGCTGGCTGGCTTGACCATTAAAGGGTGCTGTATCCCCCAAAGTACACTCCAGTCCAAACCAAAAAAATATATATTTTCTGTATTTGTGAATTGTGTGCGCAGTAGCCGCACGTGCATCAACAAAGTAGTGCCAAGCGTGCGCCTGTGTCATAAGTAAAGGGCCGGCTGGCTTGACCGTTAAAGGATGCTGTAACCCCCAAAGTACACTCCAGTCCAAACCAAAAAAAAAATTATTTTCTGTGTTTGTGAATTGTGTGCGCAGTAGCCGCACGTGCATCAACAAAGTAGTGCCAAGCGTGCGCCTGTGTCATAAATAAAGGGCTGGCTGGCTTGACCGTTAAAGGGTGCTGTAACCCCCAAAGTACACTCCAGTCCAAACCAAAAAAATATATATTTTCTGTGTTTGTGAATTGTGTGCGCAGTAGCCACACGTGCATCAACAAAGTAGTGCCAAGCGTGCGCCTGTGTCATAAGTAAAGGGCCGGCTGGCTTGACCGTTAAAGGGTGCTGTAACCCCCAAAGTACACTCCAGTCCAAACCAAAAAAAATTATATTTTCTGTGATTGTGAGTTGTGTGCGCAGTAGCCACACGTGCATCAACAAAGTAGTGCCAAGCGTGCGCCTGTGTCATAAGTAAAGGGCCGGCTGGCTTGACCGTTAAAGGGTGCTGTAACCCCAAAAGTACACTCCAGTTCAAACCAAAAAAAAAATATTTTTTGTGTGTTTGTGAATTGTGTGCGCAGTAGCCGCACGTGCATCAACAAAGTAGTGCCAAGCGTGCGCCTGTGTCATAAGTAAAGGGCCGGCTGGCTTGACCATTAAAGGGTGCTGTAACCCCAAAGTACACTCCAGTCCAAACCAAAAAAAAAATTATTTTCTGTGTTTGTGAATTGTGTGCGCAGTAGCCGCACGTGCATCAACAAAGTAGTGCCAAGCGTGCGCCTGTGTCATAAGTAAAGGGCCGGCTGGCTTGATCGTTGAAGGGTGCTGTAACCACCAAAGTACACTCCTGTCCAAACCAAAAAAAAAATTATTTTCTGTGTTTGTGAATTGTATGCGCAGTAGCCGCACGTGCATCAACAAAGTAGTGCCAAGCGTGCGCCTGTGTCATAAGTAAAGGGCCGGCTGGCTTGACCGTTAAAGGGTGCTGTAACCCCCAAAGTACACTCCAGTCCAAACCAAAAAAAAAATTATTTTCTGTGTTTGTGAATTGTGTGCGCAGTAGCCGCACGTGCATCACAAAGTAGTGCCAAGCGTGCGCCAGTGTCATAAGTAAAGGGCTGGCTGGCTTGACCATTAAAGGGTGCTGTAACCCCCAAAGTACACTCCAGTCCAAAACAAAACAAAAATAATTTTCTGCGTTTGTGAATTGTGTGCGCAGTAGCCGCACGTGAATCAACAAAGTAGTGCCAAGCGTGCGCCTGTGTCATAAGTAAAGGGCCGGCTGGCTTGACCGTTAAAGGGTGCTGTAACCCCCAATGTACACTCCAGTTCAAACCAAAAAAATAACATTTCTTGTGTGTTTGTGAATTGTGTGCGCAGTAGCCGCACGTGCATCAACAAAGTAGTGCCAAGCGTGCGCCTGTGTCATAAGTAAAGGGCCGGCTGGCTTGACCGTTAAAGGGTGCTGTAACCCCCAAAGTACACTCCAGTCCAAACCAAAAAAAAATTATTGTCTGTGTTTGTGAATTGTGTGCGCAGTAGCCGCACGTGCATCAACAAAGTAGTGCCAAGCGTGCGCCTGTGTCATAAGTAAAGGGCCGGCTGGCTTGACCGTTAAAGGGTGCTGTAACCCCCAAAGTACACTCCAGTCCAAACCAAAAAAATTTATATTTTCTGTGATTGTGAATTGTGTGCGCAGTAGCCACACGTGCATCAACAAAGTAGTGCCAAGCGTGCGCCTGTGTCATAAGTAAAGGGCTGGCTGGCTTGACCGTTAAAGGGTGCTGTAACCCCCAAAGTACTCTCCAGTCCAAACCAAAAAAATATATATTTTCTGTATTTGTGAATTGTGTGCGCAGTAGCCGCACGTGCATCAACAAAGTAGTGCCAAGCGTGCGCCTGTGTCATAAGTAAAGGGCCGGCTGGCTTGACCGTTAAAGGGTGCTGTAACCCCCAAAGTACACTCCAGTCCAAACCAAAAAAAAAATTATTTTCTGTGTTTGTGAATTGTGTGCGCAGTAGCCGCACGTGCATCAACTAAGTAGTGCCAAGTGTGCGCCTGTGTCATAAGTAAAGGGCCGGCTGGCTTGACTGTTAAAGGGTGCTGTAACCCCCAAAGTACACTCCAGTCCAAACCAAAAAAATATATATTTTCTGTGATTGTGAATTGTGTGCGCAGTAGCCACACGTGCATCAACAAAGTAGTGCCAAGCGTGCGTCTGTGTCATAAGTAAAGGTCCGGCTGGCTTGACCGTTAAAGGGTGCTGTAACCCCCAAAGTACACTCCAGTCCAAACCAAAAAAATATATATTTTCTGCGTTTGTGAATTGTGTGCGCAGTAGCCGCACGTGCATCAACAAAGTAGTGCCAAGCGTGCGCCTGTGTCATAAGTAAAGGGCCGGCTGGCTTGACCATTAAAGAGTGCTGTAATCCCCAAAGTACACTCCAGTCCAAACCAAAAAAAAAATAATTTTCTGCGTTTGTGAATTGTGTGCGCAGTAGCCGCACGTGAATCAACAAAGTAGTGCAAGCGTGCGCCTGTGTCATAATTAAAGGGCCAGCTGGCTTGACTGTTAAAGGGTGCTGTAACCCCCAAAGTACACTCCAGTTCAAACCAAAAAAATAACATTTTTTGTGTGTTTGTGAATTGTGTGCGCAGTTGCCGCACGTGCATCAACAAAGTAGTGCCAAGCGTGCGCCTGTGTCATAAGTAAAGGGCCGGCTGGCTTGACCTTTAAAGGGTGCTGTAACCCCCAAAGTACACTCCAGTCCAAACCAAAAAAAAAATTATTTTCTGTGTTTGTGAATTGTGTGCGCAGTAGCCGCACGTGCATCAACAAAGTAGTGCCAAGCGTGCGCCTGTGTCATAAGTAAAGGGCCGGCTGGCTTGACCGTTAAAGGGTGCTGTAACCCCCAAAGTACACTCCAGTCCAAACCAAAAAAAAAATTATTGTCTGTGTTTGTGAATTGTGTGCGCAGTAGCCGCACGTGCATCAACAAAGTAGTGCCAAGCGTGCGCCTGTGTCATAAGTAAAGGGCCGGCTGGCTTGACCGTTAAAGGGTGCTGTAACCCCCAAAGTACACTCCAGTCCAAACCAAAAAAATTTATATTTTCTGTGATTGTGAATTGTGTGCGCAGTAGCCACACGTGCATCAACAAAGTAGTGCCAAGCGTGCGCCTGTGTCATAAGTAAAGGGCCGGCTGGCTTGACCGTTAAAGGGTGCTGTAACCCCCAAAGTACACTCCAGTCCAAACCAAAGAAATATATATTTTCTGTATTTCTGAATTGTGTGCGCAGTAGCAGCACGTGCATCAACAAAGTAGTGCCAAGCGTGCGCCTGTGTCATAAGTAAAGGGCCGGCTGGCTTGACCGTTAAAGGGTGCTGTAACCCCCAAAGTACACTCCAGTCCAAACCACAAAAAAAAATATTTTCTGTGTTTGTGAATTGTGTGCGCAGTAGCCGCACGTGCATCAACAATGTAGTGCCAAGCGTGCGCCTGTGTCATAAGTAAAGGGCCGGCTGGCTTGACCGTTAAAGGGCGCTGTAACCCCCAAAATAAAACCAAAAAAATATATATTTTCTGTGTTTGTGAATTGTGTGCGCAGTAGCCGCACGTGCATCAACAAAGTAGTGCCAAGCGTGCGCCTGTGTCATAAGTAAAGGGCCTGCTGGCTTGACCGTTAAAGGGTGCTGTAACCCCCAAAGTACACTCCAGTCCAAACCACAAAAAAAATTATTTTCTGTGTTTGTGAATTGTGTGCGCAGTAGCCGCACGTGCATCAACAAAGTAGTGCCAAGCGTGCGCCTGTGTCATAAGTAAAGGGCCGGCTGGCTTGACCGTTAAAGGGTGCTGTAACCCCCAAAGTAAAACCAAAAAAATATATATTTTCTGTGTTTGTGAATTGTGTGCGCAGTAGCCGCACGTGCTTCAACAAAGTAGTGGCAAGCGTGCGCCTGTGTCATAAGTAAAGGGCCTGCTGGCTTGACCGTTAAAGGGTGCTGTAACCCCCAAAGTACACTCCAGTTCAAACCAAAAAAAAAATATTTTTTGTGTGTTTGTGAATTGTGTGCGCAGTAGCCGCACGTGCATCAACAAAGTAGTGCCAAGCGTGCGCCTGTGTCATAAGTAAAGGGCCGGCTGGCTTGACCATTAAAGGGTGCTGTAACCCCCAAAGTACACTCCAGTCCAAACCAAAAAAAAAATTATTTTCTGTGTTTGTGAATTGTGTGCGCAGTAGCCGCACGTGCATCAACAAAGTAGTGCCAAGCGTGCGCCTGTGTCATAAGTAAAGGGCCGGCTGGCTTGAGCATTGAAGGGTGCTGTAACCCCCAAAGTACACTCCTGTCCAAACCAAAAAAAAAATTATTTTCTGTGTTTGTGAATTGTGTGCGCAGTAGCCGCACGTGCATCAACAAAGTAGTGCCAAGCGTGCGCCTGTGTCATAAGTAAAGGGCCGGCAGGCTTGACCGTTAAAGGGTGCTGTAACCCCCAAAGTACACTCCAGTCCAAACCAAAAAAAAAATTATTTTCTGTGTTTGTGAATTGTGTGCGCAGTAGCCGCACGTGCATCAACAAAGTAGTGCCAAGCGTGCACCAGTGTCATAAGTAAAGGGCCGGCTGGCTTGACCATTAAAGGGTGCTGTAACCCCCAAAGTACACTCCAGTCCAAAACAAAAAAAAAATAATTTTCTGCGTTTGTGAATTGTGTGCGCAGTAGCCGCACGTGAATCAACAAAGTAGTGCCAAGCGTGCGCCTGTGTCATAAGTAAAGGGCCGGCTGGCTTGACCGTTAAAGGGTGCTGTAACCCCCAAAGTACACTCCAGTTCAAACCAAAAAAATAACATTTCTTGTGTGTTTGTGAATTGTGTGCGCAGTAGCCGCACGTGCATCAACAAAGTAGTGCCAAGCGTGCGCCTGTGTCATAAGTAAAGGGCCGGCTGGCTTGACGGTTAAAGGGTGCTGTAACCCCCAAAGTACACTCCAGTCCAAACCAAAAAAAAAATTATTGTCTGTGTTTGTGAATTGTGTGCGCAGTAGCCGCACGTGCATCAACAAAGTAGTGCCAAGCGTGCGCCTGTGTCATAAGTAAAGGGCCGGCTGGCTTGACTGTTAAAGAGTGCTGTAACCCCCAAAGTACACTCCAGTCCAAACCAAAAAAATTTATATTTTCTGTGATTGTGAATTGTGTGCGCAGTAGCCGCACGTGCATCAACAAAGTAGTGCCAAGCGTGCGCCTGTGTCATAAGTAAAGGGCTGGCTGGCTTGACCGTTAAAGAGTGCTGTATCCCCCAAAGTACACTCCAGTCCAAACCAAAAAAATATATATTTTCTGTATTTGTGAATTGTGTGCGCAGTAGCCGCACGTGCATCAACAAAGTAGTGCCAAGCGTGCGCCTGTGTCATAAGTAAAGGGCCGTCTGGCTTGACCGTTAAAGGATGCTGTAACCCCCAAAGTACAATCCAGTCCAAACCAAAAAAAAAATTATTTTCTGTGTTTGTGAATTGTGTGCGCAGTAGCCGCACGTGCATCAACAAAGTAGTGCCAAGCGTGCGCCTGTGTCATAAATAAAGGGCTGGCTGGCTTGACCGTTAAAGGGTGCTGTAACCCCCAAAGTACACTCCAGTCCAAACCAAAAAAATATATATTTTCTGTGTTTGTGAATTGTGTGCGCAGTAGCCACACGTGCATCAACAAAGTAGTGCCAAGCGTGTGCCTGTGTCATAAGTAAAGGGCTGGCTGGCTTGACCGTTAAAGGGTGCTGTAACCCCCAAAGTACACTCCAGTCCAAACCAAAAAAATATATATTTTCTGTGTTTGTGAGTTGTGTGCGCAGTAGCCGCACGTGCATCAACATAGTAGTGCCAAGCGTGCGCCTGTGTCATAAGTAAAGGGCCGGCTGGCTTGACCGTTAAAGGGTGCTGTAACCCCCAAAGTACACTCCAGTCCAAACCAAAAAAAAAATTATTTTCTGTGTTTGTGAATTGTGTGCGCAGTAGCCGCACGTGCATCAACAAAGTAGTGCCAAGCGTGCGCCTGTGTCATAAGTAAAGGGCTGGCTGACATGATCGTTGAAGGGTGCTGTAACCCCCAAAGTACACTCCAGTCCAAACCAAAAAAAAAAATATTTTCTGTGTTTGTGAATTGTGTGCGCAGTAGCCGCACGTGCATCAACAAAGTAGTGCCAAGCGTGCGCCTGTGTCATAAGTAAAGGGCCGGCAGGCTTGACCGTTAAAGGGTGCTGTAACCCCCAAACTACACTCCAGTCCAAACCAAAAAAAAAATAATTTTCTGTGTTTGTGAATTGTGTGCGCAGTAGCCGCACGTGCATCAACAAAGTAGTGCCAAGCGTGCGCCAGTGTCATAAGTAAAGGGCCGGCTGGCTTGACCATTAAAGGGTGCTGTAACCCCCAAAGTACACTCCAGTCCAAAACAAAAAAAAAAAATTTTCTGCGTTTGTGAATTGAGTGCGCAGTAGCAGCACGTGAATCAACAAAGTAGTGCCAAGCGTGCGCCTGTGTCATAAGTAAAGGGCCGGCTGGCTTGACCATTAAAGGGTGCTGTAACCCCCAAAGTACACTCCAGTTCAAATTAAAAAAAAATAACATTTCTTGTGTGTTTGTGAATTGTGTGCGCAGTAGCCGCACGTGCATCAACAAAGTAGTGCCAAGCGTGCGCCTGTGTCATAAGTAAAGGGCTGGCTGGCTTGCCCGTTAAAGGGTGCTGTAACCCCCAAAGTACACTCCAGTCCAAACCAAAAAAAAAATTATTGTCTGTGTTTGTGATTTGTGTGCGCAGTAGCTGCACGTGCATCAACAAAGTAGTGCCAAGCGTGCGCCTGTGTCATAAGTAAAGGGCCAGCTGGCTTGACCGTTAAAGGGTGCTGTAACCCCTAAAGTACACTCCAGTCCAAACTTATATTTTCTGTGATTGTGAATTGTGTGCGCAGTAGCCACACGTGCATCAACAAAGTAGTGCCAAGCGTGCGCCTGTGTCATAAGTAAAGGGCCGGCTGGCTTGACCGTTAAAGGGTGCTGTAACCCCAAAAGTACACTCCAGTTCAAACCAAAAAAAAAATATTTTTTGTGTGTTTGTGAATTGTGTGCGCAGTAGCCGCACGTGCATCAACAAAGTAGTGCCAAGCGTGCGCCTGTGTCATAAGTAAAGGGCCGGCTGGCTTGACCGTTAAAGGGTGCTGTAACCCCCAAAGTACACTCCAGTCCAAACCAAAAAAAAAATTATTTTCTGTGTTTGTGAATTGTGTGCGCAGTAGCCGCACGTGCATCAACTAAGTAGTGCCAAGCGTGCGCCTGTGTCATAAGTAAAGGGCCGGCTGGCTTGACTGTTAAAGGGTGCTGTAATCCCCAAAGTACACTCCAGTCCAAACCAAAAAAATATATATTTTCTGTGTTTGTGAATTGTGTGCGCAGTAGCCACACGTGCATCAACAAAGTAGTGCCAAGCGTGCGCCTGTGTCATAAGTAAAGGGCCGGCTGGCTTGACCGTTAAAGGGTGTTGTAACCCCCAAAGTACACTCCAGTCCAAACCAAAAAAATATATATTTTCTGCGTTTGTGAATTGTGTGCGCAGTAGCCGCACGTGCATCAACAAAGTAGTGCCAAGCGTGCGCCTGTGTCATAAGTAAAGGGCCGGCTGGCTTGACCATTAAAGGGTGCTGTAATCCCCAAAGTACACTCCAGTCCAAACCAAAAAAAAAATAATTTTCTGCGTTTGTGAATTGTGTGCGCAGTAGCCGCACGTGAATCAACAAAGTAGTGCCAAGCGTGCGCCTGTGTCATAAGTAAAGGGCCGGCTGGCTTGACCGTTAAAGGGTGCTGTAACCCCCAAAGTACACTCCAGTTCAAACCAAAAAAATAACATTTTTTGTGTGTTTGTGAATTGTGTGCGCAGTTGCCGCACGTGCATCAACAAAGTAGTGCCAAGCGTGCGCCTGTGTCATAAGTAAAGGGCCGGCTGGCTTGACCTTTAAAGGGTGCTGTAACCCCCAAAGTACACTCCAGTCCAAACCAAAAAATAAAATATTTTCTGTGTTTGTGAATTGTGTGCGCAGTAGCCGCACGTGCATCAACAAAGTAGTGCCAAGCGTGCGCCTGTGTCATAAGTAAAGGGCCGGCTGGCTTGACCGTTAAAGGGTGCTGTAACCCCCAAAGTACACTCCAGTCCAAACCAAAAAAAAAATTATTGTCTGTGTTTGTGAATTGTGTGCGCAGTAGCCGCACGTGCATCAACAAAGTAGTGCCAAGCGTGCGCCTGTGTCATAAGTAAAGGGCCGGCTGGCTTGACCGTTAAAGGGTGCTGTAACCCCCAAAGTACACTCCAGTCCAAACCAAAAAAATTTATATTTTCTGTGATTGTGAATTGTGTGCGCAGTAGCCACACGTGCATCAACAAAGTAGTGCCAAGCGTGCGCCTGTGTCATAAGTAAAGGGCCGGCTGGCTTGACCGTTAAAGGGTGCTGTAACCCCCAAAGTACACTCCAGTCCAAACCACAAAAAAAATTATTTTCTGTGTTTGTGAATTGTGTGCGCAGTAGCCGCACGTGCATCAACAAAGTAGTGCCAAGCGTGCGCCTGTGTCATAAGTAAAGGGCCGGCTGGCTTGACCGTTAAAGGGTGCTGTAACCCCCAAAGTAAAACCAAAAAAATATATATTTTCTGTGTTTGTGAATTGTGTGTGCAGTAGCCGCTCGTGCATCAACAAAGTAGTGCCAAGCGTGCGCCTGTGTCATAAGTAAAGGGCCGGCTGGCTTGACCGTTAAAGGGTGCTGTAACCCCCAAAGTACACTCCAGTCCAAACCAAAAAAATATATATTTTCTGTGTTTGTGAATTGTGTGCGCAGTAGCCGCACGTGCATCAACAAAGTAGTGCCAAGCGTGCGCCTGTGTCATAAGTAAAGGGCCGGCTGGCTTGACCATTAAAGGGTGCTGTAATCCCCAAAGTACACTCCAGTCCAAACCAAAAAAAAAATAATTTTCTGCGTTTGTGAATTGTGTGCGCAGTAGCCGCACGTGAATCAACAAAGTAGTGCCAAGCGTGCGCCTGTGTCATAAGTAAAGGGCCGGCTGGCTTGACCGTTAAAGGGTGCTGTAAACCCCAAAGTACACTCCAGTTCAAACCAAAAAAATAACATTTTTTGTGTGTTTGTGAATTGTGTGCGCAGTAGCCGCACGTACATCATCAAAGTAGTGCCAAGCGTGCGCCTGTGTCATAAGTAAAGGGCCGGCTGGCTTGACCTTTAAAGGGTGCTGTAACCCCCAAAGTACACTCCAGTCCAAACCAAAAAAAAAATTATTTTCTGTGTTTGTGAATTGTGTGCGCAGTAGCCGCACGTGCATCAACAAAGTAGTGCCAAGCGTGCGCCTATGTCATAAGTAAAGGGCCGGCTGGCTTGACCGTTAAAGGGTGCTGTAACCCCCAAAGTACACTCCAGTCCAAACCAAAAAAATTTATATTTTCTGTGTTTGTGAATTGTGTGCGCAGTAGCCACACGTGCATCAACAAAGTAGTGCCAAGCGTGCGCCTGTGTCATAAGTAAAGGGCCGGCTGGCTTGACCATTAAAGGGTGCTGTAATCCCCAAAGTACACTCCAGTCCAAACCAAAAAAAAAATAA
Organism: Taudactylus pleione; assembly: GCA_031769625.1. Taxonomy (NCBI): domain Eukaryota; kingdom Metazoa; phylum Chordata; class Amphibia; order Anura; family Myobatrachidae; genus Taudactylus; species Taudactylus pleione. The sequence goes on along the minus strand of JAUIMM010000015.1, from coordinate 5,450,848 downwards.
TTTTCTGCGTTTGTGAATTGTGTGCGCAGTAGCAGCACGTGAATCAACAAAGTAGTGCCAAGCGTGCGCCTGTGTCATAAGTAAAGGGCCGGCTGGCTTGACCGTTAAAGGGTGCTGTAACCCCCAAAGTACACTCCAGTTCAAACCAAAAAAATAACATTTTTTGTGTGTTTGTGAATTGTGTGCGCAGTAGCCGCACGTACATCAACAAAGTAGTGCCAAGCGTGCGCCTGTGTCATAAGTAAAGGGCCGGCTGGCTTGACCTTTAAAGGGTGCTGTAACCCCCAAAGTACACTCCAGTCCAAACCAAAAAAAAAATTATTTTCTGTGTTTGTGAATTGTGTGCGCAGAAGCCGCACGTGCATCAACAAAGTAGTGCCAAGCGTGCGCCTATGTCATAAGTAAAGGGCCGGCTGGCTTGACCGTTAAAGGGTGCTGTAACGCCCAAAGTACACTCCAGTCCAAACCAAAAAAATTTATATTTTCTGTGTTTGTGAATTGTGTGCGCAGTAGCCACACGTGCATCAACAAAGTAGTGCCAAGCGTGCGCCTGTGTCATAAGTAAAGGGCCGGCTGGCTTGACCGTTAAAGGGTGCTGTAACTCCCAAAGTACACTCCAGTCCAAACCAAAAAAAAAATTATTTTCTGTGTTTGTGAATTGTGTGTGCAGTAGCCGCACGTGCATCAACAAAGTAGTGCCAAGCGTGCACCTGTGTCATAAGTAAAGGGCCGGCTGGCTTGACCATTAAAGGGTGCTGTAACCCCCAAAGTACACTCCAGTTCAAACAAAAAAAATAACATTTTTTGTGTGTTTGTGAATAGTGTGCGCAGTAGCCGCACGTGCATCAACAAAGTAGTGCCAAGCGTGCGCCTGTGTCATAAGTAAAGGGCTGGCTGGCTTGACCATTAAAGGGTGCTGTAACCCCCAAAGTACACTCCAGTCCAAACCAAAAAAAAAATTATTTTTTGTGTTTGTGAATTGTGTGCGCAATAGCCGCACGTGCATCAACAAAGTAGTACCAAGCGTACGCCTGTGTCATAAGTAAAGGGCCGGCTGGCTTGACCGTTAAAGGGTTCTGTAACCCCCAAAGTACACTCCAGTCCAAACCAAAAAATATATATTTTCTGTGTTTGTGAATTGTGTGCGCAGTAGCCGCACGTGCATCAACAAAGTAGTGCCAAGCGTGCGCCTGTGTCATAAGTAAAGGGCCGGCTGGCTTGACCGTTAAAGGGTGCTGTAACCCCCAAAGTACACTCCAGTCCAAACCAAAAAAAAAATTATTGTCTTTGTTTGTGAATTGTGTGCGCAGTAGCCGCACGTGCATCAACAAAGTAGTGCCAAGCGTGCGCCTGTGTCATAAGTAAAGAGCTGGCTGGCTTGACCATTAAAGGGTGCTGTAACCCCCAAAGTACACTCCAGTCCAAACCAAAAAAATTTATATTTTCTGTGATTGTGAATTGTGTGCGCAGTAGCCACACGTGCATCAACAAAGTAGTGCCAAGCGTGCGCCTGTGTCATAAGTAAAGGGCCGGCTGGCTTGACCGTTAAAGGGTGCTGTAACCCCCAAAGTACACTCCAGTCCAAACCAGAAAAATATATATTTTCTGTATTTGTGAATTGTGTGGGCAGTAGCCGCACGTGCATCAACAAAGTAGTGCCAAGCGTGCGCCTGTGTCATAAGTAAAGGGCCGGCTGGCTTGACCGTTAAAGGGTGCTGTAACTCCCAAAGTACACTCCAGTCCAAACCAAAAAAAAAAATATTTTCTGTGTTTGTGAATTGTGTGTGCAGTAGCCGCACGTGCATCAACAAAGTAGTGCCAAGCGTGCGCCTGTGTCATAAGTAAAGGGCCGGCTGGCTTGACCATTAAAGGGTGCTGTAACCCCCAAAGTACACTCCAGTTCAAACAAAAAAAATAACATTTTTTGTGTGTTTGTGAATTGTGTGCGCAGTAGCAGCACGTGCATCAACAAAGTAGTGCCAAGCGTGAGCCTGTGTCATAAGTAAAGGGCCGGCTGGCTTGACCGTTAAAGGGTGCTGTAACCCCCAAAGTACACTCCAGTCCAAACCAAAAAAATATATATTTTCTGTGTTTGTGAATTGTGTGCGCAGTAGCCGCATGTGCATCAACAAAGGAGCAGCGCCAAGCGTGCGCCTGTGTCCCATAAGTAAATAGCCGGCTGGCTCATTTCTTAAAGGCTGGTGTAACCCACAAAGTGCACTACTCTCCAGCAAAAATAAAAAAATATTTTCTGTGTTTAGCCGCACGTATATATCAAATCGATATAACATAAATGGAGGACCAAACTTTCTCCGATAAAAATAAAATAGAGAAAGATCAAGAACCACTTCCTCCTAGTGCTGAAGCTGCTGCCACTAGTCATGACATAGACGATAACATGCCATCAACGTCGTCTGCCAAGGCCGATGCCCAATGTCATAATAGAGGGCACATACAATCCCAAATGACAAAGGCCCTCATTCAGAGCCGTACGCTCTGAGCAGAGCGCACGCTCTGAATGAGGGCTGGGCTCCATTTTCATGGAGCGTCCTCCTGGACGCTCGTATAGCTGTGGGTCACCACTCACAGGCTATACGAGCGTGCATTGTGATGGTCGCGATGGTCGAGACCATCGCGACCATCGAATTTGCGAGCCGGAGCCTGCGGTTGAGGTTTTCAACCGCAAGCTCCGGAGTGATTTTGGCTCTATCAGAGCCAAAATCTCTCCCACTGACATCACTAGTGATGTCAGTGGGCCGGCTTCTGACGGGAGGCGTTCCCGTAGGAACGCCCCCGTCAGGGAGGCACGCCCCCGGCACGCCCCCGGCACGCCCACCAAAGGGGGCGTGCTGTCAATCAACATTGACAGCACGCCCCCTTTGATCGGACACAACGAGCGAAGGACTTTCCTTCGCTCGTCGCGTCTGGCGCATGCGCACGACGGAGCTCCCTCCGTCGTGCGCATGCTCAGTCCATAACATCGACCCACTTGCGAGCGGACAGCCGCTTGCGAGTGGGTCTGAATCAGGCCCAAAGTTCAGGAAAATGACCTTGAAAAAAACATTTAAATCATCTGAAGAGAAACGTAAACTTTCCAATATGCCATTTATGACATGGAGTGGCAAGGAACGGCTAAGGTCGATCCCTAGTATGTTCATGACTAGTGGTTCAGCTTCACATGACGATGGAAGCCCTCCTCCCACTAAAAAAATCAAAAGAGTTAAGCTGGCAAAAGCACAGCGAAGAACTGTGCTTTCTAAGAAGATATCACAAATCCCCAAGGAGAGTCCAAGTGTGGTGGTGGTTGCGATGCCTGACCTTCCCAGCACTGGACGGGAAGAGGTGGCTCTTTCCACCATTTGCTCGCCCCCTGCAAGTGCTGAAAGGAGCACCCACAGTCCACTTGCTGATATGCAAATTGAAGATGTCACTGTTGAAGTACAACAGGATGAGGATACTGGTGTAGCTGGCGCTGAGGAGGAAGTTGGCGAGGAGGTTTCTGATGGTGATGTGGTTTGTTTAAATCAGGCTCCGGGGGAGACAGTTGTTGTCCGTGGGATGAAAAAGCCCATCACGGTCATGCCTGGGCAGAAGACCAAACATTCAACCTCTTTGGTCTGGCAATATTTCTATCCAAATCCGGACAACAACTGTCTTGCCATATGTACCTTATGTAAAAGTGGAATAAGTAGGGGTAGGGACGTTAACCACCTAGGAACATCCTCCCTTATACGGTACCTGCAGCGCATTCATAATAAGTTACTGTCAAGTTCAGAAACTTTGGCTAAGACCGTAAGCAGTCCAGGGACACCTAAATCCCGTTGTCCTGTTGTATCCAAGCGCCTGCAAACGCAATCAACTCCCTCCTCGTCAATTTCCTCCTTAGTCAGGATCGGAAGTAGTCCTGCAGGCCATGTCACTGGCATGACTGACTCTCCTATCCCGGATTCCTCCGGAGGATCCTGCATTGCTACGCCTCCTGCTGCCGCTGCTGCTGTTGCTGCTGCTGGGAGTCGTTCATCATCCCAGAGAGGAAGTAGGAACACCACTACTTTTACTAAACAATTGACCCTCCAACAGTCCGGAGCGAGGAGGATGAAGTATGACAGCAGTCATCCTGAAGCAAAATGTATAACTGAGGCCTTGACTGCTATGTTGGTGTTAGACATGCGTCCGGTATCCGCCATTAGTGCAGTGGGATTTAGACAATTGCTGGAGGTAGTGTGTCCCCGGTTCCAAATCCCGTCTAGATTCCACTTCACTAGGCAGGCGATACCGAGACTGTACAGAAACGTCAGAAAAAGTGTCCTCAGTGTCCTGAAAAATGCCGTTGTACCCAATGTCCACTTAACCACGGACATGTGGACAAGTGGAACAGGGCAGACTAAGGACTGTATGACTGTGACAGCCCACTGGGTAGATGTATCACCTTACGCAGCAACAGCAGCAGCGTCACCAGTCGCAGCATCTCAGAAACGCCAGCTCGTTCCAAGGCAGGCTACGCTGTGTATCACCGGTTTCAGTAAGAGGCACACCGCCGACAACCTCTTAGAGAAACTGAGGGAAATCATCACCCAGTGGCTTACCCCACTTAGACTCTCCTGGGGATTTGTGATATCTGACAACGCCACCAATATTGTGCGGGCATTACATCTTGGCAAATTCCAGCACGTCCCATGTTTTGCTCACACAATAAACTTGGTGGTGCAGAATTTTCTGAAAAGCGACAGGGGCGTGCAGGAGACGCTTTGGGTGGCCCGAAAAATTTCAGGCCACTTTCGCCATTCAGCGACTGCGTGCCGAAGATTGGAGCGCCAGCAAACACTCTTGAACCTGCCCCGCCATCACCTGAAGCAAGAGGTTGTGACGCGGTGGAACTCAACCCTCTATATGCTTCAGAGGATGGAGGAGCAGCAAAAGGCCATTCAAGCCTATACATCCACCTATGACATAGGCAAAGGAGAGGGTATGCACCAAGTGCAGTGGAGAATGATTTCCGTGTTGTGCAAGGTTCTCCAGCCCTTCGAACTTGCCACACGTGAAGTCAGTTCAGACACTGCCAGCTTGAGTCAGGTCATTCCCCTCATCAGGCTTTTGCAGAAGCAGCTGGAGAAAGTGAAGGAGGAGCTAAGACGGAGCGATTCCGCTCGGCATGTGGGACTTGTGGATGAAGCCCTTCATTCGCTTTGCCAGGATTCCAGGGTGGTCAATCTGTTGAAATCAGACCACTGCATTTTGGCCACCGTGCTCGATCCTAGGTTTAAAGCCTATGTGGTGTCTCTCTTTCCGGCCGACACAAGCCTGCAGAGGTGCAAAGACCTGCTGGTGAACACACTGTCAGCTGAAGCGGAACGTGACATGTCAACAGCTCCTTCTCCATTTTCTCCCTCAACTGGGGCTGCCAGGAAAAAACTTAGGTATCCTAAGCAACCCGCTGGCGGTGATGCAGGGCAGGCAGGACCAAGTTTGGACATCTGGTCCGGACTGAAGGACCTGGCAACAATTTCTGACATGTCTACTGTCACTGCATATGATACTGTCACCATTGACAGAATGGTGGAGGATTACATCGGTGACAGCATCCAAGTAGGCATGTCAGACAGTCCATACCTGTACAGGCAGGAAAAAGAGGCAATTTGGAGGCCCCTGTACAAACTGGCTCTATTTTACCTGAGTTGCCCCCCCTCCAGTGTGTACTCCGAAAGAGTGTTTAGTGCAGCCGGGAACCTTGTCAGTGAAAGGCATAGGAGGTTGCTTCCACAGAATGTGGAGAAGATGATGTTCATCAAAATGAATTATCAGCTCTTCCAGGGAGACCAGCCTCCAGAACGTACAGAGGGACCTGTGGTGGTGGATTCAAGTGGGGACGAGTTAATACTTTGTGAGGATGAGGATGTACACACTGAAGAGGGTGAGGAATCGGTGGATGAGGAGGATGAGGATGACATCTTGCCTCCGTAGAGCCAGTTTGTGCAGGGACACATTAATTGCCAGCTTGTTTTGTGGGGGCCCAAACGAACCAATCATTTCAGCCACAGTTGTGTGGCAGACCCTGGCGCTGAAATGATTGGTTTGTTAAAGTGTGCATATCCTGTTTATACAACATAAGGGTGGGTGGGAGGGCCCAAGGACAATTCCATCTTGCACCTCTTTTTTTTCTTTGCATTATGTACAGTTTGGGGCCTAGTTTTTCAAACTGCCATGCTGTCTGCCACTGCAGTGTCACTCCTAGATGGGTCACGTGTTTGTGCCGCCCACTCGTGTCGCTTAGCATAGTCATCCAGCTACCTCGGTGCAACCTTTTGGACATAAAAACACTATTGTGAGGTGTGAGGTGTTCAGAATAGACTGGAAATGAGTGGAAATTAAGGTTATTGAGGTTAATAATAGCATAGGAGCAGAAAAACCTACAAATTCTGTGATTTTAGCTGTTTTTATGCTTTTTTTCAAAAAAATGCAGATCCAAAACACAAAACCCAGAACCCAAAACACGGAAGGGTGGTTTTGGCAAAACCAATCCAGATCCAAAACACGAAGAAAGATCCAGATCCAAAACGCAAAACACGAAAAGTGGCCGGTGCACACCCCTAATAATAATACATCAGAGAAAGTGAAAGACAACAGAGGGGTGACATTAGGTGTTAATACTCCCCTCCTCACAATGGTACACTCCGGTCCCTCGCTCCTCACTGGGACCTTCACTCACAGCACACATAAGGCTATTAGGTGCAGGGTAAGGAGAGGATGGAAATGCTATCCTGTGCCACCTGCACTCACCCCACCATAACACCCCTCTTTAGACCAAGCTAGTTTCCCTTCCAAACTGCATCCTTTTTACCCTCCTCTCCACCTCCACAGACAGCTGTGGTCAGGGCCAGGAGCACATGCTGCAGCCGCCTCTCTGGGTCTCCTCCAAGCTCTTCGCGCACAGACCCTCTCCCCCTCCTGTGGCGGCAGCTACTGTACAATCCGTCTCTGAGTTCTACATCACTGCGGGCCCGGCATGTTCCAGCCTGTACATCCCACCCTAGGTAGGCAATGTATGAAATTTGTATTAAATCGGTATAACAGCAGCAGTGTTTTTATGGCCTGAACATCCTGCACTCATTATAGACATGTCAATGAGCTGGTATCTTAGAATACATTCATTCCGTTACTATACCTCATATTCAGTGTGTGTGCCATACACACCATTCACATTCAAGATAACCCACGCTGGGTATTGTGTCATATGTGGGGTAATTTAGCTCGGTAGATGGGTCAGTGGTGCAGTGTCTAGGTGCATAATAAGAGTTCACACACAGCTTTGCAGTTTAAACAAACAAAATGGGGCTTTACTGTCAGCATACAGGAACAAAATGACCTAGTCCCCATGCAAGGCACTACCTCACTACTTGAACCAAGACTAAAAGGGCAGCTAGTCTGCAAACGTAACACAAGGAGAGATGTATGAAGGGGTGTTAGGGTGGGAAACCGGTAACTGTGCACTTTAAGTGCCTCAGTTATCACTTTCCTGCATGTAGTAATTCAGGGAAGCAACCACCATGACAGGGGCGCTACTATCCAGTGGTGTCTCTCCACTGGGTGACACACAGTGCGGTTAGTAGAATAGACATGGCCACGCGGCCCGGCCTCCTGTTTTAGTCTCTCCAGGGGGTCCCAAAGATATGGACTGCTACCAGCATATTTGCAGTGCCGGCTTCCTCACTGTGTCAGGAGGGGGAGTCGGCACTTTGGTGTCACCACTCGGTGGGTGACACTCAGGTGCAGCCCGCACCCTCCTTGTGATGCCACTGCTGCTATCTATAAGATAGTGCTCCGATATGCTAGGCAATGTACTGTATGAATGTTCAGTGGCACTGACCATTCCGACAGCTGCAGCTATCGATTTGAACAGCTGCAGCTGTCGTTGCCCTAGCACCACAGCAGGGACATCTCTATCCCTGACTGTGGCTGCTGCCGGGCTCCAGGCTGCAGGTGAGATATCACAATGTTTGCAAGATTTTGCGCATGTCCAGTGGAGCTGGCCTGGGAGGTAAGACACAGTGCATCCGCTTTAGTCAGATGCACTGTGGGATCTGGCAGGGATTGCCAGAGGGGGATGCTTTCACTCCCCACTCCAGAAGACAAGATGTTCTTACAAATCTGTGCCACTATTATACATCTCCCCCACAGTCTCTTATAGTCCTGTCTCTCACAGATATAGACAGGACCTCCTGGCCTGGCTTCCACAAAATCACACAAAGTCTCTTTTGGTCCTCCAAGCCCAATGCAGTATTGACACTGGCCTCCTGGCTGCTATAGCTTCACACAAACAGTCTCAGAGATTTGTGGTCCTCCCTGCCTCACAGATCTGGACACTGGCCTACTGGACCCCATTGGCCTCCAGGCACACTGGGCTCTATATCTGCCACAGTCCCTCTTAGATTGTCTCCTCTGGCAACCTGACTAGTATGCCCACTCCGTCCTCCCTGGGCTTTGTACACAAGGCAGCCCTTAGGTGTGGTCACATCTCCTTTTTCTTCCTGAGTGGATGGGCGCCTCCAGCCCCACACAGAATCCATGGCTCACTATCTCCATCTATCTTCATTTTGCCACAGTATGTAGATATTTTTGTTAGATGCAACTTATTAATTTATGATAGTTTAAACCACAATATCAATTTCACCACCAAACTGAGTTTTTAAACAGGCTTTTTCTCACAGCTCACCTATTATTTCTAAATAGGTACAGCAACAATTTAATAGATTGGTGAGAGGCATATTTGCAATAGATTAAAATCCCCATTGTAATGTAAGGATAAACTTTATAATAAAATGAAGTGCTGATAAAAATGATGTCATTACATTGGCACACATACATTGGACCTAACGGGCACGGTACACTACTCCTGCCAAGTTTTATTAAAATAAAAACACTTCTACACCCTCTGGTGTGAAGACACATATGCCCCTATTAGTTATTTTAACCCATTTCAAATAAAGATAATACAAATTGCTGTATTATTCTCATAGTAACATGGGGTTTTCTCCAGTGACCACCTCATCAGATAGTGGTCACGAAACAGCAATAAAATCTGTCTGATAGATATTGAAAGACCAGCAATGACGTTCTCATACAGCAAGCACATCACATATGTTTCCTTGTGTAGGACCACATTTACGCCATCCATTGTAAATAGATGTGACAGCTACATTTTAATTAGTTTAATCAGTGTGTGGGGAGCGACCCACATTTGGAGAATTGGCTATTGTAAACCCACTGAAATAGATAATTATAGATTCTTGTTGTATTTAAAGGTAGGAATTAGGTAGTGAAAGACATCCCAGGTTAAAATGAGAAAACTTGGTTGTCATTTGGTGTGACATCATCACCACGGGGTAAATTTACTAAAGTGAGAGTTTTTAGAAGTGGAGATGTTGCCCATAGCAACCAATTAGATTCTACTTAACATTTAACTAGCACTTTCTACAAGATAGTGGCTAGAATCTGATTGGTTGCTATGGGCAACATCACTTCTAAAAATTCTCACTTTAGTAAATCTACCCCGATGTCTAAAGCTGGGTACAAACTGTACAATATATTGGCCAATCTTGCGATTCGCTATGGATTGCAACGACCATCTGGTCACATCTTCCATCTAATGTGCTGCATGTCAGAAGGAATGATGCGATGTGCGATGTGGTGCGTTAATATTACCCCTGTAACGATATATTGTGTCATTGTATGGTGGATGAGTAATGTGTATTCGGACATGTTACATCATATCGGGCTGTCGCTACAGTGAGGCGTCATTCAGGTGTTTTACCCAGCTTAAGTTTTTTTAATTTAATACATACGAGTCCAATTGAGTTCACTGGACCTTTCCTGTCAAAAAATACTGTATTGCAGGTGTTCTAAGGTGAGCTCGGGGAGGACAGAGACACCTCTTCCGTATAGGAGGGCAGCACGTATGCGTAGTGGTACTGAAAGCCCTGGTGTCCACTGATGTGTATTCAAAGGTACTATTTGATGGTGAAACCACATTGAGGTCAATAATTGCTGTCATTTGACTGTACAAGCATTCCACCTAATATAGGGGCTAATTCTGAGGCAGATGCAGACATTATGCTAATTCTGCGGCCGATACTGAGCCTATTAAAATGCCCACTTGCAGTGGCGCTAATCGTCAGATACACCATCGAAACTTGCACCAGCCCAATGCAGGTACTAATTCTCCATGTGAACATGACGTCCTGTGCCAGCACTACTGCGTCTTTAGACCTAGTAACTTGCAGCGACATGCCGGCATCTGGCTAGCCATCCCCCGTTACCTCTCATGTGCACCCACTGAAATCTACAGCACTTTGTCAAATTTGATCTGCATCTCCTAGCCATCGAGACGCATGCGCTGTGCGACTAAGGTGCAGATTTACAACATCGGCCACACTGCGTCCACCTCTGAATCAGGCCAATAATGAGGATGATGAATGCTAGTAGAAATATATTGCAGGGCTCAAACTTTACACGTCTGCGTTTCCCCAACCACCCCCCCCATCACCACTCCCAAAGGGCACTTCCTGTCAATCACTCTGCGATGGGTCTGCATAGCCACTGCAAACGCAGTCCCGATCGCAGTATGCAACAATCAGCCGATTGCATGCGTACTAGCAGTTGCGATCCTTGCTGAATCAGGCCCAGTGATTGCACTTAATGGAAACAATTCCACATAGGGTGCAGTACGTTTCATTTACATAACCAGTCAGGGCCAGTAAAAGTAGAGGTGCAACAATATTTGTGAAGATTCACTCTGCAGAATGAAACGATTAATGCTCAAATTTAGAACATGAAAAGAACAGAAGGAGGAGGGAGGCACAACATGAAATGACTGGATGGTTTACTTATTAACAACCTGGTGCTATGTTCCCGTGGCAACTCTTAGTAAAGACAGCACTATAATTAGACAGTGATACATACTGGAACATGGGCTCTCTTGTTCGCTAATTCATGTTACTGCTCTTTCATATAATTAGCTTATTTATATTATTAAAATTAACATTTAATAAGTTATAGGCTGAATGCAAACAGAGGGGGCTTTCATCCAATCAGGAAACTGGGCAGGAAAGGATGGACACAATGTACAGTATAACATGTAATACTTAGCAATCTGCACCAGACACAAACTGCTCTCCAAACGTGACACAGCAGCTCTACGTCACCCCAACAATAACAACTCTAATACATGTTACAACAAAGCCACCACACACATCAAAATAACTACAATATAGATGCATTATAAAAAGCACTAAAAATAATGCATCAAACCACCTGTAAATCTTCATAAATATTTTCAGTCCAAGCTAGTAAAATACAACAACCTGCACCACATTAGTTAATAATGAACCTGATTCAGAGGTGATTGGTAATGTAGCCGCGGTCACAGCCACTCTCACAATAGTAGCCGAATTCCCAGACACCCCCGTGAAACTCCCATAACAGGCCAATGAAACGGCCCCCTTTTGCAATCACTTTAGGTCACCTCCCAGTCTCCACCCTGAATTACCCAGAGATCGCAAACCCCTTCTTAAGTATTAGCGATTCCGTACATAATTGCAAACAGTATCATACACATTGGACAGTAAGGAATTCCTAGACTTTTGGTACATGTCCAGGAGCATCAGTACTGTGTCCTTCTCCGAATCAGGCCCAATGATATCATAAGTTATACTTTATGCTTTTCTACCATGCAGATTTCTCATTATAGAGAGTAGTGAATTTAAGCCAACAGTCCACACGAAGAGTTTTGATGATGAACAGTCTCTGTCATAAGTGTACTTTGGGGGTCATTCAGACCATCTCGTGAGCGTCAGGATGCTCGCATGCGGGTCGATGTTCCCCACTGCGCATGCGCACGATGGAGGGAGCTCCGTTGTTCGCATGCGCGAGACCCTGGGAGCAACGGGCTTTCCATCGCTCCAGGTCTCGCACCAAAGGGGGCGTGCTGTCGATGTTGATTGACAGCACGCCCCCTTTGGTGGGCATGCCTGCTAGACGGAGGCGTTCCCACGCCTACCGTCTGAAGCCGGCCCCACTGACATCACTAGTGATGTCAGTGGGAGTGATTTTGGCTCTGATAGAGCCAAAATCACTCCAGGGCTTGTGGCAGGGAGACCCTACCGCAGGGTCTCCGTCGCAAGTCCGATGGTCGCGATGGTCAAGACCAACGCGACCATCTTTTTGGCCGCTCGCATATGCTGTGGGTGGTCACCCACAGCTATACGAGTGGCCAGGAGGCCGCTCCATTTTCATGGAGGAGGGCCCTGATTCAGAGCGAGCGCTCTGGTCAGAGCGTTCGGCTCTGAATCAGGCCCTTTGTTTCATGCACAAATAGTATCAGTGAAGTACTGTACATTGTATCAAGCATCAGAATTCCCTGACATTTTAGGTAGGACAGGGCTTCCTTGAACTCCTAGTTCACTAGCATAAAAAACACTTTATTCTATTTTTGACACATTTTACCCCCCACAATAGCATGTAGGAAGAGAGTAAGGGAGGACCTGCAGTTTATTTTTCTTGTAGATCCAACATCCCTAGGAAATTGTCCCATGCCAAATAGACTAGCGATGGTGGACATTATGGCAGGGGGATCCCTCACTGCAGTTTCCGTGCAATGGTCTCCTTGCCCAGCCTGTCAAAGTCTAGTGCTGGTACCAGCTTTTTCAAGGGGACCCAGCACTGTTTGACACCTAATGATAACTGGCGTATAAAAGCATGATGATATTCTTGACACTTGCTTCTACACATATTTATCCAGCCATTGCCCTACCAACTAAAGCAGGAGCCAACCTGTAGCATACTTGCTGACTTTTTAACCAGACCAGGGAGCTGAGCCCTAAGGTTGGTGGAACATTATCCTGATGTGAAGATTCTAGAAGCACTCGTCTTATTTCATACAGTACAAACATATCTGCCAGTAGTGACAACTAATATATACAGGAATACAGCAACTGCTCACAAAATAACATGACTACTGTTTGTTGAGACAATGGCTTGTGTAGAATTAAGACAGTGATATAAATGTTAAACAATATTCATCGCAAAGGCTGATGTTGGTTGGTGTACCCCCATTTCCCATATTTGCAGATATTGCTCTACTTTTTGTGATTGTAGAATGTGAATCTCAGTATATTTATAATTGTTAGCTTTTAATTATGAGCTGACATAGGGCCTGATTTTTTTGTGTCCATTTGCTCTTTGTTGTCAAACGTGATGGGATAGAGATCACCAAAACAAGAATAGATGTCGTATGAACCCATTGGGTCCAGGAGCTTAACCGAGATGATATTCCAGTTCACCTTCTAAGAAACCTTTTCCTTGGTGTAATTTTTCGACTGTATTTTTAGCCGCACTATTCTTAATTTACAGAATTAATTTTGACAACAGGAAGTGGTACACACCCATATTTTGGTTACAGCCCAGAGTCTACGGTAATCTTACTTCACCACTGGGGGTTGGGAGAGGAAATTATTATGGCAAAAGCTGGAACTCCCTTTGTTAAAATTCTTTGTTTGCTTTTACAAATGGTGGGAATTTTGGTTTATCACAATAATGTTAACATCAACATTGTGCTGGGAAGGAAGTAAAGACAATTTTCTTATGTCAGTGTAAGAAGCATATTCTATAGGAACAGGCAAATATAGCTGGATGGCTTTCTAATTAATTGTTATTTAAATAGGTGGACTTAATAGCTGTAAAATGCAAACTAGGAGCATTACAAACAACATCTGATCCCGCAGGCAGAACTGAGTTAGCCATTAGGCAAAGTATAGATGTAGGAAATGCACAGCAGACAGATGCCAGGGCTAAAAGTTTAAGTATTTAATCAAATGTTTAATGAATTGTTCCATTACAGCTTGTTTGCATGGATAGACTTACAGCACTGAGATACCTGGTTCTTCCACTAAAGGAAAAACATTACACATTGATGCAACATTCTGTATACTGTAACTCAAAAATCAAAATACATTTTGTTTTTATCTTGGGATGCAATAATATTGTTATCTATCACTTCATTAATTCAGGATGTCAACATGTGCAGAATGTTGGCATTTGACATATCAACATTCACAATGTCTTTACCAGCATAATGTCGACGTTGTCAGAATGTCGACAATCATATTTTAGCATACCCCAAACCCTAACCAGGTTGTAGTTAGCATCCCAGCGGTCTGGATGCCGGCGCTCAGAATACCAGCGCCAGATTCCTGACAGCAGTCGGCATCCCAGCGCCGGAATCCCTATGGCAAGTATTAGGGTTGAGGCGAGTTTAGGGGTTAGGGTAAGGCACTAGGGGGAGGGTTAGGGTTAGGTGAGGGTTAAGTTTAGCGGTTAGGGTTAGGCACTAGGGGGAGGGTTAGGGTTAGGCTGTGAGTGTGGAGGGTTAGGGTTAGGCTGCGAGGGGAGGGTTAGGAAGCAGGGGGGAGGGTTAGGATTAGGATGCAGGGGGGAGGGTTAGGGTTAAGCTACTGAGTGTGGGTTAGGGTGCTCACCTAGTTGGGTGAGGATTGTGACTGTCAGGATGCCGCTGTCGGTATTGTGACCACGGGCATCCTGTCCGCCGGGATCCTGTATCTAACTCCCCTAACCATGTTGAACCGTGCCTTACAACACTCTATAGGTAGCATATTTTTGAGTTTGGGTGTAAGGAAGCTTATTGCATTGATAGCCACTTGCTTTACATTCAATGACAACTTGCATGAAGAAAAATACTTATCCGCCAAAAAAAAAATTTTCACCATTATCCTTGAGTCAAACTACTTGCGACACAAAGGTTTCTTTACTTAGTCACACCTCTGAGACAATTTTCCTGCAATGTAACAAGTTCATCATACAGTATATACTTATTATTCTGTGTTACCAATGCAGGAAGGTGAGAGTGCCAGAAGCTGCTATGGGCGATGAGCAATTTGCATCATTAGGCTCTGTTCCCACAGTGCAATGCCATAGATTATGGGACAATGCAGGGCAGGGCCATGATGATGACTGAGAATTGCATCATGTCTCCATCCAGAGAGAGTTGCGGGATGGGGGCATACTCCCCTGAGAGTACATTTGCACCCTCAAAATACATAAGTCCCCCAGACAAACCGGGAGAGTCAGTAAATATGTCATCATACTTAGATGGATGGATGGATGATAAGATTGAACATGAATTCTCATTACATGTTCAATGGTGGGCAGAAGGGGATAAACAGTTACCAGCAATGGCAAATAAAAGTCCAGCACCTGTACATAAGAGGAAATATACAAAGACAACCTCACATTGTACAAGAAGATAAGTTTGCCAGTGGTAATGAGGGAAAGAAAAATATTTCTGATACCTCATTGCACAGAATTTAAATCAATTAATGGGTGCATAATCCGCAGGTTGTGCGTAAAGCAATCTGTGTTTACAGATTCTGGTGACAGAGACGTGAAATATGATTAGACAACTGGTTTTCAGCAGTGATAATGTAGCAGGGACATGTAGCCGTAATTGTTCAGTAGGAAAAGTGGAAAAAATGATTGTGCCTGTCCCATCAGAAGCACAACTCCTTCTAAGTCATCCCAAAAATATTACACATTTAAGGAAAGGATAATTTATCAGTAGCAAAGTAATATGTACGTACAATGCAATTCCATATAGTGCCATGGTTTCATGTTCTCCATTACCTGCACCAATAAAGATCACAAACATTACATTTCAAGAAATAAAAGTCATACATGTAAAAGGGTAGACAAGTTGAGTGGGTAGGAAATGTGTGACATTGATAACTTGGTGATTCTCAGGAGCATAGGGACCTGTTTATCAAGTTAATTCTGCCATTAAAACATTCGGAAACAGGTGTTCCGAATGTTTAAAGCAGAATTAAATTTCATTAGAATGTAACAAAGAAGTAAGCCATCCCCATAGTTTTCTATGGGGAATACATGTAACAATCTTAGAAAAGCTGCTTAGCTTTTCTGAGTTGCTTGCATTGGCAATTTCAGATGGCCTTAGCCCACTAGGCTATGCATGCGCAGTGGTGTGGTTGGGTACCCTACCCAGGTGTAAAATGATCACATAAGTGACGGGTTTACTTTGTACTGATTGTTGGGACCTTCATACATTCCCTTGAAAATATATTCCTCATTGCCAAGATATGTAGTGATTTAGTGATAAGGAATGTACATATTTGGGAAGCTATGGTGAATATTATTAAGTATGCCTGTTGAGGTCTCCTGGAAACGTCTTGGAATGTTCAGACCCAACAAATAAAATGCACAGAGTCTCCTTTTGGAGCACACACAAGACCTGATAACCATACAAGAGTTACAAAAAAAATGAAAACAAAATGATTGTGTCTAATCTTGTTCACCTTGCTGATGGTGGTGAGGATGATGATGACTTGCATATTGATTGTTCAGAGACTGAAGCTGGACCTAGTAACAATTGTGATGTGAAATCTGTATGTTCTCAGTCATCATCATGTTTGTAATAAACACACAGAAACATTCCGAACCAGCCTTAGCTATTGCCGGCAGCTGTCACAGCTGGAAGCTCTAGGCAGGAAAAGGTGCAGCAAGGTACATTGGATCAGAAATAACCAAGGGCAACTGCAGCCATAGGAATCCATGTAACTGTATGGAGCTTGGCAGCAGTGGCGTCACAAGGGGGGTGCGGGCAAGTACATGGGGGTCAACCGCCAAGGGGTGACAGGAGCTGGGTGCTGCACTGTAGCAATACATGCAGTGCTCAGTCCTTGACACAGTGAGGGAGCCGGCACTACAAATACACTGGTCCCTGGGGGCAGTCCGTACCTCCGGGACCCCCCGGAGAGACTAAAACAGAGGTATTCAGGCAGCATAGCCACACCCCTACATGCAAGGCCACACCTCTTTACAGTTAGTTTACACCCCCTTTTACCGGTGGGCGGCATTGCCGCGTGCACTTGGGGATAGACATCGGAAGCTCTCACCAGGTGTCATCCAGTGGAGGGACGCCACTGCTCGGCAGCACAGGGTTCCTGAACTAGAGGAAATAATGGGGTCAACTGTATGTACTAAGCATTCGAGAGAGATAAAGTTGATGTTGATAAAGTACCAACCAATCAGCTCCTAACTGTCACTTTACAGTCTGTGTTTGAAAAATGACAGTTAGGAGCTGATTGGTTGGTACTTTATCTCCATCCACTTTATCTTCTGCTTAGTACATAGACCCCAATGTGCCTTAAAGTACAATCTTAAAATTGCTTCTAAACAAGTATATTCATACAGCTACATTATTTGGAAGAAAATTAGGATAAAATGACAGTATTTGTAATCAAGACTAAAGAACCAGATTGTTACTGATGCAATAAGTTCACTGTTCTACTGGATACTGCCTCGAATTGGAGTAGATACTATATTATGGTGGGTATGACTTTACGATCGTGCATATAGGGGTATATTTGCTAAAGGGT
The DNA here is from genome assembly GCA_031769625.1 of Taudactylus pleione. Taxonomy (NCBI): domain Eukaryota; kingdom Metazoa; phylum Chordata; class Amphibia; order Anura; family Myobatrachidae; genus Taudactylus; species Taudactylus pleione. Next base: position 5,433,389 of record JAUIMM010000015.1, on the reverse strand, counting down.
GGGTTTTTAGAAGTGGGGATGTTGCCCATAGCAACCAACCAGATTCCAACTATTATCTTCTAGAAGGTTTTAGATAAATGTTTAGTAGAATCTGATTGGTTGCTATGGGAAACATCTCTCACTTCTAAAAACACACAGTTTAGTAAATATACCCCATAGGGTCCCAACACAACTTTATGATGATACTTACACAATCCCCAGGGCAGGGGTTCCCAACCACAGTCCTCAAGGCACACTAACAATCCATGTTTCAAGGATAGCCATACTTGAGCACAGGTGTCTTAATTAGTACCATAGTTATTTTGATTAACCATCTGTGCTCAAGTGTGGATATCACTAAAACCTGGACTGTTGCTGTTCCTTGAGGACCAAGGTTGGGAAACACTGCCCTAGGTTAACTACCTAGTTGCTATTATTTTCCTAATATAGCTGTACCTGATTTATGTGCCATAAGTAAATCCTTATATTTGACTTAAGTGCCCTATTTAGCTTTTACTTGATGTGATTTGATGATTGCTGCTACAACAGAAATTGTACATGACTGATAGGAGTGGGTGGGATGAATTGAAGCTGATATAATGAAAAAAAATTATGTTTACCCACTCAGCAAATTGAGCCAAAATTTGGACAAATCATAGTAAACAGAAGAAATTATTTATAGGCAACATATAGTTCTTTAAGACTCATGAAGGTTTATCTACTAACCACATAATGGTACTGATCAGAGGGCCTGATTCAGCAGCGTACACAATTGCAACTACGTACGCAGATTGGCCGATTGTTCAGTACTGCGCATGCACAGCACTAAGCGTGCTCTGCAATCACACTGCGATTACGCACGTAGATAGGAATCCATCGCACAGTGAGTGACAGGCCGTGAGCGTTTGGGGGTGATGACAGGGGAGTTGTTGGAGAAACGCAGGCATGTCTGTCTGTTTGAGCGCTGTTTCCCGGGCATGCATATATTAGCTGGTACAATGTATACGCAGGACTGCGAGGTATTACGTACGTGAGAAAGCAGTAGTGGGGCGTCTCTATGATGGCTGAGCTGTGGCAGGTATTAGCATATTTTCACAGTTTCGTATGTGATTAAGCAGCTGCGATCGCAATACCGATCCATACTGAATCAGGCCCAGGAGTCACTTGCAAAACAATCACATCTGTGCTGTGGCCATATTGCATGCTTGGGAAAAGCTGTGGATTTCCTCCTGTATCCAGAGCCAGCTGGATCTATGTGTGGCCCTACACATATATTTATGAGTACAGTCATCATCACTGTCAGCACACATTTGTACCAGCCCTATTGTATGTTACATACTTGCCTACTCTCCCAGAACTTTTGAGAGGTTTTCCGACTTTTCGAGGAAAATAAAAACTAGGCAACTATGGCATGTTATGTGTTTGAAATCACATATGCTTACCATACATGCCTACTGTCCCGGGATGGCTGGGAGTCTCCCGAATATCTAATTGCACTCCCAGCCTCCCGGAAAAGTAGGCAAATCTCCCGGGCGGTGTCACCCCATTGCATCCCCCGCACATCACCCTGTACCCCCCCATGCAGCAGGGCTGGCCGGTGACGTGGTTTGTGCTGAATCGCGGCCCCCACCCCCATTAAGTTCTCCATTGTGAAGAGGGGGCAGGGCCACAATGACGCTATCACGCGGTCACGCCCCCAAAACATCATTATCGTCCAACCATACCCCCCGCTGTATACAGACATTGATAATGTCGGCAAGTATGATGGTTACTGTATGGCTGGATAGGCCGCAATTCTCTCTACACACCCACAGCAAACTTATGCTATGTACGAATGTCCCATTGCCACCCAGTTACACCCATTTAATCACTAGAGAAGATCTGGATGACTTGGATGCAGGGTGTGAGGTGCCCTTGGGTCCAGGGGTGCCCACGCCACACATCCTGCACCCTTTCACAATACTTACCTTTCTATTGGTACTGCAGATATCTCCGGGAACATGGCACAAGCAACATGATTCCGAAGATTGACTTCAATGGTGAAAACAGCAATGTTACTAAAGGTTAGCTTGCGGCTCTCACCATTGAAGTCAAGCCCAGACGGTAGGCGTTCTCATGGGAAGCCACCCCCCCGGCGCGCCCCCCGGCCCTGTCACTCAACATCCCCCTTTGGTGCGAGACCCGGAGCCACGGCTTGCCCGTCGCTGTCCGGGTCTCGCGCATGCTCACGACGGAGCCGGCTCCATTCACACGACGGAGCCGGCTCCGTCGTGAGCATGCACTCTGGGCCACCATCGACCCGGTTGCGAGCGCTCAGTGCTTGCGACCGGGTCTGAATCTGGGCCAATGTGTTTACATTTATTTTTACACTACACTTAACACTATCAACCCAGCACCCACTGTCCAGGGGTACCGGCTACAGCCCTAGGCTATCAGCCCAGGCCTGGGGTGCCCTGGAGAGGGACCCCTTTATTGGGGGGTCCCCACCTCCCTAGGGATCCTTGGCCTGGGCTGACTGGCGGCCAGGCGTAATACTTTGGCCGGGGTACCCAGTGAAAGGGTTCCCCTGGCTGTGGCATTACAGCCCTGCTAGAAAGAGTCCAGTGCTGCTTATGGCAAATACAGAGGAACCCTAATCATTTTGTTCCATGTATTTCCAAAACCAGGACCTGGCTTGCTTAGCCCAGTGCTGTTTGTAGTAAATACAGGGGACTCTTACGTCTTTTGTCCCCTGTATTTTCACAACCAGGACTGGCTCTGAAAAGTCCGGGGCTGGTTGCGCTGTTAAGGGGGGGACCCCACGTCAATTTTTTTGTAATTAACTCTTTCCAAGTTAGTTAAACACAGATGCATGCACAAATCTCACTGATCTGTGCATGCATCAGTGTCAGTTAGGCCTGCTCATGCTGAACATGAAAGCATGAAGCAGGTCTATTGCTTTGAGGAACATCATGGGCCAAATGTAATAGGGTGAGAATTTAGAAAATGCGAGAGATTAGCAGTAAATTCTCACACTAATACATTGATCGAGTTGTATTTTCAAAAGAGAGTTTAAATCTTGAGAGTTTTTTTAGTCTGAAAAACATCCAAGTTTGTATGTTCTGTGACTTTATTACATTGGCTGAGTTTAAAAATGTGAGAGTTTCCCCTCACATTTTCTGAACTCTTACCCTATTACATTTGGATCCAAATCACTGTTCAAAATCGAACCAAATCGAATTTGATTTAGAAAAGCCTTCTAAAATCGAATATTAGTAAATGTTGGATTTTCATAGGGATTTGTACATTCGATTTGATTCGATTTGAGGTGAGCTAAATCGAACATCAAAACGAATGTAAAATCGAACTTTGATAAATATACCCCTAGGTGTCTTCAAAACAGAATGGCTGGACTAGAATTAATGATGTTGGATGAAAATTGTTATATAGTAATTTAGCCAAGACTTACTGACCACAACATTTGGAATATTTAATTTGTGTTTCTATTAAATGTTCTTTAAGGGAGCTATAAAACTTTGAACTTTAGTAGGGCAAAGTGTAATAAACTCAAAGAAGCACTAATCTTGGAACATGTACTCTTAAATAAATGCAGAAACAAACTAGAAATGTTGTGCCGTATTTTATATAAATATCATTTCAAATACATACCATATGCCAACTAAACAAACCTAGTAATAAAAAGAAACCTGAGGGTTTAAATAAGAAAGGATTGAATGTAATATGGGGGAAAATAGCATATCTGTTATTAAAACTATAAGGGAGCAAAAATTAATTATTGGAGTTAAAGGAATGTTGCAAGATTTTCAAAAGAATATCAATGAAGCTGAAGGCGATCGTTGAAGATCGATGAAGATTAATCTGAAACACAGATTACAAAAGATATCAAATCTAATACTAAAGTATATTTCAAGTTCATTAATTGCAATATAAGTAAAACTTGTATTATTGGGCCACTAATTGATAAATTAGGAGAAAGAACCAATGAAGAGTAGCTGCTCTTTGTAAGCCCAAATGCTGACAATTAAGCATGAGGGATATAAGGACATTAAACCACGGGTGTTTTGAGTGTTGCCAGTTTAATATGGTTTTGGCTAGTGCCCCTTTAAGTTTAGCTGGTCTTAGGCAGCCAATGAATGTTCATGGGGGTTGGTCTAAGGGTATTTAAGGGAGAGTTGCATGTAAATCAGTCACTTTGTTCCAGTTTTTTTCCAGGACAGACAACTACATGTCATTTTTTCTCCTTCATATAATCTTTTAAGGGCTTTCATTCTCTGTTTTTTCTATCTTCTACTTTTTCTTGATTCTCCTCCTCTCATCACTCTTCCTGTCATTGCTGCTCTCCCTTTCATTCTCCCTCAGCTTTTATCTTTATCCCTGCTTTTCCCTGTCTACCATGTCCCGCCCCCCACTGCTTTTCCGGTCCCCCCACCCGGCTGGCCGCATATCTCCTGGCTCAGAGTTCTGCGGATGCAGGCTCTCCTCTAGTCTTCCTCCGCGGCCGCCATGTGTCAGCTCGTGCTGACTCTGAGCCGGCGGCTGTGCATCATACAGTCAGGGTTGCGTCTGCAGCTGTGGCTGTCAGCCTTGCATGTGCCTTTGCAATAGGGAGACGGGCGGTGCTTCCTGCTGCTCCAGCCTGCCTCTCCAGTGTCTGGTGCGGCTGCCGCGCCTCGGCCCATCATAGGCCTGGGGTTGCGGCCATTGTTATGTTTGGTAGGCGGAGCCACGGCTGAGCAGTCTGCCGCTGGCTCTGCCTCCGTGTTTATTATGGATGGGCAGATCTATTCACTGCACTGAGTTGAGCCTCATGGCTCAACTCAGTGAAGTGTCTCGAGACAGTGTCTCGAGACACGGCTCTTTAGATAGAGCAGCGCTGGAGTCTCTGACAGCTCCGCCCCCCCCACCCCCTGCAGCCCAGCACTACAGCTCAGGGTTCTCACTGACTCTCCTGAGTCAGTGAACTCCCCGAGCCCTAGCTGTAGCTGCGCGATTCAGTGAATCGCTGACAGATCCGCCCCCCACAGCCCAGCTCAAGCCTCTGCACTGACTCAGGAGAGTCAGTGCACTGCCCTGAGCCATGGCAGTAGCTGCACGACTGAGTCGCTGACAGCTCCGCCCCTTACACTGCTGATCTGACTCAGTACACAGAAGTATAATCAGGTCGGATCAGCAGTGTTGGGGCGGAGCTGCCATTCACTAGCTACCACTGACAGAGAGGCTAAGGGAGATGGGTGTCCTGACTCACCAAACACTGAGTGACTCGAATCATTCACTCATCTGAATGATTCGAGTCAGTGTGTTGAGACACTCACTCACTAGCCATCTCTAGTGTTTATGGATCAGCGGCAAGCAGCGGTTGCTGCCGCCGCTGATCAAGGTCACACTAGGCGGTTGCGGGCGGGCGCATGCTCGCGTGTAGAGCCCAGATAGTGGATGTGGTCTTGCCACAAGTAGCGGCCGACAGTACAATAATGGGGGTCTGCTGCTGCACGCTCTAGGTGCGGTAGGCAGCCCTCCCCTGTGCCCCCTGCGGCCCCAACATTATCAGGGATCCCATCTGCAGCTGTGGACCCTCAGACCTCCACTGTCACTCCCCTCAGTCAGGCAATCTTGCTGCCTGTGGCCACATACAATGCAGCCCCTGCATCCATGACTGTCCCCACAGTTTTAGCTGGAGCGCATAGGGGTGCACAAGCAGAGAGCAGAGTTAGGTCTCTAAGGTCCATATGAGTTGCGGCATTAGGCCGAGGGGTTGATCCGTTGGCGACTGTGTCTGCGATTGGGCTTTCCCCCTGTGTAGAGCTAGGCGGTCATGTTTACAGTGGGCTCAGTTGCTCCTTAGGCAGCTGTCCAACCAGACCGCCTCAGTTCCACCTACGTTGCCACTGGTAGCCCCTGCATTGTTGGCCTGTTCCTTGGACTCTAGTGAGGCCTTGACTATGCTATGCACGCTGGCGTCTTGGGCAGGCGCGTTGACTCCTTTGTTGTCAGCGGCGTTGGTGTCTCCTGGTGCTCCTGCAACACAGTCATCGTCTCCGCCCTCTCAGGTTCCTGCGCAGCTGGGCCGTTTGGCTGCCCAGGTCTTCTCTGCACTGGGCATCCAGGCCCCCATTATCTCGCCTCCTGTGGTTTCTCCTACACCTATACCTGTTATGTCTTTTGTAGCCCCTATGTCTGCTGGTGTTGCTGCTGTGCTCGCAAGTACCCCTTTCACATCCATGTCGGACAAGTATGCTGCGGCGAGCAATGGATCAGCTGCTGGTGCTTGTTCCTGTCCTCCCGGTGAGTCCGTTACACCTGCTCATAAGGGTGGTATGCAGGTGTGTTCTTCGTCTTCTTCGTCTAGCTTAGACACTGATAGCTCGGGGGATAGGGGCAGGAAGCGGCCACATCGACGCCGCCACCGTTCCTGCCGTCAGTCTAGGAGGTCACACTCCTCTAGCAAGGACAGTTCGGTTTCCCCGGGGGCGTCTAAGGGTGGAGTGGTGCACTGTGACAATACGGTAGTGCTTAGACGTCTGTGTCGGCGGATCCGTGAGAAGATTCATATTGGTAAGTTAATGTTTTTACTAGAGATGAGCGGTTCGGATTCTGTGGAATCCGAACCGCTCCAAACATTGGGGATCCGAGTCCACCCGAACCCTGTTCGGGTGTTCACCGCCTGACTTGGATCCCCGTTCGGGGCCGAACGGCGGCCGCCTGATGTCGGATTCTCACTAGAGAATCCGACATCAGGGCTCCTATTGTGTAGGGCAGAGCGCTGTGATAGCGCTCTGCCCTACACAGACACAAACACACAGCCACCAGCGGCAGCTGTGTGTTTGTTACAGCAGCCAATGAGAGTCACACAGACTCTCATTGGCTGCTGCACGGAGGGAGCCGGCTGGAGCTCACACTTGAGCTCCGTCTTCCGGCTCCCTCCTCAGCGTGTGACAGCAGAGCATACGGCGCGGGAGCAGGGATTCAGGTAAGTTTTTGTTGTTGTTTTTTTTACTTGTGCAAGGACCGGGGGCGCTACTGGGGGGGGTCTGCTACTGGGGGGGCTTGCTACTGGGGGTGCATGGGGGCCATACTACTGGGGGGGCCTGCTACTGGGGGGGGCTATACTACTGGGGGGGTCTGCTACTGGGGGGGTCTGCTACTGGAGGGGCCATACTACTGAGGGGCCTGCTACTGGGGGGGCCATACTACTGGGGGGGCATACTACTGGGGGGCATTCTACTGGGGGCACTGCATAGGGGACCCTACTACTAAGGGGACTGCATAGGGGGCACCACTGCTGGGGGCATTGTGTAAGGGACACCGCTACTGTGGGCATTGTGTAAAAGGGGCACTACTGTGGGCATTGTGTAAAAGGGTCACTACTGTGGTCATTGTGTAAAAGGGCACTACTGTGTGTCGTAACATAAATAAGAGACGCTACTTTATGGTGTAATGTGAATCAGGCCCTATGTGCGGTGTAATGTGAATAAGATTGTGCACTGTGACTCCTTGGGCCGTAGCCCACTATGTAAACAAGTACTGTGACTCTGCTGGTCGTACCCCACTGGGTGGGTGCACTACTTTTCATTTCTGCCACTGCTGTGTGGCAATGTGTCATAGATGTGCTTTATACTGTGGTGTCTGTGTCGTTGTGCCGCTGCTTTGTCGCTTAGTAACCAGTCAGCTCACTGCAACCTTTGGCCAATAATGTTGAAAACAATATTGTAAGCTGTGAGGTGGTCTAAATTGACTGGAAATTAATGTTATTGAGGTTAATAATACTCTAGGAAGAAAAAAAAATACCAATTTATGTGATTTTAGCTTTTTTTGTCAATTTTTGTAAAAAAATCCAAATCCAAAGCCAGTCACCGCAGTTTGGCAAATCCAAATCCAAAGCTGGACGATGAATTAGAACAAAATCCAAATCCGGCAAAAATGGTCCGGCGCACATCCCTAGTTTTTACCCTTTCGGCAAAAGTTAAAAAGGATTTCAGGGCTGCTAAGCTCCACAGGGGGTGTGAGGGAGAAGGTGTATTGCTCATACCTTAATTGGCAGGTGGGTTTCTTTATATTTGCAGCATACTATCTGGAATCCCACCCTCAGGAACACTTGAATGTCATTAGGTATCTTCACTTGATGCATTCTATGTTTCGTTCTGTGAGTAACTCCTCCTGGAGGGCATATGACGAGGAATTCCGACGTAAGCAGTCAGGATCCTCGATCACTGATTTTGGCTGCAAGGATGTGGAGGTTTGGCTGGAAGTGACTCTGCCAGCTCCCACCCCTTTGGTACCTCCCCCTAAGTTTCCGCAAACTCCCTTTCTAGGGGCTCCCCATCACTTAGCAAAGGACGATGCTATGCCTTCAGTAGTTCCAGCTGCATGGTGGGAGCCCGTTGCAGGTTCCGGCATGCTTGCCTTCGATGTGGGGGGCCTCACCTGAGAAGATTGCTTCCGTGCCAAATCTGGTCCTGGCGTGGCCGTCCAGCTCCCGGTGGCGGATCTAAGTAAGGCGACATCCCCTAAACATATAGAAAATAGTGAATATCTGCGCTAATAAAAATATATTTCCAAGAGAATTGATAGGAGCAAATCACCACTAATACAAAAATTATAATGTATAAAATTTATTTACTAATATTGATTCAATTTGACCGGTCAATATATATAAAAATCAAAACAATCACACAGAATTAACAATCATAATGAAATTAAAAACTAAATGTATCATTAAATTATTATATTTGTGTAATACAAGAATCACTGGAGGAGGTGGATCCAAAAAATTGTAAAAACACATGTATTAATCCATAGGTATCCGCATCTATGGACTCGATTGTATTCTACGTGATGTGAATAGCTCAAGGAATCAGCTCCCGGAGCTATTCAATACACCGCTCAGCTAACCCCGAATAAGGATTTCTTCTCGCACCCCTTCGAGGATGCGAGAAGAAATCCGAACAAAAGTCCCAACGCGAGGCTGTTTTCTGCCCATCGCGCCTGGAAAACAGCATCGCGCAGGGAAGTTAGGTCGGGGAATGCCCTTTGTCGGGCTTTAAACAGGGTGTTTAGGCGCGAGAACGGGCATTCTCTGACTGAACACAGCGCACAAGTGAATAGCTCCGGGAGCTATCTCCCGGCGTTATTTACATTGCGGACTATTGAATCGAGCCCAATGATTGGTGATCTTCGATCTCACCAGGAATATAATGAGATGCTATTCAAATGTAATAGATTGTATATAGAACCGCGTATCCTGGCAGACAATGTCACATTAATAACTTACAGGTTGCTTAGTTCACATCCGAGGAGGTGAGAAGCTGTATGAGCGGCGGAGGAGGCTGATGTATCCGGAGAGACAGAAATATAATTGTTTTCAAGAAAAATAAGAACTTGAAAAACTTGCTGGCACCCAGCATGCTTAGAAAAATCCCTAGGGAGAAGATTGTCAAAAAGACCCTTTCATGGTTACCTGTTCCCACGATAGGGTGTTTCAAATGTGGGAAAACAAGATGTTTGACGTGCATGTGTTTCTCCATTAGAACTATAGAAATTATGTCATATACCACTAAAGAGACATTCCTTATACGAGAATTTATAAACTGTGATACCACCTACTGCATCTACCTACTGCAGTGCCCTTGTGGCCTGCAGTATGTAGGCAGAACCACTCGGTCTCTTAAAACAAGGTTCAGAGAACATAGAAACAACATTAAAAAAGGTTACACCAAACATAGTGTTTCTCAACACTTTCTAAACACACATAATAGTGATCCGAGTGGCTTGGTTTCTTTTAATAGGTTTACAACATGTGGCTAATACCAACAGAGGTGGAGACAGATTTAGGTGCTTGTGTGAAAAAGAAGCACTATGGATATTTAAGCTTGGACCTTTATTTGCATCAGGTCTGAATGATAACATAGATTTTGAATCCTTTGCGTAAAATAAATTAGGTTTCCACACTTGTATTATGGGTCACATCATTTTTTCATCTGTCAACCCTTTGGAGTATGGGGAAAACAGATAAATTGAAACATTTTAGTATTAGAACTATGATAGATCAGGTAAATTTTATGTTACCTGGTACCTTAGGGCATTAGATCCACAGGATGAGGCAGGTAACTGGGTATGATTCAGTATGAGAACACAGGTTCATATTACATTCTTATGATCATTTAGTAGTCAGTTGTAATATTTGGATTACTTGTAGATATAGTCCCACTGTGCTTACTTATAGTGGTTTTGCAGTGAATGAACACGCAAAGAGAGGGATTCATGTTTTTTAATATGATATGTTCGATAGATACTTACTTGAGAGATCAGTCAGGACAGTAGTATAGTGGTACATCTTAGACTGGGACGGACGAGACCATGAGGTCACGGGTTCTAGGTTTAATTAATAAAACACACTTATACACTTGTGTATACAGTATTCTGACCTTTCTATAATAAGAGGGTATACAATCGGGAAGCCGGCTGCCGGACTGTCATATCCCGGCGAGGGTGAAATGCCGGGCGTCTAGATGTAGACGCCTGACATTTCCCCGACGCCGGGAGACAGGCGCTCGGCATCCTGATCGAAGGGATGCTGGGCGCCCCGGGCGGACAGCCGCGGGGTGGAGGGTTAGGTTTAGGTCGCCCGGGGGAGACTTAGGGTTAGGCACCCCCCCGGGAGGGTTAGGGTTAGGCACCCCCCCGGGAGGGTTAGGGTTAGGCTAGGGGGAGGGAGGGTTAGGCACCCCCGGGGAGGACTTATGGTTAGGCACCCTCCCGTGGGACTTTAGGCAGCGGGGAAGGGGGGGTTAGGGTTAGGCACTTAGAGGGGGGATTAGGTTTAGGTACTTGGGGGGGGGTTAGGGTTAGGCACCCACGGCCGGCGGTATTTCATACCGATTCCAATAAGAGGAAAGGTTGTATAATCATTTTTGGAAATATTCTTCTTTATTATGAGTTGGTATATCTATTATTATAGTAATTGTTTTAGAACATTATATAGTTCAAGCTTAATAATTACTCTTACTCTCAATGTATAATATAGTTTTATTGGTAGGGCTATTGCTTCATTGCACTTTAAATTCATTTTTCTATAAGACTGAGTTAATCAACATAAGAATTGTGCGTTATATTTTACATCAGACCTATGCACTGTATAGAATTAACATTGACCGGTAAATTTGCTAAGAATCGCGTCTGGGAGAGTTTGCTTTTTTTTCAACTCAATTAGTTTCACTTAAACTCGGGTGATTTGAAGCTCCTGAGACTCTCAAATTTACAAAGAAGGGAGTTTAGCTAAGAGTGAGATGGGAACTGTCAGTAGCCGGAGCCAATCAGCGGCCGCTCTACACTCAGCGCGGTCTCTTATTGGCTGGCGGGACTTGCAAAGCCCGTGCAGTCCCGTCAGCTGGCATTCAGGAGGTATCAGTATGTGTAGCAACACACATACTGATACCCGGTGCATTGTGCGGTAAGTTAGTTTTTTTGTTTTACAAAGGCCATGGATTACTGCGGAGACAAGCGCCAGGATATAGGTGAGTATGAAATCTTTTTTGCAGGGCCAGTCAACACGGATTCTACTGGACAAGGGGATAGAAACATCTGGTATAGGTAAGTATGTGTGAATGGGTAGGTGTGTGTAATATAGTTATACTTTGCATGGTGTGTGTGTTTTGTGTTTATTTAACTATTTATTTTACAGTGGGGGTACAAGTGCCGCCCGTCTGCTGGCACTTGTAGTTCCACAAGTGCCAAAGGGCAGGCATGCTGGCACCTGTAGTCCCACTGTAAAATACAATAGTTTACTTAAATATCCCCACTTTATTACCCCCGTACCCAATACTCCAGGGGTGCGGGGATGAGCCGCAGGCTTCAGACCAAGCCTGGGGTTAAGGGAGAGGGGGGGACCAAAGGGGGGTCCCCACCTCCCCTGGGATCCCCGGCTTGGCCTGACTGGCTTGGGCTGCTAATGCTTTGGACCCGGAGCCCCGGTGAAAGGGTCTCCGGGCTGTGGCATTACAGCCCGGCCGTTTTGGGTCTGGTGCTGGTTTTAAATATAGGGGGGACCTTACGCAATTTGTTCCGCCTTATATTTAAAATCAGGACTGTCCCTGCAGCCTGGTGTTGGTTTCTAAATTACGGGGGAACCCTTCACATTTTGTTCCCCGTAATCTTGGAAACCAGGACAGGCTGGCAAGCCTGGGGCTGGTTAAGCTTCAGCGTGGGGACCCTATGTCATTTTTTTGAGGATATTTAAATTGATTTTCTAATATTTACACAGCGATCTGTGTATGTTTCTGCCAAACTCTCAGATCACAGGCAGGTGTATTTTTTTCATGAGTTTTTACAGGAGAGTTTTCCCATCTCATCAGAGTTTCGAAACTCTCTGCTTTGTAAATTCCAGAATCCTATCTTCACCAGTGAAAAGTTTTGCCGATGGTGAATTGAAGAGAGTTTGCTAACTCGCCAGTATTTTCCCGTAGCAAAGGAGATCTCTCTCCCGAGTTTGACATTAGTATATTTAAGAGTGGGAAAAAATGCCCAAATTCTCCAGAGTTTGCAAACTCTCCCAAACTCTCAGCTTAGTAAATTCACCCCTAGGTAAGCATCGGCTGGTTCTAATTCTATACTTTCTGTTTTTCTTTTTTTATAGTGCCTCCACCAAAGCCTTTGATATGCTATTTATCCTTGAAGCAGACCTGGGAATCATGGTAAGTGACATACTCTTGGTACTAATTATATAGCTATTATCATTTGCAAACTTTACCTTCCAATTTCCATCCTCTATTGACACTTTAGCAGCACAATATACAGTAGCAGCACAGCACACAATAACACACTTTAATAAATACTGTATGCTTTATTTATGTGGAACACTTATACAATCGTCACTTTGTTCTCTCAATGTCAGGTAAACAGCCGTTGGACTGTGTAGGTGTGTACACTGGGCCTGATTCAGAGCCGGACGCTCTGAACGAGCGCCCGCTCTGAATCAGGGCCTGTTGTTTTTTTTGGCGAGGCGGCCTCGTGGACGCTCGCATAGCTGTGGGTTACCACCCACAGCTTATGCGAGCGTCCATGATGATGGTCGCTTTGGTCAAGATCATCGCGACCATCGAGCTTGCGACGAGACCCTTGCGGTAGGGTCTCGTCTGTCGCAAGCCATGGAGTGATTTTGGCTCTATCCATGGGAACGCCTCCGTCTGGGCAGCCACGCCCCCGGCACGCCCACCAAAGGGGGTGTGCTGTCAATCACCATCGACAGCACGCCCCCTTTGGTGCGAGACCCATAACGATGGCTACCCCGTCGTTATTCGGGTCTCGCGCATGCGCATTTGGGAAACATCGACCCGCTTGCGAGCGCTCAGCGCTCGCGAGTTGTACTGAATGAGACCCTCTGTCCCGATGCATGAGTGTTAGATGATAAATGGCTTAAAACACTCCGCAACGGCTGGCCTCGGGCACTATCTTATCAAAAGTGAAGTGTGTACGCACTTTATATCGATCCTGTGGCCGTTCTTGCAATTATACACCTCCGCCTCTGTGGGTGTTGCCTTACTACGTAGTCTCTTCTTCAGCACTACATCAATCAATCATGTTGTTGTAAATAATCTTCTTTCGTTAAAGACAGCTGTATATGTCATAATAAACTAAATTCCTGAGGGACTGAGTAAATTGTCCCCCAAGTAGTCATCTAGAGCCGGTTTAGGCATAGACGAGGTAAATAATATGGTGGGCTGGCAATACAAGTGTCCTGAAGTCTAGGGGTAACTTTACTAATCGTGTCGGTCCGAGATTGTATTCTCGGGTGTGTTTGGCCATTTGTTAAAACTTGGAGATTTACTAAATGCAAACTTGAGTGTGATTTCATGATTCTCTCTGAAAAACATGGATTAAATCACAAACAGAAATAAATACACCATCGGCCAAACTCGCTAGTAATTTCAAGATCATGATTATAATCACAGGTATAAATTAAGCAAACTTGGCCCAAATACATTTATTAATATAGAACCCCTCCTGAGCAGAAAGTTCAGATCCGTGTATGTTTGTGTCTGTTTTTTAAACTGCATGGGGTTGTGTGTCCCTCTCTCAGAGCATAACCAGAGCCAGAGCTGGTTCACAGAATATGGGGGACAAAATATGTAGGGGCCCCCCGTATTTGATTAACCAGCACCAGGCTCTTAGCCACGGGGCTGGTTGTAAAAATACGAAGAAAAAATGGTGAGATTCCTCGTAATTTTTACAACCAGCCCCCCTAGCTGGCAAGTGCAGAGTTCAAGGGGCAAATAATGTTGTATAAACTATTATTGTCTTATACAGGGGGGGGTAGTGCCAGAAAGCCTCCTCCACATGCCGGCAGTGCCGTAACTACATTTACCAGGAAGCAGTCGGGAGGCCGACGGACGGAATCCAAGATCCTGACGCCTGTCATTTTATCTATGCCGGGAGCCCGACAGCCGGCTTAACGACCGAAGGTAAGGCGCTTGGGGGGGAGGTTAGGGTTAGGCAACACTAAGGGAGGGTTAGGTTAGTTTATACTTACCTTTAGCGCAGTTGGGATCTTCACCTCTGCCAGGCTTCCGCTGTCGATTTGAACCGCTGGCCATGCAGCTGGCGGTAAATCATACCGATCCCCATTTACCACCGCCCGGTGCAGGCAACGCCCCCTCTGTATGATGTTAAAAAGCGGGAGCGGGGCCGCGATAGCTGGTAATCACTGCAAAGCCCAGAGCATCCTTAGGATGCTCCTTGGGCTTTAAGGGCAGTGGTGGGCATGCCTGGAACATCCTAAGGACACTCCAGACGGTACTGCTGCAGAGATTCTGGCAGCAGGGTGCCATTACAGGCACCCTGCAAGCCAAATGCAGGACCGTGGGTGAGCAGCAGTGCCGCCCACAGAGCTCTGCACTCTGTGCGGCTTCACCACTCGCAACACCCCTAGTTACGGCCCTGAATGCCAGTATTTGTGGAACTACAAGTAGCAGCATGTGGGCATTAAGGGCCTGCTGGTGCAGCTGATCCTACTCTAAATTAAATATTAAACAAAAGGCAGAACACACACACTGTAGGCAGGGCTATTTTTCTGGATTCTTTTTCTAGTGATGTCAGTAGTGGACTTCCTGCTCTATTAGAAAAATCCCCACCCTGATTCAAAGCTCCCTTGTCCTTAACACTGTTCTGTCCCCTTGTCAAGCAGACTCCAATAGTGCTACCTGTAAAAAAATAAAATACTCAGCAAACCCTTGGTTCAGGTCCTCTTTTTTCCATGTAGGCAAAAAAAAAATGGACACCAGATAAGGATGGTACTTCGCATTGGCTGCATTGGCTGAATGTTCATTGGCTGAGAGAGACGAGTCCCCGCCTCTCAGCCAATGAGTGGTTCCCCCATTGACTTCAATGGTGGGAATGAACTTTAATAACCCTGCGGTTCTAAATGGCCGATAGGTTTGGTGAAGATCCAATGGTTCTCCTCTATTGACGGCACAGAGTCCAACAATAGTTTTTTTTTTTCTTTTCCTGGTGCTGGGATAAGGAGCATAGCTCCACCTCCAAAAAGACCCGCAAAGCCCCATTCCCAACTCTGATTGGTCTGCTGCTCGGTGCGTAAGAGAGCAGGGATGACCATTGGTTGGTGAAACCATTGATAATTCCCAGTCGATGGTTTCATACCATCAAGGTTAACTACCAATGGCACCATCGATGGTGATCATCAATGGTCAACACACTGATGGCCACCTCTACCCCAGAGCCTCCCCTGTGAAGCACTGGCTGCATCGGCGGTAGTACCACCCCATGTCCTTGCCCACTCCTGCTCACGCACTGCTCCCTCCTGATAGTAAGATAAGGAGGGGAATCTTGGTCCAGGGTGCCAGGTGGGGTATTTTGCCTTAGGGCACTAGGGCTGAAGTTTTGCCATTGAAAACTGTACATATAAAGAAGTGGTGATGCAAAAGGCATCCAAAATGAGCACCTGGATGAGGCTAAATTAAATTCATAAGCTGACGTTCATCTACAACACCTCCGAGGTCATGTAAAATAGGCTCTGCAGCCATCCACTACTCTAGGCGTGCCACCATAAATACACATTCTCTCCAGAACTCATATTAGTACAGTATCTCTAATCACAACACCAAAGTCCGATATTTGCATGTGGGCACTACAGGTTGGATATGAAATCAGGATGCCGCTGATCAGAATACCGACAGCGACATCCCGACAGCCAGAATCCCGACACCTAGAGGAAGTCACGGTAACTAATTTTCTAATCCCTATCCTAATCCTAACCCACCCTCTCCTGTGCCAAACCTAACCACCCCCCCTAGTGCCTAAACCTAACCTCCCCCTCCCCGCACCCTAATCCTAACCCTCCCTACCCAGTGCCTTACCCTAACCCTCCTCCTAACCCCACTACCTAATCCTAACCTCCCCCTAACACCACGATACTTACCTTCGGGTTGCCAGTGGTCGGGATACTGGTGCCGGGATCCTGACCTGTCGGGATTTCGGCGCTGGTATTCAGACCGTCCGCATCCTGCACACCGGGATACCGACTACTTCCCGGGCACTACAGTATATGAGACACATGAAAGTACCTAGCTTGCATTCAGCAATGAGCGCTCAGATCCTCCCAGGTATATACAAATGTATATTACTGGTTGCATTTGTGCAAAAATAGGACTACGAAGTCACTAACAGAATTTGCCCTGCTGGGCCCACATTTTCGCAGGTTTCTAAAGGAGCCTTCTGGTGTTAGTCATAGACACTTAATCAACATTTTTCCACAATCAATAAACCTATTAACTTCTTCACTTCCAGAAAAGCCTGAGAGGTGTGGCAGGAATTAGATTTATCTGCAGTGTGCACTTGCCCAATCTTACCTGCTATGCATCTACGCATAAACCCTGTACATTACATTCTGTAATCTTCCTAGTACAATAGTGTTTACCATGCTGCTAGCATTGAATAGCTCAAGGCAACAGAGTTATTCAGCTATCCCCCTGAGGGTGTGATGTCAGGTGGAAGCAAGCTTTTTTATCACAGCAAGATCCACATGTCTCTGTGGACGCAGAACAGACGATCAACAATCCAAAAAAGGAAGGCTGCAGAAGCTGCTGCTATGTTATTAGCTAGAACACCTGTAATCGGGGAGAAAGCTCTAGCATCAGAGCAAGCTGAACAAAAACTACAGTTTAGACTTATTGTACTTCACATGTGGGCGAGGGATAACTGGCACATAAGAGCCAAGTCAACAGGCGTCATGCTCTCCTGCCACTGTGCTTTAACACCTACTACTTGCACTTGATGTTGTTAGTGAATTAATATATACTACAGAGGCTGTTTACATAGAGGTTGAGAGCGTGGAAAATGTTGTGAAAGCTGTACAAAATATGACGTCCTGTAAGTACGTTTTATGCCAGCAGGTCTGACGTTTGTCTCCTAAAGCCCGTCATGTCAACGTAGTTCGAAATAAAACAGGGTTTTGTTTGCTCAGAGAATTTTTTAAGTTTTTATGGATTTCTCCAACAAATCCATTGAAAGCCATAATTATAAGAAAGTATAAACTGTTATCAGTTAATTAATGTAAAATTGGAATATTAATTATCTTTGAGTACAGGGGTTGAATATAAGAGTTGGATAGTGCCATAAATAGTTTTCCCTCCAGATATATATGCTGATGCTGGGGTGTCCTTAATTGTACCCATATCGGGTGTTTGGAACTCATACGCACAGTTTGCATCTCTGCGGCTGGACCACCCCTATCTTGGCATCATAGCCATCATCATTATCAGTGCACATCTGTACCAGCTTTATCCCTGCTGCAAAAGATCCATCTGAAAATAGGTGCAATTATGCACAGCTGTGCATAGCCCACAATTCTATCGATACACCCTTTCTGGTCTAATACCCCTTTAGCCAAAAGTGTAGATGGGACTGAGGACCTCATTCATTACCGATCGAAACTGCGGTTATGCATGCAATCGGGCGATTGTTACATACTGCGCATGTGTATGGATCGCAGTGCATGTGCGTGAACTGGCCGCTGCGATGGGGACTGCGATTGTAGTGACTACGCAGACCTATCGCAGAGTGATTGACAGGAAGTGCCATTTGTGTGTGGTGACGGGGGGTGGAAATGCAGGCGTGCCAGTGCAGTTGCAGGGGCATGCATAAATTATCCACTGCGATACCATATGCAGTGTGAAGTCTCATATCAGTGGAAAACGCAGGATTTCTAGAAGGGGGTTTCCAAATGCCTGATTTTAGAGCGAATGTGGCCAGTCCATGAGGAGGGCAGAATTAGTACTCAACCAATTTTATTATGCGTCATACAAAGTATATTGTGTATCATAATTCCAGCATATACAGGACCAGCGATCACAGAAGCCATTAAATGCGGCAGTAGGCCATCCTGTCTGAGCTGAATGTTTTTATTTTAGATGTGGGCACCATTCCAGACTATTGGAGCAAGTCCGGGAGCCGGGAGGAGTAGCAGAAGAACCTAGCACTGCCCTGGACATATATGTATTTATTGGGCTCTATAGCAGAGCATCCCTAATAGTCCATGTTTTCCAGAACTCCTAGTTGGTGCACAGGTTATTTATTACTGTCTGATACATGTTAAAAGATCCGCAGGTGGTGCTAATTATTTCATTTGTGATACTGAGAAGAACATGCAACACTAGCAAAATTCCTTTATATTTCTACTGTGGTCATGTGTGTGCTGGGGAGGGGGGTTTCCAGGCAGATGGAAACCTCCCTGCATTTGCCTATGCATAGCGTGCGTGAAAGTTGGCAATTCTGAGTAAGGTCACGACTTGTGCAAGTGTGCGTGAGGCTGCGATGGTACTCGATTGTACCGATGGTTTTGCAATTCTGCTAAGTATTATGAATGTGTGTAATGTAAAGTGGGCGTTCTTATATAGTGCTGAGTTTGCATTGCGATTGCAAGGGATTAGCATGCTATCGCAGTTGAACTGGGTACGTACGCAATATTGCGATCGGTAATGAATCAGGCCCTGTGTTGGGTATGACTGTGCCCATAGCTGTGTATCCTCGGCTCCAGATCATGTGCAGGGTAAGAACACACAAAACAATCCATAAATTATATTCAACTCTGCATCGGACCCATGATCTTTGGAAACAGAGCAAACCTATAATACACTTCTTAGGTTACAATATGTATACGTTTTATGCCAATTTTTCACCTGCATTATGCTGGTAGTAAAAGGAGAAAGCATTATATTTGGTACAAAGGTAATTGCATAACAAATCATATTGTACAGTTAGCAACAAATTAAAAATAATATAGTTATTGTTTCAAAGACAAAAAATGGGAACTAGAGCTGGTAACATGACTCTTTCTCTTAATCTTTCAGTTATACCCTGACAAGTTACTTTTCATAGAAAAAATTCCTTTTACAACTTCAAACAATGCAATTTTACTTACAGTACATCCTGAAGTTTATGAGATGTGCAGTTCCTCTACCAAATTACTTAAAGGTCTATTTATGAATGAGTACCTCTTTGCCCCATTAATTACCGTCTGTTATTGTCAGGTACCATCAGAAATCTTGGGGCCCAATACAAATGTAAAACGAAGGGCCCCCCCACCTCCTCAATATCCTCAATACCCCACCCCCACCCAAAGGCATGGCAGACGCAGTGGTGTGGTGTTGACCTGTAGTATCTGGAGCAAGCTTATGTTATGAAGCTTTTTCCACAGTATTGATGTGCTCCACATGCCTCTTACGTGTACCCTATCCCATCAGACCCCACACACGCCCTTTAGACCTCTTACGTGTCCTCCAGCTCTCCCACTATCCCATCAGACCCTACACACAACAGGGGGGGACTAAGGGGACTGGGCCCCATTGGTCCAGAGGGACCCTGAGGACCGGACGGGCACAAAACGGGGCCGCGGCCGCAGGGACCCATAGCCACCGCCCAGACTCAACTCTGCCTCCCTTGTAGCCTGGTTCGGGCAGCGTTGGGCTCTTCCAGGTGGCTCAGGTGCGGCCCCGGCTGGGCTTGACTTTTAGTGAGCAACACGGTGGCAAGACGTCAAGGTCACGTCGCCGCAAGTCCTCCCTCCAGATCATGCAGGCTGTGCCACTGCACAGGGGACTTGGATCTAGCTTCAAGGTAGAGCTTATTTCCCCTTTGCGCAGACCTGGAAGTGACGTGACTACCCTAGCAACAACCTTAAGGAGTTTAGGGGATCACAGAGGAATATGGGCTGTGGCAAAGGAAGATAATAGGTGCTGGGGCCAGAAAAAGGTGAAGGGGGAAGCTAATAGGGGCTGAGGGCAGGGGAAGTTGATAGGGGCTGGGGATAGAGGAAGGTGATAGGGGCTGGGGATGGAGGAAGGTGATAGGGGATGCAGGAAGATGATAGGGGCTGGGACAGAGGAAGGTGAAGGGGACTGGGGACAGAAGAAGGTGATAGGGGATGCAGGAAGGTGAAGAGGGCAGAGGAAGATGAAGGTGAATGGGACAGAAGAAGGTGTAAGGGGCTGGGCAGTGGGAGGTGATGGGGGCTGGGGATGGAGGACGGTTATGGGGGCTTCTGGGCTGAGGATGGTGATAAGAGGCTGAAATTGAGAAAGGTGATGAGGGGCTGAGGACTGAGGTGGGCTGGCTGCAAACACCATCCCTCCTACCCTGACAGCACGGTCATTTAGAAGACCTTGCAAGAGACAGCAGACAAGAACTACAGCCTGCATTGTTAGTGACAGAGAGACAGTGTAGTAAATCATAGTGTATTTATACTTTATTTAAGGCTGGCACATCTTTCAGTTAACATATGCTTCACATGTCACACATGCAGGGGAGGGATGTACGGGATTGGAGGTGGTGGTGAGAAGGTGGGGCCCCCAGAGACATCAGTGTACCAGACCCACACACGCTCCTTGCATGTCTCTCAGACCTCCTCACACATCATCAGACCTGCCCACATGACATATGTGTGTGTCTATCTACTGTATATATAAATCATACAAATCATACATGCTCTGCACTCACCTAATTGCACTCCAAACTGTATTTCATTTAAATTCAGGGACTGTTGGTTCCAAAATTTTGCAGTAATTTGTAAAGCCAGCCAACTGTGTCAGTCTCCCCTTCTGGTCAGTCCCTACACTGACTCACAAAAACATGAGAATTGCTCTGCATCATTTCCCACCAGGTAAACAAGCTATGCTTTTTTCATGGGTTTAGGTCTGCTAGCTCATTGGCTTAAAGAGACAGAACCTCACCTAAGCATATCATTTAATGAGTACTTAGGGAATTAGCACTTAAAGCAGTGGTTCCCAAACTGGGTGCCGTGGGGTACTTGCAGGGGTGCCACAGGTTGGTGATCCAGGAGCTGATCAAATGCTTGGTACTATTGTGTCATAATCTATTCTATTCTCTGCAATACAGGCATCCTCTTTAAAAGTAAGAAGTCTGTTTTTATCAGATGTTATTGGTCTCAGACATTTGACATCCTTTCCCGGTACTGTGGATGGAAATGCACCAGCAGCATGGTCAGGGCTGCCATCAGGAATCAAGGAGCCCAGTACAAGTGAATCATGCAGTCACCCCCCATCTCTAAGGCAGTACACGCACCTGGTCCTGAAGGCCCCCTGAGAGAGGGAAGCCCAATGAATGTGCTTCCTGTGCCCGTCTCCTCTGGTGCTGATTATGCCAGCTACAAACTGCTTCTCATTCACAGGACTGTCTGAAGGGCTGAGAGTTAGGTAGGAGAAAAAAAGCTGTCACACCTAAGGGGGAGCGGATACATATGGCGAGTGAGTCAGAAGATGTCAAAAGCAGGAGAGGACACAGAGTGAGTGGCTGTTATACAAAGGTCTAGGAGAGGAGACAGGCTGTCACAGTTGAAGACATAGAGGCTTGGGGGTAGGTAGTGGTAACAGAAACTGTCCCACATGGGGGGAGAGACACATGAGGTGGGAGAGAGAATATATCAAATGCAGTGAAGAGTAGGGGTAGTGAGAGGCTACACGTGGAGAGTATAAGGGGGTAAATTTACTAAGATTCAAGTTTGGTCAAGATTGCAATCTCGGGTGAGATTAGGCATTTTTTTCAACTTGCAAATTTACTAAAGGTAAACTCAGAGGAGTTTGGGAGAGATTTCTCTCTTTTCACTGGTAAAACTCGGGTGAGATTGCAAACTCGAATCAACTCACCATCGCCCAAACTCGTAAGTACTTTTCATGAAAAAGACACAACTCTGGAAGTTACCAAGAATCGAGATTACAATCTCAGGTGAGATTGTAGCAAACTCCCTGATAAATTGAAGTTTCAAACACTCTACCTCCAGAGCTGCGAGTTTGGCAGAAATATACACAGATCAGTGTGATTTGTGTATGTTTCTGCATGTAAACACTATCTAAAGGGTTAATATAAAATATAAATTACGCAGGGTCCCCCCAAAAGCATAACCAGCCCCGGGATGCTCAGCCAGTCCAGGTTCCTAACATTACAGGGGGAAAATCATGTAGGGTTCCCCCGTAATTTAGGAAGCAGCACCTGGCTGCAGGGCCATTCCTGGTTTTAAATATAGGGAAAAAATTTGTAGGGGTCTCCCTATATTTAAAACCAGCACTGGACCCAAACCGACTGGGCTGTAATGCCAAAGCCAGGAAACTCTATCACCGGTTCTCCCCAGCCAAAGCATTTGCACCCAAGCCGGTCAGGGATCTTTATTCCTGGTACTCCCATTGGATTCTATATGGAGAAGTGGACATGAACAGCTGACAGCAGGTAAGTATGTGTGAGTGGGATAGGTGTATGTATTAAAGTTATACTGTATATGGTGTGTGTGTGTGTGTGTGTGTGTGTGTGTATTGTGGTTATTTATGTGGTTATTTATCTATTTATTTTACAGTGGGGGTACAGGTGCCGGCTGCCTGCTGGCACTTGTAGTTCCACAAGTGCCAAAGGGCAGGCATGCTGGCATCTGTAGTTCCACAATAAAATACATTAGTTTAAAAATATTATCACTACTATTACCCCCATACCCCCTGCTCCAGGGGTGCGGGGAAGAGCCCTGGGCTTCAGACTAAGCCTGGGGTGCTCAGTAGAGGGGGGACCCCTTCTTGGGGGGGACCCCCACTTCCCCAGAGATCCTCGGCTTGGCCTGACCGGCTTGGGGTTTTAATGCTTTGGCCGGTGGAAAACCAGTGATAGGGTCTCCTGGCTGTGGCACTACACCCCGGTTGGTTTGGGTTCGGTGCTGGTTTTAAATATAGGGGCACCCCTACACATTTTTGCCCCCTATATTTAAAACCAGGACTGGAACTGCAGCCAGGTGCTGGTTCCCAAAGTACGGGGGAACCCTACACGTTTTTTTCCCCATAAGGTTAGGAACCAGAAAAGATTTCACCACAAGAGCCTGCGCTCCCGGACTGCAGCCCTAGTCCACTCTTAGGCGCACTACACCTTAGCACATATAAACAAAACAAGAATGAATGGTCCAACGCCTTGAGGAAGAACCTGAGGGGTTCGAAATGCGTTGGTGGTGAGGGATTCTTCATTCGACTTGATCTTTGGAGGGGTAAAACCCTTGAGAAAATTACATTGGATATATAAAGATACCTTTTGTGGAATATCCAAACCTGAATTCAGGTGAGTTCATGTCCTCAGGGTGGATACCTGTATGTAACATCCTTAAATTAGGACTAAGGAAGAAATTTTAAAGATACCTTTTGATGAATGCATCTCACCTAGGATAGGTGAGTTATTCACAAGTCCTTCTTGGTTATACCTACTACAGATTGGATGTACACATAGACTGTGGTTTTGTTTCTCTTCTTTCTTTGTATTGAGAGGAAGATTCCATCTGGAACCTAGAGATAAGGTTAGGAACCAGGACTGGCTGAGCAGCCTGGGACTGGTTATGCTTTTGGGGGGGACCCTACGTCATTTCTTTTAAACATTTAACCCATTTTTTACAGGTACAACACAAGCAGCTTTCACATATCTCACTGAAATCTCGGGTGAGTGATCTCATCTAAACTTGCAACTTGGGCGAGAAGTCTCGATCTGCTTCACCATCGGCCAAATCACTTTCAGCTAAACTCACTTCTTAGTAAATTTGAGAGTTTAAAAACGGGAAACTTACCCGAGTTTCGGCGATGCAAATCGAGTTTAAAGAAAAACAAACTCAACCAAACTCAAATCTTAGTAAATTTACGAGTCAAAGGCTGCTATACTTTATACAGGGAAGGTTTTCACTTGCAACTGAGCGTGAGACAGGCAACCAGGCAGTCCGTCACATGTAGGGGAGGGAGACAGACAGTCACTGAATTATAAGAGAGGGAGAAAGGCTGGCTAACGTGAGAAAGGGGAGGCAGGCCGTCACTTGCAGAAAGGGGAAAGCTAGACTAAAGAGAGAGTACAGGCTCTCACATGCAGGTGGTGGAGGCAAAGGATGTCATGCGCAGAAAAGGGAGAAAGGAGTGACAGATTATCATTTGTAGGAGAAGTAGCACCTCTGGGTCCAGTGCCCACGACCCCCCAAGCCGGTTACCTGCTTCTAGCTGGGGGCTGTCCTGTGAGCGCTTCTCTGGGAGTGTGCAGCGAAGAGTGCCATAAGCCAATCCATTCCTTTGCCTCTACTCTGGATGAGCTAACTGTCTGTCTGTGTGATGGGACTGGGGAGGAGCTCTCTCTGCCGCTAGACAAGAACTGACAGCCTCTTGTAGCGATGCTAAGTGCTCCTCCATGGGCAGCTCTACCAGGCACCGGTGAGCTGCCTGTCATGCATTGGGGGCAGGGTCACAAAAAAAGTCCCCCGGCCGACAGTCGGAACCACAGCGTGTCGGCCCACTGGGAATGTCCCCGTTAAATTAAATTGCCAATCCGCCCCTGCACATGGAACACAACGTGAGCAGACTATGTAATACCACTTATACACTGAAATTCTGGGTCTGACCCAGAGTTGGAACAGAATTCCAACCCGGATCAGACCTGGAATTTCCCCGGCGCTGACCCAGGATATTCCTGAGTTGGCGGCGTTCACACCGGAGCTGGGTCTGCATTGACTCGGCATTTCTGGCGTTGAAGTGGACGCTTGGAGGTAATGTCATCTCCAAATGTCACTGAAGCTGGACCAATCGGCCGGCATGCGGCGCGCTCCAGGTCATCGTGCCCAGAGCGCGCCGTTCACACTGCAGGGTTTCATTGGTTATTCTCAAGTTAAACCCTGCAATTTACCTGAGTTGGATTGCCGATTCACTCGACCCGGCAATCCAACCCTTTACCCAGTTACACCAAGGAGCTACTCAGGTTACCCCAGCAATAGCCCGAGTTTTAGCTTTGTTGTAAAAGGGGTATAACAGTGCTAATCCAAATAATCAATTAAGAATACTATTCAAATATGACCAAAAAGTAATCTATGGATAATAATAATTTTACCAAGACAGTATATATCCTCTCTATGCTCATGTAGTCAAATCATCCCTATATAAGAAATACCCCTTGAAATTGACATTAAAAGGCTTGGTTGTGCCTTATATTGTAATGATGGTGCCTGCTATTTTTTAATTTAGGTCATTCTC
The DNA here is from genome assembly GCA_031769625.1 of Taudactylus pleione. Lineage (NCBI taxonomy): Eukaryota > Metazoa > Chordata > Amphibia > Anura > Myobatrachidae > Taudactylus > Taudactylus pleione. The sequence goes on along the minus strand of JAUIMM010000015.1, from coordinate 5,407,869 downwards.
TGCTGTAAATTCCCTCTCCAAGGAAAAAAATAACAAAAGGAAGCCTATTAGTTACACAAGGCATTAGCTAATGGGGGTCAAGCTCCAGAAAGCTTGATAAATTGATGAAGACAGCAGTTCCCAGTAAAAATTATGTGGACTGTGGAACTTAGGTGAACATATGAGATATCTCTGATATCTCCTGTGTTCAGCCATTATTAAATAGCCCTGGTACTAAAAATGTGCCTTAATTATGCAGCTGTTTCTGTATGATTGTGCTTTAAGAAATAGGCACCTAAATTTTTTGAATAGAGCTAAAGTATAAATTTAATGTACTCTGTAGAATAAATAAAAGTAGCTATTAGTCTCTATATTTCTCAGCTTTATATCAATGATTGCTATCACACACTAAACTTCTTTTAGCTACATTACAAAACTATGGGCCTGATTCAGAGCCGGACGCTCTGACCAGAGCGCTCGCTCTGAATCAGGGCCCTCCTCCATTAAAATGGAGCGTCCTCCTGGACGCTCGTATAGCTGTGGGTGACCACCCACAGCATATACGAGCGTCCAAAAAGATGGTCGCTATGGCCTTGACCATCGCGACCATCGGACTTGCGATGGAGACCCTGCGGTAGGGTCTCCCTGCCACAAGCCCTGGAGTGATTTTGGCTCTATCAGAGCCAAAATCACTCCCACTGACATCACTAGTGATGTCAGTGGGGCCGGCTTCAGACGGTAGGCGTTTCCATGGGAACGCCTCCTTCTGGCAGGCACGCCCCAGGCACGCCCACCAAAGGGGGCGTGCTGTCAGTCACCATCGACAGCACGCCCCCTTTGGTGCGAGACCCGGAGCGACAGCTTGGCTGTCGCAGTCCGGGTCTCGCGCATGCGCACGACGGAGCTCCCTCCGTCGTGCGCAAGCGCAGTGGGGAACATCGACCCACTTGCGAGCGTACTGCCGCTTGCGAGTGGGTCTGAATGACCCCCCATGACTTTTGTAGCTAGTGTGGCAGCAGGGGTGGGGTGGGCTGAGGTGGGGGTGGGAAGGGGCCAGTACAAATTACCCTCTACTGGCTGCCTGCATCTACACGCTGCATACAAGTGTCTTTAGGTAATTATTTTAATAAGGGACAAGGTGGGCAGTGCTCAGACATGTCTTTACATTTTCTGACCACTCCCCAGTTCCCACTCCCAAACACTGACAACCTGTCACTCACTTTGTGTTGGATACCGATGTGCGTCCGTAATTGCAATGCAAATGCAGCGCACGCTCAGTGCGATTTATTCACATGCACGATTGCAAACAATCGCACGGTCTGTGTAAATATCGGCATTGTGTCCATCTCTGAATCAGGCCCATAAGCAGCACATGATTTGCACACTGCCAGAGTTCATAAGTGAGACATAACCACATCTCAGACTGGATGACACTTGCAAAATATATGCACAAGATGCATAGACCGCATACAAGCATACAGAAGAAGATGCAACACATTTTTGCAGTGTACATGTTTGTTGACTCTGCAATATTATATTAAGGATATTGTTACAGTATATTGGTTAATATCTGTGGTCTACAATCCAAGGAGAAAAGGGGTTAATACATGATTGCCGCCCCTCACGTGTATGTGGCTGTTGTATGCTCCTGTCTGTTAGAAATGAGGATTAACAAGATTTCTTGTTCCAGATTATCAGGAACTCTTAGCACAGAGACAAATCTAAGAAGCAAATTAATTAGTAATAAGCAAACGGTCTCATTACAGCTTGCAGTTCAGCCTGATGCACTCGGATCATTTCCTGAAACTATCCTGTGAGTGTGAGTTTTTCCTTTTTATAAAGCCAGAAAAGAAATTCACTAGGTTTTACTTTTTAAGAACTTTTTTTATAGAGACAGATTTAGGGATCTACTTCAAAAAGACAAGAAGCCCTAAATACTGCAAAAATGTATGCAAAGTATGGCAAAGTTTAGTTACCGCAGACAGCGCCTTCCTACTGCATACCACCCAACATGACCCTTCCCAGGAGGGACAAAATGCTCTGCTCCTGGACTTCCCTCTTAATTTATGATTGCTGTCACCTGTGCTCAGAGGTGTAGCGAGGGTGGCTCCAGTGTGGCACCTGCTCCAGGTACCTACTCCTGCAAGGGCGCTAGAGATCAACCATCCGGCGAAGGGCAGAGCACTTGCTGAGGTGAGCCTGATGCACATAAAGAGATCAGTGCCTCCAGACAGGGGGCGTGGTGTGGACGGAGCGACACTTGTGGCTCCGCCCACACTCCGCCCCCAGTATGGATGCACTGATCTCTTTATGTGCTTCAGGCTCAGCTCATAAGCAGGTGATTCCCTCCCCCCACGCCCCATGCCCCAGTTGAATGGCTGTTCTCAGGTTCCCTGCAACAGTAAGGAGGGGGGGAGGAGATCTGAGTAAGGGGGAATATCTGTGTGTGTGAAGGGAGGGGAGCTTTGTTAAGTGGAAGAGCTGTGTGTGTATGAGCATGTGCGGGGGTTGGTCTGTGTGAGGAGGGGAGATATTTGTGAGGGGGAGAACTGTGTATGTGTGTGAAGGGGGGATCTGAGTGAGGAGAAGATATGAGTGATGGGGGAGCTCTATGTGTGTGATGGGAGGCTAAGTGAGGGGGGAGAGCTGTGTAAGGGGAGGTGAGCTGTGTAAGGGGAAGAGCTGCAGTGGGGTCTGAATAAGGAGGATAATTGTGTGTTTGAGAGGAGAAGATATGTGTGAGAAGGGGGAAGATCTGAGTGAGAAATGTATACACTGTATGTATTTATATATACATTAATATGGAGCCCTGAGGCATAGGGCCCTGTGGGATCTTAATCCGGCTCTGGGACTGAACAGAATGGAGGAATGGGTGGAGCCATGGCAATAACAAAGAGGGAGGAGGAGGCGGCAGAATTAATTTAGTGAGTTGAAATATATCTATCCCTCCATTTCCCAGTTTGATATTGCCCCTAATGTTTGTTTTTATTTCCCTTTAATTTGCCCCTACATGCTGGACACACTTGGGGGATGGGGGCACGGTAGCACACACATGCTCCGGGTGCCATGGCTACACGCTACACCCCTGCCTGCGTTGAACTAGTTAATTGATAAGAAAGGTGTTTCAAGTTGGTGACGGCAATCATGAATTAAAAGGGTAGTGCAGGAACAGAGCATTTTGTCCCTCCTGGAATGGGCCATGTTGAAAGGTATGCTAATGTCCTCTATTTGTCAAAGTCATCTCAATATTGCATTAGCATCCTGAGATATAAAAATACCTTATTATTAAAATAAGCATTTTTTTTTACATTTTTTGTGTCTTCTTTTTAAAAAAAAATTAAAAACCTTTATTTTTCTTGATGAATCTTGAAACGGGAAGCCTCATTACTGCCAGTCAGTGGCATCTGTGCCTTTTTTTTACATTAATCGTCCAAACAATAACCTACTGTAGAGGTCTTAAAGGTCTTAGGGCCGGATTCAGAGATGGTCAGAATGCCAATGTTTATGCAGTTGAGCAATCATTAGTGCGTGTGAGTCACACTGCGTCACTATATGCATCAAGTTTCATAGATGTCGCCTGCAGCGAGGATTCATTCGCAAAGTGATTGACAGACTGGGTTTGTGGGCGGCAATAGGGGATGGCAATTCAAATGTAGGCATGTTGCAACCATTTTGGGAGCGTATCTGGAATAAAATCTGGGAGCGTATAGGAGTAACTGATGATCAGCAATTTGCTCCTAAATGCCAGAAAACAGATGAAAATGGTCGTTAAGACAACTTTGTTAAATGTTTGATCTAAACAATTTGTTCAAACAACAGTTTTTGTTCATTTTACAGCATTTGGGAGCAAATTGCTGATTGTCATTTGCTTTCATACCTTACCAGATTTTCATTCCAACCAATCAACTAGTTGGATGGTTGGACAGAAAATCTTTACGTGTGTACCCAGCTTTAAGGTGCCAAGATTGGTATGGCGGGTGCTGCTGTAGTGGGTTAGATGGTGTTAAGATCTGTCTTGCCTTGAGCTGCTGTATGGAAAGTGCCAGAGCACCATATATGTTGCAATACACTTGTGGTTTTAGTTTGCAAATGCACATGAGTATCATGGTGATGGCGCACCTGAGAGGAGATGATATGCAGAAGAGGGACATCCATTCCTTAAAGTGTTCCTTAAATGTAACAGCGCCAGATACAAATCTGAACCATCCCTGGAACATTTCTAACCAATCAACTAGTTGGCTGGTTGGACAGATAATCTTTAGATGTGTGGCCAGCTTTAGACTGAAGTATGATTGTTGTGCTCCTAACACCTTACCATCAGCAATAAGACTGCATACTGTATTTCCAGCACAACCCCACCAAGGACATCGGTCTACGAATCTACAGGACAAAAAGAGATCGCCTACAAACTACCATAAACCATGTCAGTACTAAACCAGTGCAGACATTTATATGCACAAATAAAAATAAGAAAAAACAGGGCGACATTGGTAGAATGTAATACCCGCACTTGAAGGGAGTCCCGTACCTCAGTGGGATAACACTCCCATATGCCGTCAGTCTCTGTAGCCGCGTGGGTCCCAAAATTAATAGATCAAAAGACGGCTTGGCGCTGGTAATAGGTGAATTCTGAGGGTACAAGTCCAAAAAACAAGAAGAGCAGCAGCACACGTTTCGGGCGAATTTTTTTACGTGTGTTTGAATTAATGTCCTGACTGGGGTTTTTAAGTTCAGTATATTGCCTTTTCCATTTATATGCACAAGTAAACAAAACAAACATTAAATAAATATCAAAGTGTTAAATTTAAAACAAAGGCAGCACGATGTTCTCTTAAGTTAACACAGGGAAGAAATAATGAGGGAGAAATAAGCAGTACACCAGGGAATATGATAAAGTTTAAAAACTAATGAGGGCTTACTGTGCAAAGCTTTATGGGCTTATGGTCCAAGACAAACATGCAGACGTAGGCAAAAATAAAGAGTACCACCTACTAACTTGTTGAGTGCACCCCTTAATTACTCATAATTGTATTTTTTTTTTTTTTTAACTAAATTATTACTCATGGGAACTCCTAACTTATTATTGTAGTTTTCAGAAACCTTGGTATCCCTTCTGTGCTGCTTAAAATAACAATCTGGCTCCCAGATTTGTCTAGTCTCTCTTGTAACATCTATTTGATTTTGATTATTCAAACCAATTGGAAATATCAAATGGAGTTTGCAGATAGGAATACTGATCGGTGTCTCATTCTATAGCACACAACCATTTGTACAGTATGTACAGTACATTGACCTATTTTGTTGCTGGAAGCCCCTCTGCTTTGTAAGGGTTAACAGCAAGACAAGGACTCAACACTTTTTCCTCATCAAGTGTCCTGTATCTGATGCTAAGTGGCATGGGGAACTCTAGACACAGGTGGGTAATTTTACCAGCTGAGATTTTTAATTACTTAATGCACAGTTTGTTTCTGATACCGCTAAACCACACTGAGTTGATATGTAGACCTGTGGTGTGTTTCACGAGAGCCGAAGCTGCAATGTACCATTACTTTACTAAGCAGTGGGTGCCATATGCTGCATAGACAGTAATAAAACAAAGCCAGACAAACTAACAAATGCTGCCTGGCCAGTGTGTAGTGCATAAGAGAAGCAGAGGGCTTGCCTCGTGTACAATGTGCAGTCAGTGACTCCTTAGTATGTTTGCTATTTAATAGGTCTCATTAATCTTTCATCCGATGTGGTTCGCCCATAAATGCTTTATGATAACACGTTCCAATGACAATCCCAACCTTAATGAGGCATGTGTATATGTAGGACCAAAACATTGCCAACATGCTTCAAGTCATCCCAAGACAATTTCTATATTTTAGGACGTTTATACATTTGTATGGTTTACCCAAAGTGTATGTTATAACAGTTTGGTAGTGACTACAGACCTTGGTACCTGTCTGGTTTTGGAGTCGGTGGCCTCTAATACACACTAGTCCCCTACACCTAAAGTGTGTCACACACATGGTATACAGGTTGAGTCTCCCATATCCAAAATGCTTGGGACCAGGGGTATTTTGGATATCGGAATATTCCGTATTTTGGAATATTTGCATATTATAATGAAATGTCTTGGGAATGGGACCCAAATATACACACAGAATGCATTTATGTGTTATATACACCTTATACACATAGCCTGCAGGTCATTTTATACAATATTTTTTATAATTTTGTGCATCAAAAAAAGTTTGTGTACAGACATGAAATTCATTTATGTTTCATATATACCTTATACACACAGCCTTAAGGTTAGTTTATACAATATTTTTAATAATTTGTGCCTTAGACAAAGTTTATGTACATTAAACCATCAAAAATCAAAGTTTCATTATCTCAGTCATGCTGAAAATATTCCGTATTTCGGAATATTCCGTATTTCGGAATATTTGGATATGGGAGACTCAACCTGTATATGTTTGTGATGGATGGCCTATTTCTGAGTCAGGTGGAGATCTGTGCACGGACAGATGTAAATGGCAAATTTATGCATACAGCACATGTGCCCGATTTTTGCATATGTCCGTCCTATTCTAAGTAGGCTGAATTTTGGCCGACTCTGTCATTCCATGAAATTGGGTATTTTGGGACAGGGATAATGCAATCGCACGTAAACACCCTGACATGGGAGTGTCATGGCCATGTATCAAAAGCTCCGTGTGATATTGAATATAGGCAAGTAAAGCCTGTTTCTGACAGATCTGTTGCACCTAGCATGGGATCTTCGCATGTGGCAATACTAATGATGATGGTTGCAGCGGTTGGCTCAATATCAATGGGCTGCACTGCTCTCCGCTTGCAGATGCTTGGACCCCCGCATAAGCTCTATGGATTCTTGCATAAGGCAGTAAACCAGGCATCTGTGACTGCCCACTACTACAGCCACTGTGCATGTCAATCAGAATCAGCCCCAGGGTGGGAATATGTTTGCACAGCAATAGTATGTAGGAACATGCTCTGAATTTAAGAACATAAATAAATAACTCTCCTTTCCGCACACACTTCTGCACAAACCTCCACAAGTGACTAGATAAAGGGTAAAATTTCCGCTCATTACTGATGGTTCTCCGGTAGGTGACAGTCACCAGAACATTCACAAGGCATAATGATCACATGTGCACATGTTATACACTGAGCACCTCAGAGAATAATGTACAGCAATAGTCACTGAAGTAACAATATATGCTGTCAGGAGTCAGGACCCTTATAATGGAATCTGTATGATTTACCGACGGACAGAGGGCCGACAGCGGAATTTCGATAGTGTACATCACGGCAGGGGCCAGTAAGTAGCCTAACCCTCCCCCTATCCCCCCTTAAACCTAACCCTCACCCGGTGGTGCGTAAGCCTAACCTCTCCCTGGTGGTGCCTAACCCTAATCTCCCCTTAGTGATGCCTAAACCTAACCCCCCCTTCCCGTCCGCCGACATCTTGACTGGATCCCATTATAACACCTATTACTACACCATTCCCACCAATGTGAATTCATCTCATGCATTTAATCTGAATTTGGGGATTATCACAAATTATTGTTGACTATTATAGTACAAATCAAAAGCTCTTTCTAATTCTTGTATATTCTCATATCAAATTCTAAATGTGATTTGTCAGAATTTACCTTAATTTACATTAATTCAATATAACTCATCATTTCCTACTCTTTATTCTACAAGGATGTTACCTTTCTGAATATGTCACATGCAAGTTTGTCATCTTCAGGTATAGGACCTGATTCAGAGCCGCTCGCTAGATGCTACCGCTTGCACCCAACGTATGCAAATTTGGCAAAGTGACAGCATGGCAGGTGCTCGCTCGCAAAGGCATAAGCACGCCCACTTTGTCTAGGCTAGCGATCACTTTGTGTATGCAGACGCCCATTAGCGTATGTAAATACGCCCACTTGCGCACGTCATCTCCAGGAAGTGCATTAAAACATTGGTACATCGAGGACCATCGGAAGCGCTTGTGGTTGCCTTACCTTACCACAAGCACTGCGAAGATTTCTGTGTAAAAAAAAGTCTGGTGACGTGTACTATGACGCTGTCTGATAATTATGCACACCTTACAAACGGCGTTGCTACACTCAGGCACGCCTGCATTTGCACCTCCACTCCCCGTTATTAGTGTCCTACCCCTGTTACCACCCACTTCTGTATAGGGAGAGCTAGCCCATGTGATATCAACCAGATTGTTAATTATTTGCAAAAAGGTATTTCTTGCACAATACAATCTGTTAAAATAGGCAAACAACACACTTGACTATTGCCATATTATCCGTATCACTCTTAAAAAATTCCACACTATTTAATTTATTTTATGCTTGCAATGCTGGCTGACCGTTTACATAATTTCACATGTTAGAAGCTTCCTTGGTGCTTGTTTATAAGGTGTTAGGTGATGTTGACCTGGCAGCCAAGGTACCGCATGGTATTGTATATACAGTATTAAGCTGGCCACACATCTAAAGATTATCTGTCCAACCAGCCAACTAGTTGATTGGTTGGAATGTAAATCTGGTGATGTATGGGAGTAACTGATGATCAGCAATTTGCTCCTAAATGCCAGAAAACAGATGAAATGGTCGTCAGACAAGTTTGTTAAATGTTTGTTCTAAACTATTTGTTCAAACCACAATTTTTGACCATTTTCCGGCATTTGGGAGCAAATTGCTGATTGTCATTTGCTTTCATTCCTTACCAGATTTTCATTCCAACCAATCAACTAGTTGGCTGGTCGGACAGATAATCTGTAGATGTGTGGCCAGCTTAACTCCCTGCATGATAAATGACAATTTCTCCCAGTATGGGTACTCTTTCATTGTGGGGATGGGGTAGACGCAGGTACTGCTCAGACGTAGTAGGTGGGGAAATACTTTCCTTTTACACTTACTGTACCATGCAATTGTTGGATGTCCTTTGCATTTGTTGTACGGTCTTGTATTTACTTGCATGATTATTTCCTTTTCATCAACAGAGCTAGACATTACTTGGCTAGTACTTGTCATCGGAATGAGCAGTACTGTATACATAACTTTATTTTTCAAGTTATATGACAGCTGTATAATGGGGGTAAGGAGCAAATGTGATAAGTTGCTGTGCTTTGAACCAAGTATTTATGTTTTGCAAGCGTTCGTCTTAGTCTATTTGCCAGTGCCAGGATTTTGGTTTATAGCACAGTGGTAAAGTTTCACCCTCATCTAATTTCAGCATCAATGCAACATACAAAACCTACATCCTCATCTCTCTAAGAATGGCTATCGCATCGCAGCACTACTGTGTCATGATCCTTATCCTCAAACTGCTACAATTAGTCACTGGCTGTAATTTCAGATGTACTTACTGTTTTCACCACTGCAAGAACCAGATATACTGTCCTCAATGTCCATATAGGTCCAAATAAATAAAGAAAGGTCTGTGTCCAGATTTGATGAAGGATATGATAGACATACGTTATCACCTGAACTGCTAGCATGGACTATCCAGTCCATAAACTTCTTTGTTTACATACAAAACATTAAGGGCAGCCTGTAATATTTTTGGAAGACTATTTTTGTTTCTACATTCAAGCCATCATTTTCTATACAGTGGCTTCATAATGAAAAAGTGCTTTAAACCATTCAGCGCTAAGGACAAGTGGTGCTATTCCTCAGAACATAACTCAGAAGTACTAAGAACAAGTCTGATATGTTTTCAACACTATATAATAAAATAATGGGAAAAAGGGGTACAAAAATTGGGCGCTTCAAATACATAAATTATAAATAATAAAAAAGCACATGAGCAATCAATATACTTTCCCTTAGAATCGTAGTTCCTCCAATGGAGTTTTTGTCTCTTACAGTGTATTCTGTGCATTCGGATGTATATCCTCTCCTCTTTGCATAAGATGTAGCAGGTGAAGAAAAGAAAATTGCCAATATGTCAGTCACCTATACTTTTGTCATATGCAAGAGGGAGACAGAGTGTGTCGACATAAAATACCTCTGTATATTGAAAGTGCGTACCCCATTCACAGGTGGAAGTGAATAGTAGATCCTTAAAAGGTATCTTTAGGTTCCAAATTCACCCAGTGTGTTACTAAACAAGTTGGTTGTGCATTCTGCGTACCGTGACTCACTTATCAACTGAAGGTAACCACTTATAAAGTTATCTTTTGATATAAAGATGGCGTACCCCAACTCAATCTAAAAGAGATCAGACTCTGCACATCAAGGTTTCTTTTTAACTCAGCGGAGCTATTTCACTTTGATTCACTTTGTAATCCATACTGGATAATGTATCTCTCAATATAAAAAAGGAGTAATCCAGAAAAGTTGTTTATTTAAACAAAACACAAGTCCAAGTAAAAAAATGTAATAAAAGACATCAATCCATTTCAATAAATGGCACTGAGGTGTCTCATGCCAATTATTAGAAAACAACAATAAAAATAGGAAAAGATCATTAAAAAAATCATAAAAAAATTATTAAAATATTCCAGTTTTTCAGCATTGAGGTAGAAAGTATGTAATTCCAAAGACAGTATATGTTTCAACAAACATACCTCAGGCGCTGAAAGGGTAAGTAAGGTCACAGAATCCTCGTTGTCAACGATGTTTCGGCTCGCCCAGGATCCTTTGTCAAGACATGAGGACGATGTGACGAAAGTACTAATTTATACCCCCAGTCTCCTACCAGCATGTGGCATAAGTTAAACCAATGCATATTAGTTGTTTGGGGAGTTACCAAAGTGATATTAAGTGTAATGCCTCCTACCTGTATGTTGACTACGGATCACTCCCTAGAGCTGGCATCTTAAACCTGTGGATTGCAGGCGGAAATGAGTAGTGCGGTTCCCACGTGGCGTCCGCATCTGACCTAGCGGAAGTATAGGTCCGGAGATCTAGTGGTGCGGCACCCACACGTCGTCCACATCTAACTTACCAAAATTAAAGATCCGGCTACATAATGGGTTGCTTAACCCGGGGCACTAGGGGCGGAAGTGAATGGCACAGCATGACTATGCCGTCAGTGTATGTCCAACCGGAGGTGACGTTCCGGTGGAAACCAATGACGCTAGCGTCCAAGCTTAATATTAGGGTATAGTCATGGTAACTTGTACCACAGCACTAGATAGTACTGTTACAATTAGATATAAACACCTGCATATTAATAATAATAAGTAATACATAAACTATTACAATTCAGAACACACTGCATATAAGAAGAACAAAGTTTTATCTGGACATTTTAAACATTAGAGTCCCCATATGAAGAATCCTTTTTTGATGATGATATACTTGTGATGACAAAGTACTTTTTATCTTGGGTCTTCTGATCCCTTATGACTAGATGTTTTGATCTTCATGCCATAGTCCAAAAATTATTCACAACAAAAATCCAAGTCAGTCCACTAGAAAAACATATCAGAATTAACTTCAAAATATCATACATGCACAAGGCGTGAGATTTATTAATTGTATAGTTATGCACACTTACATTCTACAGTATCACTGTAACAGCCTATAGAGGTCCATTAAAAAAAAAGATGTGAGGTTACTTGTCTCAGGCAATGGAAAGGAAAGAGACAAAAGAACATCCAGTGTTCTGTACACAAAACAGAGGTTTGTCATCATTTTAGTATAGGTATTACTGTATGTATTTTTTATTTTTAAGTAACACATTTCTGACAGATTTTAATTAGAACTAGTAACTGAAATAAACTTTACCAAAAATATCCCTGGAAATTATTTAATTGCCAGCACTTTTGAAATTGAAAATAGCTCTGTCAAGAATTCTAGTGAAGAACAAAATAACATTCAGACACCTACAGGGACATACTGTATAGGTATTTTATATAACAAAAGATATACAGGTTACCCATCTGTTGCTAGGAAAATAATATTGTACAAACTCAAACTTATCAGCATCTCTTAATTTTTAAGAGTCTGGAACATTTGTGTTCCCAGAATAATTTGCCTTCTCTGGTACCTTGCCATTAGTCTGTCAACAGGATGACCAAATGCACTTGCCATAAAACCAAATACTATAAAATAACCCCCAGCTGTCCCGATTTAGGTGGGACAGTCTTGATTTTAGAACTCTGTCCAGCTTTCTCGATCTTTGTCCCATAGGTCGGAAAGTTGAGAGGTATGTTCTGTTCACTTCTGGCCTGTATAGCAAAGCAGGGGAAGACAATCGATGTGCAGCTGGCACTCATTCAAGTGCCATTTTTAGTGGAGAGGAAGGTTTTGGGCATAGCTCACCACCCTTTCTTGTAGTGAGGATTTTTATGCAAAGTGACAGTCAGGGACCATTTGGGGATGGTTACAAGGACTGGCGTCAGAACCGCAGGCCTGTCACGGCTGTTTTTGGGGCAAGTCTTAGCCTACTACTGTGATTTCGTACACAGAAAATTTAGAGCCAGTGTCTACACAGCCATTCTGGCTATAGGGTTACTCAGAGGGTCGATTAGCAAAGTATCTGCAAAGACGGCTGCGTGTTTGTATGCACTTGCTTGGATCTGTGAAGCCGTCGGTGGGTGTCTCTATAGATTTCTAGGTGGCTAAATGCGTCAGCATATTGACGCACAGCAGCTGCGTACAGGATTACAGCTGCAATTGCATTAGCATCCATATCTGATATAAGGCCCTAAGCAAACTGAAAATAAAAAAACAACCATTGTGCAGGGCACTATCACACTTCTTCAACTCCATCTAACAGGGTAGGTAGTCTGCAAACTTCACACAGTCAAGCTTCTCACTGACACTGGCCTCCGGGCCTGACTTGGCTGCCATTACTGCACGTAAAGTTTCAGTCATGCCTGCTTCTTTTTTGTGTGTAATCAGTGTTCATTGGCAGTCACAAATGTAGAGAGGCAATGAAAGAATCTTGCCGTTACACAATAATTGTCCCTCTGTGAGTCCCGAACCAGCATCTCCTCTCTGCATCTGTTCACATCTCCTCCCCTGTAGTCATATTCACATTTTAAAGTACAGTCATAACTGGGAATCGAACCTGTCCACTTCATGCTTGGCAGTCAGACAACTTACCGATGAGCCATCTGCTGTTACAAGGGAAGCCTGTACATTCTAACTATATCAAGCTACTTTACATTCCCTTCATTTAAAATATAGTCATAGGGCCTGATTCAGAGCCGAACGCTTTGACCAGAGCGCTTGCTCTGAATCAGGGTCCTCCTCCATGAAAATGGAGCGGCCTCTTGGACACTCGCATAGGTGTGGGTGACCACCCACAGCTATAGCGAGCGTCCATGATGATGGTCGCGATGGTCAAGGCCATCGCGACCATCGGGCTTGCGACGGAGACCCTGCGGTAGGGTCTCGCTGCCGCAAGCCCTGGAGTGATTTTGGCTCTATCAGAGCCAAAATCACTCCCACTGACATCACTAGTGATGTCAGTGGGGCCGGCTTCAGACGGTAGGCATTCCCATGGGAACGCCTCCGTCTGGCACCCACGCCCCCGGCATGCCCACCAAAGGGGGCGTGCTGTCAATCAACATCGAGAGCACGCCCCCTTTGGAGCGAGACCCGGAGCGACGGCTATCCCGTCGCTAGCCGGATCTCGCGCATGCGCACGACGGAGCTCCCTCCATCGTGTGCATGCGCAGTAGCGCACCATCAACCCGCTTGCGAGTGTCTTGCGCTCACGAGCGGGTCTGAATGACCCCCATAGTTCGGAATCAAACCGGTCACTTCATGATTTTCAGTCAAACAGCTTACCATTTGAGCTACCTGCTACTACAGTGAAAGCCTGTGAATTCTAACTATATCAAGCTACTACACATTCTTATCAATCAAAAATACAGTCAGATAGCAGGTGGCAATGCCCATTTTTGAAGCGCACACACAGTTGGGGGGGCGCCATATTTCATCTTTCCCTGGGCGCCAAATATTCTAGTCCTCTGGGGAGGGGGGATAGTAATCAGAGTAAAATGGGTGTATGAGGGTAATAAAATTCCAGCTCAAGGGTCATTGAGTGGATATGGGAGAATTGTAATAGATCAAACATAAACTATTCCACTGCTACCAACAAGCCCGATACTCAGCAGATTATTTATATTCTAACCAGACAATCCATGTAGCAATGAACTCAAGGAAAGAAATAGATCCTCCATATCAGTGTACATATCAATTATTGTAAACCATACAGATATTGTAGGAGGGTGAGGGGTCTACCAGTAAACAGGTATTTCAGCTTTCGTGAATCTAGAAATGGGTAGGTCTATATAATTAAGCAGCCTGGATGCAGGGTCAGATGACACCACCGAGATGCTCCGGGGTGGAAAGTTGGCATGGCGAAAATGCTGTCTAGCATGCCCATTGCGCCCTCGGCCATCCCACTGCTCTCTGTCAGTGAGAATGTCTGCCAGGAGGCTGGCAGGGCAGGTAGCGAGCCATTCAGTATGTAAGCATACTGATTGCTCCCTATCTGTCTCACTTCTGGATAAACTACGGGGAGGAACAGAACTATATTTTTTGCTATACGCTATGAATAGCATGTTATTAACAACAGAGGATCTGTCACAGCAGTTACACGTTATTTTAATATATGAAGCCATTTGGTCCCATTGACTGACAATACAGAATCACACTCCTATGTAATTCTACTCTTATTACACTAAATGGGTACTGTAGACCATTTTCTACTTAGTCTCCTCTCCTTGTCCATCCTGCTTTTAGTCATCCAGTGCTACAGTATATACATACATACACACACGGAAGCAGTAAGGACTCTGTAATGCTCATCACTACACTTGCCTATCACCTACATGAGGTACAACCAGTAGGAGTTGGATAAGTACATGGTAAAGTTCTGAATTGGATACCAATTACCACATGTAATACTGCATTGTACAATGGTCACTAAATTAATTTAGTATTATGCAACTCACTATATCACAGCTGCCCCTTTTACTGATATCTCTGGCTGTACACTCATGGTACAGTGTAAGAGTTCCCACATGCACTTCATCTTCCTTCATTGCCAGGTGAATGGAACAAAGGGCCTGATACAGAGATGGACTCTAATGCGATCGTAGCTGTGTTTTCACACGAAATGCAGCTGCAAAAATATGGTGATGCATGCCAAATCACAGCCAGCATGTAGGTGCCCACTGCTGCCTGCTCATATGCGTACGACATTGCTTACCTGCATAAATATCGTTAGCATTGACGCACATCTAGCGGCCATCTTGCCGTTGCGGCAGGTCTGACCAGCCATAGACACGACAGCTCTCCTAACAGGCAAAGAGCGCTCATGCTGCATAGGAGATCGCTAGGGCTAATTTAGGCACACCCATGTAATGGCGTTTAAACGGTCACACATGCCTGTGTTTTATTGACCACCCCCCTTTACCACTACGTGTCACTCACTTTGAGAGTGGATCCATAATCACAATGCAATCGCTGCGCACTCGCAGTGCGGCTTATACACAAATCATTACTATATAAACAATAAGATAGCAGCGCTAAGTGGATAGAATACAAAATAATAAATTAATACAATTCACAATGAATATTAAACAAATTTAGAACTCAGTACTGAGAATGATAATGAATGATAAAATCAACACATAAACATATAAAATATGTAAAGTGCATTCATAGGCATAAGCTTGAAAAAACCCTGTAGGCACTTGGTATTGCAGTATGACCAACTGGAGATGCACCGTGGGATAAAGTCATATATGGGTAGCAAAGTCCAGTGTTAGTATAGGTATATTACCCGTATCGGATCACAATGATGAGGGATACTTTTAGCAGCTATTGAGCCCGTTTAAAAACACAAAATACCTTCAGCAAGTCAAATTGGGGGGTACCATAGGGAACCCCCATGTCAGAGCATCTTTTGGGGGGTGTCAGGCTGATTTCCCCAAAACTGACAGTACTTTCCGCTTGTTTAACTTTCGCCGGGTCCCATTTCGCCTACTTTCAAATTGAATATGGCGATATGCGGCTCAGCTCAAACTGAATACGGGCCATAGAGGTTTTACTGCACATTGCCTGCCCACAGACCACTCCACTAATAGCAGCTACTGTTTCAAACTTCAAAGGTGAGACAATTAATACTGTCAAAGCGATGTGAGGCTGTTATGGAGCTGTGGGAGACTTATGAAAGAAAATGCTCATCTCTAGAAAGGACACAGGACTGGCACTAGTACAATCAGATATATAGGCCAATAAGGGATGAGAAAGTTTGATTGAAAACTAGTTCAGATCCACAAGATATTCCATGAATAAAATGGAACGTGAGCATAAGGAGCACATAGGAGGACGCCAAATGTTTCGCTTAAAACTAGCTGATTACTGTTAGAAATTTGTTTCTCAGAACATTTATTTTAGAATATCTAGATAAACAAGAGACTGTTCTGTAGCACATAAACAATTTATACATTTACAAAAAGTAACACTAACTACTTGTATCTCCTTTCTCTGCAACTGTAACTGACCCATCTTAACCTGGCTATATAATACAGCCCTGAAGGTTTTATCTTGCTACTACAATAGGCGAACACTCTGGGGTTTCGTTTTTTTTCTTCTCTCTATTCAGAGCCAGCACTAGCTCAGAGAATGGAAAAATAAATTGATTTTTCCTAACGATGCAGCTCAGACAAGATCAGGTTTTTAGTAACTGTGGTCTAACCTCTTTATCAAGGCATATTTACAACTGCAGGACACGGAAACAGTTAGCTGGGATTAGAAAATCCACTTAATTTGTCTTCTGGTGGCAATTTACAATGCAAATTAATTTAATGTATAATTCAGCGTTGTTTCCATCCTCTCAAACTCCTGAAATTACCAAGAAACTAACCTAGAAAAAAAATTTAGGCTTAAAATCTAATAAATTAACTGTTTAATTGCTGTGACCGTAATTAAAAAAAGAATGTAAGATTTGTTTTCCTATAATTATAAAATAAAAAGCTATAATATAAAAAGTTTTTCTATGTATAGTGGGATAGTCATAGTCTTAAAATAATAGTACAGCTGGAAAATAAAAAACATCCTTAATACTAGGAAGGGTGCTATAAAACACCCCTGCCCCCAACAACATACAGGGCCTCATGCACAGTTATACCCCTTTTCCACCTAAATTCCGGGTCTGACCCGGAGTTGGAACAAAGTTCCTATCCGGATCAGATCTGGAATTTTGCCGGCGCCGACTCGGGATATTCCCGAGTCAGCGCCGCTCACACCGCAGTCGGGTCTGCATAGACCAGGCTTTTGCGGAGTGAAAGTGGTCGCTTGGAGATGACGTCATCTCCAAGCGCCACTGAAGCCGGACCAATCGGCCGGCTAGCAGCGCACTCCAGGTCATCGTGACCCGGAGTGCGCTGTTCTCACAGCAGGGTTTCACGGGCTACGCCCGTGTTAAACCCTGCTAGTTACCTGGGTTGGATTGCCGGGTCACTCGACCCGGCGATCCAACTCTCTCCCCTTTTACACCAGGGAGCTGCCCGGGTTAACCCTTCAAAAACCCGGGTTTTAGCTCCGGTGTAAAAGGGGTATAAGACATAAAAGGGTATATTTACTAAGGTGCGGGTTTTTAGAAGTGGTTTTGTTGCCCATAGCAACCAATCAGATTCTACTTAACATTTATCTAGCACCTTCTAGAAGGTAATAGCTAGAATCTGATTAGTTGCTATGGGCAACAAAACCACTTCTAAAAACCAGCATCTTAGTAAATATACCGCAAATTATTTTTGCTGGGTTTTTTTCCTAATGCATTTTTTTCCTACTGCTCATGCACAGTAGAAAGTAGTATGTCTCAGCCTGCATTCATCTCTCATATCCCTGCTTCACCCCTCTGCACTTAGGTAGGTGGAACAAGGGAGTGAAGGGGCAGACCTACTAAGCCAGAGTAGGGGAAGTCGGGGCTAGTTGTTACAGAGGCAAGTTGTTACAATTAATATAAAACCACGCCCACATCGCGCCAAGGCTCGTGCGACTGGGAACAAGTTTGAACATGTTACCGTCAGTGCTCAGCGAAGCAACGCTAACGCAGACATGTTTATGTAATAGGTTCCTAACTAACTATGGGCAACTGGTACTGCCCCGCGGCCCTTGCTTCTTGCTTGTCGGGTGCTTGAAACTTGCAGCCAGAATCAATGCAGCAGTGGCGCCAGTAGCATCCGTTGAACGCTACAGACAGGCACCCTGCCCTGTTTGCTGCCCAGAGAAGAAGACTCTCCGCGCACTGCTGCTAGAGTTCCTGTGTAGGCTGGGCTCTGTTCCCTATGCGCAACGTCATGACATCATGATGAAGGGGCGGGGCTGGCAAGATCCAAGCTGAGGATGATGATTACCAGCATATATCTTGCAATACCCATTAAAAAATGCCATTCCCTGCCACCCCCAACCCCCCTTCCCCCTCCAAAAAAAAAAAAGGGTGCTAGCCTAGTTCTCGGAGAAGCAAAATCAGGAAAATTAAAAACATGCGTTTACCCTGAAATTGCCAAATTCCCTCATGGGGCAAGTCTTGTGGTTGCAAATGTTTTATTTTTTATTAACAAGCTACATGGACTGAAGAGGACACATTTTGATAAAGGTGAGCAATAAATAGGTAAAAGATGAATGTTTGGGGGAATACATTTTTAAATAAAGGATTTTCTCTTATGTTTTTGTGTCTTAAAGAATAAACAGAATACTGCTGGCCCGATTTGGGGGATCTGATAGGTCTTCCTAGAGATGTAACTTGTGACTAAATGTGTCCTGGAAAGTGGTATTTTGCAGAGTTTTGCATTGGTTGGTAATAGCCTTTCAGCCTTTTTTTCAGGATGCATTTTATGTTTATGGTTAAATGCGTACAACTCTGCATGCAGGATTTGTAAAATAATTTGCATACTGACACTGTTCAATTTTATTATCACTCTGCACAAAATAATATGAAGGCTTAGCTGAGAAGATGCGGTATTATCAGCTAAACAAGAAAAATATTATAACTAGTGTTTTATTACAGTAGCTCTTGTTTTACACAATGACAGACCTGGCACATTAAGTGTGGGGTACTAGTCAGTGGACATTTATAAAAACTGAGTGGATTTAATCAATTCAGGGTATTGTCCATTTTTGCTAGTGTGGTTTGCAGTTTCCTCTATGCAGCAATTTTTATAAATGTCACCTAATATGTACAAAATCCCAAAATTTAAATTGCTCACAAAGAGAAAAGTCAGATATTCTGATAATTTTACAGATCCAGTATTTTAAGAACGCATACTAAGGACAGCACACCGGGACCCTGAATGTGAGGGGACAGATTGTGACAACATCCCTGTCTGATAAGAAGTTGGTTAATTACAACACGCAGTGCTCTTTTCCATTGTGCTGTGACTGACTGAAGATTCAATCAATTGGATCAAGCTTATCCATTGGATAGTCATATTGACTGCAATCACATTGAGACAGCCCAGCTATATTGAGAACCCTGTTAGATGTTCTAGCAAAACTGACATATAGGAGATTGTCCATGAGGTTGTTCTGGTGCATTCCCTCAGAGCATTTTAATTAGTTGTACATGTAGCAAATGACAAATATTCCCAGTGAGGGACCTAAAGCAGATGTCTGCACGGGCTATGCAACTAAATTGCCAAGGCACTGCTTAGATACCACTCTTTGAACTGCTTGATACATCTCCCCCTGTGTCCTGTGATCTGCTGTGATGTATGTAATATGATGGGATGTCATTATTACACATATGACATATATGTGCATCACTTTTATCTACCAAACTGGTAGTACACGACTGCTCACATGTTTTACAAGTTTAGCTTGAGCATAAGGGTTCAAGACCAAACTGACTGATATGTTCAGGTATGATTAAGGTCAATAGGCATGTTCCTAGCCTGTTATGAGTGGAAATGTGAACCACAATAACAGGTGTGAATGTGATAAGTTTAATCAATCAACATAGCACTCATATAATTTCACCAAAAGACATTACAAGCATAGCTTACATACTAGAGTAGTGGTTCTCAACCAACCCTCAAGTACCTGTCTGAGAAAGCAGGTGTGATAATTACTGACCTAGCAAAGCAATTAACCTGCATGTGCATGACCAAGCAAAGCAAATTAATTCACATGTGCATGTCCTGTTGGGGTTACTAGAGGACTAAAGTTGAAAACCACTGTTCTAGAGCAGAGATTCTCAAACTCAGTCCTCAGAACCCCACACAGTTCACATTTTCCAGGTCACCTAGCAGGTGCACAGGTGTAGTCATTACTCAGCAACACATTTTAAAAGTTCCACTGGTGGAGCTAATTATTTCATTTGTGATTCTGTGAGGAGACCTGCAAAACATGCACTGTTTGGGGTCCTGAGGACCGAGTTTGAGAACCTGTGTTCTAGAGGAATGGGATTATGAGAGACAGTAGGAGCAACCAGGATAGAAGGATAGAATGATCCTTCAAATTTAAAACACTGGTGTATTCAGTGGGATTTAAAACCAGTACCTTGAGCACTGTGGACTTGAGACCAGTGCTCCAGCCAGTTGAGCCACAGCAGAAGTAGCTGTTCTTCAGTGTTTTCTTCTGGAACACTGTACTTTCATTTTTGAACAATCCCTGCTTTACGCCCACTTGTGGGTACATATGAGCAGGAAGTGAACACATGTTGTGCTGCTGATATTACCTGTCCTTGGGATTGTGCCTGAACCTGCTACTGGTTTTCTGAAGTTTCTCGTAATTAACAGGCTGTTTTGACTATTCTGATTTTGCCAATCCTAACCTGTGCCTGTTTCTGGACCTCTCTTTGTTAGAAGCCTGCCCAATCCTGGATTGTTACTTGTTTGCTCTGCTACAGGTTGAGTCTCCAATATCCAAAATCCTTGGGACCAGGGGTATTTTGGATAACGGAATATTCTGTATTTTGGAATAATTGAATACCATAATGAGGGATATTGGGAATGGGACCCAAATATACACACATAATGCATTTATGTGTTATATACACCTTATACACACAGCCTGCAGGTAATTTTATACAATATTTTCAATAATTTTGTGGCTCAAACAAAGTTTGTGTACATACATGAAATTCAGTTATGTTTCATATACACAAAGCCTGAAGGTAATTTTATACAATATTTTTAATAATTTGTGCCTTAGGCAAAGTTTGTGTATATTGAACCATCAAAAATCAAAGGTTTCATTATCTTAGTCAGGCCAAAAAAATTCTGTATTTCGGAATATTCCATATTTCAGAATATTTGGATATGAGAGACTCAACCTGTATCTACAACTCTGACCACAGACAGAATTTAGACCACCATTTGCCAAGATCCAGCCTGATAGACCATGTGTCTGCATTCAAGTACCTTTGTGTTCCACTCGCCCCTTCCTTGTCCCATATGGTGTTTACCTGATGAACCACAAACTGCGCAGCACAGCAGCACATATCCTCTTGCGTGGGTCATTGGTGAAATCCTGTGCTGTGTTTAGACTATGCGCCCACAGATTAAGCAATGTCAACTAAACTGGCGAGTTTGCAGAATCAATAACTAGCTTTGTAATTCACGACATTATTACCAGCCATACCATGTGAGCTTAACACCATGGAACAAAACAATCTGTCTCCCATGCAGGTGTTGGTGAATCAAGTTCAGATACTCACTAAAGCATTGCAAGATGTATCCCAGTGAGTGGCTGCTCAGGAGTGAGGTGAACCATGCAGCCTTACATAGTTCAGGAAATAATTATCTGAACAGATCAAGGATACATTAGTTCAATATGCAGCAATTACATCTCTAGAAGAACTAATGCATTTATCATATTGATAGTGGATTCAGGTAATGTTGTCATGAAAAAGGTTTCTGTGAGCTGCAGTTGTTGTCTACTCCACAGTTTCTCAAGGATCCTTGATGGAACACAATCCTATGCAGACAGGAGCCTCCTGACTGTACTCTGCTAAAAGGTCTAGGAGACATCTAAATTGGCTTTGTCTGCATTGTGGGCAATAGGGTTGTCTAGGCTGGAATTGTCCTGATTAATTACAGGAGGAGTTCTCAGGCAATTCAGTTACATTTTTTCCAGCTCCCTACAAATTAATTTTCATGTATTCTTCTCTTCCAAGTCTACGGATATAACAGCTCTGTGTCATGGCCCTAAGGTTTTAGGTTTTTTGAAACAGGGCGGGACCCCTTGGGCTAGCTGTATGTGTTTTGGAATGTGAATGAAGCTGGATGGCTTAAATATGCTATTCCTCATGCAGGTCACTAGGAGTAGCAGTGGACTGATGCTGCAGAGTGATTAACAGAACAGGTATTAAGAACAGGTGTAGGCTAGCAGGATAACCAATGGTTGTAGCAGTAAGTAGGATATTGTGAAGTAGACTGCAAGTATACTGGAACTGTGTTCCATGATCACAAATGAACCAGGCTGCAGGAAACACTGGAACTTAAATGCTGAAGTACTAATGGAGCAGGCTGCAGTGATATATGCTGTAAAGAAATACTTGCCAGGTTTTTTGGATTATACTGGAGAGAAATGCTCTGAAGCAATTAGTGGAGCTGGTGTGCTAGAACACACTGAGATAGAATGATGTGAAGCAATACTGGAGCAGATACTGAATCAGGAGCCAGGGTACTGATCTTTAAAGAGGGATGTTGTACTGACAATGTGCTGTCATCAGTTCCTGATTTAAATAGGACACCCTGAGTGCTGTTAGACTGGGTAAGACATGTGACCAGAATCCTGGGAGCAATGAATCATGTGATACAGTCCAAGATGGCAGCGCCCATAATGCAGAACAGTATGAACTGCCGGGAGTGGAACACCAACCACATTTACAGAAAAGTGACCACACTTCTCAGGGATGCCAAAGGTGACCATCAGGGACACAAATGGCAGTAAGGTGACACCATTGACCCGGTAATGGAGACATGGACCTCACTGTGTAACTCTGTTATACAGTGGAGCTGCTGAGAATTTTATTGACCAGACTATTGTTTCTAACTTGGCACTTCAAGTTGTGCCCCTATTTCCACACACTAGTGGTTTTCCATGATTTAATTAACAACATATTAAGAGATATCCTAGGTAGGTTTGTGGCAGTCTGCTTGGATGACATTTTGATTCTATCCAAGGGGTTTATATATGATGTGTCAGGTTGTAAAACCCGGAACTTCTAAACTGGTTTATGGTCACTATTTAAAAGGTCAATGCTTTTACTAGCAAGACATGGCTAGTATAAAAGCATTGCCATTTTAAATATTGGGCATAAACATGATCAGAAGTGCCGAGTTTACAACCCAACGCTTCATAAATAAACCCCAAGTTCCTGATGCAGCATTGGGATCAGCTCCTTTTGGTCCTTCAAAAATTAAGGGAAAACATCCTCTATGTAAAGTTGGATTAGTCCTGGGATATAAAATTTTGGCTAATGGGTTCTCCATGGTCTCCAAACAAATTAAGGCTATTTAATATTGGAAACCTCCCCTGAATCTCAAAGCTCTGTAAAGACTTCTTGGCTTCACCAACTATTATAGAAGATTCATTAGGGTCTTTTCTTCTATAGTTGTTACACTCACAGTTTTAACTCGTAAATAAGTTGACCCTACAAAAAAGTCAGAAGATGATTCTAGAGTCTTTGAAAATAGACTTTAAGACTGCTCCAGTTCATCATTATCCAGAACCTGTAATTCCCTTTCTGATTGAAGTAGATGATTTTGATGTGGAAGTAGGGGCTATACTTTCCCAAGTCAATCCGATAGATAACAAAGTGCACCCCTGTGAATTCTTTGCAAGGAAGTTCTCTGCAGCAAAGACTAATGGTATACAATTGGGAAGCAGGCTGCCTTAATACCGGCAGCCGGCTTCCCAACTGTCATATCCCGGCAAGGGTGAAATGCCGGGCGTCTAGATGTAGACGCCTGACATTTCCCCGATGCCGGGAGACCGGTGCCCGGCATCCCGATCGAAGGGATGCCGGGCACCATGAGCGGACAGCTGCGGTGGGGAGGGTTAGGTTTAGGGAAGCTGGGGGGGACTTAGGGTTAGGCACCCCCCCGGGGGACTTAGGTAGCGGGGAAGGGGGGGCTAGGGTTAAGCACTTAGAGGGGGGATTAGGGTTAGGCACTTGGGGGGGAGGTTAGGGTTAGGCACCCCTAAGGAGGGTTAGGGGGTTAAGTTAGGTTAGTCAATACTTACCTATCGACGATCAGGATTTCCAGCACTGTCAGGCTTCTGCTGCAGGCAACTCTGCTGTGGTCGGCCAGGCGCTGCCGGGAATCGAACTGATTCCAGACTAACTATGATTTGGGAAAAAGGGAATTAATAGCTTTGGTTGGAAGGAGCTAGACATACCATTACCAACTTTTTTGGGGGGTCCCCACCTCCCCTGAGATCCCTGGCTTGGGGTGATAATGATTTGGCTCTGGAGACTCGGTAATATGGTCTCCTGGCTGTGGCATTACACCTCGGACGTTTTGGGTCCAGTGCTGGATCCAGTGCTGGTTTTAAAAATAAGGGGACCCCTATGCAATTTTTTCTCCCTATATTTAAAACCAGGACTGGCCCTGCAGTCTGGCGCTGGTTCTAAAATTACAGTGGAACCCTGCTCATTTTGTTCCCCAGTAATTTTAGGAACCAGGACTGGCTAGCAAGTCCGGGGCTGGTTATGCTTTTGGGGGGGGGGGTACGTCATTTTCTTGATTAAATTAACCTGTTTTTTTACAGGTACAACACAAGCAGCTTACACATATGTCACTGATATGTGCAGGCTGCTTGCTAGGAAGAGTTAGGAGAGAAATCACTGCAATCTCGGGTGAGATAACTCACTTGAGCTTAAAACTTGACCTACAGCACCATCGGCAAACTCGTTTAACCTCAAATCGCCTGTTTGTAAATTTGAGAGATAAAAAGTGATTAAATCACCTGCGCTCAGGCGATCTGGAGCAAGATGAATCTCATTGCAAATCGGGAAAATCTTGAATCTTAGTAAATTTACCCCTAAAGATTAGATGGAGGGGGTGGGCGACATGACAGATGGAGGAAGGGGAATGTCAGAAGTGGGGATGGTGGGGATGGTGCTGGGCATAGAACAGGGCCTGATGATTATAGGAGTGATGATAAGGGGAGGAGCATAACAAGATGGAGTGTGTGTGACAGATAATAAAGGTGAGTAGTTTTTATAAAGCTTTTTAGCTGTATAATAAATGTGACATTGTTGTATGCTAATGTAATGGATTGGTAATGATGCAATTTCAAATTTAAAACTGAACTAATGAATGATGGTGACATAAAGGAAAAGGCACCAGCCATTTAGTGAAATCTCATCAGATTTTACAGTTCAGACTGCAGAATCGTGTCCTAGGTATATATGGCAAGTCCTCACTAATCTATCCCCCTAACCTACTACATGACCGACCCTGAGCTAAACTCCAATTAAAGACTCCACCAGCAAGAGCAATTCCTTCTCTGACAATACAATGCAGGTGCTTGGTTCAGAAAATCACATTTACCTGCCTGAACAGTAGCAGTTTGATCATGACTAGGTCAGTGTAAGTAACTTGATATTCATAGTTTCAGAAAAGGGTGGAATTCTGGGAAGAAAACAAAATGTTGAAGACCTATAATAGTGGGTACCAATTTGATAACCACACAACTTTTAGAATTTATAATTTATCATCTACGAACTTATGTAATATAAAATAGATTAAGGGGCCTATTCATCATTACATAATTATCACAAGTGATAATTAGGTGTTAAACTTGCTGCGAGTTTAAAAAATGTTTTGTAGGCATTCATCATTCCTCCCTAACAAAAGTATCACTTCCGAAAAACTGCTCTTTTTGTGGAATCGTTTTTTTGGAAAAGTGATACTTTTCCCCCTTACCACCGAGATATCCGTAAAGATTACCTCACTGCCCAGACCCCCTTCACCCCCATAGTCGCTGGTGTCCATCCTTAACCCCCCTCCTCCACTGCTCTATGTGACCCTGGCCATGCTGCATGTATATTTTCTAGCCCCCCCTAACCTCCGCGCCCACCAGTGTCCATAACCCTGCGGCCCCCCCCTTTCCCGCAAGTGGCCGCTAGTGTCCGTCACCCGCAGGTGTCCTTCACCCCCCCATCACAGCCCCGGGTATTCATTCCCCAGCGCAAAGCATCTGACCCCCCTTCCCACCGCGGCTCCCTTGCGTGGAGGCTGGGGAATGAACACCCGGGGCTGCGGGGGAGGCTTAGTTATGGGGTCGCCGGTGTTCGTCAGTCTCTTCCCTCTCTGGTGTCTCTCACCACTGCTCTCCCCCTTATAATCTTCCTCCAGCTCCCGACAGCACAAGCTCCCCCCCACGGCAGAAGAGCACAGGAGGGAGCCAGTGACAGCCAGAGACGCTGGAGGTAAGTAAACAGATCCCTTTTGCTGCACAAGCTGCCGTGTAAACTGCAGCTTGTGCATGTTATCGGATGCTGTACGCCATCTCAGGGTGGTGAATAGCATCACTGTCAAGTTCCAAAAAAAATGCTTTTTCGGAACTTGATGAATTTCATAATTGGGAAAGATTTCTGGACTGCACAACCTGACTATATATATGATGGGAGGTGCTACCTGATGAGACTAATTGCAGGCACAGAAACAGACAAATCTCAGGTGCACAACTCCAAATTATTGATAATATATATATAAATGCAATAAAATTTTGCAATCAATAGAAGTTTTTAGTATAATCATGGCCAAGGTTATGGGCCTACCCACCATATCCATATAATAATTTCCACATTCCCATACTAAATTATGGGGACTGTGAAAATTATCCGGGCAGAATTGTAACCAGGAGATATCAGTGAGATATCCTGTGTTACATGCTTAATGAATAGCCCTGAGCCATAATTTTTACAAAAGTATGGGAAAATTTTCATTTTCACCCTCTTTTGTAAGAATTAAGTGATGATGAATTGGCCCCTAAACCATAAAGATAACACTAATCTATTTAATAAATGAAAAGGGATTTATAGGTAAAGATATATTACTCATACAGCTGTGACACACACCTAACCTCAAACCGCGCCAAATAGCCCCATTTGGTGCACTACAGACTTTGCGCTTTAGGCACATCAAGAGTCCCAACAAGGACTTTTTCTCTTAATATGCATCTTATTCATATCATTAATGCAACAAGAGTACAATGCAAGAGTACACTGAATACTGTTGTTGGCATTTCATGTACTTCTGTGTGTGCTCAGTCGCTAATCTGGGTAAAAAGGAAAAGGACAGTGTTCCGATATGAGCGACGTTCGCCAAGCCTCGTGCCATGTATTTTTATGTTTAATCTGTGACTTTGAACCAATTCCTTTGCAACAAAAGTACTAATCTAGTGTGTCTGGCACACTGTAAGTGAATTTGTATTTGGCTTAGCTGCAAATAAGATAAAAAAATCAGGAAAAGGTATAAAAGTATGGGGGTCACATCACTACCCATGGCAGAGCATCTAAATCACACCAAGCATCTCGCGCATGTGCTACAAAAAAGTTACACAATTGCAGAGCATTAAATAGTTATTTAAACAATTAAGAACTAAATATACGGATAATGATTTACTAGTATTAAATAATTATTTTTTCTACAAAGTGTTGGCTTAGCCATGGGTGTCAGATTTGATCCTAATGCTAATAAGTTGTATGTTTGTGTCTTGAGTAGGGGGAAATCTGATCTCATAGCATAGATTTACTGTGTAGCCAATATTTTCTTTGTTTGAAGTGTGAGTAGTGTGGGGCAGGAAGCTATTTGTTCGTATCTAAATAATAATCCTTATAACATAAAATTCCCTTTTGACAAGTGAGTTGAAGGTACTATTTAATGTTATTTTCTAGATTTTACTTTCTATAAAATTTAATATATATCTTATAAAAATATAAAGATTTAGGCCCAAATGTAATAGGGTGAGAGCTTGGAAAATGTAAGAGAAAACTTTCACATTTTTAAACTCAGCCAATGTAATAAAGTCACAGAACATGCAAACTTGCGTGATTTTCAGATTAAAAAAACTCAAAATTTAAGCTCTCATCCAGGTGTTTCCTATATTGAAAATACAACTCAATCAATGTATTAGTGTTATAGTTTTACTGCTAAACTCTCACATTTTCTAAACTCTCACCCTATTACATTAGGCCCTTAATATGGGTTCGACATATTAAAAAGTTTCAAATTACAGTAAACCGACAGACTAAACATTGAGAAGAGCAGTCACTATCATTATAACTGACTTAATAAAATATTGTTGGGACAGTTTATTAGAGTGAAAGAAAATTTACCGAAGAACATAACTTAAATTTACAGTCTAATAAGATGAATAAAATATTTATTATGTTATTCTCCAACTATAATCAATAAATCATTATAAGATGTACAAAATATTAAAATAGAAACTCTTGTTATGCCAAACAATAATAAAAACAGTCTAAAAAAATAAGAATAATATGAGGGTAGCATTTGTCACAAGATAAAATGTGGTTCATAAAATATGTAGGATATTTTTTAAAAACCATTGGAAACTGTTTATGAAGGATCCATTTTTTTCAAAGGTGATTTCATACAAACCCTACTTAATATGCAGAAAGGCCCCCAACTTAAAAGACTGATTGGTTAAGAGTGTACTTCCAGAAATAATAAAGAAATGTCACATAAATGCAATATATTTTCATAGATGTGGCATATGAAATAAAGCTATTTTAATTATTTTATTTTTTTTAAATCCTCATTTACTGTGAATTGTTTATTCAATTAGAGGTAAGTTGGGACTTGTGAGCTCATTGTGAACTCGACAGCAAATTGCATTTGCAATTCAATTGCAAACTTGATTTTTCAGAGGCTATTTAAATTTTTTTGTGTGCACAACAGGTGAAAAGGAACGGAAATATTTTATTTCAAAGTAAAAATGTCAAGACACAGCGGAGAACCTCTGGTACACGCCTCCCAATGAATAATCATGCACTTGGAGAGTTTGAATAACAAAATTTGGCCAATACAGACATGTCAGTTTTCAGGTGAATTTCTTTAAAAAGCTCAATAATGAGCTAAATTATGTGGGACAGGTATATGGAGGAGTTGTATTGATGAGAGAGGGGTTTTACAACTTGGAGATGAGAGATAAAAGTGTTTATTCCAACTTTTACCAGACTTGTATAAAAACACTGAACTATTACTATACAGACATGTTTCTGTATCCCAAAATGCTGGAAAGGCTTTGATTTGGTGAAAAAAACTTGCTATCATTTTTCAACCATTAATAAAAAGAGCAAAAATCATCCATTTGACACCTTTTAAGAACCTCCAGTACTCCTTATGGCCACTAACAGCTTTCTATATGGTCCTGTTGGAATGGGATTGTATTACCGGCGGTTCAAATCCCTGCAAGGAGAGACCAACAGGCTGAAATCCTGATAGGCTTAGGAAATACTCTAACCCTCCCCTCTCCCCCTCCTAACCTGTCTTTAGGGGTGCCTAAACCTAATCTCCCCCCTAGTGCCTAACCCTAACCTCCCCCCATTAGTGCCTAAACCTAACCTCCCCTCCCCAGTCCCTAAACCTAACCCTCCCGGGTGGGGGTGCCTAACCCTAACCTCCTCCTGGTGGTGCCTAACCCTAACCCCCCCTTCCCCTAGCCCCACCCTTCCTGGGAGATGCCTAACCCTTTGTCCCCCGGTGTGCCCTAAACCTAACTCTCTCCCCCCACAGCCAAGATAACGGGTGGCTGTACTTACCTCGATTGGGCCCATGGCGTTCTGTACTTTGGTGCTTGGATTATGACAGGTGTCGGTATCTTGACACCTGTCATAACTCCTTAGCTGGCGTTTCAGCGTTGGGATTGTGACCGGTCATGTTATCTCAGTTGGCACTTTTCTTGTGTCCAGGGAGGTTTCCCCATTTATTCATGCACTTCTCCCAGGACAATATTTGTAAATAAGTCACACAACCTCACCATGAGTACAACAAATTGCCATGTCTAATTGAATCTTGCATTTTTTGGGAGCACGCATTCACGCAATGTAGGAGAGTTTCATGAAACAAACTCGCTTTCACAAACGTGCTCATTGAATTGACCCGTTAGGGGCATATTCAATTGGGGGCAAGAATAGCAAAAATCCTGCACCTGCTGGATGTTTCTGCAGGTGCGGGATTTTTGCTATTCAATTAGGAGCAGGGTTTTTGATTTTTTTTTAGTGCCAGGAGGTTTTCTTTTGAGCACCTCCAGAGCATGACCACTTTTTCCAAAAATCCACAATTTTTGGAAAAATAGTCGGGAAATGCTCTGGGACACCAGCGGCATCCGTCCTAATGACTAATTAAGTAATTGGAAGTTTCCAATTAGCTTAATTAGTTAGTAATACTCACCTTCTGAAGTGCTGTCTTCTGCATCCAGTGTTGGGACCCGGTCTCCTGCAGCAGCGGTGAGTATGTCAGTGTGTGTGAGTGTTTATGGGTGAGTGTGTGTGTGTGCATGAGTGTGTGACCCCCAGTGTGTTTGTCCCCAGTGTAAGTATGCCCCCCCGAAATGGGTGCTTTGAGAGCTACATTTCCCAGCAGCCCTTGTGCTTCCCTGCAGCCCACGGGACTCCCAGCAGCCCCCTCCCCAGTGAGAAGATGGAGGGGAGGCCACCGGGAGCTGCAGAGACCACCAGAGACCCCCGGGCAGGTAAGTGTAATTTATTTTTATTTTTTTACACAGCGCAGGGTGTTCAGCGCTGAAAACCCCACGGGCAATTTTTTTATTGGATACCTCGGGTATCGGAAGCGCGTATACCAGCGGTAATCCAAAATTGGGCGGAGGCAGTGCAAGGTTTTTTTCCTCGCTATACCTCGCGCCCAATTGAATATGCCCCTAAGAGTTTACTCAAGAACATAACTTATTTATTACAGTGTGAATGCAATAAGCAATATGGAGGAGGAGCATACATAGAGAAAGCTATGGAGGGCCATTCTGTGTGCTTATATTTTTCAAGTGTACTCTATTGAGTCCTTGAAATCTTTATGCACATTAAGGGGTACTGGAGGTATACTGTACTATTTTAGCAAAGATGGAAATGAGGTATATTTCTGCTCAAAGCTGTAATATTTGAACTCAAATTGTTTCTGTAGTGATGTTTGAAATAAGACATACTACTTTCATATAAAACTGTTTAGTTTGCAAATAACATACTATGATATATATTGCTTAAAGTTGCTTAGAAATCTAGTTTAATACTTACCTACATTAAATAAAGATTTCCTCATTTATAGGGGGAATTCAATTAGCGGTGTTAACTTTGCATTGGTGAAAAAGGGAGGTAGCCTCTGGCTTTATTGTCTGAGGCTATTCAATTAGTCTCCTGTTTTCACCCGAGCCCCTTTTTAACGAGTGTTAACAAGGGATGTTAAGTGCAGTTAATGAGTGTTAACTCATAGAGTCCATGAAAAAATCACGGACCTATGCGTTAACTGGGTGTTTTATCGGGGACTTCTGTTCGCATCTCAGGAGACCCGAACAGAAATCCTGTCAGGAGACCCGAACAGAAATCCTGTCAGGAGACCCGAACAGAAATCCTGTCAGGAGACCTGAACAGAAATCCTGTCAGGAGACCCGAACAGAAATCCTGTCAGGAGACCCGAACAGAAATCCTGTCAGGAGACCCGAACAGAAATCCTGTCAGGAGACCCGAACAGAAATTCCTTTTAACTCCGGGCTAATTGAATAAGTTCCGGCGATCAATTAGCACCACTTAACTTAACTTAATTGAATCCCACCCATAGATGGTTATAACATAACAATATCCATTTATAATTGAATATGAAGTTAAATATTTATTTTTATATTTAAAATGATCCATACCTATAAAGTGGAATATAATGTCAAACAGTAAAGTATAAGATGGTCCTATGAGAAGTAGAGTCAAAGAAGGTATAAATGCAGATATAGGTCTACCACTTATTGACTTCTATTGCAATAAATATTCCTAATGGAAATGGCATCCTTATGCCAGAGTGATAAAGTACCAACCAATCAGCTCCTAACTGTCAGTTTGCTGGCTGTGTTTGAAAAATGACAGTTAGTAGCTGATTGGTTGATACTTCATCACTCTCCACTGTATCTCTCTCCAAGGCTTAGTGCATCACCCCCATATTTTAGTGTATATAGTCATCCAGGTGATTTGCAAATTGTTGGATAAAAAAAGATAAATAAACCACATTAAAGGCACTTAAAGCTATATGCCTCAATAAGTGAGGTGGCAGCATTTAATCTATAGAGAGCAGTTCATATAACAGGACCATAAGAAGTGACGTGGCACATTATGTTTCAGTATTAGGCATTTGGCACCAGCCGAAGGAAGGAAGCATATAATTGGCAGGTGGTGTATGAAAAAGTAAACAAACCACGTCATGGGATGAAACGCGCCATAATAAATAACTTGGGACTGTCTTACTAATCCTGGTATATAAGACCTGTTTTACTAATAGAAAAGAACACGGAACTCAAGCATAATGAACTCAAGCAACATGGCATAATGAAATTGGCTTCAGGTAATTCCCTTAAACAAGACCAGGATGTGTATTGTGTCTCCCAAACTAATATTATTAAGGTATAGAAATTATAAATTTTTGGTATGTGGGCAAACATATCATAGTATGGTAGTTTTGGGGTTTTTCAATATGTTTGTATGAATGGATATGTTTGATGAAGTCAAGGGTTTATGTCAGGCTACTGTTTCTCTTTTTCATAATAATAGCTCAATGGAACAAGGACCTTTCCTGCTTTTTGTGCCTACTCATTATTTACCTTGTGTGTACCCCATAAGTGCATACAGCTAACATTACAATGTTTCCCCATCTAAATAAATCATATACACTGTGACAAAAACACTGGAAAGATTGTGGAGGGGAGAGATCTATGCCCCAGGTTTGTAGCTGCTGTCTGGTAGACAGCAGCTGATTAGCAGCTTTGATTGGCAGACCACATGTGGGAGGCTGACAAAGGGTGTGTTAGTATCTGTGGTCAGAGGCCTGTTGACCTCTGTTTTTTGAGAGGGGTGTTAGGTCTTTCCACTCTAAAAGAGGGAATCATTTTGTTTAGTTAGAGCTGAACAGGCCAGTATTTACTTTTATGTTTTGTTGATTTTTCTGCTGCTAATAAAACTACCTGCGAATACTTATACCAAGGTCCTGGTCTGGTGTACTACTACTTGGCTGCTGCATAACAAGTGCAACCATTTACCCCAGGAGACGGCATCCTTACCCTGATCTTGCTACAAGTCATACATGTAAATAGATGTTGAAAATTTCACAAAATAATTTTCCTACAATTTTGAAGTGAAGGAATAGAGAACCGTCTATATTCTTGTCCTAATGCTGAGATGCATCTTACCTGTCGAAGCTGCAAAACATGACTGGATGTTGGGTTTAGCAAAAGATGATGTAAACATTCCATAATTATTAAAGGTATACACCAACGTTTTTTATGTTTTAAACATATCAATCTGATTCTGTGCCATTGTAAATTGATAATCAGCACTTGATTCAGCAGCTGCTTACTTTATGAAATTATTAGGCCTACAGGTCAAAATATTGCACTGTCTACAATTTCCAAAAATACCACAGTGTAGTTAAGTCCTAGAACATACTATTTATTTCCCTTTCTTGTGAACTGCACTGAACTGCTAATGGGTTTGAACTGTGATGACACCTGGGAAGTGTTTATACAGCTGTAATTAGTGAGCTACGGCTTGGCTCTATCATTTAGGTAACCTCTTGTTTGCCAAAAAGAGCTGGGTGGTTCTGAAGAATAATTTCTAGCACAGTCTGACACTGAAAAACAGAGAACAATAAAGAGTTGTCTAAGATAGCATAGTTTGGACTAGGGCTGTAGATCAGCCCTGGCAGTTTCCCCTGTATGCGCACCTTAGGCATACGGGGGCGTGTCGTGAGTCATACGGGCCTTGCCTCACGTCTATTCCGGGCCGAGCAGAGCACCGGGAGGCGGTGCTGCTTGGCAAGGGTTTATTACCGAATCATCATGTGCGCACCGACCCATCACTGCCGCCACCGTGGATGGAGGGTGGGGACGCTTCAAGTTGGACAGGTGATTTCCAGCCTGTACAGCGGTAGCCACACTCTTCAAGCCGGCCCAGAGGCCATCGGCCCTTTTGGCATTTGCCAGAAGTGCCAGATGGCCAGTCCGGCCCTTTACCCAGTTTAAAGCTTTGGTCCTAGAAATAGCTGTCCTTAAAAATATTACTATATTTCATGACTGAGCAATTGCACAATGCAATGCCTCAAAATCTGGACATCAATATGAAATGACTGTCTAAAAACCTGTTTACTAACTATCTGTTTTCACCATCAGAGGCGTAACTACACTTTTTGGTGCCCTGGGCCTAGAAAGAGCATTGGTGCCCCACCCCCTATTTTCAAACAAAAGAGGGGCATAAGACACATGCCCGAAAAAAGGGTATGGCCTCATGGGAAAGGGGCATAACAAATTTGATTTGTCCCATACAGTGATTAAGGGGTACCGATCCCACTGTACAACTGTTATCCAGCTGTCACTGCCAAATATAGTGTGAATCCAATATCAGCGGTGGGGAGATCTGTGTATGGTACACTCACCAGCAAAGGTCTTTGAGGTGGTAACACCTAGGTCAGGAATTGGTGGCTGTGTTCAGGGCTGCCATCAGAAATTGTGGGGCAGATAGCTCCTTGTATAAGGTGTCTGACTGCCATGTCAGAGGTGATAGGTTTGAATCCCATGTATGACAGTATTTAGAAATGTGTGCGTTAAATAGAAGAGGATGTGACTGAAGGTGCTTGGGGAGGTGGCCATATGGAGGC
Source organism: Taudactylus pleione (assembly GCA_031769625.1). Taxonomy (NCBI): domain Eukaryota; kingdom Metazoa; phylum Chordata; class Amphibia; order Anura; family Myobatrachidae; genus Taudactylus; species Taudactylus pleione. The sequence continues at coordinate 5,373,050 of JAUIMM010000015.1, read as the reverse complement.
AGCGTCGGCCAGGGTGGAGATAGGGGTGATAAGGAGATGCCGGGGATAAAAGAAAAGGAAGCTACAAGTGAGAATGATTATAAACATGTCACACCACCCTAGGTATATCCCTTTTCACAACAACAGATGAATTAACAGGGCAATTTACCAATGAAGTCATGACGGTGCAAGCAGCTGGGGAGGTATCTGAAGATCTCTCTCCGCGTAAACTATGACCTATATGGTACAGCAGCTAACATCACACACTTAAATCATGGGGAAAGTATCATGATTTTCAAGAGGGATCAGCTTAATTAATAGACTCCCATAATTCTCAAGGATAGATAGATAGATAGATAGATAGATAGATAGATAGATAGATAGATAAGCATGTAATTATTAGAGGAGTAGCACACTGATATCCATCCTACTGTAGCAAAGGGTACTTGGAACTTTTTTTTACATGTTGTCAACTATAACCTATGGTTTTCAGACCAGCCACTGAATATAAAATATTACATATATGCACATTGCAAAAATATCAACTGCAGGCATGCAGCTGAGCAACTGTGATTGAGATATGCAGCACGTGTACTACATATGTATCTGGTTACAAACAACAACTGTAGGATAAGCAATAACTACTATGCAAATATTACACTACCTCTATTTTTTAAACTGATATTCAGCATAACATAGCACGTGCTGAAGAAAACATATACTAACTTAATTCTAAAATATTTTTAGAATGCTCAACCTAAGCCCAAAATTGCCAGAACATCTGAAGCAACATTAGTGTAGTAATGAAATGCATTGTTCGGCTACTCTTAAATGGAAAACATTATTTCAGGTAGTGATTGGGTTAAAATCTGAATATAAAAACACTTTTGGCAGTGTGCGTCATTGTGTCACAATTCTGACAGGCTTGTAATTTCCAGAAGAGAGTTGTCGCTCCCTCTCCCCCTCCACAGTACACCATTATGTGTTCAACATTAACATATAACTGTTCTGCTGTGTGTCACAGTACGAAAGCAAACTTGGATGCTTACCTTAGTCATGATTTTCAATAATCCTGCTTGACTTTTGCTCAGGATGTCACCTCATACTCTAAGACGGTCACTGTTTCTTCTAGGATTTAACGTAAAAGATGACACTGCTTAGAACATTGATCAAGTTCCGATGAACTTGTAACAAAAATGACACAAATGGAAGCTAAATAGCCACTAAACAATATAAACTGCTTCTTACTGGAAGGCTATGTAAACACAGACCTGCCATTCAGGTGTGCAGAAGGAAATCGGAGCTGGTAGGACAGAGAAAGACATTTGTAGTATTTGTACCAGCCTTTGGACTCCTTCTCACTACTCCTTGAACGCCCAAAAAAGCATCAGTTTTTATGTAGCTCAGGGGTCTTCAACCTTTAAGACAGTGTGGGCCACATTAAAAAATCCAAACAAAGCCTGAGGGCCACTAAACTATACTGCGGTATTTAGACTCTAAAATATAGAGAATTCTAAGACCTTTTTGTAGACTCATAAGGCCATAATGAAGATTTCAAAAGATAATTTTATTATATTAATGAATGAAACATGGTCTGTTTACCTTTTTTACAATAACATGTTCATGTCAGTGCGAAACTTGGCATTGCTTTTGCTTGGCCAGCTTGTCGATGTTAGCATCAATGTTGGAAGTCGCTATGCTGCGCAGAGTATTCTCAAGATGTTGGTCTGGAATCTGAGTTCTCATCCGACTATGGAACTTTCTGGATGGCTGCGCTCTGCACTTTGCACTGATGGAGACCCATGTGCTGCTCAGGGGCATATCTGTAATGGGCGCAGGGTGTGCGGGGAACACGGGCCCCTGCACCCATAATATTACTTAACTCTCCGGAGTCCCACATCGGCGCGTGGGTCCGGCGCTGTAAAATGACAGGAAAATGGCCGCGGCGGCCATTTTCCTGTCATTTGCACATGCGCAGTACAGGGAAAATAGCCGCCGCACCCATTTTCCCGGTGACCTGTGCATACATTATAAACTCTGGGCACACTCTAGTGCCCAGAGTCTATAACTCCGGCGCTGGCCGCGTACAGCTCAGTGCGCTGCCGGCCGCCCGGCGGAGAGGAGGTGGCCCGTGTCGGAGACTGCACACGGGTCCCCTCCTCTCTAGAAACGCCCCTGGTGCTGCTGACACGTAGGACACATCAGAGCCTCTCCCCGCCTCCTTCCTGGCAGCGCATACTCTCTCTTCCTGGCAGCAGAGACTTTGGTTAACCTCTTCAGTGCCAGCGTCCCCGCCACCAGCCTCCTCACCCCAACCTGTGCCCCGGTCGGCAGGCCATGGGAAACAGCTCCACAGGTGCCCCGGTCGGCGGCCACGGGTTGCAGACCCCTGATGTAGCTTATTGGTTAGGACATATTTTTGTTATTGTCCATGTAATCATTGGGAGGGTGAAACATTTTGCATTCTCACAAAGCAATGGTTTCACCAGGAATAACTTTTCTATGGCATTTTATCTTATTTGAGGACAGATTCAATTTTATTTTGGTAACAACTTGGAATAAATACCTTTTTATTTTTAGAATTATTACACAGAGAAAAAACAGAGTAGATGGCTGAGAAAATATATATATTCACATAGTTGTCTTCACACATTGGCTGCTTCACAGTCCCAGCATGACCTGACCATTGAACATTGGGCCTAATTCAGATCCGCTCGCGAGCGCTGATGCGGTCGATGTTGGCCCAGTGCGCATGCGCACGACGGAGGCAGCTCCGTCGTGCGCATGCGCGAGACCCGGATAGCGACGGGCAAGCCATCGCTATGGGTCTCGCTACAAATGGGGCATGCTGTCGATGGTGAGTGACAGCACGCACCCTCTGGTGGGCGTGCTGGGGGTGTGGCTGGCCAGACGGAGACGTTCCCATGGGAACGCCCACTGTCTGGGGCCGGCCCCACTGAAATCACAAGTGATGTCAGTGGGAGTGCTTTCGGCTCTAATAGAGCCAAAAACACTCCAGGGCTTGTGGCAACGAGACCCTACCACAAGGGTCTCATCGCAAGCCCGATGGTCGTGATGGTCTTGACCATCGCGACCATCTTCCTGGCCACTCGCTATAGCTGTGGGTGGTCACCCACAGCTATACGATCGGCCAGGAGGCCGCTCTAAAAATTCAGAAGGACGGCCCTGATTCAGAGCGAGCGCTCTGTCAGAGCGTCCGGCTCTGAATCAGGGCCATAATCAGAATACAAATATACAGATAAATAGACTTGATTTCCGGGACTGGAAAGGAGTATCATGCAATTTAGGAGCAGGGTTTGGCTGGATCAGTTTTTGGCCTGGGTGATTATTGTAGGTAGTGTCAGTGTATGGGCACCAGAATCTATTAACTTGAGGCTGCTGGTCTCATAACCTATTAGCAAAATAGCGGTAGTAAAGATATTAAAGATGTGCGCTGACCCCTGTGCTTTGGTTTTGGTTTTGGATCTAGGTTTTTTAAAAAATAAATTTCTAAAAAGTTTTTAAAAACAGCTAAAATCATGTAATTTTTGCAATCCAAAACCCAAAATTAGGGTTTCAAATCCGAATTTCGAATCGAGTTAAGATCAAAACCGTGACTCGAATCTGACCGGATTAACAAAATTCAGGTGGATTCTGATTTCTGAGGAACCGAAATGCACATCTCTAGAAGATATGCAGCAGCATGACACTGGGTGGAATTAAGGTTATGTAAATAGTCCACAGATTTCCGTGAGAATGTCGCTGGCACCATTTTCCTGCTGATTTCTCTAATGTGAATGTGCAGATCTTCAGGAAAATGGTTCCCACAGTATTTTCCCGGTGATTGCTTCTGCGGAAAGGTAAGTATATAGACTATGGGTACAGTGTGTGTGTTGCGGGCCCCCTAGACCCAGGGGCCTATGTGCACCGCATACCCAACACCCATTATTGATATGCTAGTACTGAAATGCCATGCCTGCAAGCCACTCCCCTATTTTTCATCATGCTGGGAGCATGCCCACCGCTCCAAGAGGAGATGGATATGCCCCCAGCTGCTCTCTGCAGTGAATTAATACAGCGAGCGTGTAAATGAGTATTCTCTATTCTCTGCTATGGGGAACCTCTGAAAAAATTGATCCTTCCTGGACAGGCCGTGTCTTGATTCAGTATTCACTATTCATGCAGGAAATAAGATGGTCTGGAAGCTGCCTGTTTGTGTAGGAATAAAGCCAATGTCGTCAACATGCAACAGAGGTACAATCAGATAATACATAGTAACATGAGTTTCCCTGATCAAACAATTATATATAAAATATATTTGCTAATTTTGTATAATTTGTATCAGAAATATGGTTTCTTTAGAATTGGTGTCTTACTGAAGATTACTGTTCCCCAGCCTCTTCTTCTAAACCTATCAGTTGTCCTACCTGTGTGTCTCCAGCACCATCTCCCCTGTCTCTCTCCAGCTCCATTCCCGTGGGTCTCTCTAGTGCCATCCCCATGTGTCTTTCCAGCACCATCCCTGTGTCTCTCCAGCACCATCCCCATGTCTCTCCTCTGTGTCCCTGGCGCCATCTCCCCAGGACCCCCAGTGCCATTTCCCCAGGGCCCCCAGTGCTATCTCCAAGGGCCCTATTATATTACACTGTGACTCACAGTCACCTTCCTCGGTATTACCCCATTATACAGTAACCTGCCTCAGTATCACCCCATTATATACTCGAACACTGTGGACCTGATTCAGACCCGCTCGCTAGATGCAGACGCTCGCTCCCAGCGTATGCAAATTCAGCTAAATGACATCAAGGCAGGTGATTGCACGGCAAGGCATAAGCACGCCCACTATGTCTTGGCGAGCGATCACTTTGTGTATGCTGACACCCACCAGCCATTCATAAGACGCCCGTCATCTCCAGGAAGTGTATGCAACCACTGGTACATCGAGGTCCATTGGAACTGACCGCAGCACTAGCGGTTGACTGTACCTTACCGAAAGCACTGAAATGGCGTTAAGATGCTCAGACACGCCTGCGTTTGCAACTCCACTCCCCCGTTTCCAGTGGCCTGCCCCTACTACCACCCACAAATGGCCTCTCCTATCACTCATTCCACTGGGCTGTCTTTGCTGGGTGAGGGAGCGCTTCCCAATTGCTCGGACTAGTTCGCGCACGCGCACTACGACGCATACGTGTGCACAATTGCATAACACCGGCCAGGAACGAGCAAGTGGCGGCTTGCAAGACGGTCTGAATCAGGCCCTGTGTCCCACAATAAGTGCCCTCCTGCCCCTATATATCCCTCAGTAAGTGCCCCCTTGCCCGGGTTTTACCTGCAGTAAGTGCCCCCTGCTCCTATATCACCCACAGTAAGTGCCACCTGCCCCTGTATCACCTACAATTAGTGCCCCCCTGCTCATGTATAATCCACAATTAATTCCCCTATGCCCCTGTTTCACCCAGTTAGTGCCCCCCTGCCCCTATATCACCCACAATTAGTGCCCCACTGCCCATATATCACCCACAGTAAGTGCTTCCATGCCCGTTTCATCCACAGTTAGTGCCCTTCCTGCCCTGTATCACTCACAATTAGTGCCCCCCTGTTATACCACAATTATTGCCCCCCTGCCCTCCCAATTAGTAAGTGCCCCCTTGTAAGAGCCCTCCCTCTCTGCCCCTGTATCAGCATGGCCTCAGTAGGCCTTTACCTCCTCCCACAGGAGTCACTTGTCCCAGCTGATGGCTCTGTCAGTTTGCAGCCGGGGCTATCTATGCTGTCGGAGCTGGACCATCTCCATCTCCCCATGAAGCCACCAATTGCTGCTGCGCTCGTAACCCGGCTCCACCTGCCTCACACGCTGTCACCCGTGGCCCCGTCTCCCACTCTGTCATCTGTGGCTTCACCTTCCACGCTGTCACCCTCGGCCCCACTCACCTGCTTGTTATGGGTTTTTTTTTATAGAAAGTTGAAAAAAAAGTGTGTCAGCTCAGCAGGAGCATTCCTGCTAAATTTAAATCTGCCCCTGCATCCACCCCTATTTGCATACATAATGGCATCCTCTTACTTTATGATTCAGTAACCTTTGTTGAAACACCTTTTTCATCAATGTACTAGTTCAACACAGGTAACTGCAAACATAAATTAAGTGGGAAGTCCTGGAGCATAGCATTGGGTACCCGATGGAAGAGATCATGTTGGAGGGTCTTTTATCGGCCAGCACATTCGCAAACTGCGGGACACAGAAAGGGATCCTTGGGATTGCTCTCCGGGGGCTTCTGGCATATGGGCACATGGCAGCCCCAAAGAATTCTGTATGGATTACTGTGCCACGGATTCTCAGCAGATAGCTTCAATATCTGCTGCAGACCTTTTCAATACATATGGGAATCCATTTGTATTGTGGTAAACGATCGAAAACAGCAGTTTTCAGAGGGGTTACTGCATTTTCGGCTTTGTTACATGCCGCCCCAAATTAGCATTATTTTAATGACAAGCTTAAGCTAAATATTATTTTCTGACCTCATCTATCTCCCTTTGTGACCACAGCCTACCCATCTTCTAATGATTATTCCCAGCAGAATAACGCACCATGGGTGGCATATACTAATGCTAAAATGTGGCCAAAACTCCAAAAACTGCCATTTTCTGAGTTCTGGCCGCATTTCCCATATGTAGCCATCTCCAAAAATCTGACACTTTCAATAATAGATGGTGTTGTCTAATAGAAACCCATGGGCTTCTCACCACAATCTTCACAAAGCGTCTGGGATTGCTAATGCTCCACACTCAAGATCAAGACAGATGTCTTCATCACTAGTTTATCTGAAGTAATTCTGGATGAGTTGTGACCCTACTTTTAGGATGTCCCTGGGCATAGAAAGAATAAGTAGATATGTATGCAGAGGCAACTGTATAATAAGCACCAACATTCATTGATCACTATACAACATTCATAGAAGGATTAACAATTTGAGAGATCCCACTTTTTCTATTGGTGCTTACTGTACATAGCTAAGCACAAATTTAGCAAAGGGCGCATGGGTATATACTGTAGATATAGCACTGCCTGGACCATGATATCCTGCCCCCCCCCTCTTCCTCCCCTGATGAAGAGGGGGAGGTAGGGATAGCCAGTGGTTATGCATGCACAGGCACACTCTCAGGTATTCTTTGTGAAAAATACCCTTAGAAGTGCTTGTAGGGGATTCAGAGGGACTGAGATTTCTCGCAAGCTCTATCCCTGTATGCAATATTTGATACATCCTTGCAATGTATTCGAATGTATTCCAATATCTGGTCACTTACCTCTTTACTTGTTAGTCGCTCCTAAACCTGTACTGCGCGGCCCCCCTCAGTGCAGGATGCAGGTCAGGCAGGCAGATAAGTAGAAGTCAGTCACATTGACTTCCGTGCATGTGTTATTTAGTCCAGCCAATGGGAGAGAGCAGAGGTGGAGTCACTGGCTGAACAGCAGAATGAAAGTAGAGGTGGGTACAGGGCCGCACTGTTCTGATTCCCAGTGACACAAGCATACAAATAAAAGAGCTTATCTATCAGTAGTGGAAGTTGGGCCCTGCAAAATATAATTTCTTATTGCCGCATCTCGTGGCAAAAAAGAACAATTTTTGGGGGAGCTATTTAACAAAACCACCCCTTGCTTGAAAAGTGTATTTTATAGGAACCTATTCCGGTGAAGAGATTGGCAGTAAAGTGATAGCTATCATTATCACTTTATGGGCTAATCTGACACGCATGCTCAGCAATAAGTCAGATGATGTGCAATATTATATTGTGATCAGTGACTGGGGGTGAGCTAGGAGGCTGCCAGGTCAGGATCTTCTGATTCCTTTTCGATGATATAGTAGATGGCATTTGAAGGTGGCTTTATTTAACAGTGCCAGATGTAGGGAGTCAGGTAAGCACCCTGTATCCATTATTCCTTTATGATTTAGAGTAATAGTCAATAAACTTTACAGTATCACATACCTGGGGGACCTATAATTTTCCTATCTTAAATTACTCTTCTAGTTGTGCCTCCACCCAAGTCTTTGTTCTAATCTTCAACTCACCTGGGAAGCTGGCTTGGGGAACCAATTATTCCCTTATAGATTGAAAGGGTGGTGAGTTTGTCACAGCTTTATTAAATTGATGTAAAATATAGGCCAAATACGTTTATTTGATATTGTATTGGTTTGGACTCAGGCTCAATACCATCTTCACAACTCCAATGGTGTAACAAATTAGCTTAGTACAATACACAACACTTCTCCCTATAGTGCACCTACTCAAGGTCATTTCATTGTTTGCTTTTGTTTTGATACCTCATGGGACAATTTCCTTTTCCCTTTACTAAAACTCCCCCAATTAACCTCCCTTATACACTTTCTTCTATTTATTTACAGTAAATTTCCTTGGAGTACCCAACTCTACAAGAAAGAATCACTCTACATTTTCACAATAGAGATGTGCGCGGAACTCCATGTTTTGGTTTTGGTTCTTAATCTTTGTTGTGTTTCGGTTTTGGCAAAACCATCCTTAGATGTTTTGGTATTGCTCTTGGATATCTTTAAAAATTTATAAAAACAGCTAAAATCATGTCATTTGGACCTTTTTTTGTTCCTACAGTATTATTAACATCAATGACATTAATTTCCAGAAATTTTCACTTTGACCATCCCACTGTTAACAATATTATTTTCACCAATATTAGCCAGAGGCTGCAGCGAGCTGGCTGGCTAAACTAAGCAACAGAGTCATGGCACTATCACATGACAGTTTAAAAGAATATAGCATACTGTATCTATGAAACATAGTGGCACTGCAGTGGCAGACAAGATGACAGTTTAATATAAACTATACAATGCTAAAGAATGTTTTAATTAGTCGAGTACTAGGTCAAAGGTCCAAACCCAGTACAGGTAATTGGGGGTGGAGTATTTATGTATTGGAAGCCAGATAATGCATTGATTGATTGACTACTAACAGCAATAATTGCAAAGAAAAGTAAACATGGAAAATATTATTATGAAACAAGCTTCCAAGATCCCAATGAAATTTTGAAAATGGAAAGGAAACTGAATCCATTGCAAACATGAAATCACAGGCTCTAGGCCAATACATGCGATACAAGGCAGAGTCACAGCCTTGTCAAAGTTTCTAATTAATATGTGAGAATATGATTTGAAGATTATATGAAAATTATATGATTTGATGATACTACTCTGTATCTGTGTATAAGTCAATAATTATATGATTATATAATTTGATGATATGATTAATTATATGATTTGAAGATTATACAGTATAAAGATTATATAATTTGATGATTAGAAGCTGGTGATGGATGGTCTTGCAAGATACAAATAAACATCAATGCCCCAGTAAAGTACATTAATAAACCCTACCTGTCAAATGCACACAATAAAGAATGATAACAAGGATGTCACTATTCTGTTGTATCTGTGGAGAAGCTCCCAGAATGTGGTTTATACACCTGGAGTAGAAGCTGGTGATGGATGGTCTTGCAAGATACAGAAGAACATCAACGCCCCAGTAAAGTACATTAATATATTCCCTTCTATCCACACTTATGCTGTATATAAAAAAGGATATGCACAGTTTAACAAACCAAGCACTTTAGCGATAGGGATTGACACTTTTGTGGCTGAAGTGCTTGGTTTATTTGGGCCCCCACAAAAGTAAACATCTTGGTGGTTTGGTTAAACCAAGCTACCAATGGGTTTAAGGTGGTTAACAGAACTGTTAATCATCCTCACAGTTGGAAGATGTCATTATCATCCTCATCATCACCCTCATCACTGTTGTTAATATCATCATCACACAATATTAGCTCATCCCCACTAGAATCCACCGTTATAAAAGTATATGTTTGTTGTAATTAGCGGCAAAGGTCCTCCTTATAAATTTGTAGTTCATTTTGATGAACATAAGTTTTTCCAAATTTTTTTTAAATAGCCTCCTACACAGATCGTTCACAAGGTTCCCGGCTGTATTAAACAGTTTTCCGAATACGCACTGAAAGGTGGGTAGCATAAATAAACCAAGGCTAGTTTGTACAAGGGGCTCCAAATTGCATGTGTTTTCCTCCCAATATTAAAGGGGACTGTGTGACATACTAATGTACATGCTCCATCATTCTATTGATACTTACTGTATTAGATTGAGTCACTGTACAGGTGTCAATAATTGTGGGCAATTATTTTAAGCCTGACCAGATGTCATAATGTTGTTTCACTCTGGTGTGCTAAGTTTACTCATTATCATCACCAGTGGGTCTCTTGGAAAAGTCAGTTGCCAGACCTTTCGCCATCTTCGCCACTTTTCTGTGCGAAAAAGTATCGCGCACGTCCCCGCATATCCTCGTATTCAATTACAAATTAAAGGAAACGGCTCCCGGTGAAACTCAAACAGGTGAAAAGTCCTGTCGTTTTTGAGGAAATCAGCCTGACAACCCCCAAAAGATGCTCTGACATGGGGGTTCACTATGGTACCCCCAATTAGCCCTGCTGAAGATATTTGGGATTTTTGAATGGTCTCAATAAGCAGTAGTTAGCGTTTGTCAGCAAGTGGCGAAGAATAGCATTTTGCTACTTTTTGAGGGAAAAATAAGTATTTCCATCAAATTTGGGGTACATGAAAATGGGTTCAACCATAATTTAAAGTTTCTAAAGTCAAGCATTAAAAAGTGCCAAAAATGCACCTTCAGCAAGCACCTGCAATCAAAAATACACCTCCCCCATACTTGCAGACCCCATGCTATTTAGCTAGTTTTTGAATTTGTACCCCCACTTTGCTTTTTTTGCCCATTTTTTCAAAGTGCTTTTTAGGGGTGTCCTTTGTGGGGTTTTTTTTTCATTTTTTTACGCAGTTAGCATCGGGTGGGGGGTGTCCAAAGGTTGCAGGGTGGTTCCCGCAATGTTGCACCCCAAAACACCAATTCTGCACTTTTTTCCGCCGGGTGTTCCTATGCAAAACTTTTTCACCTAATACATCGCATTGCGTTATCGCGCCAGCAAAAAGATGCTGAAATTGAATACGGGGATAAATGAAATTGTCGAAAATGACATCATCTGCAAAAAAGTTTCGCTGAAAACGGCTTTTCGCTCTAAATTGAATACGGCCCTAATTGTCTAAAACCAGATACATTAACGGCGGATCTAGCACTAACATATTCAGCTATCCATTGGGAAATAGGATGGTGGCTGTCATACTTGGTTCCTCTTGCAAATGATTGTTTCACAGTCAATTGTAGTTTAAAACGACTAGTCTTCCTGGTCCCCTTCTGTGATGAAGATTTACCCCCAGCAGCAGCAGCCTTAGTTCACATTGATTTTTCCTGGGAATCATGGATTGTATTTGGGAAGTCAGTTTGCCTTTGCAAATTTGATGCAGTACTAACTCCATGGAGTTTGATGATGAAGGTATTGGTGGTAGAGATTGCATGTACTGGGATTTGTCCATGCTGCTGGTAGCTGATGCTGGACTGCTTATTACTTTCTATGATTATCCAAATTTTGTGAAATAATTTGCGTGAACTCACTGCAAAGGATGTAACAGGAAGGTGGTGCCTAGATGGTTAATATCCCTACCTCTACTTATTTTGGCATCACAAATGATACAGATGCCATGGCAAATGTTGTCATGATTTGGGTACAAATACTGAATGTCCGCACGGAAGGTGTTTTTTTAAGTTTTATGCTCAGGCATGACAACGTCCTTTTTCTTATCACTGGAAAGAACTTTTACCACTAGTGGCTGACTTACTTTGACACAAAACCATAACACACCTGAATTGTATCAACTTATTTTTTGCCAACATATTTAACATTAACATCCATATTGGGATGTGGTCGGCATTCCGACAGTCAGAATCCCGACGCTCACAATACTGGTGGTGGCATACTGACAGGTCAGAATGCAGACAACTTCTAATGGTAGGTATGGGGGTTAGGGTTGGGCTACAGGAGGGGAGTTGGTATAGACTGCGGGTGGGGAGGGTTAGGCTGCAGGTGGGGAGGGTTAGGGTCAGGCTTTTGGGAGAAAGATTATGGATAGGCTGTGGGAGGGATGGGTTAGGTATAGGATTAAGATAAGGGTTAGGGTTAACTTGAAAATATTTACCGAAATTGGTCAGCATTTTCACCATTGGCATCACACTGCTGGCATTTTGACGGTCAGGATTCTGACTGTCGAGATGCCATGACCAACCCTCCTCATTTGCATCATCATTACTTTTACTACTACTCATCCTCGCATTTGCAGAGGGTTCAGAAATGATGGAATGAGGCTCTCTCCGATTACAGCGTCAGAAATGTCAGACTTACACAGCACATATATTCAAAAACCAAAAAAGGGGGAAGAGTGACTGCGCTACGCCTAAATGTTGATATATTACAGGTTGCAGCCAAAATACTAGAAGCCCCACCTGGCTTCACTTGCAACAATTTAAAAGAAGAAAAATATCAGAGCACACCTTGTCTATAATAAATAAATAAGTATAAAATGCAAATCTGTTATATAAATTCTAGAGATTTTATTAAAAATAAGGGTGTACATAACTATCAATATATACAAATAAATACTTCCTATAAGTGGTCTGTTAAAATTGTGCAAGCTAATACCGGTATACACACACAATACAACATAAAACATATAGTATAAAGTATAAAAGGGCAGCACAGACAGTGTAATGGTAGCATTACTGCCTCACAGCACTGAGGTCGTTTGTTCGATACCCAGTACGGCCCTAACTGTGTGGAGTTTGTATATTCTCCCTGTGCTTGCGTGGGTTTCCTCCGGGTACTCAGGTTTCCTCCCACACTCCAAAAATATACTGGTAGGTTAATTGGCTCCTAACAAAATTACCCCTAGTGTGTGTATGTGCGTGTGCATGTGGTAGGGAATATAGATAGTAAGCTCCAATGGGGTAGGGACTGATGTGAATGGCCGAATATTCTCTGTAAAAACGCTGCAGAATATGTGTGCGCTATATAAATAACTGGCAATAATAATAATAATAATAAAAGGCTATGTCAGTTCCAAACCACGTATTGGAGTGTGTGGAGAATACGCCCTAGTGTTTAACTTCCCCTTCGGCTCCTTAAATAAGCTTCTCCAAATAGTAAACATAAAATGTTGCCTGCAGTATGGATAAGGTGCAGCATATTGAATCAGTTAAATAAGCTAGTTCTCAGGGAGAGAACCATTGTAACTAACAAGCAGATTTACAAGACTATAGGCCGCCAGTAACCAAGAGGAGGATCTCGCAGACAAGGAGGACTTTCCTGGACTTCACTGGACAAGGAGGTCTTCACTGGATACTACACGAAAAAATTCTGCTGGTGTTTACCTTCATTGATAAATGGGGACCATAATACCAGTAAATACCTCTGAGTAATGTCATATACTCTAACATAAAAGTCCAGGCTGAAGGATAATGTAGAGATCACACAAAGCAATGTAATAGCCCAGGCGCCAGTAGGGGTGTAAAGAACTAACCCTTCCTGCTGGTGTTCAATGCTGCACACCTACCAGAGGCTTTGCCACACCTCCAACAACAAAACAGAAAAAGGCAAAAAATAGTAGGTGGCGCTGTATATCTCTCCCAGCAAGGGGTTTATATCAAATGTTTATTAATTTGTTAAAATGAACATACTAAATAACAGTAATCAACACTTTATAAAACTCCCGGGAGTGGGGTTATACGTACATCAATTGAATCACAATATAAAATTATATAAAAATATATGTACACACATCTAGTCAACACATATGAATCAGCTTGTGGTGGATATTTTCATAAACAATTTACCTCTGACTGAGAACTTATAACAGATATTCCAAATTGCTACAGTGTTGATACTCACCAGCTACACAGCTTTTATTAAAGAACTGCTACATAACAGAGAACTGTTACATTTCAGAGACTTTTATTGGATAGTGAGACCACAACTAAAGTGGCTAAATTGATTATGAAAATATCCACCACAAGCTGATTCATATGTGTTGACTAGATGTGTGTATATATATGTTTTTTATATCATTTCCTATTGTGATTCAATTGATGTACGTATAACCCCACTCCCGGGAGTTTTATAAAGTGTTGATTACTGATTATTTAGTATGTTCATCTCAACAAATTAATAAACACTTGATCTATTACCCCTTGCTGGGAGCGATAAGTGGCGCCTACTATTTTTTATCTTTTTCTGAAGGATAATTTACCTTTGTTGACCTCAGGGTGCTACTGTCTTAGCTGCTAACTGTGGGCCTAATTCAGCACGGATCGCAACTGTGCAATCACGCAATGAATCTTCAAATATATGTGGATGTCTGCCATTGCTCAGCCAGCAAAGAGATGCCCACTACTGCCTTCTCATATCCATAATATCTCGCAGTCCTGCGTATACATCGGTAACATCAGAGAACATCGGCCCCTCACTCACAATGACAGCAGCTCTGACCTGTATGAGAATTTGCAGGTCTCGTGGCATGCAGTGAGTACTCAGGCTGCGTATGCAATCGCAGCAGCTAATTTATGCACGCCCATTCAACGGTGTTCCAACGAACAGGCACGCCTGTGTTTCTGCAACTACTCCCCCATCACAACCCCCAACGCTCACAGCCTGTCCCTCACTCTGCGATGGATTCCTGTCCACATGCATAATCGCAGTGCGATCGCCACGCATGCGCAGTGTGGTGCATATGCATGCGCAGTACACAACAATCGGCCGATCTGTGTACGCTGTTGCAATTGCGATCCATGCTGAATCAGGTCCTGTGTTAGTTTTCCACTCTACTGATCATAGATCTGCACTATAATTAACTGTTCAACTAGAATAGTTTGACTTATATTAGTAAGCATAGTCTTAAGTGTGGGAAATAAATATGAAGGCACTGGATTAAGTCAGAGGGCTGAAGTGTCTCCTAATCCAGCATAATATAAATAATCACTGCCACTTTACAGTCTTATATTAACAACAGTTACAAAGGGGGACTCTCAAACTTGGAAAGATACTAACAGCTGAATTGGGTCAGCATTTAGTAATAACTTTGTAGTAATTAGTATCCTGTAGTATCTGTATATATATGGGGCAGGACCATAACTAGGGTGATGTGGCCGGTGCTACCACACAGTGGGCCTGATTTAGACCCGGGCTAAAGCGCTGAGCGCTCGCAACCGGGTCGATGGTGGCCCAGAGCGCATGCGCGCGATGGAGCCGACTCCGACGTGCGCATGCGCGAGACCCGGATAGCGACGGGCAAACCGTCGCTCCGGGTCTTGCACCAGAGGGGGCGTGCTGTCAATGTTGAGTGACAGCACGCCCCCTTTGGTGGGCGGGGCGGGGGGTGGCTGCCCAAACGGTAGCGTTCCCATGTGAATGCTTACCGTTTGTGGCCGGCCCCACTGACATCACCAGTGATGTCAGTGGGAGAGATTTTGGCTCTGTTAGAGCCGAAATCTCTCCAGGGCTTGCAGCAACGAGACCCTACCACAAGGATCTCGTCGCAAGCCCAATGGTCGCGATGGTCTTGACCATCGCAACCATCTTCCTTGCCGCTCGCTATAGCTGTGAGTGGTCACCCACAACTATGCGAGCGGCCAGGAGGCCATTCTAGAGAAAAAATAGCCCGGCCCTGATTCAGAGCGAGCGCTCTGTCAGAGCATCCGGCTCAATCAGGGCCAGAGCGCAGGATGCCCTGTGGCATAACCGGCTGCCCACAGAAATTTTTATTTGCTGTGCCACCCGCAGCAGTGTGCGCCAGGTTCCTTGACAGTATCCCCTGCCTGTCTGTCAATCTCCTTCAGCTCCACCTCCCCTGGCCGGCACCCGCACTCGGTGCACTTCCTGTAGGGTCTGGTCATGACGTCTCCTCTCCACACTCCCACAGTGGTGCTGGCAAGAGTGAGGAGCAGTTGTATCTGGGCGCACAGACACGGCAGCAGGCAGGGTCCGGTCCAGGTAGTACTCCAGTGACTAACATTGTCAGTCCAACTCCAAACACAGGTGTCAGTCACTCAGCCTGTGCCTGGTAATAGAGTATTATTGACCAGGTGAGTGCTGCTGACTGCATAGAGCCCCAGAGAGGAATGGGGAGGGGGGAATTGGTTGCAACGTGACCTGATATTATATTAATATATTAAAATTATCCGTACTGTGCTAGGTATAAGGTTATAATGTAGCAGGTGACCAATAAACAATAATGTCTTCTTGTTTGCCATCATCATATTTAAATGAAAACACAGGATTATCCTGACATTATTGTATATTTGGTGGTCAACTGCTACATTATAACCTTATACTTAGTACAGTATGCATAATTTTAATATTAATAAAAATCCAGGGGAGGGGGGGAGGACCAGAGCTCTTTCTCACACAGGGCACCAGAATGTCTAGTTACTGCTCTGATATAGGGTAAGTACTGACCTCTCTCTCCGGATGTCCATCTCTCCCAGTGAACTCCGACTGCTACTCTTTCACCAACCCTGACCAGAGTAATGGTAATGGACACCAGTTACTCCACCCAGCCAGGAGTTCCACATGACCCCTTTGGCGATGTCATCCAGCTGGGAAAGTTAAGGCCCCCATACACGGTGTGATTTGCAAACGACCCAGTGTCATTTGCAATCTCCCTTGAACACTCACCGGCAGCTGAAGTCAACAATGTGTAGCAAAAGTTGCACAGTGTTCACCCAATCTATCGTGCATGATCCAACGGTTTGCATATTCATTAGATTGTGTGATTCCTGTGCACCCCCCCCCAAAAAAAAAGAGCAAGCAGCCCTGGGCTTTTAGTGACCCAGTGCTGGTTGTGCAAACTACAGGGGACAAACGACGTAGGGGTCCCCTGTATTTAAGCACAACCAGCACCGGGCTATTCAAAACCAGCCCTGGTTGCCAAAATACGGGGGACAAATGATGAAGAGGTCCCCCGTATTTTGCGCAACCAGCATTGGGCTCTTATCTGGTCCTGGTTCTGGATATACAGGGTGAAAAATTAGTAGGGTCCATCTGTATTATACAGAACCAGCACCAGACTTTTTCTAGCGGGGGGGTTAATGCCACAGCCAGGGGAGCCCTTTCACGGGTCCCCCAGCTGAAGCTTTAACCCTGACCACTAGTCAGCACAGGCCAGAGATCCCTGGGGAGCTGGGGACACCGCAATAAAGGGGCCCCCCTCTCCGGGACACTCCAGACCTAGGTTGATAGCCCGGGGCTATCCCCGACACCCCTGGGGTGGTGGGTGCCGGGTTGATAGTGTAGTGTAGTGCATTTGATAAAACTAAAAATATTGTCTTTTACTGTGGAACTGCAGGTCCCAGAAAGCCTCCCCTGCATGCTGACACTTGAAGAACCTCAAGTACCAGCATGCACGGCATTACAGACCCGCTGGTACCTGTAGTTCCACAGCAAAAGCAGTGTTAAAAAACACAGAACACACACACCGTAGAAAGTATCATTTTATTAAAAAACATACATGTACACACACTATCCCACATACTCACCTATGTATCCCTGAAGCCCATCGGTCCTCTTCTCCATGTAGAAAATCCATAGGATACCTGTAAAAAAAATATCCATACTCACCGTCTCCTATGCAAATTTCGGGTCCTCTTTGTTCCATGTAAGCATTCCATAGGGTCTTGGCAAAACAAAAAAATTTAAATCCCTGGCCCATCGAACTTAGGGCCTGATTCAGACCCATTTGCTAGGCTGCGGTCGCACACAGCCTGCCGATGTTTGCAATCTGTGCATACGTGCGCGAACTAGTCCATGCGATCGGGAAGTGTTTGCACCCTGCACATAGGGTCTGATTCAGAGCTGGACACTATTTGCGCTCGCTCGTTCAGAAAAAGGGGGTGGCTATTTAAATTAACCATTCACTCTTTGCGGTCTGTTGCCGCCTCTAGGTCTGAACGAGCGAACAAAACATGCGGACGTTTTTTTGTAAAAAACGTCCCCTGGCCGCTCGCATCATACGTCATCTCCGCTATTTATTAGATCAATCGAGTACATCGAAAGGCGAATGAACTGCTCGCTATTCTTGTGGTTGGATTTTCCAACCGCAATCATGCGAGCAGATCTGGCTAAAAGACACCCAACTGGCGTGGTCGATGATGCTGCTTTCTTGATTATGCACTCCCATTAAACGCCCGTTTTGACCGTTTGGCATGCCTGCGTTCGGATCTCCACTCCCCGTTTTTAAGCACCTTCCCCTGTTACCACCCACAAACGCCTCATCCTCTCACTTAAAATAGCAGGCATTCGCTATATTGCGAGCACACGATTTCTGACCACACTGACTGGTTCGCGCATGCGTACTAAAACCCATACGCATGCGCAGATGTGCGAACATCGCTCGGAACGAACGAGCGGCCGCTTACGAGCGGCTCTGAATGAGACCCATAGACTCCTTGCTAGAATGAGTGACAGGATGAGCAGTTTGTAGGTGGTGACAGGGGTTGGTCGATGGAAACGGGGGAGTGGTGGTGCGAACGCAGGTGTGTCTGAGCCTCTTAGTGCAATTTCAGAGGCGTGCATAATTAAGATGCAGTGTTATAATACACAGCACATGGCTGAATTACACACTGAAGCACTGGCAGTGCTTGTGGTAGGGTATGGTCTGCCACAAGTGCTGCATATGGGTCCGGTGTTACTCAATGTTACCGATTGTTGCATGCACTTCCTGGAGATGACGTGTAACACTAAGGGAAAATGGGCGTCTTACTAGAGATGAGCGGGTTTGGTTCCCTGAGAACTGAACTCACCTGAACTTAGCAGATATGAGGCAGATCCAAGTCGGCTCGGGTTTTTCCAACTGACTCAGATCTCAAAATGAGGCAAAACATCATCATCCCGCTGTCAGATTCTTGCGGGTTTTGGATTCTATAAAGGTCTCTCAATCGCCGCCATTTTTCATTCCGGCTGTGGAGAGTGAATAGGGAGGGAGCTGGGAGCTGTGCTGTGCTGCTGTTGTGCATAATTGTGCATAATTGTGATTTGTGAGGTTGTGCTGGGAGCTGCTGTTGTGCATAATAGGTTGTCCTGTACATAGGGGCTGGCTGGCTGTTGTCCATAGTGGCTGGCTGGCTGTTGTCCATAGGGGCTGGATGGCAGTTTGAGGTTGTCCTGTCCATAGGGGCTGGCTGTTATCCATAGGAGCTGGCTGACTGTTGTCCACAGGGGATGGCGGGCTGACTGTTTGAGGTTGTCCTGTTCATAGGGGCTGGCTGTTGTCCATATGGGCTGGCTTGTTGTTGTCCATAAGGGCTGGCTGTTGTCCATATTAATCCATATAGGGGCTGGCTGTTGTCCTGTCCATAGGGGATGGCTGGCTGTTGTTCATAGGGACTGGCTTGCTGTTGTCCATAGGGGCTGGATGTACAAGGGGGTGCTTTGTCCATTAGGGGAGCTCTTCTTCACACCCAGTGTAAAAACAATAAAAAAAATGTGTGTATGTGTTAGCCACACCACCAGTGAAAAAATAAAAACAAATTTTTTTGGTGTGTGCATGTTAGCCTCACCACCAGTGTGAAAATTACAATTATTTTTTTTGGCATGTGCATGTTAGCCTGCCACACCACTAGTGTAAAAATAAAACAATTTTTGGTGTTTGCGTGTTAGCCTGCCACACCACCAGCGTAAAAATAAAAACTTTTTTTTTGTGTGCGTGTTAGCCTGCCACACCACCAGTGTGAAAATAAAAACAATTTTTTGGTGTGTGCATGTTAGCCTGCAACACCACCAGTGTGAAAATAAAAACAATTTTTTGGTGTGTGCATGTTAGCCACACCACCAGTATGAAAATAAAAACAATTTTTTGGTGTCTGCGTGTTAGCCTGCAACACCACCAGTGTAAAAATAAAAACAACGTTTTGGTGAGTGCGTGTTAGCCTGCCACACCACCAATATGAAAATAAAAACAATTTTTTTGTGTGTGCGTGTTAGCCTGCCACACCACCAGTGTGAAAATAAAAAAAAAATTTGGTGTGTGTGTTAGCCTGCCACACCACCAGTGTGAAAAAAAAAACATTTTTTGGTGTGTGCGTGTTAGCCTGCCACACCACCAGTGTGAAAATAAAAACAATTTTTTGGTGTGTGCGTGTTAGCCTGCCACACCACCAGTGTGAAAATAAAAGCAATTATTTGGTGTGTGCGTGTGAGCCTGCCACACCACCAGTGTGGAAAAAAAAACAATTTTTGGTGTGTGCGTGTTAGCCTGCCACACCACCAGTGAGAAAATATAAACATTTTTTTTGGTGTGTGCATGTTAGCCTGCCACACCACCAGTGTGAAAACACAAATCATTTTTTGGTGTGTGCGTGTTAGCCTGCCACATGACCAGTGTGAAAATAAAAAACATTTTGGTGTGTGTGTGTTAGCCTGCCACACCTCCAGTGTGAAAATAAAATCAATTTTTTGGTGTGCATGTTAGCCTGCCACATCACCAGTGTAAAAATAAAAACATTTTTTTTGTTGTGTGTGTGTTAGTCTGCCACACCACCAGTGTGAAAATAAAAACAATTTTTTTGGTGTGTGTGTGTTAGCCTGCCACACCACCACTGTAAATATAAAAACTTTTTTTGGTGTGTGCATGTTACCCTGCCACACCACCAGTGTGAAAATAAAAACAATTTTTTGGTGTGTGCGTGTTAGCCTGCCACACCACCAGTGTGAAAATAAAAAAAAATTTGGTGTGTGTGTTAGCCTGCCACACCACCAGTGTGAAAAAAAAAACAATTTTTGGTGTGTGCGTGTTAGCCTGCCACACCACCAGTGTGAAAATAAAAACAATTTTTTGGTGTGTGCGTGTTAGCCTGCCACACCACCAGTGTGAAAATAAAAGCAATTATTTGGTGTGTGCGTGTTAGCCTGCCACACCACCAGTGTGGAAAAAAAAACAATTTTTGGTGTGTGCGTGTTAGCCTGCCACACCACCAGTGAGAAAATATAAACATTTTTTTTGGTGTGTGCATGTTAGCCTGCCACACCACCAGTGTGAAAACACAAATCATTTTTTGGTGTGTGCGTGTTAGCCTGCCACATGACCAGTGTGAAAATAAAAAAAATTTTGGTGTGTGTGTGTTAGCCTGCCACACCTCCAGTGTGAAAATAAAATCAATTTTTTGGTGTGCATGTTAGCCTGCCACATCACCAGTGTAAAAATAAAAACATTTTTTTTGTTGTGTGTGTGTTAGTCTGCCACACCACCAGTGTGAAAATAAAAACAATTTTTTTGGTGTGTGTGTGTTAGCCTGCCACACCACCACTGTAAATATAAAAACTTTTTTTGGTGTGTGCATGTTACCCTGCCACACCACCAGTGTGAAAATAAAAACAATTTTTTGGTGTGTGCGTGTTAGCCTGCCACACCACCAGTGTGAAAATAAAAACAATTATTTGGTGTGTGCGTGTTAGCCTGCCACACCAGCAGTGTGGAAAAAAAACAATTTTTGGTGTGTGCGTGTTAGCCTGCCACACCACCAGTGTGAAAATAAAAACATTTTTTTTGGTGTGTGCATGTTAGCCTGCCACACCACCAGTGTGAAAACACAAATCATTTTTTGGTGTGTGTGTGTTAGCCTGCCACATGACCAGTGTGAAAATAAAAAACATTGTGGTGTGTGTGTGTGTTAGCCTGCCACACCTCCAGTGTGAAAATAAAATCAATTTTTTGGTGTGTGCATGTTAGCCTGCCACACCACCAGTGTAAAAATAAAAACATTTTTTTGGTGTGTGTGTGTTAGTCTGCCACACCACCAGTGTGAAAATAAAAACAATTATTTGGTGTATGCGTGTTAGCCTGCCACACCACCAGTGTGGAAAAAAAAACAATTTTTGGTGTGTGCGTGTTAGCCTGCCACACCACCAGTGTGAAAATAAAAACATTTTTTTTGGTGTGTGCATGTTAGGCTGCCACACCACCAGTGTGAAAACACAAATAATTTTTTGGTGTGTGCGTTTTAGCCTGCCACATGACCAGTGTGAAAATAAAAAAAAATTTGGTGTGTGTATTAGCCTGCCACACCTCCAGTGTGAAAATAAAATCAATTTTTTGGTGTGTGCAT
Source organism: Taudactylus pleione (assembly GCA_031769625.1). Taxonomy (NCBI): domain Eukaryota; kingdom Metazoa; phylum Chordata; class Amphibia; order Anura; family Myobatrachidae; genus Taudactylus; species Taudactylus pleione. Next base: position 5,350,984 of record JAUIMM010000015.1, on the reverse strand, counting down.
GTAAGCCTGCCACACCACTAGTGTAAAAATAAAAACATTTTTTTTGTTGTGTGTGTGTTAGTCTGCCACACCACCAGTGTGAAAATAAAAACAATTTTTTTGTGTGTGCGCGATAGCCTGCCACACCACCAGTGTAAAAATAAAAACATTTTTTTTGTTGTGTGTGTGTTAGCCTGCCACACCACCAGTGAGAAAAAAAAAAATTTTTGGTGTGTGTGTTAGCCTGCAACACCACCAGTGTGAAAATAAAAACAATTTTTTGGTGTGTGCGTGTTAGCCTGCCACACCACCAGTGTGAAAATAAAAACAATTATTTGGTGTGTGCGTGTTAGCCTGCCACACCACCAGTGTGAAAATAAAAACAATTATTTGGTGTGTGTGTGTTAGCCTGCCACACCACCACTGTAAATATAAAAACTTTTTTTGGTGTGTGCATGTTAGCCTGCCACACCACCAGTGTGAAAATAAAAACAATTTTTTGGTGTGTGCGTGTTAGCCTGCCACACCACCAGTGTGAAAATAAAAACAATTATTTGGTGTGTGCGTGTTAGCCTGCCACACCACCAGTGTGAAAATAAAAACATTTTTTTTGGTGTGTGCATGTTAGCCTGCCACACCACCAGTGTGAAAACACAAATAATTTTTTGGTGTGTGCGTGTTAGCCTGCCACATGACCAGTGTGAAAATAAAAAACATTTTGGTGTGTGTGTGTTAGCCTGCCACACCTCCAGTGTGAAAATAAAATCATTTTTTTGGTGTGTGCATGTTAGCCTGCCATACCACCAGTGTAAAAATAAAAACATTTTTTTTGTTGTGTGTGTGTTAGCCTGCCACACCTCCAGTGTGAAAATAAAATCATTTTTTTGGTGTGTGCATGTTAGCCTGCCACACCACCAGTGTGGAAAAAAAAACAATTTTTGGTGTGTGCGTGTTAGCCTGCCACACCACCAGTGTAAAAATAAAAACATTTTTTTGTTTTGTGTGTGTTAGTCTGCCACACCACCAGTGTGAAAATAAAAACAATTTTTTTTGTGTGTGTGTGTTAGCCTGCCACACCACCACTGTAAATATAAAAACTTTTTTTGGTGTGTGCATGTTAGCCTGCCACACCACCAGTGTGAAAATTAAAGCAATTATTTGGTGTGTGCGTGTTAGCCTGCCACACCACCAGTGTGGAAAAAAAAACAATTTTTGGTGTGTGCGTGTTAGCCTGCCACACCACCAGTGTGAAAATAAAAACATTTTTTTTTGGTGTGTACATGTTAGCCTGCCACACCACCAGTGTGAAAACACAAATCATTTTTTGGTGTGTGCGTGTTAGCCTGCCACATGACCAGTGTGAAAATAAAAATTTTTTTGGTGTGTGTGTGTTAGCCTGCCACACCTCCAGTGTGAAAATAAAATCAATTTTTTGGTGTGTGCATGTTAGCCTGCCACACCACCAGTGAAAAAAGAAAAACATTTTTTTGTTTTGTGTGTGTTAGTCTGCCACACCACCAGTGTGAAAATAAAAACAATTTTTTTGGTGTGTGTGTGTTAGCCTGCCACACCACCACTGTAAATATAAAAACTTTTTTTGGTGTGTGCATGTTAGCCTGCCACACCACCAGTGTGAAAATAAAAGCAATTATTTGGTGTGTGCGTGTTAGCCTGCCACACCACCAGTGTGGAGAAAAAAACAATTTTTGGTGTGTGCGTGTTAGCCTGCCACACCACCAGTGTGAAAATAAAAACATTTTTTTTGGTGTGTGCATGTTAGCCTGCCACACCACCAGTGTGAAAACACAAATCATTTTTTGGTGTGTGCGTGTTAGCCTGCCACATGACCAGTGTGAAAATAAAAAACATTTTGGTGTGTGTGTGTTAGCCTGCCACACCTCCAGTGTAAAAATAAAATCAATTTTTTGGTGTGTGCATGTTAGCCTGCCACATCACCAGTGTAAAAATAAAAACATTTTTTTTGTTGTGTGTGTGTTAGTCTGCCACACCACCAGTGTGAAAATAAAAACATTTTTTTTGGTGTGTGTGTGTTAGCCTGCACACCACCACTGTAAATATAAAAACTTTTTTTGGTGTGTGCATGTTAGCCTGCCACACCACCAGTGTGAAAATAAAAACAATTTTTTGGTGTGTGCGTGTTAGCCTGCCACACCACCAGTGTGAAAATAAAATCAATTATTTGGTGTGTGCGTGTTTGCCTGCCACACCAGCAGTGTGGAAAAAAAACAATTTTTGGTGTGTGCGTGTTAGCCTGCCACACCACCAGTGTGAAAATAAAAACATTTTTTTTTGGTGTGTGCATGTTAGCCTGCCACACCACCAATGTGAAAACACAAATCATTTTTTGGTGTGTGTGTGTTAGCCTGCCACATGACCAGTATGAATATAAAAAACATTTTGGTGTGTGTGTTAGCCTGCCACACCTCCAGTGTGAAAATAAAATCAATTTTTTGGTGTGTGCATGTTAGCCTGCCACACCACCAGTGTAAAAATAAAAACATTTTTTTTGTTGTGTGTGTGTTAGCCTGCCACACCTCCAGTGTGAAAATAAAATCAATTTTTTGGTGTGTGCATGTTAGCCTGCCACACCACCAGTGTGGAAAAAAAAACAATTTTTGGTGTGTGCGTGTTAGCCTGCCACACCACCAGTGTAAAAATAAAAACATTTTTTTGTTTTGTGTGTGTTAGTCTGCCACACCACCAGTGTGAAAATAAAAACAATTTTTTTGGTGTGTGTGTGTGTTAGCCTGCCACACCACCACTGTAAATATAAAAACTTTTTTTGGTGTGTGCATGTTAGCCTGCCACACCACCAGTGTGAAAATAAAAGCAATTATTTGGTGTGTGCGTGTTAGCCTGCCACACCACCAGTGTGGAAAAAAAAACAATTTTTGGTGTGTGCGTGTTAGCCTGCCACACCACCAGTGTGAAAATAAAAACATTTTTTTTTTGTGTGTGCATGTTAGCCTGCCACACCACCAGTGTGAAAACACAAATCATTTTTTGGTGTGTGCGTGTTAGCCTGCCACATGACCAGTGTGAAAATAAAAAAAATTTTGGTGTGTGTGTGTTAGCCTGCCACACCTCCAGTGTGAAAATAAAATCAATTTTTTGGTGTGCATGTTAGCCTGCCACATCACCAGTGTAAAAATAAAAACATTTTTTTTGTTGTGTGTGTGTTAGTCTGCCACACCACCAGTATGAAAATAAAAACATTTTTTTGGTGTGTGTGTTAGCCTGCCACACCACCACTGTAAATATAAAAACTTTTTTTGGTGTGTGCATGTTAGCCTGCCACACCACCAGTGTGAAAATAAAAACAATTTTTTGGTGTGTGCGTGTTAGCCTGCCACACCACCAGTGTGAAAATAAAAACAATTATTTGGTGTGTGCGTGTTAGCCTGCCACACCAGCAGTGTGGAAAAAAAAACAATTTTTGGTGTGTGCGTGTTAGCCTGCCACACCACCAGTGTGAAAATAAAAACATTTTTTTTTGGTGTGTGCATGTTAGCCTGCCACACCACCAGTGTGAAAACACAAATCATTTTTTGGTGTGTGTGTGTTAGCCTGCCACATGACCAGTGTGAAAATAAAAAACATTTTGGTGTGTGTGTGTTAGCCTGCCACACCTCCAGTGTGAAAATAAAATCAATTTTTTGGTGTGTGCATGTTAGCCTGCCACACCACCAGTGTAAAAATAAAAACATTTTTTTTGTTGTGTGTGTGTTAGTCTGCCACACCACCAGTGTGAAAATAAAAACAATTTTTTTGGTGTGTGTGTGTTAGCCTGCCACACCACCACTGTAAATATAAAAACTTTTTTTGGTGTGTGCATGTTAGCCTGCCACATCACCAGTGTGAAAATAAAAACAATTTTTTGGTGTGTGCGTGTTAGCCTGCCACACCACCAGTGTGAAAATAAAAACAATTATTTGGTGTGTGCGTGTTAGCCTGCCACACCACCAGTGTGGAAAAAAAACAATTTTTGGTGTGTGCGTGTTAGCCTGCCACACCACCAGTGTGAAAATAAAAACATTTTTTTTTGTGTGTGCATGTTAGCCTGCCACACCACCAGTGTGAAAACACAAATAATTTTTTGGTGTGTGCGTGTTAGCCTGCCACATGACCAGTGTGAAAATAAAAAAAAATTTGGTGTGTGTATTAGCCTGCCACACCTCCAGTGTGAAAATAAAATCAATTTTTTGGTGTGTGCATGTTAGCCTGCCACACCACTAGTGTAAAAATAAAAACATTTTTTTTGTTGTGTGTGTGTTAGTCTGCCACACCACCAGTGTGAAAATAAAAACAATTTTTTTGTGTGTGCGTGATAGCCTGCCACACCACCAGTGTAAAAATAAAAACATTTTTTTTGTTGTGTGTGTGTTAGTCTGCCACACCACCAGTGAGAAAATAAAAAATTTTTTGGTGTGTGTGTTAGCCTGCAACACCACCAGTGTGAAAATAAAAACAATGTTTTGGTGTGTGCGTGTTAGCCTGCCACACCACCAGTGTGAAAATAAAAACATTTTTTTTTGGTGTGTGCATGTTAGCCTGCCACACCACCAGTGTGAAAACACAAATCATTTTTTGGTGTGTGCATGTTAGCCTGCCACATGACCAGTGTGAAAATAAAAAAAATGTTGGTGTGTGTGTTAGCCTGCCACACCTCCAGTGTGAAAATAAAATCAATTTTTTGGTGTGTGCATGTTAGCCTGCCACACCACCAGTGTAAAAATAAAAACAGCCTGCCACACCACCAGTGTGAAAATAAAAACAATTTTTTGGTGTGTGCGTGTTAGCCTGCCACACCACCAGTGTGAAAATAAAAACAATTATTTGGTGTGTGTGTGTTAGCCTGCCACACCACCACTGTAAATATAAAAACTTTTTTTGGTGTGTGCATGTTAGCCTGCCACACCACCAGTGTGAAAATAAAAACAATTTTTTGGTGTGTGCGTGTTAGCCTGCCACACCACCAGTGTGAAAATAAAAACAATTATTTGGTGTGTGCGTGTTAGCCTGCCACACCAGCAGTGTGGAAAAAAAAACAATTTTTGGTGTGTGCGTGTTAGCCTGCCACACCACCAGTGTGAAAATAAAAACATTTTTTTTTGGTGTGTGCATGTTAGCCTGCCACACCACCAGTGTGAAAACACAAATCATTTTTTGGTGTGTGCGTGTTAGCCTGCCACATGACCAGTGTGAAAAAAAAAACATTTTGGTGTGTGTGTGTTAGCCTGCCACACCTCCAGTGTGAAAATAAAATCATTTTTTTGGTGTGTGCATGTTAGCCTGCCATACCACCAGTGTAAAAATAAAAACATTTTTTTTGTTGTGTGTGTGTTAGCCTGCCACACCTCCAGTGTGAAAATAAAATCTATTTTTTGGTGTGTGCTTGTTAGCCTGCCACACCACCAGTGTGGAAAAAAAAACAATTTTTGGTGTGTGCGTGTTAGCCTGCCACACCACCAGTGTAAAAATAAAAACATTTTTTTGTTTTGTGTGTGTTAGTCTGCCACACCACCAGTGTGAAAATAAAAACAATTTTTTTGATGTGTGTGTGTTAGCCTGCCACACCACCACTGTAAATATAAAAACTTTTTTTGGTGTGTGCATGTTAGCCTGCCACACCACCAGTGTGAAAATAAAAGCAATTATTTGGTGTGTGCGTGTTAGCCTGCCACACCACCAGTGTGGAAAAAAAAACAATTTTTGGTGTATGCGTGTTAGCCTGCCACGGTGTGTGCATGTTAGCCTGCCACACAACCAGTGTGAAAACACAAATCATTTTTTGGTGTGTGCATGTTAGCCTGCCACACCACCAGTGTGAAAATAAAAACAATTATTTGGTGTGTGCGTGTTAGCCTGCCACACCACCAGTGTGAGAAAAAAAACAATTTTTGGTGTGTGCGTGTTAGCCTGCCACACCACCAGTGTGAAAAAAAATTGTGTGTGCATATTAGCCTGCCACACCACCAGTGTGAAAAAAAAAAAAAATTGTGTGTGCGTGTTAGCCTGCCACACCACCAGTGTGAAAAAAAAAAATACATTGTGTGTGTGTTAGCCTGCCACACCACCAGTGTGAAAATAAAAACAATTTTTGGTGTGTGCGTGTTAGTCACATCACCAGTTTGAAAATAAAAACTATTTTTTGGTGTGTGCGTGTTAGCCTGTCACACCTCCAGTGTAAAAATAAAAACAATTTTTTGGCGAGTGCGTGTTAGCCTGCCACACCACCAATATGAAAATAAAAACAATTTTTTTGTGTGTGCGTGTTAGCCTGCCACACCACCAGTGTGAAAATAAAAATTTTTTTTGGTGTGTGTGTGTTAGCCTGCCACACCACCAGTGTGAAAATAAAAACAATTTTTTGGTGTGTGCGTGTCAGCCTGCCACACCACCAATGCAAAAATAAAAACAATTTTTTATGTGTACACCACCAGTGTGAAAATAAAACAATTTTTTTGTGTGTGCGTGTTAGCCTGCCACACCACCACTATGAAACTAAAAACTATTTTTAGGTGTGTGCGTTAGCCTGCTATACCACCAGTGTGAAATTAAAAAAAGATTTGTGTCTGCGTGTTAGCCTATCACACCACCAGTGTGAAAATAAAATATTTTTTTGTGTGTGTGGTTGGTTGTGTGTGTTAGCTGCAACTTAGCTATGCTATAATTGCTTGGTGACACTGCTATAAGACCGCAGTGAGTATGGAAGACAGTCACATGACAGGAGAGCAGGATCCATATACCAGTCTTGTAGCTGCCGGCAGCAGTGATGATGATGCAAGGCTGTTAACGTCATCTATGAAGGCCGATGTACCAGGGCTTAAGTCAGGCCAAAAAGTCAGCCCAAAAAAATCAACTTTTACCTTGTTAAAGAAAAAAAAATCTAAAGCTAAGTCAGCTTTAGAGAAACAAAAAATTGGCAATATGCCATTCACTACACGAAGTGGCAAGGAAAGGATAAGGCCTTGGCCTTTATTATTTATGACTGGTGTTTCTAGTGATGATTTAAGCTTGTAGGAGAGGTACAAGAAAAATTAAAATTGTTAAGACGGGTAAGACACCGGAACCAACTGTGTGCTCCGATAAATCACAAATCCCCGAGGACAGTCCAAGTGTGAACGCAGTTGCCATGTGTGAGCCTGACCTTTCTAATACTGTACTTGAAGAGGATCCTCCTTCCACCATTTGTGTGCCCTCTGCAAATGTGGGGATGAGCAGCAAAAGTCAACATGCAGACATAGAAATCGAGGATGCTTCTGTGGAATTGCACGAGGAGGTTGAGGATATTTATCTAGTTGGCGATAACAACAAGGATGATGAGGATTTTGATGATGATGAGGATGTTGATGGTGAGGATGTTTCTGTAAAAACTGTAAATCCGACAACAGTTGGTGCCATGCCTAGGCAAAGGACCAAAAAATCCACATCTCATATGTGGAATCATTTTCACCCGAATATGGACAATCTTTGCCAAGCCATTTGTAACCATTGCCATGTAACAGTGAGTGGAGGTAAGGACCTTAACCATCTTGAAACTTCCTCCCTGTTACGTCACTTGCAGCGCATTCATCAAATTGGAAAGGGTATAGAAACTTTGTGGACAAAAAGACGAACAACAATCAGTCCAGTGTCACCTAGCTGCTCCTTTCTATCTGGATCCAAGCGTCTGCAATCTCCACCACCAACACCTGCATCATCATCAACATCCTCATTCATGATTGGAAGTAGTCCTGTATCCAATTTTATAAGCATGACTGACTCCTCTCCTATCCGTGATTCCTCAGAAGGATCCTTGAGTGCTACGTCTGTTGCTGCTGCTGGGGGTGGATCTTCATCCCAGAAAGGGACCAAGAAGACTACTACTAGCAGCAATTTAAAAAAACAATTGACTATTAAACAGTCCTTTGATAGAGGAAGTAAGTATAACAGCTGTCACCCATTTTCACAGCGGATCACTGATGCCATGATGGCTGTGCTAGTATTAGATGGTGAAATAAAAGAAAATGAGGATGATAGTGTGGAGGAAGTGCAAAAACAGGGAGTCACCTCCTCCCTGTTAAGTCATTTGCAGCGAGTTCATGCAATTTGTTTAACAAAATGATAATAATTTGTAAATTAATAACAAGCAGTCCAGTATCAGCTACCAGCAGTATGGACCAACACATTCAATCTCCACCACTAGTCCTTCCAAGGAGTTCAGCCACGAAAGTGTCAGTCCTAGTCGCTAAAGTGCTTGGTTTGTTAAACTGTGCATGTCCATTTTAATATTCCACATAAGAGTGTGTGGGAGGGACAATTCCATCTTGCACCTCTTTCCTTTACATTTTGCACAATTTGGGGCATTGCCGATTGACATTATTGTAGTTTATTAAACTGCCATCCTGTCTGCCACTGCCAGGGGTGTTTCTAGAGAGGAGGGGGCCCATGTGCAGTCTCCGAAATGGGCCCCCTCCTCTCTGTCCAGCGGCCGGCAGCATACTGAGCTGTGTGCAGCCAGCATCGGAGTTATAGATTCTGGGCACTAGAGTGCGCCCAGAGTCTATAGAGTATGCGCAGGTCACTGGGAAAATGGCCGCGGCAGCCATTTTCCAGTTGTTTTTACAGTGCCGGACCCCCACGCCGACGTGGGACTCCGGAGAGGTAAGTAATACTATTGGTGCAGGGTGTGCGGTGCGGGACCCCCCTGGACCCATTATAGATACGCCCCTGGCCACAGCTGTGCGGCAATGTTTCATAGATGTCCTATATTTTTTTAAACTGCCATGCGTTTGTGCCGCTGCTTTGTCGCTTACTTTAGCCAGCCAGCTCGCTGCAGCCTTTGGCCTACAGTATATTGGTGAAAAATAGTGAAATCAATATTGTGAGCTGTGAGGTGGTTAAAAATGCATGGAAATGCCTGAAAATTATTGTTATTAAGGTTAATAATACTGTAGGAACAAAAACAGGCCCAAATTATGTAGTTTTAGCTGTTTATATAATTTTTTGGAAGAAATATAGATCCAAAACTAAAACCAAACAACAAAACACCAAGGAAAAAAATCCCAAACCAGATCCAGATCCAAAACCAGGGGAAATACAGATCCAAAACCAAAACACGGGGGTCGGCGCACATCTCTAGTCTTAACACAGGCTGGTGGGCATCTAAATACACACCGCGATCACATGCCAAGACATAGTGGGTGTGCTAATGCCTTGCCGTGCGATCGCGGGATTTATATACTTTGGCTGTGTGGGAACGCATCTAGCGAGCGGGTCTGAATCAGGCACTTAGTTATGTCCTCATATACGGATGATTCTTCCCAAATGTGTCATTGAAAGACACAGCAGCACAGATGGGTCTCATTGATCCCGTCCGTACTTCTGTGTCAATGACACAGATGCATGTAGCACTGATCTCCCTGGTCCATGCTACATGCATCTGTATCATGTATGACATCGTTCCGTGTGCACACATACAGAACGATGTTATTCAAATCGAGAAAGATAGGTCAAAATCTTTCTGCATTTTAGTTGATCTACAATGACGATACACGACACCAGGGCTACGCATCGGCATCGGCATCGTGATCATGCCCACACACGGCACGTTTTACACGATTGGTCATTCCAAACTATCGAAAATGGCCAAATCGTGTAATAAATTGCACCATGTCTGGGGGCCTTTACTCCTCCATGGGCAGCAATAAGCAGATCTCACTAGATTCTCTGCCTCTCACAGTGACATCCTCTCGCTTCTATGTGCAATCACTCCCTCTTGTCACAGATGCTGCCTCAACAGGTCCCCTCCTCTCTCCTGAGGCACTGCTCCCTTTAGGTACCGTTATGATCTCCTCTCCTAACTCCTATCCTTTTTATATCATTGGCCAGGAGAGCTCCTCTTTCCCGTTTAGGACATGTAGCAGTGGCTTCATACAAGCAGTTCTAAAAAAGTATCTTTCCCTTCCTTGTAACAATCAACATTTGTTCTCTTTCATTATACCCCCACTGTACAATGTTTACAGTACATAATGTCCTCACATAACTTTTATAATGCTGAACACTTTATTAACTCCCATTTTCCATTCTGTCCCTTTAGTAACCTACCCATCCTATCTCACCACCATCTACAGGGGATACACATGATTTGTCTATTGTGTGTGTGGCTTTATAAAGCCAATGAAACATATGAAAAAGTGTTAAGAGCTATATGGGCTATGACGTATCAAGCAGTGTAAAGAGTGGGGAAGTGGAGAATTTGCCCACAGTAACCAATCAGCTTCGACGTAGCATTTATCAAATACATTCTATAAATGATAGGTAGTTATGGGCAACTTCCCCACTTCCCCACTCTTTACACTGCTTAATACATCTACCCCATATTCAGCTATAACACCCTCATCTGATTAGTATCAGTGCAGCCTATTCTACTGACATGCAGAGAGTATCCTAGTGACTTCAATACAATGCAGAGTGACTTCAGTACAATACAGAGAGCATCCTAGTGACTTTAGTACAATACAGAGAGCATCCTAGTTACCTTAATACAAAATAGAGAGTATTCTGGTGGACTTTATAGAAGGAGCGTCCAAGTGGCTTCTATGCAATACAGCAGGGGTAATCAACATGCAGCACTCCAGCTACTGTGGAACTACAAATCCCAGCATATCCTGTCACTGTTTTGCTATTAGGGCATTCTAAAATTGTGGCAGGGCATGCTAAAATGTGTAGTTCTTCAGCAGCTGAATACCCTGAAATAGGAAACATTCCATTGACCATACTTTTTGTGTCCTCACAGCCTGTCCCCACTGCACAATGATGTGATTATGCCCTTGCTCAGAGGGCAGGATCTGGGAGGAGGGCCTACTCTCCTGGGAGCCAAGGAGGACTCCTTGAAATTCTGAAAGTCTCCTGGACATTTCAAGAGAGTAGGCAAAAAGGACATTAACCTCTGTACAATAGAGAATATTCTAATGATGGATATATATGATATATTAGTAATCTATATACTGAGGGCATCCTAGTGACCTCTACATTATTCAGAAAGAATCTTTATAGACAATATACATTAGAGATAACATTTTAGTGACCTCTATTTGATACAGAGAGCATAAATGAGGGCTATTTTTACCAACAAATAGTCTACAGATAAATGTGTAATGGAACCAATCCCTTTACTCACCAGTAAGCTATAAATAAACAGGAAATGTTTAATACTGATCTCACTATTATTTAGGCAATGCATTTCACGATGCGTGGCAGCTTCTTCAGGCAGTGGAAAGTAAATGCTTACCCTGGCTTGCTTACCCTCCCGATTTGGTCGGGAGCCTCCCGAATATCGGGTGCCGCTCCCGACCCCCCGGAAAGGCCTCCCGGCTGCCGCCTACCCCCCAGAACTACTACTAGAAAACCCTGCAGCGGGGGGGCCCGATGACGCGAATCGCACTGAATCGCATCATCGTGGCTCCGCCCCCTGCTTCACAATGCCTTTTTCCCGGCATTGTGAAGAGAGGGCGGGGCCACGATGACGCGATCGTGCGGTCACGCCTCTGGCCCCACCCCCAAAACGACATCATAGCCCCGCAACGCCCCCCGGAAGGAGGGAGCTGAATGTCGGCAAGTATGTGCTTACCACTACTGCAGTTGTACTGTAAGTAACAGGCGGCCCATGGGCCCCCAGCAACCTTGTGAGTCTTCGCTTGTAGCCCCCAGCTACATGTTCTGCTTTCATTTTGTTAAAAAAAATGCAAAGAATAACTGTACAATGCAGAGTGGACACTAAACATATCAGAGGAGAAAGGTGTGCAATGTATTCAGTTCCATCTGCCCTCCCTACTTAATTTGCTGTAAGTATTTTGGACATGTGGGGAGACATGTGGCATGTGTGGAGTGTGAGTGCAATGTGGAGGAAGTGTAAGTGACATGCAGGGAACTTTTAGTGAAATGTTATTTCCCTAAATGCCCCAGCAGAGCTTACAATATATATATACACCCTACCACATACACACTAGGGTTAATTTATGTTGGGAGCCAATTTGCCTACAAATAGGAGGTAACCGGAGTACCTGGGGGAAACCCACCACTGTTAGGACCATAGCGGGAATCAAACCTATGACCTCAGTGCTGTGAGGCAGAAATGCTAACCATTACACCGTCTGTGCTGCCCCAAGGGAGGTACATGTGAGGGAGGTATGGTCTGACAGCATGTGTGGGAGTAGAGTAGCATATTAGGGGCATGTGGAGAGATCTGAGTGGCACGCAAGTTGCATGTGATGTCAAAGATGTCAGGTGCAGAAGTTTTGGGGCTGTTTTTTTATTCTTCAAATTAAGGGTAATGAAGGGTAATGGAGGGTTGCCCATGACTAGACTATCGAGTTTGTCAACTTATCCAGTAACATTTCTACTGACATTTGGGAGAAATGCAGATGATAATCCCTTAAGCTGCATACACGATTTTTTTAATGATTATCGTTAAACGATATCGTTTAACGATAATCGTTTGCAAATATCGTTCACTTTCTGAGTCAAACGATGAACGATTATCGTTCATGCGCGTTCACGTTTGTAGTTTGTCGTTTGTAGTTTGTAGTTCCGTCAGACTTGTCAACTCAACGATTTTCATTAAGGGAATATGCAAAAGTCGTTTGTAGTTCATAAAAATCGTTCATGCCATTTAGTAAATGAACAACTTTAGTAAACGATTTTAGTAAATTTTTTCAAGGGAAAAAATAGTTTACTAAAATCGTTCATTAAAAAAATCGTTGTGTGTGTATGCAGCTTAATGGAGCGTACACACGGTCAGATTTGTCAGACTTGTCAGATTTGTCAGATGAACGATTGAACGATTAAACGATTTGAACGATTTGAACGATTGAACGATTTTTGACTGCATTATGGAATCATCCAAGTCTGACTGCAAACCCATCAGATGTCAGATATCGTTATCTGACAAACGGGAACGCGCATCGTTCATCGTCCATCGTTCAGGCATGTCAGATATGAACGATTTTCCTTCAGATATGAACGACTGAACGATTTTTAAATCGTTATCGTTCATATCTGAAGGAAAAATCTGATCGTGTGTATGCACCATAACTGTTTAGATTGTGTTTATTGTCATGGTAGCTATTGCGTGGCAATGTATTGTGTGGCTTAAAAGTGTATTATACCGAGGGACAGATACACCCCCCATGCCTCCTTGACCAACTGCCTTTGACCCAATCCCCACCTCTAGACTGGTCTAATTACATGCATACATACTACTGAAAAATGCCGGTAGCTAGGAATCTTTGGAGTCAAGGTTGTTTAGCAGAATTTTATGTAGTATCAGATCTGTGTTCATTGGGAGAGCAACTTGTATAACAGAGAAAGTGTGAAACGAGATTCCTCTTTAATTGCTTAGTCTTTTCATATCATGTCACATAATTCACTTTGTGCTACATTCACAGTAGGCAGGACATAGATGAATACATGGATAGGTAATTAGAGAGATAGAGACCTTT